>CM075886.1:0-600000 GCA_038021265.1 Cyprinella venusta | reverse complement strand
GCTGCCATTAAAAGAAACAAATTACCCCCCTCCTTCATTTATGTATATTTGTATTTATGTCTATATTTATTTATACATGAATTGCTCTGTATGCTAATGAGGGGCGTGTTTTACCTCAGACATAGCAATCGATCTCAGAGTGGCAGTGCCAAACACTACGCAAGAGGTTTGTGGACGTGATTTTACAGGTCACGCAGGAAATAAATGATTTCTTATATCACAGTTTATGTGCTTTAAAGGGGAACTTGGCAACTCTAGCTATTTGTTGGCTGATTTTCAGTTTTGTTGTTGCGTGTTGTCTCTACGAGCTCCCCCTACAGCTGTGGGACGTATATTTCATAACACTGTCGTAAATCCCTCATTTGCGGCACCCTCCTCCCCCCTTCTACCGCTCATGTGCATTTGTTATTATCAGAGCCGGACAACTTTATCATGTGGAGGTATGTCTACCGAGATGGGTAACACACATCACACACAGGATCATGTGGCATGTGTGTTAATGTCGAAATGCTGAAACTGATTGGCCATAAAACATCAGCTGGTCAGGATTTCTAAACTGTCTGGGCACACATGAACACAATCTGCTGATAACAGACACTTTTACAGGGAAGTGCGTCAAATTATCCACTATTAACCACATTTATGCCATACATTGGAGATCCGTACACTCCACATTTTCTCCACATTTGTGTCCATTTTAGTAAGAAATATTAGATTATTTGTTACATATTTATTTACATTATAATACATAAATAAATGAATAAAGTGTGTGAAAGGTTTGATATTGTGTAGTGTGTGATCCTCCATCAGCAGCTGCAGTTTCTCTCAGCTGTATCAGTGCAGTCACTGTGACGTCTGACTGACAGAGGTTTTTGTACGACTCTTTATCACTGTGTGAACTCATCCTGACTGTTGATATAGTGATAACTCTGACAGTAATAATCTCCTGTATCTTCAGTCTGGACTCCACTGATGCTCAGAGTAAAATCACTGCCAGATCCACTGCCACTGAATCTAGATGGAGTTCCAGTATTAAGGGTTGATGCATAATATATCAGGAGTTTAGGAGCTTCTCCAGGTTTCTGTGAGTACCAAGCCATACGATGACCATAAGTCTTAGTATAAAACACATTACTGCTGGTTTTACAGTTTATTCTGACTTGTTCTCCTGGTTGAACTGCTGATATTGATGGACTCTGAGTTACAGTGATCTGTCCTCTACACTCTGGAAGAAAACACACACAAATTATATTATTAATTGAAATATTTCACATTTTAAGATTGCTAATAATTGTTGTACAAATTTCACAAACCTTGAGCAAACAGTGCAAGGGTCCAGATGAAGATGCTGATGTTGTTCATAGTTGTAGTTTAGTCTTGTGTGATGATGAAGAGTGTGTGTGTTCTGCTCTCAGTCATGAAGTGTTAAACTCACAGCACTATAAACACTCTCAGAGCACTGAAGCATGTGCTGACAATGCAAAGAAGTGGGCAGGATTTACAACAGCTTGTGCTGACAACACAATCATACACACTAGAGTTACACAATCATGACTTTATTTAGTGTGTTTATTGTGACTCCTGAGACACTGAGGATGTGCAGATGAACGTCCATATTCAGTCATGTGACCATCATCATCACTGCTACACTTCCACTAGATGAAGCGCCATCACTAAAGTAAGATCATCAATCATGAGTGTGTTCAGAAAGTATCAGGACTGATTGGGAATCTCTAATCAGAGTTCATGGTGTCACTCCATCTATCATGAAGCCTCATGTGTGTCTGATGGACACATATAAGAGCTTGTTCACGTTTCATGAGATTCAGAACCAGTCCAGATACTTTTATAACACACCTTGAAGATGAAAACATGCAAAACACAACTTTTAGATCTTCATTGTCACACTTTCTATTGACTTTGGCTCTAATATTCAATAAAGTCATTATTTGAACAGATTCTCACTGAAGATTGAAGTGAAGCTGCAGGTTTTTCTGTCAATCATGATGATTGATCTGCAGATGAAGAACAGAAGCATCATTATGAGAAACTCCACAACATCATCCATGATCAAAGAGGTCAGAGGTCAGCTCAGAGGTCACAGCTCGTCAGATATATTTCTTTAAACAGTGTTATATCAGAAAGCATTTAGTCAAATCTGAATGAGTGAGTGTTGAGAAGAGCTGAGGATCTTCTAATATCAGTGTGTTGAAGTGTTGTTTCTCTCTCTCTGCTGGAGTGTGTGTTCACTCGAGTGGAATAGAGGTTTTTGTACGAGTGTTTCATTAGATTGGATCACTGTGGTGGACATTCGGTGGAGGAACTAAACTGGTGATCGGTAAGTCTGTCCATTTAATCACCTAATAATAAATACTATTTAGATTTCAGAAAGTGTTTTACAGTTGAAACAAGAACAACATTTATTAATAATAATGATTATTACATATTATGGCAACACTTTACTTGAAGCCTATGTATAAAGGTATTCATAATGTATGTAATAATGCAGTATATATTTTTGTAAATAATTGCAACCAAAGTTAAAATGTATTATAATATTTACAAATTCATTGTTTCATCTGAAATTGGTGGATTGTCATGAGTTTTAATGAAATATAAAAGGTGGAACAATGAATAGATAATATTATGTGTTATAACTGCGGTTACAATTATTGATTGAGGTCATACATGCATATTAATGTGTATACCAATAATTAATGCATTAAAATACTTGTATAATGTAATACGTATCAAGGCTTTAAATAAACTGATATCGTTTTAAAATTATTTAATCTTAAACTAGAACAGCATTATTTTTTTCATAATGTGTCTCAGTATGAGTTTATTCAGTTTATTACGTGTTTGTTTCTCCTTCATTTATTTCAAAACTGAGTTCAGTTTTAGTTCATCTTTTATTGTAGAAATCATACATGTAAAAAGAGATTTGACATCAGAATGTAAATGTTGCTCTTTCTGTAGTTCAGTCAATGATACTGAATCTCTTTTGCTCATGTTGTGCTTATAATTCAGTGCTTTATAATACAAACACACACGTTGTTTTCTAGTTCTTATAAGTTATATACATTTCTTTTTATGTGAGCTTGAGTCAAACTTTTACATTGAGTTTTTTATTTGTTGAATATCTCACTTGAGTACAAACTAACTTCAGGGATATCCAATTAAACTGAATTAAAGCAGTCTGTGTATTATGATGTTTAGTTTGATTGATGTGTGTGTGTGTGTGTGTGTGTCTCCTGCAGCTGGTCCCACAGTGAAGCCCTCAGTGTCTCTGCTGCCGCCCTCTTCTCTGCAGATCTCTGGAGACTCAGCCGCACTGCTCTGCCTGCTCAGCTCTTACTCTCCACAGGGGGCGCTGGTGAGCTGGACACTGGACGGGTCAGAGGTCACCGAGGGGGTTCTGACCAGCGCAGAGAGCCAGCAGGACGGCCGCTACAGCCGCAGTAGCGTCCTGACCCTCAGCAAAGCACGCTGGGAAGAGGGAAAGCTGTACGTCTGCAGAGTAACACATGATGGAGCTCCTCATGAGGTCTCGTTCCACAAGAGCTCTGAGTGCTGATGTTTCTCTCCTGAAGATGAGCCGTATCTGAGTGTCCTGTGTCAGGCAGTGCTTTACAACTCAATACTCAACCAGTGTGTGTGTGTGTGTGTGTGTGTGTGTGTGTGTGTGCTGCAACATTCAATAAAGCTTCTCAACAAGTTCCCTTTGTGTCTGACAACATCATTGAACTAACAGATGAAGATGCAGGAGCTTTTCAGAAGGTTGATGTGGCAGTAAATGTCAAATAAAGCTCTTGGGGTTTGAACATGGTCTCTGGAGACAGAGCTGCTCTATTCTGAGAGATCACAATCACTCCACCCTGACAATGCAAATGGGCTTTCAGTCTCACTCTCTGATTGGTCACATCATCTGGACTGGAACACTTTCACTTCTGCTCCACATTTACATCTGAAATGTTTCACAAATAAAGCTCTTGGGGTTTGGTCCTCAAGCTTGCACACAGATCCTGTCAGCCGGAGCTGGGCCGTATGTGGCATTTAAAGAAGTTTAGCAGTAGATCTAGTGCTATAATTACAGCTGTAATGAGATAAAACACTACAGATATACTAAATGGTCATTTAACTGACAATTCCTGAGCAATAAACAAAAACACTTTATATTCTACAATATATTACGCTCATATTCTCCAGAGCGGCTGTATAGATAAATAATTTACAACAAAAATGAACCACCACTGAACCTACTTAACCTTTAGGCGTCCAACGTGTTTTGGGGTCCTTAAAATGTTTAGACATGCCCTGACATTTGTGTTTTTTCCAGTTACTTATAAACATATGAAAGTCATTTCTGTCAGGCCCACTATCGTCAAATATGATTGACAGTTATTAACAGTTTGGACTGGCGGTGGGCAAATGCATAAATATAAATACTTGGCACAGATATCATCCTTTAAAAATGTCCTCTATCTTTTTGAAACATGGGACTACAGTTATAGAAGTTATAGCATATAGTAAATCTGATGTTGAAAAGACATCCACAAACTACCACATTTGGTCCCACCGACGTCAATATTAGACGCGCAAAACACATCGAATAAAGATGTCGCCTGGCGTTACAAAACAACCCCTTCAGTGCACCGAAATTCGATGTCCAAAAATTACATAGAAAAGACGTCACTCTAACGTCACATTGCGCAGTGGGTTGGATTATAGGATCTTCATGAAAAGTCACGTTTAAATGATAAAATGCAGCACTTCTTTCCTCCTAAAATGTCCATCACCTTCTGTATGCTATATTGCACAATACAGTATAGTAAACAAACAAACTGTAAATCACTACTAATAAATGGTAGAGCAAACCGAACGCATGTAGAGGTTTAATAATTAGGGAAAGTTGTCAGTGTGAAAGTGTGATGAGATGGGGAGATGAGTTTTTATATTTTGTGTAGAATGTATTTTAGATCTATTGCTCAAATTAATAATTGTATTTTTTGCTCTGATTTTTTTATTCATTTATTTTTTATATAATTTAAGGATGACAAGCCGGAATGAAAGAAGCCGAAATTAAATAGGAGTAACTAGACTATTTTTAAAATGTATGGAGTAGGCAGAACAGATGATTGAGTGGAAATGTAAGAAGTCGGTTGAAAACGAATTACTAAAGTATAGATAATCAAAATGTCTACTTAAGTAAGGTAACAATTAGGGATGTTAACGATTAATCGATTAATTGTCGATAAAACAGTAATCGATCAAACTTATCTATCATCGATTAACCAGGTCTATGCGTGTGCCTGCTGCTCAACCGCGAATCATGTAAGCGAGCGCGCCAGAGTTATGTTTGGGACTTCATCATGACTACGTTTGCGTGTGTATTCGCAGCCTTTTGTTTTATGCAAATGTAAGTTGTAATAGTTTATTATGTGTAACGTTATGCCTTTCTATATCTGATTTATCTCATATTGGCACTGGTGGAAAGAGTACTGAAAAAACATACTCAAGTAAAAGTACCAAAAAATGTAGTGTGAGTAGAGTAAAAAGGACTTGTCCAAAAAATACTTGAGTAAGAGTAAAAAGTAGCTTATTTAAAAGTACTCAAGAGTAGTGAGGTGCGGATTCTAACCCTTATAATAGACACTGTGCAATACAATTTATAAATTAAAAAAATACACATACTGTAATTCACATTATATTTTGTTCTTTGTAAGAAAGATTGTAGAATATCTATCATCCATGTTTTTAAAATGCATCAAATCAGTACACTCATCACCATTTAAATCATGTTATTTGGGGGCAGGGAGATTTAAAATTAGGCGAAAAGCCACTGGGTCTGAGCTTGCTATTGTTGCACATAAAATATCAATATTCATTACTGTGCAAAGAATTCAAAAACCTTTAGAAACTCATATGATAGTTCAGCATCACACACCAAGAGATGGGTTAAATAAAATTACAAAAAATACCCAATTTCTGTCCAAAACGGTACCAATGTTAGTGTTTTGATAAATGAGAATCACTAATATTATCATATTACCTCAACTAATGCACTGAAAAAGGCTAAGATAGTGAGCAAACACTAATTACACACTTTTATCCAATGCTATTAAATATGTTACAATTCAAACGTAAATGCATTGTTCTAGAAGGGTGACATCATCCCTTACATTTTACACGGCTACATTTACTCTCATTGTAATGCTGAAATATAATTTGTAAGGAGAATTGTGCATTATAGGTAAGTCCAAGAAACTTTTACAAAAGAAACAAACAAACACACTTTGTCTCTGAAGTTTCGGTGAAGCTGTTTTATAGTATGCGGCTGCTGCTCAGGTGTAGCTCGTCTGTAATTAAGAGCAAGGGAAACTCAGACACTCAAACACACGTGTAGAAACACACAGCGGGCTGGGGAACGTAACAGCAATATTTAGCTTTTTATGTTAAGACTCTATTGATACAGTGAGAAATGTACATTCTCAGGAAAATAGCCGCTTATCAGTTAATCGTTAATCGATCGATAAGGTCAATCAATTAATGATTAATGAATTAATCGATAATTTGCATCCCTAGTAACAATGTTTTTGTACTTCGTTACTCGACACCTCTGGTTAAAACTAATCAATGACAGTTCCTAACTGATTATGTTTTTACTAGTAATATTGTTTAATTAGTTTAGATGTAATTCAGTATGAACCTTTCCTCCTCTCCTTCTTCTAGACGTATCCAAGTCCGGGCGTGAGGTGCCAGTGCAGCGAATGCTCCACAGTTTCCCGAAGATCCTCCAGGAGAAGCGACTGGTTCAAATCTCATCCCTGGTTAAAATACTCGCACTCCAAAGATGCCGTTACTGTTTTGCTTGTGGCCATTTTTCCCTCCCCGATGCTCCAAGGACAGTTCTCACCTCATTCGAGGGTTATCGTAACTGGATAAAGCCTACAATGAAAGACAGTGGTTTCTGTTCTCAGGCCAGATCTGAAGGCCATGTAAAGGCAATGTTCGTATGGACAGAAAACAAGAAAACTGTGGATAAAAATACTTCAATGTTTGGACTAATGGATGAGCAAAAGAAGAAGGAAGTGGCTGAAAGTCAATACTATATTAAAATGTTTTCCACAACAGTGTGGTTCATGGACGCTTTCTAGAGTTTGAAGAGGCAGAACACCTGGATGCGGCCGCCTGAAGTGACAAGATTATCTTCTTCCTTGAGGACCATGGGCTGGAGTACAAGATAAACCTTGTAGGCCAGGGCTACGATGGCGTAGCAGTGATGTGCGGGGACATGCAGGTGTTCAAGCTGAAATTGAAGAAGAAGCCAAACATGCCACAGTAGTGCACACTGCTTGAACTTATTTAGGAGGCTATCAAAGATCACAGTCTTGGTTTTAGTGCTTCTGCATCCTAATGCTGATGCCGAGAGGGTATATTCGATGGTTGGTTTGAACAAAACCTCAACAACAAAACAGCTTGTCTCTGGACGGGACACTGTCCTCAATCATGACCCTGAATTTGCTGGACTTGAGCCGAACTGTTTCAAATGGGAGCCAACACCAGATAAAGAAGTCTAAAAAAGTCAACAAACACTTACAATAAATAGTCTCTCTCTCTCTCTCCTTCTCTCTCTCTCTCACACACACACACACACACACATGAATTGTCAGTGCCATGTGTCAAAGCTTTTCTTCTGCAATTCTGAGCAATTATTGATAACAACAAAAACACTAATAATAATATTATCAATGAAACACCCCCATTCCCGTGATCCGTCACTCTTCTCCGTCTTCAAAATTTGAGAGCTGTTACTAGGCAACAAATAAGCACCACACACACACACACACACACAGACCCAACACCTACAAACACACAAGATACACAAAATGAACACACAGATCCATGAACCGTGACAATTTTAGCATAGAGAAAATCGTATATTTTACATTTACCTTTAAAGTCTTTATAAAGTGTGTGAAAGGTTTGATATTGTGTAGTGTGTGATCCTCCATCAGCAGCTGCAGTTTCTCTCAGCTGTATCAGTGCAGTCACTGTGACGTCTCACTGACAGAGGTTTTTGTACGACTCTTTATCACTGTGTGAACACACAGCTACTAGGACAGTGTAAACTCTGACAGTAATAATCTCCTGTATCTTCAGTCTGGACTCCACTGATGCTCAGAGTAAAATCACTGCCAGATCCACTGCCACTGAATCTAGATGGAGTTCCAGTATAATGATTTGATGTCTCATATATCAGGAGTTTAGGAGCTTCTCCAGGTTTCTGTGAGTACCAGGCTAAATAAACATTACCATGCACATCACTGCTGGTTTTACAGTTTATTCTGACTTGTTCTCCTGGTTGAACTGCTGATATTGATGGACTCTGAGTTACAGTGATCTGTCCTCTACACTCTGGAAGAAAACACACACAAAAATGAAAATTATGTATGATGATATAAAGTATAATTTTAAGAGAACTAATAGTTGTTGTAAAAACTGTATTTCACAAACCTTGAGCAAACAGTGCAATGGTCCAGATGAAGATGCTGATGTTGTTCATAGTTGTAGTTTAGTCTTGTGTGATGATGAAGAGTGTGTGTGTTCTGCTCTCAGTCATGAAGTGTTAAACTCACAGCACTATAAACACTCTCAGAGCACTGAAGCATGTGCTGACAATGCAAAGAAGTGGGCAGGATTTACAACAGCTTGTGCTGAAAAAACACACTCATACACACTAGAGTTACACAATCATGACTTTTAGGCGTGTAACGATTCACTCGTTTTCTCGATGCATCGATTATAAATCCTGACGATGCATATGTATCGATCCTGAAACGTGTACTTGAATATTGAATCGTTTATTTACGTGAATAATCGATTTAAAAGGCTAAGAATCGAGTTAATCGTGATTTTATAGCGATTCAGTGGTTTAAAATATATAAACACAATCTTAAAGTGTTCCTGGTACAAGCCTCACGCATCGGCCGTCATAAGACATCTGCATTTGATTGGTTTCACGCGCTCACACACCCCTGATTTCCGGTCGGTCAAATGCCTGAAAGATGAGTTTATCTTTCTACCTGTTGATCTACTCGTGTCGTGATCATCTTGTATTACCACAAATTAGTTAAAATCTCCCGGAATCTAGAGCGAGTGCATACGAGACAGAGGTTGTGCTCCAAACCGCGTATCGCGAGTGCATACACACACTCGGCAGAGAGGGAAAGCGAGCGAGAGACCACCTTGTGTGTACGGAGAGTCTTTCCATGTAATAAATGAATGAAAGCGTTTTATTTCATAGTGTCCACGCAATGGCATGGCAGCTTTATCAATGGCTTGAGCGGTTTGACTCAAAACTATTGCTTTCTCGACAGAGAGCTCAGCTGGAGAGCTCAAACATGGACTGCTCAAAAATCTGTAGTTAGATGAGCGCTATGGGACCGAGCGCGAGCAAAACCCAGAGAAAAGATGTTAACGAGTGCACTGAGAGGACGCAAAATGAAATGAAAACGTCTCCATTAATTTGTGCATGTAGACGTTGTCATTTAATGCAATACTTTAAAAGCCTTTTTCAAAATATTGGCTACTTAGGTAGGTGTCTACAAATGCTAATTTGTTGGCCATTGAATTTTTGTATAATAATATATTCATTAAAATTAAAAACAAACATGAACTAACATTAACAATGGACAAAATCCCCACTATCTGACCCCCGAAGGCCGCTGTGTAGGCTAATTCAAACCCAGACAAAGACCCATGGGGTGAAGCATTGAAATAATGTAATGCATATAAAAAATTAAGAATCGAATCAAATTAATTGAATCGCAACGAATTTGGATGTGTATCGCATCGAATTGAATCGTTCTGAATTTGCACAAATCGTTCTTGAATCGAATCGAAAACCTATGAATCGTGAATCGAATCGATTCGCTGTCTACCCAAAGATTCACAGCCCGAATACACACAGATGAAAATGAGCACTTTTAACGGGATGGGTTACGCATTTGAGCCCGTGAGGGACAGGCCGGTAGTGTCTGACGACCACCACATGGAGGACGATCAGTTCCAGGCTCCACCTACAGGACAGGATCGTTTGGGGAAGTGACTGTGGACTGAACCTGGATCGGTGAAAAATGCATCACCATGCACCGTTCATTACAGATGTTGTTTGGTGAGAGAAACGTGTTGAGGAGGCTATGCTGTCTCTAATGGATGTCCGAGCTGAGACGCTGGAGCGCCCCATAAGTAGCAGGGTATTTTACGAATAGGCGACTAGGCTGGGCTAACTTGTTATACTTTTCTCAGACTGTTTAGGTTAACAGAGGACTGGTTCACTCTATGGGCGAGTGTGCATTTAGGAAGGAGAATCCCATCCTTTACAGTGAACTATACATCAGGGATCTTTTCCTCCGCCGAATATCAAGGATTCGAGTAACGTTAACATGATGCATTGAACTTGTAACTTGTGTAAATAAAACATTTGATGCAGACATTGTCAGATGTTTCATGTAATTATTGACGAAAGTAAATATCTCTAGACTCTAGATAGTGTGTCGCTAAAAAGTCTGTTTCCTCAGTTATATCAGCTAGCCTCAGACTGTTTACAAGCTACGGCTGCTCTGCTGGTGCGGGTAGGCAACGGAGGAGCTACCATGCCCGTGACATAGCCGAATGTTCAAATCCAACATGGTGGCGCCCATGTAACAAAAAAAAAACACTTTCAATGTACCATTTTATCCCTTTTAACAAATTCTGCCATTTTAAAAATTGTACCAATGAGAATAAATAAAGTACATCGTTATATCACCTTTTCTCAAATTTCAGTTCAGTTTATCTTTAAATAGGCCAGTGACGGCTGCAATACTCATGTGACAACCACAAACAGGGCGGACTCTAACCTGCCCTGCCACATATACATTCTGAAATGCATACAGTAACTTGGACACTCTAAATTGTAATGTAGACATGCATTTTCTGTAAAGCCGCTATGAAACGATGTTGTCAAAAGCGCTATACAAATAAATAACTGAAAAGGAGTTCAAACGTCACTGATAATACAAGAGATGTGCTTTACCAACATTAGTAGCAATTCAGTTTAGCGATGCTTTTATGTGCAGCGATTACTCATGTAACGTTAATATCTCTTAATTGACAGAGTCCACTTACCCTTCCTGTTATCAAGAACATTTTCTTCATCTCCAGATGATAGATTTTGGGATCATTAACCCATCCTGAGGTGAAGAAGCCGTGGGCTTCAGTGCTGTTAAATGCCTTGTGAATGGAGAGGGATTGTGGTCAACCAGTTCTGGACAACCAAGTAAATGTCTATCAGGTGTGCATGAGTTTCTGCAAGTTCTCTGAGTTCACACGTGCGTCCAAGATTGCTAATGAGCCAGCGGTATAACACAACTGGGAGATTCACTGAATAAAAGCCTCTACGGGTGCTCCTTGACCGCGACACACACCCGAAACACAACAAAACAAGGAAAAACCCCGACTGTCTCTGTGCAGGTGAACCTCTGTATGTACGACTGATTCAACCGTTTGGACTGACTCTTGGCAGCTAGAGGTCTACGACATCAACACATGCGCTCTATTCATCCAGACTGAGGAAAGTGGGAATTCTGAATCCTTATGAACGAGAGGACGCTGACGTGTAGCTGTTTAGATTTAATCCCCTTCCCCTGTTTCGCAGTTCGGATGGACTGTTCCGGTTTCCCCGCTGGACATTTGGAGTGAACCGGGAACTGTCTAAAGCCGTGGATTGTGTGTGTGACTACAGATT
Source organism: Cyprinella venusta (assembly GCA_038021265.1). Classification (NCBI taxonomy): domain Eukaryota; kingdom Metazoa; phylum Chordata; class Actinopteri; order Cypriniformes; family Leuciscidae; genus Cyprinella; species Cyprinella venusta. The sequence continues at coordinate 588,209 of CM075886.1, read as the reverse complement.
ACAGTCGTGTGCACTACGAGCGTGGGTCGGCTGGGTCGTGAGTAAAGGACTTGTGACAGTGGCTCCTGAAACTCTGCTGAAGACATTATTGGTTTACTTTACTTGTGTAGATTTCTCTAAACTTGGTGAACTAGATATTGAGGCTGCCGCCGATGTTTGATGATCAACTGTCCATGTCGTCGTCTACGCTGGAGTAAAATAGTTTGGAGGCTATAATTGGGTTAAACTACTGTGGTTGTAGATTAGGACCTCGTGATGTGTGGGGTTTGCATTTATCTGTACGTTATGATACCTGATATTTGCTTTAGCTGTGTAAATCTCACGTGTGACTGGGTGTTGAGTTAGATATGACTTCATTTGGGAAATTCGTGATATAGTCTCTTGCTGTTTAGTTTCTGTCTAGCCAGGGGCGCCTGTGGTAACATTCTAACTAGCCATTGAACTAGAGCTGTAAGCTACATTTATTGTGTATGTTTTCACCTTCTTGTTCATTCATATTACTGTGTGTAATTTTTGAAACTGCTAAAAACTGTTATTGAAATGTGGACTTCTATAAAATTTCTGTGTGTGATCTGTTACTTGTGTATCCCAATGGTTAAAGTCCTTTGTGTCTTAAGTACTACCGTTATAGAAACACAAGCTGTCAAAAGGAAGAGATGTTGTACCAGTGAAGTGACCCCATGATAACTGGACTGGACTACAGTGACAGCTTTCCTGAGAGTGGGCAGACTGGGGAACAGCTACTGTAAAGACCCTATCCATACTGAGAGCAGTGGAGCACGATCTGATGAAGCCTGTCGAGAAACTGAAGAAACTGATGGAAGAGTGAACCAGACTGAGGACAGAGGCTATCAGCTGACGGACAGGGTAAGGAAGTTATCTTTCCAGCAGGAGCTGTTCAAAGTACATCCTAATAAATGAATAAAGTGTGTGAAAGGTTTGATATAGTGTAGTGTGTGATCCTCCATCAGCAGCTGCAGTTTCTCTCAGCTGTATCAGTGCAGTCACTGTGACGTCTGACTGACAGAGGTTTTTGTACGACTCTTTATCACTGTGTGAACACATACTGACTGTTGATATAGTGATAACTCTGACAGTAATAATCTCCTGTATCTTCAGTCTGGACTCCACTGATGCTCAGAGTAAAATCAGTTCTGGATCCACTGCCACTGAATCTAGATGGAGTTCCAGTATTAAGTCTTGTTGCTGCATATATCAGGAGTTTAGGAGCTTCTCCAGGTTTCTGCTGATACCAGTGCATACAAGTATATGAACCTGGACAGGCATCGGCCACTACTGTGTCTGTTTTGCAGTTTATCGAGACTGATTCACCAATTGTAACCGTTTTTACAGAAGGAGACTGAGTCACAGTCACCTGTCCACTGAAACCTGTGAGAAAAAGCAGGATGTATTTGATATTATAATAATTATTTATTGCGAACATTTCTTTAAATGTTTTACCTTGAATAAGCAGTGCAATGGTCCAGATGAAGATGCTGATGTTGTTCATAGTTGTAGTTTAGTCTTGTGTGATGATGAAGAGTGTGTGTGTTCTGCTCTCAGTCATGAAGTGTTAAACTCACAGCACTATAAACACTCTCAGAGCACTGAAGCATGTGCTGACAATGCAAAGAAGTGGGCAGGATTTACAACAGCTTGTGCTGACAACACACTCATACACACTCTACACAGAAGATTTTACTCTCAGAATAATGTTATTCAACCATTTGTTATTGATTTATTAATTGTGAAATATTTTTGTTTTTGAGAATCATGAATGTAGATCATTTTACACATATTTGTTAAACTCAGAAATCTCTCTTTATGAGTACAGTCATCGGCTACACCTTTAAAAACATGATAACGAGAAATCAAGAACTAAATAAATAAGTTTTACTATATTTAGAGTAATCCAAAAATAGTCCATTATGGTCTCTGGAATCAATGTTGACATGTTGCTCTCTGGGAAATATTTGTCTATTTTTCCCACATTTTCCACATGAAGTTCATCAGGTCTTATAATCAGTTCATATGAGACTAGATTAAACAATATGGATCTGTAATATTCATAATAATTGATTAATGTCAACATCATCCATGATCAAAGAGGTCAAAGGTCACATATATTTCTTTAAACAGTGTTATATCAGAAAGCATTTAGTCAAATCTGAATGAGTGAGTGTTGAGAAGAGCTGAGGATCTTCTAATATCAGTGTGTTGAAGTGTTGTTTCTCTCTCTCTGCTGGAGTGTGTGTTCACTCGAGTGGAATAGAGGTTTTTGTACGAGTGTTTCATTAGATTGGATCACTGTGGTACACATTCGGTGGAGGAACTAAACTGGTGATCGGTAAGTCTGTCCATTTAATCACCTGATAAAAAATACTATTTAGATTTCAGAAAGTGTTTTACAGTTGAAACAAGAACAACATTTATTAATACTAATGATTAATAGATATTGTGACAAACTTTACTTGAAGCCTTTATGTATAATGCATTAATCAATGATGTAGAATTTAATGCCTTTTATATTTAAATAAATAAGTTAAAGTTAAAAATGCGTTATAATATTTGCAAATTCCTTGTTTCGTCCGAAATTAGTTGTTTATCGTGTGTTTTAGTGTATTGTAATGTTTTAAAACTGCTGTTAAAATTATTGATCATACATGCATTATAATGTATATAACAAGGCTTAAAAGGTTTTTACTAATATTGTTGTAGAATTAATTAATCTAAAACAATGATATTGTCATGTTTATAAATTCATAAGAACGGCATTATTTCTTAAAAAAAGAGAAATGTTTTAGCATATTTCTATACTGTGTCTCACTATGAGTTTATTCAGTTTATTACAGGTTTGTTTGTCCTTCATATATTTCTACACTGAGTTCATATTTAGTTAATCTTTTATTGTAGAAATCATACATGTAAAAAGAGATTTGACATCAGAATGTAAATGTTGCTCTTTCTGTAGTTCAGTCAATGATACTGAATCTCTTTTGCTCATGTTGTGCTTATAATTCAGTGCTTTATAATACAAACACACACGTTGTTTTCTAGTTTTTATAAGTTATATACATTTCTTTTTATGTGAGCTTGAGTCAAACTTTTACATTGAGTTTTTTATTTGTTGAATATCTCACTTGAGTACAAACTAACTTTTGGGATTTCCAATTAAACTGAATTAAAGCAGTCTGTGTATTCCGATGTTTAGTTTAATTGATGTGTGTGTGTGTGTGTGTGTGTGTGTGTGTGTGTGTGTGTGTGTGTGTGTGTCTCCTGCAGCTGGTCCCACAGTGAAGCCCTCAGTGTCTCTGCTGCCGCCCTCTTCTCTGCAGATCTCTGGAGACTCAGCCGCACTGCTCTGCCTGCTCAGCTCTTACTCTCCACAGGGGGCGCTGGTGAGCTGGACACTGGACGGGTCAGAGGTCACCGAGGGGGTTCTGACCAGCGCAGAGAGCCAGCAGGACGGCCGCTACAGCCGCAGTAGCGTCCTGACCCTCAGCAAAGCACGCTGGGAAGAGGGAAAGCTGTACGTCTGCAGAGTAACACATGATGGAGCTCCTCATGAGGTCTCGTTCCACAAGAGCTCTGAGTGCTGATGTTTCTCTCCTGAAGATGAGCCGTATCTGAGTGTCCTGTGTCAGGCAGTGCTTTACAACTCAATACTCAACCAGTGTGTGTGTGTGTGTGTGTGCTGCAACATTCAATAAAGCTTCTCAACAAGTTGACTTTGTGTCTGACAACATCATTGAACTAACAGATGAAGATGCAGGAGCTTTTCAGAAGGTTGATGTGGCAGTAAATGTCAAATAAAGCTCTTGGGGTTTGAACATGGTCTCTGGAGACAGAGCTGCTCTATTCTGAGAGATCACAATCACTCCACCCTGACAATGCAAATGGGCTTTCAGTCTCACTCTCTGATTGGTCACATCATCTGGACTGGAACACTTTCACTTCTGCTCCACATTTACATCTGAAGAAGGTTGTGATACTTCATATATAAAAAATAAAAAATAATTAAGAAACCATTATCGCAACTCAAGAATCAGCCGTTGTGACAGTATTTGTGTAATAATGTAAACATTTCTAATAAATATCGAGTTCAGTCATGAAACTCTAGATCAGTGGTTCTCCAGCTGGACACATTTTGGACGTCTCTCTAATCTGACAAACATTTCAGGTGTTGCCGTCTCTCTATATTCACATGTCAGAAGAGAAAATATATGTAGGCTACTAAATATTTATTAAATTAATATATGAAATAGTCTAAAATGGCTGGATTGTCTGAGAGGGAAAGTAATTATTAAGGCGTATAATTCTTTGACGTGTTGACTCCAAGATGTCTTTGATAACATTATGATAGCGTTGAGGAAGAAGTCTTTTTTTGTAAAGGTGTAATTCACTATGAATACCACAATGAAATGATAATAAAAAATATCAGTAAAGATATTTCTCAAATATGCAAAAATTATTTTAAATGACTATGGTATTTTTAAATATCATTTTTCTTAAGAGTAGCTCTCATTGTAGCTATGCTTTAAATATTGTAGCCGAAGTGTAGTAAATTTGTGTAGCCTGTAATGTGTAATAAAAAGTCAGCACGAGATTGCAGTTGCTAAAACAGAACAGTTTACTGAAAATAAGCAACAATACAAAGAAAGTAACAATAATAATGCCAATACAACACAAAGAAATGAAATTTAAACATAAAAAACAGAAAATTATTGAGAAATAGTCTATTAAAAATACAACAACAGAAAAGGCTATTTATAGGCTACATGTAATGCAAATATTTTAATTTAACTTTAGTTTTAACATGAACATTATTTGTTTAGGTCCAAATAGAAAGTTTAACATTAACATTTTTAACATTTGTTGAAATTATTTTTGAACAATTGAAGTTTTCTAATTAAAACGAACATTTCTTTGTTTAATATAGAGTAATTAAAGGTGCTTATGCGATTTTTAGCGGCCTCTAGCGGTGATGTTTCAGAATGCAACAAGAGTGCTCGTGCTCGTGTGCGTGCTAGATCTCAAGAGCGAGCATTCACTACCGGCCGCACGGAGACTTTCAGCAACGGCGAAATAATCACAACATGCTGGAAACTAATGTAAACTCCCACTGCAGGTACAATAATAGGCTACTTTTATCAGCTTGACGTTGAACTAATGCTCTGTGCTCGTACCATGATAATGTTATTATAAACTGCATTTAGCCGACATGTGATGTTATAAGCCATTTCATTAACTATTTTCGTGTATCTTTCACAATCAGCAATGTCAACACAGGTTAATGTATAATATGATAACGAAAACGGTTAGTGAACTAAACTGAACAGTTTCAGTGTATCAGTAAGATCATAGGAAGTGACATTACTGTAGTACTGAACGTGTCTGGAAATGTGTATTATAAACAATATGATAGTAGTGGGATGAGTGACGTTAGTCAGTAGATCTAGTAAATAAAATAAGTTACATCCTAAAGCACCGACTTTTTGTTATCCTGGAACATTCTTTTGTATGTCATGTTTCATGTAGTTTACCTTGCTATTTCACTATAGTTTACTATGTTGATCCGCGTTTTCGTCCGGAGTCGATCAGATTCACGTTTTGCCTGACGAGCTTGGGCAGATGAAAGTTTTTTTTTGTTTTTTATATTTATGTGTAGTTTGTGTTGGAGTCTGTGTTGGGCTGGAGGCAGGACGTTTTGGGCTGTTATTAGACTCCATGTCGTCAGCTGAAGTGCCGTTGGTCGCATGGTTGATAGAGACTGGATAGAGACATGGTTGACTGTAAGGATAGAGAGACTCGAGAGCGCGCATGCACGTCACATCTGATGGATTTCGCAGGAAATCCGACCCGGAGACCTCACATATAAAAAAGTGAATATTGGCCTTCAGAGGTAATAGCAAAACCCGAAAAGTGGATCATTGCAATGTATGATTACAACCCCTTCAAACACAGACAATAAAAAAAGGATTTATTTTATTAAAAAAGTTGCATATACAACCTTTAAGAAGCAGGCTTTGGAATCCCTTCTGGCATTAGTGCTGCGACTGCGGGCGGTTGTGGAGAGGATTTCATGGACTTTCAGCGACAATTTCCACTGCAACGACATTGTCGTTTTGAATGTTCTCTTTTAATAAGGAAGGACTCCTCCACGTCCTGTCCATCCTCTAATTATGAATTATGACTGAATTATGAATCGTGAAGTTACTCTCCTCGCAATCTCCGAAAAGAGTGATGTGTGCTGTGGCAGTTGCTTTGGACATGGCCGTTTTTTGCAGCATGTTGCATTTTTGGCAACGGTGAAATTTGTTTTGGGGGAAAAACTCCGTCTGCCAAAATGTGCAATTCCCTCAGTTGCGGGACACAGCGACCTCGGCCGGTTAATGACGCCGGACACAGCTGTTACCGGTTGCTCTGTTTCTTTGTGAGGATTTATGTCACCCAGCCCAGGCAATAATGGGATTTCTTGGATTTCGGTTTCTTTCGTTGTTGTAATAAACAGTTCTCCATCGAATTCCCTTGTGGTCAAAGAGGTGAACTGGTAGCGTTTTCCGTAGCAAATCAGTCCAATTTGAGCATCCCAGAGCTGTAGCTTTATCCTGCCAGAAAATAAAATACCGCAGCTATTAAGTATAAATTAAAATAATATAGTTTATTTAAGAACTTACATGTTGCTTTTGGGACATTTTTAACCTCCTCCACGGTCTGTTTAGATTTATTTGGAGGGTCTCTGTAGGCAAACTACTGGTCGTTGACCACCGTCAGGCGTGTTCTTCTTCCTCATATTGGGATACATATATATTGGGATACAGTTGTTCACATGTGTTTGTTTGTTTGTTTGTTTTAGCTGTTTTGCCTCATTTTAACACAGTATCACTGCGTTTACATGCAGCCAATAACCCGTTCAAAACCGGGATATTAGTAATAACCCGGTCGCGAACGTCCATGTAAACACCGGCAAAAACCCGAAAAATGCTCATATCCTGGATTTTAAAAACCGGGATATTATACCTGGGGTACCCCTTTTCTAACCCGAATTTTTGGTCATATAAACACGTATCGGGATATCCCCATAGTGATTTGTGTTCTGCGCATGTTCTATTCGCAAGGAATCTTGGTCTTTTGAGTAGAGAAACTTCTCGGCGCATACAAAAATCCGCGTGCAGTATACCGGAAGTAAACATGGCGAGACCAGGCGAGACACAGCACAGCATACTCTTGGAGCGAGCTCAGTAACGTTACCAGCATCATAGCGCAAACAAAGGCGATCGCTATCTGCCCCGAACTATTCATTATCCGCATACTGCTGTTATTTTTGACTTTGGATACAGGAAGAAGAATCGGAAATGACGCATTTTGCGTCTTAAGGTTGTCCGTACGTCTAGACGCTAACCGTGCGTCGCCGTTTACATCGGGATATTGCATTTCCATGTATACAGGAGAAACTCTCTCTGCTCACGCATGTAAACAGGTTATCCCTAATGTTTCAGAAACCCGAATAGTGACCTTAACCCGACCATAACCCGAAAATTGGCTGCATGTAAACGTAGTCACTGTTTTAATTTGAAAAGTCTGTTGTCTGATGAATGACCTTAACCAACCGTAGATCATGTGGAACAAAACCTATATCCAAGTCTTGCTGTATTTTCTGGAATGGTGAGTTCGATCTTTTGTAAAGGGAATATAATGTTTTCTAATTTTTAAAATAGGGGTTTGATAGTGTTTAAGTGTATGAACTTAAGTACATACATGTGTGTTTTAGATTGAAACAGTTTCTTCTTTTGTAAACTTGTCTTTAAAAGCAGAGGCGGACAGAGTAAAAGTACAGATGCCCCTTGCTAAATGTTACTCAAGTGTAAGTAAAAGTGTCACCGGTGCAGGCCGGGGCGGACTCGGATGACCGGTCGCCCCCTGACCAGACACCACCATGAGGAGCCGACACCACAGGTGGGCGACAGAAAGACGACAGAGGCGGGAGATCATTTCAAAGGAGTAACAATCTTTATTGAACACAATATAATAATGAGCACGAAGTTGATGTACTTCAGCGTCTCCTCTAGGTCTTCTTCCGTTATAGCTAGTTTCTGACCGAACGTCACCACTTCGCCCCACAGCGACTCCACCAACGATACGGCTTCCTTCGGGACTCAGACGGTAAGTACGGAGGTAAAGATTCTTCTCAATACAGGTTACTTTCTCAACGCACAGTAATGGAGCAGTGATATAAAAGCTTACTTCACCAGCGATGCTGCGTACTTCCAGACTCAGACGGTAAGTAGGAAGGTAAGGATTCTTCTCTCAGTACAGGATACTTTCGTCAGCGCACAGAAGGGAGACAGTGTATAAAAATATAAAAAAGAAAATTCATTAATTAAAATAGAATATCAAATACCGCAGCTATTAAGTATAAATTAAAATAATATAGTTTATTTAAGAACTTACATGTTGCTTTTGGGACATTTTTTAACCTCCTCCACGGTCCGTTTAGATTTATTTGGAGGGTCTCTGTAGGCAAACTGCAGGTCGTTGACCACCGTCAGGCGTGTTCTTCTTCCGCATATTGGGATACATATATATTGGGATACAGTTGTTCACATGTGTTTGTTTGTTTGTTTGTTTGTTTTTTTAGCTGTTTTGCCTCATTTTAACACAGTATGTTTTAATTTGAATAGTCTGTTGTCTGATGAATGACCTTAATCAACCGTAGATCATGTGGAACAAAACCTATTGTTGAAATCAGACAATATCCAAGTCTTGCTGTATTTTCTGGAATGGTGAGTTCGATCTTTTGTAAAGGGAATATAACGTTTTCTAATTTTTAAAATAGGGGTTTGATAGTGTTTAAGTGTATGAAATTAAGTGCATACATTAGTGATGCACCGATGTGAAAATTTGTGGCCGATACGATAACCGATATTAACATTGCTGTTACGGCCGATACCGATATTTACCGATGTCGATATCCCTGTATAGAAAACACATAGCGAGGATTAGGGCTTCACGATATTGGTAAAAAATGACATTGTCATTTTTTATTTTTCTGTGATATATATTGTGATATAAAAACAATTTCACCAGATTACTTGAATAGGCCTAGCTGTATTTGGAAAGAATGAATCAATCTAGAATGACTGGGGTAGTTTTGTCATGGAGTAAATCTGCATAGAAACTAATATTAATAGAATGTTAACAAATGTACACTTTAATTTATGTCTCTTGAGCTCAGTGTTGGACAGATCAGTTGCTTTAACCATTCATTAAAGTGAATCAGTTCAAAGGAGTCATTAGTTCGCAAATCGGACGTGCCATCAACGAACCACGGCACACGTTGTGTGATTATACAGTTTAGAACATCGCACGAGATTTGTCTCGACCTATTTTTACAGTCTATGGTCTCGACAGTCGAAACAGAAAACATTTCATCACCAGGTAGACTTTTTTGGTTTATTGAAAGTGCGGTTATGTCATCTGATCTAAATGTGTAGAAAGCTTTTCAGAGAAGATAAGGCAGTGACGTTATTTTAGCACAATTCACAACCAGTAGTTCAGAAGAAAAAACTTCGGTCTTCCGACCTTTTACCATCGTGTATTTTCAAAGATATTCAGTCAACTCAATTCATAAACATGCGCGAGGGAGGGAGAGAGAGAGCGCGCAAAACATTTTGAAGACGGCGCGCGTGACCGGTGCTTTCACTCTCTCTTGTTCCCTCAGTTAAACAAGCGCAGCAATCACTCATATCACTTACCGGTCAAATATGGCTTTGGCGGGACAAAAATACGTATTAGGAAGGCTGGCAGAAAACAGCTCAACAGTTCCAGTCTTCGTGCGCTTGATGTTTAAACGCACTTGCGCTTTTAATATGCTCATGCAAAAACAAACATCCCGCCCCCACACTCACGTCTACACGCACGTCAAATACAACACAGGGATGATCATCGGCCTGTTCACATCGGCCCTATTTTGACATCGGAACGATACCGATGTGTAAAAAATTGACCAAATCGGCCGATGTTATATCGGCGGCCGATATATATCGTGCACCACTAGCATACATGTGTGTTTTAGATTGAAACAGTTTCTTCTTTTGTAAACTTGTCTTTAAAAGCAGAAGCGGACAGAGTAAAAGTACAAATGCCCCTTGCTAAATGTTACTCAAGTGTAAATAAAAGTGTCACCGGGGCGGACTCGGATGACCGGTCGCCCCCTGACCAGACACCACCATGAGGAGCCGACACCACAGGTGCGCGATAGAAAGACGACAGAGGCGGGAGATTGTTTCAAAGGAGTAACAATCTTTATTGAACACAATATAATAATGAGCACGAAGTTGATGTACTTCAGCGTCTCCTCTAGGTCTTCTTCAGTTATAGCTAGTTTCTGACCGAACGTCACCACTTCGCCCCACAGCGACTCCACCAACGATACGGCTTCCTTCGGGACTCAGACGGTAAGTACGGAGGTAAAGATTCTTCTCAATACAGGTTACTTTCTCAACGCACAGTAATGGAGCAGTGATATAAAAGCTTACTTCACCAGCGATGCTGCGTACTTCCAGACTCAGACGGTAAGTAGGAAGGTAAGGATTCTTCTCTCAGTACAGGATACTTTCGTCAGCGCACAGAAGGGAGACAGTGATTTAAAGGGAGACAGGTGAATAACTTTAGTACTCCTATTTGCTTTAATTTCAATGAAAATATTTGTAGGATGTATAATTGTAAATATTTTCACGTTTGTAGCAACCGTGGGAACGCCCACCCAAAGTCCGTGTGCCCGAGGAGAACACGCTTCATAAAAATGGAGTGAAATAAATAAAACCATCAACTCCCATAAACGTTCCCAAGCTGGGACGGGCGTTGAATAAGCATCCTGACCGCTGTTTTGTGGATTATTCACTGACTGGTCTTGTTCAGGGTTTTTTTGCTGGGCTGCTGCATTTTCCTGCTGTATCTTTTCATTGCCATAACCTATTGTCCGCATCTCAGGAGCCGGAAACTGTGGATACCTTGCTTGAGAAAGAAGTTAAGAAAGGATTCATGATAGGCCCATTTGATAACTCTCCCTTCCCGATTTTCAGGATAAGTCCTGTAGGGGTAGCCACTCGAAAATATTCAGGTAAGAAACGTTTAATTATCGATCTTTCTGCTCCCCACAATGGTTTGGCTGACAGCATTAATAGCCTTATTCCTTTAGCCCCGTTTTCGCTTTTTTACAACACTGTCGATGATGCCATCAAATTCATTAAAAAGGCAGGACGTGGAACTTGGCTTGCAAAAGCAGATATTTTCGATGCTTTTAAAGTTTTGCCATTGCATCCCTCACAGTGGAATTTTTTCGGCGTCTAGTGAAGGAAAAAAATTGTATTTTGCGGTTAGACTCACTTTTGGCTGTCGTAGCAGTCCAAAAATATTCGATACCTTGTCTGAAGCTTTGTGCTGGATTCTTCCTCATAACGAGAAATTATCATTCGTCCTTCATCTTTTAGATGATTTTCTTCTAGTAAGATTTTCCTTCCAAAAAATCAGACTTCTCTATATCGAATCTCAAACGCACTTTTTCTGAATTAGGCGTTCCTCTCTCGAAGGAAAAGACCGTAGGTCCAGTCAAAGTCATTGAATTCTTAGGCATTTCTCTCGATTCAAATAAAATGCAAGCTTCACTCCCCCTCGAGAAATTATCCCGGATAAGACAAGTTGCAAAAAATTCAAAATCTTTTTTAAAAAGGGACTTGCTTTCTCTTTTGGGGCACCTTAATTTCGCAATGAGAGTAATTCCTCAAGGCAGATCATTTCCAGGCTTCTTGACCTTTCTAAATCTGCACAAGCTCTCAGTGATATAGTTATTTTAGACGCGGGATGAGCTAAAATTTTGGTCTCTGCTTTTAGATAAATTGAATGGCATTTCCTTTTTTTCTCCATGATTTCATGGAGTCCTCTTTAGCCTTTAATCTGTATACTGATGCTGCACCTTCAGTAGGGTTCGGGGGGATTTTCAAAAACGAATGGTTTGCGTCTGAATATTTCATTTTCTTTTTGTAAATATGTGTTAATTAGCATTTCTGTAACAGGTCGATCAAACGGTGTTCGTGTAGGCTGTTAATTGTTTATTGTTAATTGTAGGCTTGCTTTGTGAAGTCTTCGTGTTATTTATGAGAGGCATTAACTTATAATTGAGCTGCTGTAGGCACATGGAATATTTAAACCTTTTCTTTAATGACTTTATGGGCCGTCAAGAGCCAGTCCCTTAGGCAGTCTATGGAGGACTGATCCAGCTCTCAGATTAAATCAAAAACATCTTTATTTGTGTTCCGAAGATGAACGAAGGTCTTACGGGGTTAGTACAGCATGGGGGTGAGTAATTAATGACTTAATTTTCATTTTTGGATGAACTAATCCTTTAAACAAAACTTCGCGGTGAGTTAATGAATGAACATGGTATATCCACAAGTTTCCTTCGCCCCATGAGGCCTTGCGTCAAAAGTGGGCGCGACTTCCCGTTCGAAGTAAACAAAGCGCGACTTGACATGCTTGACACTCGTTCATTCAACAGTTGACAGACATTCAGGTTACAGCGATCCAAACTAGCTAACGATGAGGGAACACAACCTCAACGAAATTAAAAAGGTTGAAATAACAGTACCTTTACCCTCCGCAGTAGTAGATTGGGAGTATTATAATAACATTATTAATAATCAATACTCATCAAGCCATGGTGACAGACAGTTGTGTGAGCTGACAAACAATTAAAATAAAAAATACACACTTAGTCATTGTGCTTTGGAGTTTATTCAACATTATAAATGAATGTGCTACTTGAATACATTAACTGGCACATTTGGTATTCTGTCAACACAGGCGTTGATCCTGAGTTTAGGTGTAACATCAGTAGCGAACAGCCAATCACATGCTGAGAGAGTTTATAGAATATTAAGAATTTAAACAAATGTACACAGGAAGATTCGTCGTCTTTTGAGAGGTGATGGAAACTACAGTTGTTGTCGTTGATTTCGTTTTCAGCTTATGTTCAAAACACTCACGTTTAAGCCACTGAATTAGTTTAGTCCGGTTATACATACAACCGCGGACAGCACATGTTGTCCCTGAGCTCCGTAACGACATCTCTCATATAGATTTGCGTCTTTAAATAGTACATTAATTCTCCGAAAAACAGCTAGCGTCTTCGCTAACTAACACACAAAATACCATTGGAATGCTACTTCCGCCACCTCACCGGAAGTTTCACCCACTTTATTTTTTACAGGAGCGCCCCTCGGAAACTTGTGGATATAGACAGACTAACAGGATGAGACACAGGTGAATGCAATCAGTGAATGAGGTACAGGTGAATGTGATCAGTGATAATGAGTCTGGGCAGTGAGTTTTGCACTGAACTGGTGTTGCAGGATTTTGCACAGCTCGTCCTGCAGAGTCTCTATCGGGTGTTTGTCCCATTTAGTGAACTCTTGGTCTGTGAGTCCCAGACGTCACACCCGTACAGCGCGATGGGCTCTATTACAGTTCGGATTATCTTTAGCCAGATATTGATTGGGATGTCAATGTGGATATTTCTCTTCATTCATAGATGCCACCGACGTCACTAGCAAATCGAACGCCGCCATATGTACGACTGATCTCGCCGCCCAAACTGCCCATTTGAAAGAGAGAGAGAGATGTTTTATTTTAGGCTCCAATCCTTATTTGTTCCTCCCAGTTTTCTTTTGTCCTTTACTATCTCCCCCAGACTTGCCCTCCATGACATATACATATATATATATTTTGTTCGTAACCCCTCTATACAGTGGCGATAGCTTGAAGGCTTTCGAGAGTCCCGATGCTGTGGCTGGATGGGTAAAACAAGTTAAAGTGCGGCACCTGGCCACTAAGGATTTATATTGAATCATGGGAAATGTAGGAATTATAAATAAGAAGAAAAATCAAATGTGATTTTGGCGGTAGTTTACTCTGATTAGGTAGCGAGTTGTTAGCTAGCTAAGTTGCTAGCTGGTTGCTTGCCAATCTCTTTTTTCATCTAATAGATGTTTCTCTCTGTCCACACACACACACACACACACACAGAGAGAGAGAGAGAGAGAGAGAGAGAGAGAGAGACACAGAAACACACACAGGAGAACTGAGAGATCTTTAATGGTAGTAGAGAGAGAATACAGGACAGTCTCTGACTCCATATGTGACATATCAAACACTTCTATAAACACACAACAATATTACTAATAACTCTGATTTACATGTAGCTCTGGTTAATATTTCCTATAAACTTACATCTCTTCTGATACTTTAAATCAAGTGTTTTTAGGGATAGTTCACCCGAAACTGTCCACTGACTTCTAATGAATGGACAAAAATATCACAATATTGTCTTTTACGTTCCACAGAAGAGAGAAAGTTATTCATCTTTTGATGGACATGAGCATATGTACATTATGTCAGTTTTTGATTGAACCATCTTTGTAATACATTAGTAATACATGAATAATTGCGTGATTAGTAGTTATTAGGTAAAATGAGTATTATGTACATGCATTAGGAACACAAGCAAGACCACGAGCTGAAACTACTTGATCTGTCAGTCTATCGGGGGAATGAAGAGAGAATAAACCGTGCTTTATACAGCCCTCCTCTCCATCGTATGATAAAGTCATCAACACTACATCAACACATCTTTAATAAAACTCTGTTCACCGCATGTGTTTATGGGCCGGTTTGATGAATCAAGAGTAGTCTCTAATAAAGCTCAATGCCATAGAAAGGAAGGGTGTGTGAGTGAATTGACTTCATATATGGGGTGCAGATGTTGAAACTGAAGTGCAGTTATCCCCTAAATCCCCTCACGCATTTGTGGATTTCGAAACACTTCTAGCGTCGACATGCAGACAAATCCACAAATAAGTGGACTCCACCCACCGTTATCTGACTCAAGCCAATCAGATAACGGCCGCGCTGAGCTGACCAATCGTAGCACGTTCTCGCTACAACCAATCACGTTAGGCTTTACACTCGGGGCGGGACATGAATGTGATTCATTTTGAAGATATTAATTGAGCTGTTTGTGTGGTTGCAACAACCTGTTTCCAAAAGGTTACTGGAGTTTAAGGCTTTTTTATATTTCCATCGGGATTACACACAAATTATGATCACCCTCCCGAGCATAACACCCTCTACACCGGAATCAAGCGGCGCGACAGCGCGTCAGAAGCAAATGAAATGGCACATTATGTTCTTGGCTGCCGTGGCAGTTTCAATAATGTACTACTAACATGTTTGTAATGTTAACACATTTTGCCCATGACGTTTTCTTACCTGCAGATATATGACGTGTCTATAATCTTAAACAAGGTCCCAAGGTCTAACTATGACCAAGGAGCAGGACCGGAGCACAGACTTTTTTAGCAAATTTATTAATATAAACTGACTAACGTTTCGACGCCCATGCGTCTTCTTCAGAGTCTTGACTTACACTGGACCGGTGGACGCGGCGCAGCGCAACACGATTCATTGATAGTGAACGGATGCTTCTTCTGAAGCATCGGCTACACGGAAGACACATCATTTGCACGGTTTGCTTTGTCCAGTGTAATGTTAGACTGATTCGCACGGGGTTGACACAATGTAGGAAATGACAAAACGGAGGATTTTGTCTTTAAAGTATAATAGCTAGCGATAGGACATAAATATTATGTAGAATAGGCCTACCAAATTACAGCCAAATGACCATCACTGAAGATGTAACAGCATGTAGGATACTGCTGGGGTTTTAGTATATAATATTACAGATTCCAAGAACACAGGATGAGATGTTCCTATCCTTTGTGCAAGCACTCCCAAGAGTTGAACAGTGAACAGTGAGCCTCATAAATTTGGGGATCGCATCATCAGTAGTGTACTTTTGGTTCATTGGGTGTTTCGGCCTTTCACACACCCTCCCCAAAGGCGGCCAGCGACAGGGTGATCAAACCTGCCCTTGCGTCCCATTCCCAATTAGCCATAGGAGTTGCCTTGTTGTTGACAGGCAACATCCCATTGGACTATGCATGGCAGGGGCCTACCATGCATACCTCCTGACCCTCTCACTTCGGGGCCCTGCTGGGGTCTTTTCTCTTTATCCAGAGCCACTGACTGCTGCCTTCTGCCGCCTCCGATAAAGCTCTAATTGCCGAACGCTGGCTCTGGCCCTTAATTCCCAGGTCTCTAAGCAGTCTGGTTGTTGATGTTGCCACAAAGCCTCTACAGCCCACCTCCACTGGTCGGATTTCTGTGTTCCATCCATGACGCCGTGCTTCGGCAGCTAGCTCAGCGTAGCGCAGATGTTTTCGCTCATAAGCCTCATCTACTGAGTCCTCCCAGGGTACTGTGAGCTCAATAATGAAGACCTTCTTGAGCGAACAGGACCAGAGCACCATGTCAGGTCTTAGGGTGGTGATTGCGATCTCCGGAGGAAACACAAGTTGCCGACCAGCTGCGCGTCGGCCGGTTTACGCCTCGCCGTCGTCCATTAAAACCTGACAACGGACACCTCGGAGGGCATTAACCCGCTTATACCATGGTCACTTGCCAAAGAAAACATTTTTAAAACATTAGTTTATATTTTAATTAGGCTAAATCTAGTTTTTACAAATAATAACTTGCCTTGCTTGACTGTTTAGCAACCGGAGATATTTATAGTCCGCTTAGCTCGTATCCCTTCAGGTTCACAAATGCATTTTTTCTTTCATGAAACACAAAGGTAGGCATAGTTTTTTTATTAAACGTAAAACAATTAATCAAACAACAATAAAAAAACAATTAGCTCTGAGCTCCAGCGATTTGCGCTTAACGTTATAGAGGGCAATAAATGAATCAGATCAAAGAGAGGGTCATTTGCCTCAGGTTCCTTAGGCTTGAAACGCTGTAACGTTCAGCCTTCTCCTGCCTTGTTTGTCTGGACAGCTGCGTAAAACTCCCGCAGGGTCTCATTCAGGGGCGCGTTTCCCGAAAGCATCGTTAGCCAACTATGGTCGCAAGTTCAGTCGTTACCAATAGAGTTCAATGGAGCAGAGCAGCAGCGGTGTAATTTTCTCCGTTTTATTTACTTTTTTTCTTTCTTCAGCAGCATACCAGTCGTCAAAGTTGCCATATTCTCCATAAATGTTAAAAGAAATAGCTCGAAGTCGCTCATTGTTGTATTAGGCTATAATGTCTAACGTTAGATGATAGAGCATGTGACTGCCTGTTGCTATGGTTACTCACAGCCGTTGTAGGCAGCGCATTTATTCATTTATTTCGAATGGTAAACAGGCAGTTTCACCGGAACTACTTTACTAGGTGTCCTATATCACTTTTTAACGGACACCCTGCAGCCAATCAGAATCGAGTATTCACCCAGACCATGGTATAAATTCAATTAATCTCCATTGTCACTTTGCAACCAAGATTATGACTGAGTTTATTTTTACTCATGCATTTCTCATTTAAACTTCTACACTCAAAAGCAATGTGTCATCAAGTTAATTTCACACATCCCGATTAACAATCCTCCAAGACTAGTCTATAGAATTTAACTATTCCTAGCCCTGTAAGACCCAAATATAGAAAGAAAGGGAAAAAATGTTTTCTCCTATCAGATATTGTTGTAGGTGGCCTCTGATGCAAATAATGAAGATTTTTTTTTAAAATGATGTTTTAGTAAGTTTTTAAGGAAATGTTGTAAAATTGCAACGTTGGGCCTATTGGAGAGCAGAATTTCAGCATTTCCCCTTACACTGTCAGAACAAAACTACAGAACAACTAAGGGCTTATTTGAAGTGTGGCTTGCTTACATAGCACTATGAGAGTCAATAATATGAATATGAAAATATGAAAATCACCCGATAGTCATATTTTTATGAATTAGAATTTATTAAAAATAAACATAAAATATAAATATTAAATACAAAACAGATTGAAATCTTTCAAATAAACAGTGTCCAGTGTTCACTTGCAATGGTAGTCCTAAAAGCAGTTCCTTTCCTCTGAAAAGCAGAGCCGGAGATTGCACTTCTTGCAGAGCGTATTCGAATATCCTTTTTTGCAGCGTCCTTTCTGAAATGAAGATAATAGTTGTAAGAGTTAGAGTATGTTCAAGTATAAATCAGTTTAATGTAAATTAATCCTAATTATGTGATACATTCCACTGAAGTCTAGGGCTGGGACAGTTACCGCAATACCGTAGTCCCGTGACGCCTACCGCGGGTCTGAGCTCGTCACGTCATCACCACAAAAAAAAAAAAACATTGACCTGCCCATGTGTGCACGTTTGGTCTAATGACATGGATTCATTGATTCTAATGACATGGATTATGTATAATGACATTGTATCTTACATGGATTCAAGGTTGTCTAACCAAAACTTATCAAAAGATGGAGCAGATCCGACCTTTCGCGAGTTGGGGAGCCGATGACACAATAATTTTCCTTTCGTATTAGAGATGCTCAGATGGGCTATTTCTTGCTTTTCAGCCGCAGTTAAAAAAATCCATACCGTGCAGCCCTACTGAAGTCACACAATTCTAAAAGGAATATACAAACCCCCAGACCTCTTACATCCCCACATTCCAGAACATTAACACCTGTCCCTGAACAATGGACCACGCAACCCCCTATGTCTGGACATCCACACCTTGAATAACCAAATAACCATCCTCCACAGCAGTCTACAAACACTGTCTGCCTTGCTACAAGCAGATATTTGGGCAAACAAACAAACAAAGCCTTTATAAAAAACTGCTAACATACAGAAACAATTTCAAGTACTGGTACTGACAGGAAACTCCAACCATAAATAATTTATTCATTTAAAATGATTCAAATCTGATCTAAACTGAAAATTATAACAAATAACACATTTAGATATTGTGAATAATCAAATACATTACATTTATGTAAATATTTCTCCTGTATGTGAACATTTGAGAAGTGCAATGCCTCCATGTCCATCTATTTTGACTACCACTCTATCCCAACGTTGTAAAATTACAACAAAGACATAACAAGCCACAAATCTAATTTGATGCATGCATTCCACAATAACCAAGTATTTACATGAACTAGACATTCTAACAATGACAAAAAAATATTTCTGGGGTTTTACTTACTTCACTGTTGAGATATCCAGTCCAATGAAACAAGGAGATGCGCTTCCAGTAAAGTTTGCAGGTTGCATGAGTTCATGACCTTATGACAAGACCTATATACACATTAACTATCAAATGGCATTGCGAGACTAAACATTAGGACCCATTAACTATGTAAATGTGGTCTTTAAAAAAAAACTTATTTGCAGATGTGTTTTTTGAAGAGCTAAATGTGATGTTATAATTTTACAACCACGGGTCTTACAGGGCTAGACTAGCCTATAGAATTTAACTATTCCTAGAATTTAACTATTCCTAGACTAGCCTATAGAATTTAGCACTACAACTAGACGATGAGGTTTCCAAACCTGATGGCCTAGAAAAAAAACTACATTATGCAAAAATACTGCACTGACCAAAATCCAATTCCAGCCTGTACTTCCATACACCTCCACGTGGGATGAACACATAACAGCAGCTTAATTTCAAACTGAAAAGAGAGTCTGACATTACTATTGTTTTTACTGTGCTTGTATAGTGTAGGGAAAAAACAACACTTTAGTTTTAAATTTGAAAAGTAAAGACTGAATTAACAGTGATCAAATCTAATTTATTAAAGGTTTTGAATGAGTTACTTTTGCATTGAGATTATTTTGTTTGGCTTTAGGGTAATGTGGAGGATTGCATTCCTTCTCTTAAAAAAAAAACAACATTTATAAAAACCTGTAATGATACATTTAGGTTTGGCAACGGGAAGTAATTTGTTAATTCCGATTCTGCGGTGGGGTCTGGAGCGGCATGTCCATGGCGAGAGGTTCACATCTGCCTAATGAGATGTGCACTGACTGAGCCAACATGTAGGGAAGGAGCCAATCAGTAGTTTAGAACAAGTACATTTTTAATTATCCCACTGGCTGCTTTAAAATCCCTCTCACAGTCACAAACAAACATGTTCTAAAAGTTACATACTTCTTGTTAAATTGAAGATAGTTTTGTAAAATGAAGACAAATCTTATTATGATTGAAAAATAAAAACCATCCACTAAAAAATAAAATAGCATGCGAGTGCAGTGGAGGGGGAATGCAGATTGAAGAAATTAACTCAATCTCGGAAAAAAAGATGCACCCAAGTTTCCTGCTATTTCGTTGTTAAAGTATGGTTCGGTTCTGAGAACCCGATTCGCCTGCAAAAGAGAAAAGACCAATATGAGGTCATCAGAAGCTGATGCTCCATGTGCAGTGAACCTTATTATACAGTATTGTGGTCATTCAGGATCTGTTTGTAAGCAGAGTTGTATAGAACACAATTTTAAATTTACCTGTTCTGAGTGGCGTTCCCCGTAGCGAACATATGTGGCTAGGTGCTCACAGTTGTTTTCGAGTAGTTTGTATTTTTGTGGGTTCTTCAAAATCTCCTGAACAGCTGCTCTCATCTTATCTTCAGATTGTGGTAGTTTAGGTCGCATTATCTCATCCAAGGAATTGTTTACTATGCCACCTTCCTTGAGCGGACCTTGCCTCGGAGCGGCTCCTGCTTTACTGTTAGGTCCTTTTTCACCTAAAGGAAATATTTAACTGTCAAAAGCCAAACTGTATCCCCCATACCTACATTAGTCCGATAAAAACCCAACTGGGTAATTGTATGTAAAATATATATATATATATATATATATATATATATATATATATATATATATATATATATATATATATATATATATAATGTGATATAAGTAACAAGTTAGTTCAACTAAAAAGTCACCTGACCATGTCTGGATAATAAACAAAATATACGTATGCATGTTACGGCAATACACGCTTCAGAATATGTTGCAAGTTACTATTGTTTAGTTCTTCATGATGTAGTTTTATATATTGCAGTGCATTTACAGGTTCTCTTTGTCTTACCATGAGGACATGGGTGAAAGTGCTTTGAGACAGGAAAGTTTAGGTGATGAAAGAAAGTAATACTTATCACCTTTGCAGTTCAAATAACAAGCTGATGTTCGCTAACTAACATTAGTTTCATATTCACATTGTGTTGCGGATACAGACCATGAATACATGTATGCATTTAATTCACATGTAAAACAATGCTTTGAAAGCTCTATAGTAGCTGAAAAAAGATAGATTACCCTTGTTGTCTGTCAAACATCAACTACAACTGTGGTTTTTAATCCTTTACTGCGTGAAGCAGTAGCTAAAACATAAACGTTAACAGAAGTGCAGAATGAGTGTCTCAGTTTTCTTGTAAATTTTTTGAAAAAGAATTGAAGCACTTTTAGTAAGACATAGGCTAGTCAAAGATAGAAAACCATGATTTGAAGTTACTACAGAGAATCACTGGACCTGTGAACTCAACACCCATTTCTTGCCCCTTTTCATTCTTCCCAGTGTACACCGCATAGTGTGTGTACAAAAGATGAGGGTATGTAATGAGGTCTCCATATTTCTTGGACTAGAAAAAAAGAGAGAGACTTTTGACAAATATACATCACTGAATGACATTCTATCAATTCTATCAACACATAATAACAGGTTTATTCTTAACTGAAAATAAAGTCTTACATTACCATAGTTTTCACTTGTGCTTGTCTAGTATAGGAAAAACTGAAGACTGTAGCAAGAGTGATGAAGATTTCCTCTGCTGCACCTTCTACGATGGTGTTGGAGTTCAACTAGTCCTGCTGCTCTTATACACATGAACATACATAAGGGTATGAGGAAGTGCCCTACCCTTTCCCTAGAACCGTAAAATTGCACAATCAATTTGTTGGAATTTAAAAAAAAAAGTTGGACTTATCAAACGTCTATTCATCCACTTCTACCGAAGAACATGAAAGTAAGTGCCAAGTGAACTGGGGGAAGAATAAAGAAAACCTTAAAGCTACTTACACAATGTGTAGCTATGTGATATGAATAAAAAGTGTCGTCTAATCATTTTTACATTTACATTTTATTCATTTAGCTGACGCTTTTATCCAAAGCGACGTACAATTTCTGTATGTCAGAGGTCTTATCCATGTGTCTTGTCCACTCCGCCATCACCACCCCTAATCATAATGGAAAGGATTATTATTCCGCTTCCATAGATATCAGTGTCTATTTTACAAACTCAAACTCATTGTTTTGCTAGTACTTATGTGATTTTAAATGTCTGAAACCTAAAATAAATATTATGTGGATGAAAACACTGAATAGTGCCTCCATCTCTGGCTCAGCACCAGACAAAAATTTAGCAGTTGATCACATGATGCACTGACCGTTCCAATCACACTGGTGTGATCCTACGTGTGAAAGGGTTAAAGGTGATTAATTCAAGGAATGCTTTAAATTTGGTGTCCAAATTATAGACAAGACAGAGCAGGTTACTTTTGATATAAAACAAAATATCAGCTGTCAGATTGTGTCAATTTGATTACGAAATTCAAATAATAGGCATTATGCTTGTAAGTGTGACGGGACCGATCGGTGTAGCACCTCAGTTCAAGCGGCAGCTGAACCAATCATCTTCTACTCTTCTTTAGATAAGTAGATAAGTTGAAAGATATAGTACAACTTAACAAAATGTATATGCCTCAGATCAGTCAGCGTTTTTCAACTGCAGTACGAGGTCAATTAAACAGCTGGAGAACAATGTCACATAATGTTACTTTTACCTCAGGAAATCCATTTAATGACCATTTATAAACTAGAAAAAAATAGCTATGGAGAGGAGTATTTTACTAAATATGTGCACTATATTAGGCTACGTATTATATTTTTACTTGTATCATTAAAATATAATAAAGTTGTTATTAAATAAAAAACGCATTATATTATATTATGTTTGAATTGTTATTTTTAATCTTTAAAAATAATACCAGCTGACAGGGCTCTTTGTATGTTTACAGCATTAATGAGATTTTTTTTTTTTTTGAGAAAAATGAACTGTACCTAATACAAATTGATCGATATTGAATCAAGATGTCAAGCAATAATAAAAAAAAACAGTAGCCTACAAGTCATTGTTTCATATAGCTAAACATTGTAACATGTTGTCATTAAACTTTGAATTCTGTTTAATTTACAAATGTTTTGACAATCACAACTTATTTTTCTCACATACCTGACAACTGTTGCTCCAGTTTAACTTGGCATTCTAGTATTACCAGGGGCCCTTTCATTATTGGAATGTCGAGTGAAACCGAGGCAGTTGTGTCGGTTTCTCTTGAGAATACAATGTTATTCCTACGAAGTATGGAATAAAGTTTCTGTGCTACGTGTTTTAAACGTTTTTAAAAACACACCCAGAAACTTGTTTCCAAGTTCCACAGAAATGAACACAAGGTCTGTGAAGTGTCAGGGCTACAAGATGTAATCTCTCTCTTTTGTTTTTTGTCATCTTAACCCATCAGATAAATATTTTTTTCACATTTTTCTGCATAAATCTATTAATCAACCTCAGTCCTGATCAAAACTACTAAATGTTTAAAAAAATATTCAGGTTTTTAACTTTTAATTGCCAAATTTATAAATGATGTCACTGATTTGGGGATAAAAACACTAAATTACTTATTTTCGATATAAAATATGAATGAATCTGCAACTGGGTGGACTGGGAGAATCTTGAGAGGGACATGGTGGCTCTAAAAATTGCACGACCACTGCGATCATCCCACAGGCAATGGGTCTCATTCAAGAAACATACGTAAATATACGAGTAAATATGAGAGTGATTTGCGCGTAAAGAGACATTCCAGAAACTCTTCTCCTGATTCACAAATACTTCGTAAATGTCAGATGTGATAGTGAAATGTGTGTGTTAATTAATTCTAACCAGTCGTAAATGGTATGTGCGTGCTCGTTCAATCTCAATTACCATAAATCCCACCCATTATATCCAACTGACATCTACATATAGGCATAAAATAACATGAATGGGAATGAAAAATTCTGAATCTTCAGAAAGCGCTCTGTGTGTGAAATATCAAAGTCTGTGTCTCTAAGTGTTTTTTGTCTGTCCTTAGAAGTGTCTAGGCAGGAGTTTTCACATAAAAAAACTGTTTATAAGAGACTATATTGTAAAGACACAAGGCGGTCTGATCAAGGGGCAAATTGCATATCATAATTAATAATTGATAATGAATAATTATTCATACAGATTTGGATCAGACCGGTCTTACATGTTAATAAATCTCCCATTTAGGGAGGCTTATTAATTTTACCCACAAGCATGCATGTGCATCCCTGCAATTAACCACAAATTTATTGTAATTAATTACACGGACCACGTTTTACAAGACAAGCAAAATTAATTAGCTCAATTTAGTTATAGAGTTTATGAAAAGTAATTCTGTGGCCCCAAGAATTAGTTTTCCCGCTCTATAAACACATACCCTTTCAGGTATTTTTGATTAGCTTTGCAGCTTTTGATCGACACTTCAGGGACTTGTATCATGAGCAAGACAATGATTCAGTCAAAATGAGCATAATGAATTTAATAAGGCAAATACTTAAGCATTTACTACGTTACTAGGATACATGTATTTACAAACATTAAAGACGACGAAACGAACACTAGAATTATAAACAATGAAGCACGTGGATTGAGTTGGAGAGAGAGAGAGAGTATATATATAGAGAGAGAGCATGGAGAGAGGGAGAGACAGGTTACATTCACCAAGACAGTCAACCTTTCTGAACAACATGAAAACACTTTCTTAATGCTTCTTAGAAGCTCTAAAAGAAGGTATACTTGCAAAGCATATTTGGTCTGTGTGTGAAAATATTTACTGTCAATTTAAACTTCCATAACTTTTTCACACTTTCATTTTTTGAAGTGTTTTCACTTTAGTAGTATTCTGCTGACAGTTTTCTTTAAAACAAGACCAAACTTGGGTATATATTCCATAGCATTCTTAAATTACAACCATTTAAGTTTTGTTTTACGGTGCATGCTTTAAAGGCGATTGTGTCTATCAGCGATTGTGGTTGATGTGACTTCTGTTTGAGTTTGAAGCGAGATCCCAAACAAACCAAGTTAGCTCGCCCCTCCCTCCCGTTTTGTGACCTTGGTGTCCATTTTAAAATTTTTCAATTCTTTCAGTTCTCTCCACCGTTCAAAAGCCTTCCCGATTATTATTCTTTTCTTTGACGAAACACGACGGTATTTCCTCGCGCTAATCCTACTTCTGTTCTTGGGGATTGCATCTTCCATATTCACTGTTTCTGGTCCGTTGATAGACGCGCTGGCTTCATCAGCTCAGACTTCGCGTGCAGGCGCCGTGCACGAGCGCAAAAACAAACAACACCCGCCCCTGTTGGTTATTGGTTGAACTCTGTTTATTTTGATTATGAGTGGTGGTTCTACCCGTTTGTTTTTGTGTGCAGATCTCAGAGCCTAGGCTGCCTACAGAGGCACGTTTTTTTGACAGCCTGCTTATGGGGCGGGCAGCTAGCGGATTGTTAGGAAAGATTAGATGAATGTGATCATTTTTGTTTTGGCCTGACATCGCTGATAGCACAGTTTAAAGCAACACCCGGAGGCCAAATCTTTGTGCTCTGCTTAATAATAGTCAAATACTGACCAAATCTGTTCTTTAAAAACCGTCCATTGGTAAGCTCATGTACACACGCTCCAATCAAATGCCCGCTCGGATCCTCACAGAAACGCACGGCTCCTCCCTTCACTCAGACAGGGCTTGCTGAAGCCAAGCAAAGGAATCTGGTGTTCCAAACGTAGTACCTTGGACACCCGTGCCGCTTGTTTGCCCTTCAGATCCTTCGGGCGTGAAGGTGACTTGGTTTGAGCTCGACCCTCTTTCTCCAGGAAATCCACAAATTTCTCTGTCTATAATGAAAAACATCCCATCAAGTTTAACCAATCTTACAACTTCAATTTCAAATTTATTATGCAGGCAATGCACTAAAATCTGGTCTCCCGACTGCCATGCTTTATGCGCATTCAGATCATTGTACCAGTCTTTAAATTCTTTGTCAAAAGGTTTTAAGTTATTTTTACATTGTTCCAAAATACCTGCACTTAATCCAGTTAGCAATTCAGAAGATCTAACGTTGTACTCAATTGTATCATCATTATTGTACCACATAAAATATGCAGTTTTTTGATAGCAATCTTGACATAAATCCCCCATTACAAAGTTCACTCTTTGGTCCATCAGTGGCTGACAACAGCTCATGCATTTGT
Organism: Cyprinella venusta; assembly: GCA_038021265.1. Lineage (NCBI taxonomy): Eukaryota > Metazoa > Chordata > Actinopteri > Cypriniformes > Leuciscidae > Cyprinella > Cyprinella venusta. The sequence goes on along the minus strand of CM075886.1, from coordinate 561,908 downwards.
CGTCTCCAATGACAACCCAGTAATTAAATCGTCTTGTCAAAAGTTCTCCCCCTGGAGCTCTCCTGAGTTCCTAAGAACATTGAATATGTTATAGTCAAATTGTATCCCCCTTTACTGCAATGCTTAACATACTCAGTTACATCTTGAATATAATTAAGTTGGCTTGAGAAAGCCAACTTACTGAAATCCTATTTAAACTTATTATTATTATTAGTGGTGCTTGCTGAAAGCAAGGCAACACTATTACTATTGTGTTTTTTAAGTCAGCCAAAAAGTTTGACGCGCTACTCCTCCCGCAGCTTTTGTCACAGACCCATGAATGAGGCATCAATTCATGCGGATTATTCGGGAATGGTGTGCTATGACTTTTCTAAGGGATCGGGGGTACGATGCTTGCCCCAGGGGCGAAAAACCGGCCAAAAAACATTGCGACAAACTTTGACGATTCATAGCTCCGAGCGAGGATTTCACAGAAGCCTGCGATTTTCCACATTTGAAGAGGCTGACAGGCTCTGTAAGAACATACCTCACAATGGGGTAAAAGTTGCACCCCTGGGGGGCAGAAGCTGCCCAAAGTTGCCCCATTGACCACAATGTTATTTATTATTTTTTTAAACTTCCGCCGCTTTTTGGCACGCTACTCCTCCCGCAGCTTTTGTCACAGACCCATGGGTGAGGCGTCAAATCGACCGGCTCATTTAGGACAGGTGTGCCATGACTTTTATAAGCGATCGGGGGTATGATGGTCGCCCCAGGGGCGAAAAAGCGGCCGAAAAATCCCATTGACTTAAAGGGTACCTATTTTCGGTTTTTGAAAATTGCCCTTCATGTAGTATTTAACATAGATCTAAGTGAACGAAAACATCCTGCAAAGTTTTAAACATGAAAGTTCATCGTATACAAAGTTATTGTCTCTCAAAAACAAGAGTCGACTCTGAGTCGCTGATATGAATCGTTGGAAGAACGATGTTTTCCCTTTGTCTAGTTGACGTCAACTTGACAAGTTATTTGAATAAGAAACGCCCACTTATTGCGCTCGGAGACGCTAGGGAAAACCGGAGCTCCAGGGGTGGCGGGCAAATCTGAAACTGGCCCAGGATGGGCCACCCTGCCTGGGCTGGCCAGGGAGGTCTGAGAGCATGGAGGTTTGGACCCACCGCACCTTTTTGGACTGTCATTTTTCGAGATCTGGGCTTCAGAAAACAATCATGTCGACGAGACGCTGTGTTTTGAAGTGCGACGCAAAAGCGAACTTTTTTCACCTGCCAAGTGAGGAGTATTTGAAGACTAAGAGGCTGCAGTTCATATATACAAGTACTGCTATACCACACAAGTATAGCCCAAACCTTGTTCTGTGTTCGCGTCATTTTGAAGATGATTGCTTCACAAACCTAAACGCTATAAAGTATGGATTCGCGAGCCGGCTCTATCCTAACGAGCTGAGGATCTGAATCAGGTGTGTTTAATGAGGGAGACATACACAATATGCAGAGCAGTGGGTCGAGGACTGGAGTTGAGAACCCATTTAAGGTAATAGAGTTCAGTTTTTCTGCACAGAGAATACCAATCACAACTGACTAGGTCATCTGACCAATCACCGCAGATTAGCGTCACGCAAAGGCGGGGTTTGGAAAAGGACTCGCTAAAACGATTCATATGGGAGTCGGTGAGCAAATCAGGTAAAAAATAAATGCATATTATAAGACAACAAAATTGTTTTTTGTCATTTCATGCTTGTAAAACTGTTGTTGGGGACTCCCAGAACAATATTAGGAACATTTTACATGTCATAATAGGTACACTTTAACATTGCGATGAACTTTGACCACTCGTAGCTCAGAGCGAGGAATTCGCAGAAACGTGTGGGTCACCACATTTGAAGAGGCTGACAGTCTCTGTAAGAAAATACCTCACAATGGGGTAAAAGTTGCACCCCTGGGGGGCAGGAGCTGCCCAAATTTTTCCCATTGAAAATTTTCTAGTATAGTATTTTACTATTCCAGGAAAAAGTTTCGCGCACTCCTCCGTCCACAGTTTTTGTCACAGACCCATGAATGAGGCATCAAATCGTGCGGGCTATTGAGGAGAAGTGTCCTATGAGTTTTATAAGAGATCGGGGGTACGGTGGGGCGAACAAATTTCAAAAAAATCCCATAGATGTAACATTGAGACAAACTTTGACGACTCATACGTCCGAACAAGGATTTCGGACAATTTTCGGACAGGCTGGCAGGCTCTGTAAGAATATACCTCACAATGGGGTTACACATTATCCGGTTACACATGTGTCGTCCTCATCCAGTTTGATTCTCTTGGAAGCTTTTTTTAGCTGTTTTGCCTCATTTTAATATAGTTTAATATAGTAATATAGTTTTAATTTGAATAGAGTCTGCTGTCTGATGAATGACCTTAACTGTAGATCATGGATTTGATCCTGTGGAACAAAACCTATTGTTGAAATCAGACAATATCCAAGTCTTGCTGTATTTTCTGGAATGGTGAGTTCGATCTTTTGTAAAGGGAATATAACGTTTTCTAATTTTTAAAATAGGGGTTTGATAGTGTTTAAGAGTATGAACTTAAGTACATACATGTGTGTTTTAGATTGAAAGAGTTTCTTCTTTTGTAAACTTGTCTTTAAAAGCAGAGGCGGACAGAGTAAAAGTACAGATGCCCCTTGCTAAATGTTACTCAAGTGTAAGTAAAAGTGTCACCGGGGCGGACTCGGATGACCGGTCGCCCCCTGACCAGACACCACCGTGAGGAGCCGACGCCACAGGTGCGCGATAGAAAGACGACAGAGGCGGGAGATCATTTCAAAGGAGTAACAATCTTTATTGAACACAATATAATAATGAGCACGAAGTTGATGTACTTCAGCGTCTCCTCTAGGTCTTCTTCCGTTATATTTAGTTTCTGACCGAACGTCACCACTTCGCCCCACGGCGACTCCACCAACGGTACGGCTTCCTTCGGGACTCAGACGGTAAGTACGGAGGTAAAGATTCTTCTCAATACAGGTTACTTTCTCAACGCACAGTAATGGAGCAGTGGTTTAAAAGCTTACTTCACCAGCGATGCTGCGTACTTCCAGACTCAGACGGTAAGTAGGAAGGTAAGGATTCTTCTCTCAGTACGGGATACTTTCGTCAGCGCACAGAAGGGAGACAGTGATTTAAAGGGAGACAGGTGAATAACTTTAGTACTCCTATTTGCTTTAATTTCAATGAAAATATTTGTAGGATGCATAATTGTAAATATTTTGACGTTAGCTACCGTGGGAACGCCCACCCAAAGTCCGTGTGCCCGAGGAGAACACGCTTCATAAAAATGGAGTGAAATAAATAAAACCATCAACTCCCATAAACGTTCCCAAGCTGGGACGGGCGTTGAAAAAGCATCCTGACCGCTGTTTTGTGGATTATTCACTGACTGGTCTTGTTCAGGGTTTTTTTGCTGGGCTGCTGCATTTTCCTGCTGTATCTTTTCATTGCCATAACCTATTGTCCGCATCTCAGGAGCCGGAAACTGTGGATACCTTGCTTGAGAAAGAAGTTAAGAAACGAGTCATGATAGGCCCATTTGATAACTCTCCCTTCCCGATTTTCAGGATAAGTCCTGTAGGGGTAGCCACTCGAAAATATTCGGGTAAGAAACGTTTAATTATCGATCTTTCTGCTCCCCACAATGGTTTGGCTGACAGCATTAATAGCCTTATTCCTTTAGCCCCGTTTTCGCTTTTTTACAACACTGTCGATGGTGCCATCAAATTCATTAAAAAGGCAGGACGTGGAACTTGGCTTGCAAAAGCAGATATTTTCGATGCTTTTAAAGTTATGCCATTGCATCCCTCACAGTGGAATTTGCTCGGCGTCCAGTGGAGGAAAAAATTGTATTTTGCAGTTAGACTCACTTTTGGCTGTCGTAGCAGTCCATAAATATTCGATACCTTGTCTGAAGCTTTGTGCTGGATTCTTCTTAATAACGAGAAATTATCATTCGTCCTTCATCTTTTAGATGATTTTCTTCTAGTAGATTTTCCTTCCAAAAAATCAGACTTCTCTATATCGAATCTCAAACGCACTTTTTCTGAATTAGGCGTTCCTCTCTCGAAGGAAAAGACCGTAGGTCCAGTCAAAGTCATTGAATTCTTAGGCATTTCTCTCGATTCAAGTAAAATGCAAGCTTCACTCCTCTTCGAGAAATTATCCCGGATAAGACAAGTTATGAAAGTCGCAAGAAAATTCAAAATCTTTTTCAAAAAGGGACTTGCTCTGTCTTTTGGGGCACCTTAATGTCGCAATGAGAGTAATTCCTCAACGCAGATCATTTATTTCCAGGCTTCTTGACCTTTCTAAATCTGCACAAGCTCTCAGTGATATAGTTATTTTAGACGCGGGATGAGCTAAAATTTTGGTCTCTGCTTTTAGATAAATTGAATGGCATTTCCTTTTTTTTCTCAATGATTTCATGGAGTCCTCTTTAGCCTTTAATCTGTATACTGATGCTGCACCTTCAGTAGGGTTCGGGGGGATTTTCAAAAACGAATGGTTTGGGTCCGCCTGGCCGGAAGAAATGCGTTCCCTACCTGCCGGTGATTCTTCGACAGCCCCTTTAGAACTGTATCCGATCGTCGTTGCATGCATTCTGTGCGGTAAATACTGGACTAGCAAACAAATTATTTTTTTCTGCGACAACGAGGCTACGGTTAATATAATTAGTAAGAGGCGTTCATCCATTCCATTTATCAACAGGTTCATGAGACGTCTTACATGGCTATCAGTTTTGGGAAACTATCATTTTCGCGCAGAACATATTCCCGGTTTGAATAACCAAGTTGCCGATTCTTTGTCTCATTTCAATTTTCAGAAATTTGATCTCCTGTGTCCAGCTGCAGCACAATCAAGCCTGGAATACCCACCTTTCAGCCAAACCATTCTAGATTGAATACCCCTCTTCAATCCTATATGCATTCTGCTGCGCAGTACATGCGGGGGGGTTTGGCTAGTTCTTCATTAAAATCGTATGACTATGCATGGTCACATTCACTTGTTTTTTTCCAACTGCTGACGGTGTCGCCATTTCTCATTTCACCCGTTTATGTGTGTACGCCTAGGTCAGAGCTTGCGTGAAGGACCGCACATTTTACCATCAAGTTTGTTTTTTATAAATACCAACTATTGCGTAGAGAGCAGCGTACGCCTTCTTTTGTGCGTACGCAACGTTTATAAATGAGGCACCAGAAAATCATAAGAATGCTCAGAATTGCAGTGTAACACAAAAACAAGACTTCGCAGTGAATGAATGAACATGCTATATCCAGAAGTTTCCTACACCCCATGAGGCCTTGCGTCAAAAGTGGGCGGGACTTCCGGTTTGCAGTAAACAAAGCGCGACGTGACATGCTTGACACTCGTTCATTCAACAGTTGACAGTCATTCAGGTTACAGCGATCCAAACTAGCTAACGATGTGGGAACACAACCTCAACGAAATTAAAAAGGGTGAAATAACAGTACCTTTACCCTCCGCAGTAGTTGATTTGGAGTATTATAATAACATTATTAATAAACAATACTCATCAAGGCATGGTGACAGACAGTTGTGCGAGCTGACAAACAATTAAAATAAAAATACACACTTAGTCATTGTGCTTTGAAGTTTATTCAAAATTATAAATGAATGTGCTACTTGAATACATTAACTGGCACATTTGGTATTCTGTCAACACAGGCGTTGATCCTGAGTTTAGGAGTAACATCAGTAGCGAACAGCCAATCACATGCTGAGAGAGTTTATAGAATATTAAGAATTTAAACAAATGTACACAGGAAGATTCGTCGTCTTTTGGGAGGTGATGGAAACTACAGTTGTTGTCGTTGATTTCGTTTTCAGCTTATGTTCAAAACAATCACGTTTAAGCCACTGAATTAGTTTAGTCCGGTTATACATACAACCTCGAACAGCACATGTTGTCTCTGAGCTCCGTAACGACATCTCTCATGAAGATTTGCATCTTTAAATAGTACAATAATTCTCCGAAAAACAGATAGCCTCTTCGCTAACTAACACACAAAATACCATGGATATATAATATCTATGGATATGGACAGACTAACAGGATGAGACACAGGTGAATGCAATCAGTGAATGAGGTACAGGTGAATGTGATCAGTGATAATGAGTCTGGGCAGTGAGTTTTGTACTGAACTGGTTGCAGGATTTTGCACAGCTCGTCCTGCAGAGTCTCTATCGGGTGTTTGTCCCATTTAGTGAACTCTTGGTCTGTGAGTCCCAGACATCACACCCATACAGCGCGATGGGCTCTATTACAGTTCGGATTATCTTTAGCCAGATATTGATTGGGATGTCAATGTGGATATTTCTCTTCATTCATAGATGCCACTGATGTCACTAGCAAATCGAACTGCCCATTTGAAAGAGAGAGAGACATCTTTATTTTAGGCTCCAATCCTTATTTGTTCCCCCCAGTTTTCTTTTGTCCATTATTATCTTCCCCAGACTTGCCCTCCATGACACATATATATATTGTGCCTAACCCCTCCATACAGTGGCGATCGCTTGAAGGCTTTCGAGGGTACCGATGCTGTGGCTGGATGGGTAAAACACGTAAAAGTGCGGCACCTGGCCACCAAGGATTTATATTGAATCATAGGAAATGTAGGAATTATAAATAAGAAAAAATTCAAATGTATGATTTTGGCGATAGTTTCCTCTGATTAGGTAGCGAGTTGTTAGCTAGCTAAGTGGCTAACAGCTAGCCTCGCGAGACCATCCTGATCTCGCGAGCTTTCAAGGTTTCACTCGCAGATCAGTCTGGATTCTTTCCGTTAAAGAAAATTTGGGAGCAGTTCACCAAACGAACGTCCAATCAGCGTTGGCTTTGAGGCGGGTTGAGGTGTGACGCAACGAGAAGCGCGACAGTTCAGTCTAAAGAACATGACGGCTTCAGCGGATGAAACTAGCATCAGCGTGGCTATCGAGCAAGATTTATCGGAATTACAGAGTATTTCTTCACTGAAAGAAGAGCAAAACACTGCTCTGGAGGCTTTTCTCAGAGGAAAAGATGGTTTTGCTCTTCTCCCGACTGGTTTCGGCAAGAGTTACGGTACGTCATATGCTTCGTTGATCTGATTGGCTGATTTGGCCCGTCTATCACCAACATAGGCCAATCAGCTAACCAGTATTTCCGCCCCTTACCAAAACTACTTCAACGGAAGGTTTCCAGATGGATATGCGGAGCAAATCCATCTGGCGGAGTCAGGTTAGCTAACAGCTGGTAGCTTGCACCTAATAGATGTTTCTCTCTGTCCACACACACACACACAGAGAGAGAGAGAGAGAGAGAGAGAGAGAGAGAGAGAGACACAGAAACACACACAGGAGAACTGAGAGATCTTTAATGGTAGTAGAGAGAGAATACAGGACAGTCTCTGACTCCATATGTGACATATCAAACACTTCTATAAACACACAACAATATTACTAATAACTCTGATTTACATGTAGCTCTGGTTAATATTTCCTATAAACTTACATCTCTTCTGATACTTTAAATCAAGTGTTTTTAGGGATAGTTCACCCGAAACTGTCCACTGACTTCTAATGAATGGACAAAAATATCACAATATTGTCTTTAATGTTCCACAAAAGAAAGAAAGTTATTCATCTTTTGATGGACATGAGCATATGTACATTATGTCAGTTTTTGATTGAACCATCTTTGTAATACATTAGTAATACATGAATAATAGTGTGATTAGTAGTTATTAGGTAAAAAGAGTATAATGTACATGCATTAGGAACACAAGCAAGACCACGAGCTGAAACTACTTGATCTGTCAGTCTATCGGGGGAATGAAGAGAGAATAAACCGTGCTTTATACACCCCTCCTCTCCATCGTATGATAAAGTCATCAACACTACATCAACACATCTTTAATAAACTCTGTTCACCGCATGTGTTTATGGGCCAGTTTGATGAATCAAGAGTTGTCTCTAATAAAGCTCAATGCCACAGAAAGGAAGGGTGTGTGAGTGAACAGAACGGCATTGACTTCATGATGTTGAAACTGAAGTGCAGGTCCGTGAATGAGACGCAGGCTTTAGCACTGAAACACAGCAGGCAAACGCTGCACTACTGTCTCCAGAGTGTGTGTGTGTGTGTGTGTCGAATCCTGATTCAGTGTGTCAGTCCTACAACAGCAGTGAACAGACTTCATTAACCCTCCGACATCAGGCCTGATGAACATGTACAGGACACAGTCAGCCAGCGGGTTCAGATACAGGAGATATTCAGACACATGCCAAAATATAGAAAGCAAATAATAGAACGAATTATAATAATCATTAAAAAACTTATATATAATGATCAGGATTATGTTTGGGAGAATGAGAAACGTGTAAGTCAGAAGCACCAGGAACAAACTGCCCAAAATCTTTCTGCGCTTTACAGAAGTAAGAGATATTGCGCGTGAAAGACCGCGACGAGTGCCGATAAAACACAGAATGATTATCAGGTAGGGGATTAAAAAGGCGATCATTCGTGACAGAGGTGTAAACAGCCGAACGTAATTAAAGTTTGCAAAGATCAGAGGAACAAACCAGACGATCACAGAAATAACAGAGCAGACTTTCAGTGAATGATGAGTTCTGTACCAGATAGGATGAGAAACCAGAAGATATCGTTCAAGAGCAACACATACCATAAAATACAGACCCACAATCAAACTATACAAATATGCCCTATCCACCTTCTGTGACTCTGTGAATGTGTCTATTAATATGCAAATGATCTGAATGAGATCCGACAGAATCAAATGAATAACAAACACTGGAGTGGAGCGCTGAGATTTGAGAAGAGCAAACAACGCACACAGAGTTAAGATCATGACTGGAATCTCAATGGCGGCAATGATGCTGAGAATTACTGGTTCTGCAGAATCAAGTTTTCTGTAAAGTACCCTCATCTGACGACTCCATTCATCATAATCTCCTCCTCTTGATCCGTTGATGCTGGTGATTTGTCCCATTGTTTCATGAAATCTTGACAGGCACTAAATAACAAACCAGTCATTAGTTTAAAAAATATGCATTCATTTGCTATTGTAATCACATATTTTCTTTATTAAAACAATAGGGAAAAGAATGTAATAACTCAATAATATATAATAATAACACATACATTGTTGGACATAGACTGTACCACTTCCTTCGGGAAGGCGGTACAGAAGCATCAAGACCACTACAACTGGACTTAAAAACTATTTTTTTTCCTTCTCTTCTATTCCCTTTGCAGTCAAACATACATGCAACTCCTCTGTATTTATTACTACTGATGCAAATACTACATGAAAGCAAAACTCTGATTGTTTTTGCACTGTTGCACTATGCTGTATTACATTTTTATTAGAGGTGGGTATAGATTAATTTTTTTTAATCTAGATTAATTTTGAAATTAATCTAGATTAATCTAGATTAAAATGGCTCGTTTGAATTGTACCAAAGGCGTTCTTATGTGCGCTATACTCAAATAAATAACCTCGCAGGTAGTTTGTAATTAGCGCTAAATATGTTTTATAAAAGATTTAACACTGGAATGTTCATATTATTATAAATAATATATGTAATATAATATAATAATATAATATCATAATATAATATCAGTTTTAATCTGATATCAAGCGCGTCTCCCCTGGAGTTCTTACTCGAGCCCGATCAGCCAATCAAAGAAAGAAAGGGCTGCACAATAGCCAATCAGAAAACAGCACTATTGTATTTGGGAAAGAAGATTTAACGCAACAACCAATGAAAATAAAGCATATCCTGGAATAGTTCCCGTGATTCTGCTACAACATCTCCCGATAGTTTCGTTTCCGCACAGAGGAAAGCACTGAGTCTCTCATCATGTCCTATTTTAATCTTACAACTAACTCACAACTTGTCCGACACAAACAATCACAACTTGACTGAGAATGATTCCCAGACAATTATCATCAGTTTATCACGAGTGTGTGTAAATTAGCCAACAGTTTTACAGCCTGTTCACTGACAACACCTGCTCAGAAGAACAAGTAGTCTAGGCTAGTCATATTTACATTATCACACGATGACTGACACACTGTCATGAAACACACATTCCTGCGACCCCTAACTTATCTCTAGTTTAGCACTAAATCGCACTGTGATGCTTATTGATTAAGTGATGTAATATTCATAGTGCACTTTTTAGTAATACAGGTGTAACTGAAATATTCTACAATTATTCTAGTAAATATAGCTCTGTTATAGCATTTCACTGAACTTTATGTTCAAGAGATTATATATCCTGCTGTACTTTTTCATTTACTTTGTATTTATTTTGCAGTGTACACAAGATAGTATTTTAAAGTGTTCTTGATTTCAGAGTGTGTATGTCTTAACATGTATATTTAATTATTATTGCACTAACGTTTGATCGACATGTGACACGTGCTAACGTTTGAGTAAAGGCAAAAACCCAAGAACACAATAATTCCCACATGAGACGACATGATCTTACCGGGAATCAGACTGAAGCTGAAGACGCTGCTCGTCAGGAGATGATGATGGTGTTTATGAGCTGCTCTGTTTCTTTTATAGCCTGAATTAACTCCAGAAACACCAAACAAAGATGCATTAAAAATCATTAACAGTTAATGCACACACAACCGCATAAGATATCAGCAAACCACACTACACAATATAAAACCATTAACAAAAGCACATTTTATGAATAGCCATTAATACAGTGATATTAAAATGTTGTCAAATTATGATTATGCTTTAAGCGGAAAATAACGACAAAATCTTATAGTAAGTTTTTCTACTGAAAACAAAATCGCTACATCTTTATTTGCAGTTTCATTCAAGTCAAGCCGAGTAGAAATGTATTTCTATAGTACATTTATAGAAACAGAGTTGCACCAAAGTGCTGTACAATAAAACATTGAGCATATAAACAAAAAGCATAAAAAGAAACCATGCAATACATATAAACACATTAAACAAAATACAATAATATAAAATATAATAATAATAAAATAATTAAATAAAAAAGACACTGATGTTTGTGAATGAATCTGTCAGTAAACGTTGAGTTAGTTTGATTCTGCACTATGTTTTAATGTTCCACTGATCTGAGACTGACTCTAGTTATTAACACTTGATGTAGTGATCAATGTAAACTATATTAACCGTCTCCACACGAGAAATGGACATTTCTGTTAAAGATTTACAAACCATTACAAAATGTGCGTTCCGAATGTTAGATGATGTTGTGTTAAAGGTGCCATAAAATGCACTGATTGAATATTTTAATTGTTCTGATATCTACATGAAGGTGTGTGGCTTAAGTAAAGGCAAAGATCCTCCAGATTACGTGTTTTACATGTTCATTTATAACTCTAGGATTTGTCCCTGCATGAAATGGGCTGTTATTTCCTTATTCGGAAGGGTCATGAATGTTGAGCTCTGCTCTGATTGGCTGTTTCACAGATTTGTGCAGGAGCTGTGATGCGTGTATTTCACATCTGATGATTTAGAAGAGTATAATATCTCAAATGATGAACAATAGAGTTGTTAGGCGTTCTTTAAAGTGTCCATCATGAAGGATTTAACCTGAAGCTCTTCTACTGAGGATCATAATTGATTTGGTTTCTGCCATTAGAAAACACTTTCCTATTGAGTGAATGTGGGGGATTTTTTCCTCCGTTTTCAAAAGCTTTATTCCTGAAAGCTTGTTACTAAGAGATTCAGTAGAGATGGAACATTTCCTCATTTCCCATCAGCATGAATTCATAATGAATAATGCCACAAACCACCTCTAATATAACACAAATGTTACTGTTTCCTACTGAAAGTGTCTTATGTGGACTTCAGTCCTGACTAGCATGAGTTTAGTGTGTGATTTTGACCCAGATTGAGGCAGACACTACAGGTCAGGTCAGTATAAAAGAGCGTCATCCACTCCTCTGTCTTGTAAAAGGCTTCAGCTGTGTCCATGTTCTGTGGCACTGAGTGCACTACTACTACACACACCAGCACAAACACACACACTGAAGAGTGTTCAGGTATTTTATTAAAACAGGAAAGATTTCTTTCAGTTGATCATTTTCCCTGTAAAGGAAAAGACCTGCATAAAATGTGTGTTCTTCTCCTTATGTAGTAGTATGGGATCTTTCCCCTTCGCATTGGTTATCTTATATGGGAGTGTGTAGATGGTATAATTAGGGCTGTGTATTTAGATGCGTAGACTGGAGGCACCAGAACGTAGGTTCCAGAACCAGGTTCTTCGCCTCTACGTTGTGCATTAAAATCCTTTAATGCATATGGCTAGCCGTGGATTATCCCTTACTTATACATTGTCGTGTTTCTTTAGAAATAAATAAAGGACAAATGGGGTCTTCAAACGCCTCAGATGTAAAGTTATTCACTGTCAAAGTGACGCCAAAATGAACGGGAGTCTATGGGAATGCTAACAAGTGAAGTTATGCAACAAGATGTCAGCTCCCGCGAGGCTTCAACTTCCGGTCGAAGGATTACCCCTTGTGCGCGACTCAAACTCAGTGATGTCATGAGGACAGCCAATCATAGCAACGCATGGGTTGAGGACACCAGGTAAATCTTTAGTTTTTCTTCTTTTTTTGCATGTTTTCCCTCAGAGCAGATCGTCGCGCAAACAGTGTGCAGCACTAGTTCTGTCTGACGTCCATATTCACGTGTTGTGTTCTCTTCTTTGCTCTTATTTATTGCGTGTTTTTTCGTGACAAAACGTGGTTTGTAGACAAGATAGAATCGTTTGCTGACAGAGTTGTTGTCCACTCGTTATTTATTTGATTATTTTCAGGATTTAGACCGTAACATAGTACTGAAACAGTCACAAATGATTTGCTCTTATCATCTGATCGTGGTTGTATCTCTATGCAGTGCGTTGTCAACTCGTGTAGTGAGTTACCTCCTGTTGTGGATCAATCACGCTGTGTTGTGTGGTGTGAACAGCTAAACAACTTCAACACTCCTGATTTCACTTAGAGCAAGTCATGTAGTGTGAACCACACAGTTCAGCCCGACGTTTTACAATCATGTAGTGTGAACTAGGCATAAGCCAACTCTTGTGCATTTAATTGTCCAGTTGACTAAAAGATAATCATTAGTCTAACTTTTTATGAAGTAAATAATACGAATAGAATGAGCAATGAAAGGTAACCAAACCACTAAAATCCAGTGACCCCCAATGTTTACGGGACACATCCACTCTTCCACTGGAAATTTCATCTGAGTAATGGTTTTGAAATTTGTAATAAATAAAATTTGTTATTGATAATTTATACAGCTAGATAATAACTGTTACAAACAAATTACCTTTCTGATTCCCTAGAATCTTCCAGAAAACAATGAACTAGCAACAACAGCATAGAGCTGGGGAACAGGTTTCTGTGAAAAACAATAACATTTTATTATGCAAAATTGGTAACACTTTACAATAAGGTTCATAGGTAACTACATTAGTTAACATTAACTAATAATGAACTGCACTACAGCATTTGTTAATGTCATGATTCGTGTTTGTGGTAGTCCCAATCCAGTCGTTTTTGTAGGCGTTTACACTTCCTGGTTTTTAAAAGACGATATCTCTGCTTACATTGAACTTTCAGCGCTGCAACTTTGCAGAAACTGTTCATGCACCAACAGCAACATTACACACTATTTAAAATCAAAAAAGTGAAATCGCAGTAAATACAAGGGGTTTTAGATGTTATTAAGAAAACATAACAATTTGTTTGGTATAATTTAAATACAAACAGTTTTAAAACATATTTTGATAGCTTTTAGAAATGCAGTTTCAAATGTTTTTACATTTTAACGCTAAAAACACACTTTTATAGATGATTTTTAATACTTTTAAGCGTTGTGTGATTGTTAAAAGTATAACTTTTGTCTGTATATGTTATTTTTGTGATTGAAAGACTTGTACCGCCGGAAGACTTGTACCGGGCAGGCCGGAAGTGGGTGGTAGGGGTTAAAAGGGCAGGGATTATTTTTATGGGGGGCAATAAAAAATCACTCAAAGTGACATATACCGCACTTCATTCTCTCTCTTACAGTCATTTAAGAATTCTACATTGCTGTGGCCCAATGTTATATTTGTGTGTTTGAAGACTGTGGAGCTTTTTAATCTATGGTGCTGTTAATGTTATTGTGGTCAATAACGGCAATGGAAATTAATATTAATTGGCTAATTAATTAATCACAGAAAGCTGCTGTCGATCCTGAAATATCGATATGTTGTATCTGTTCTAAAGGATAGATCCTCACATAAAACCAGTCATTTTATTCATTTTGAACAAATTAATTTTATTCAGAAATGATGCCAATAATCGATTATCCGTGACCGTAAAGGCCTTTGTGCAGATGGCAACAGAAAAGTGTACCGATTTCAGCCGTCAAAAGGGTTAGTTGTTTTAAGCTTGTAATCGTTTTACTTAAAGATGCAGGCTTTCCCTCTCTGTCGCCATCTCTGGTCGAAATCAGCAATTGCAGTTATTCGGGGAATTATCATCTTTACGTGGGTTGTAAATCGGCATGAAACAGCGCGGATGACCACAGTGTTTAGAGGCGAGTGCTGCTGTGTGGATACTGGCATACACAATCACAGATTCACTTTCTGAAAGTTTGACCAACATAAGAATTGTAAACGCGATTAATTTATGGTGTAATTCTGAACCTCTTGGCTTGCCATAATCCTAACCAAACGTATATTTACACACGGTGTGTTTCCTATGCACGTAAAAACTAATTTTCACGTATAAATTGCACGGTAAACGCACTGCATGCGAGACGCTTTTAGTGTGACTGGGTTGATATATCTATGGCAACGAAACGTCACTGGTGAGACAAACGTGCAAAGTAACAAAGTATTTGTATTTCGTTACATTCCACCACTGAAGATTTGTGAAAGAGTACATAGGATTGCAAGCGTAAAATAAATTTGCATGCGTAAAGGAAGATTTGTAAAGGTGTAAATCGGCCTTCAGGTGTAAGAAAAAAATATTTGCAGCATTTAACTGTTATTCGTAAGTGTAATCATGTATTTTGAAGCTGCTGCTTCATGCTAAAGCAAAATAAATAAGATCTGTTTTCATTTGTCCACGCTTACACATTTGCCACGGTTTTTGCACACAACTGCGGCCAAAAGTATTGCAAGCCTGTGAACAGCAATCTGCAAACTAAAACAACAGAGGCAGGAACTGAACTGCAAAACAGATGAACTGCGTAAAATCAAACTTTGTGTAAAAAAAGAAACTGTTGAAAATGTCTGAATGACTGACTTCTTGTGTGCAAGGGGCAAAAAGGTTCCCGAAATAACCCGATCTGGGGTGCGTTTCCCGAAAGCATCGTTAGCCAACTATGGTCGCGAGTTCCGTCGTTATCAGCATAGTTCAACGAGTCGGTGTTTCCCGAAACCATCGAACATTCGCAAACAGCATCGCAAAGTTGTGTGGTTTGAACGACAGCTCTCGACCTGTGGTTAGAGGCATCGTTTCTATATTTCATGACATTTGGACGTCATAAATCCTTATCTTGAGCAAAATAAGCAAGCTGACATTCAGCACAACCGGTGCCTTTTATTTAGAATACATACAAATGGAATTTACATCTTTTAGTTTGTCAAAAGTACCTTGTTTGAAGAGTGTGCATATGCTAACGTGCTCTATATGTAAGAACAAGCCAAATATTGAGTCTGGTAATAAAGCAAAACAACTGAGAACATTTAGAAATAGTCCTCAGATGACATGTCTGTAATTTATATAAAACAAATCTAGCGTTAATTGGATCTCAAACAGTTTCATTAAAAGTAGTTATTACTCCTCCACATGCGAAACCAACGTGGTTGAACGATACTTTGCGACAGTGGGTTTCGGGAAACAGTCGCGACTAGCTAGTTGATTTCTCCAATGATTCATCGTACTATGGTAGTGAAGCAGTGAACTACATTGTTGTACGTGAAACACACCCCAGGTTAGTGACAGCTAGTGTAACTATGTGTTGAATGTGATTGAAAAATCCATTCGTTTCGCATTTTGGTGATGCTATTGCTAAACGCAACACTTTCATTTTTGCCCCATTTTTCATGAACTCAAAGATTCATGAAAGACTTTTTCTATGAACACAAAAGGCCCTTTTATCTCAAATATTGTTCACAAATCTGTCTAAATCTGTGTTAGTGAGCACTTCTCCTTCTGGATCTGTATGTCACAGAAATTGTTTTGAATTTTTGTTTTGTTCTATATATATATATATATATATATATATATAAAATCTTTTGTAAAGATCATTAAAACCAGACTGTGTCCTTCATTTGCCACGGCTTTGAGCCGGTCATGACACTGTGAATTCAGAAATCCTTCTTTAGTCACAAACTGTTTTTTTATAGTAGGGAAGTGAGTGATTTCATGTGTGTGTGTGTGTATGCCGCCTCTGTGATGAGCAGGAGAATCATTCAAAGATGGGAAATCCACCTCATACATGCATTGTGTTGACCGCAGAAAAAGGTTCATCCGTTCATCATGTCATTCTGCTGTCCTGGTGTTGTGCCATATGTTAACAACTAATCTTTATTAAGATATGATAATCAGGGTGTTTAGAAAGAGCTGCAGGTTCTGAGACAGAAGAGAGCAGTCATTACATATAACAACTGTTCCCAGTGCTGTATGTTAAGAGCGTAACGCACATTTAGAGCATACAATTCTTGAAGTACATGTTCATTAACATAAAGAAGGCCCTTTTCACAAAAAACTACTTCTGCATTCCTTGATTTACATCAAACTCACAGAGAATGCAAACACTGAACTCTATGTACACGAGCAAATATTAAATAGTATAACAACTGTCCTTACACTTTATGTAAATCTCACAGGAATGAGTGAAAGTCTTGCAGCATTACTCTGGTCTGTGCAGTATAAAGCTGGGCGAGTAGCTTTTTTTGACTACCAATGTCATTGGTTATGAGAAGAGTAATGCACTTCATTGGCCACCAGGTGGCGCCACTAACATGCCCTACAAGTGCTTTGTGAATCCTGCAAACATGGCCATCATCAGCACTGGTCTGAACACTCGGCGCAGATCTCCGTCCTCTGGGTTTACAGCGCGGGCCGCTGAGACTCTGTGCCGGTGTTGCTGGTCCGGGTTTGAGACGAGTCTGCTGATTCATAGGACGGGGGTTCTCTCTCAGTCTCGGTCTCTGGAGGATAAGGAGGAGGTGGGAGGTCAAACCATGACGGCCGGCTGGGGAGAGAAGTAAAGACAGAGTTGAGCTTAAGAACAGCAGATGGACGAAAGTTTATTTATAAAGCACTTTTTAAGAACAGCAAGTGTTTATTAAAGTGCTGTACACGCATATCACATATCAATGATACACACAGTCACCAGCGCAGAATAAAACAATTCGACAGAATAAAAAAGCCACTCTGACATAGCGTCAAACACCAAAATCTTGAAATTTAAAACCAGACTGAAACACTTCATGAGTCCCATGTAGATCTAGAAATGTATACAACCTTCTCCAGTAGTTTGGACAGAAAGGAAGTTTCGATATAGGTGTAAAATTAGCAAAGACTGAAGAATCCCGATTTCTTGATTACTGGTTCCACTGCTGCATGTTTAAAAGACTTGGGTACAACTCCTGAGGCCAGGCTTTGCAAGTACTGTAGGACCAATAGTTTCAAATGAACTTTCTAGAAGACTTGGAGGAACAGTAGGCGCGTTTCTATTACAGAATGCACAAAACTTTTGCAATATTTTCCAAATGTCGATAAAAAACTACGGCGAAATGACAGTGTTTCCACTAACCAACTAATACGTCTTTTTTTTCCTTTTGCGATAAGTCATTCCAAAAATCATGGCAACGGACGTTGGTAGGTTTATAACCTATTTCACAGCCACGCACCGCACTAGACATTATTGTTATTAATGGACGGAGACGTGGTGTGTTATCCAAGCATTAATGGCTGGGAAAGACACAGAGTTCCTGGTGTGTCTCCCTTATTTCTGCTTCGATGTCTTCATGGCATTTCTTTGAGGTTTAGAGCGGCTATTCCTGTAATTAAATGAATTCAATAAAGAACTCTATCTCGTATTATGTCCAAACGGTCGTTGCAAAACGAAAAATGAACGGTTGTTGTATTTTTAAAACGCAAAGTTGAACACTATCATTTTAGTTTGACCACATGCTGCGCTAGCTATATCTCAACGAAATTTCAGATATTTGTTTATGACTTTTTTTATTATAAAACATTTAAAATATTCACAAATTAATAAATGTACAAATAAATGTACATTTTACTGGTTTTCTAAGGCCAAATTAGAACCTGGATAGCCTATTTATGATATTTTTCCCACACTGATAGGTGAGTTATAAATGCGTCTGAAAAAATAACGAGCTAAAAACATAATCTCTGGATGCACCTTTAGAGAGAACGGCACCTTTCATACGGATTACATCATCAGAAGGTATTAGTTTACATTTCGAATTTGTTCTTTTTAAAGTTAGTCTATAAAGGATATTGGTTCAGTTCTCGCGCTCCAGTTCACGAAGATCATAAAGCACGCCTGATTGTTTTATGTTATTTTACAAAAGCACAACGTTTTCTTGTTATTGTGACATTACGCAAATAAAAGTAGTTGCGAATAATGTATTATTATTTTCTGTATAACCAGAAATGCTAGAGTTTTTTAAGTTGATTCCACTGTTGATGGGAAAATGAAAGTGTTCACGGCGTGCCCGCGACTGTCTGCCATCCAGCGCTCCAACCTCCGCACACACTCTTGGATATTGGTCAAAATTGAGTGTTTGTTTGTGATAATCTTACCCCTATTATTGTCCAACCTGTAGTATGAATAAGATGTGACGAATTGCTTTGTTCCTTTTTTGGATAAAAGCGTCTTCTAGGCTACATATGTAGCCTAATAAAGTTATAATAGGCTAATGATGATAATTATTATTATTATTTGCGGACACGGACCTAAAACACACTCCGTCTTCTAAGTCATGTGACCGTAAATGGGCAAAATCCGTCTCCATTGCAGTTTTGCGAAAAAATCCTTTTTCGAATTGCCTGAAAAACCTCCTCATGCGAGCGAAACTTTTTTTGCGATAAACGTGAGTTTTTGCGAAATCGACGTGTTTCCATTGAGCGTATTTTCATTTCGCAATTTCAATTTGCGCAAATTGAAGGGTAATGGAAACGCGGCTACAGTTGGTCATTGGCCATTAAAAATCCCAATCGGTAAGCCACTAGTCGATAACTATTGAATGTGGGAAAACTTGACATTTAATTAGAAAAGCTCGACATATTTCATTTGTAGTATTGATCAGCATACCCGACATCCAGCACAGCCTGCGAGTATGATGGAGGACAGTCTACGGCAGCTCTGGGATATAGTGAAGGAGAGAGCAGCTGGAGACTGTGGACTGAGCTGAACGTCTCCGGCGGGGACCGACACTGGGGTGAAAGGTCACGGCCTCCTCTGTCCACTATGATGAGCCGGGACAGCAGGAGTGGTCGGTGGCAGGCGCCCCTGTAGACGCCGTGTGTCAGCAGGACACTTCTCTTCCTCTGATGGTGCAGGGCGAGGGCCAGCAGGGCCACCACCAGCACGAAGATCACGGCACTGCCGATCACGGCGTACGTGACACTGGGGTAATAGTGCAGGCGATAGTCCAGAGTCACAGCGTCCTGTCCTGGGTACTCTAGGAGGAATCGGAGTCATTTTAGATGACTTCAAAGATTATTTTACATAAATAGCCGAGTAAATAAACTGGAACATGCAATCAAACATACACAATCATACCATAAAGAGGTACACTTGGGTAAATTCCCAAGATATACATTTAAGCTTAAGCCGTTTGATGTAGTCATCTTAAAGGTCATTGAAAGATCCAGCATGGAGATGTGTGTGTTTGAGTACCTGCTGTTGTAAGGCAGTTCTCTTCATCGCTGTTATCTCGACAGTTATCCTGTCCGTTGCAGAGGAAACTGCGATCTACACAGCGGCCGTTACGACAGTGGAAGCGTGCGGATGAACACAGCAGAGGATTAGCAGCTGTGGGAGAGATTCACAGATTACCTTACTGAGTATTTCAGAGATTTGTACATGCTCTCTTTCTTCTAGTATAATACAAATATTTTATTTAATTTTATATTATATTTAATTTGACTTTGAATGTATTTCTTAACCAAACAGTTAATAAGCAGAAGGTGAGGTAATCCTACTAACCTCACCCAAATCTAATTGAACATCCTTCCAATAAAGTGAGTAATTAACCTGTTAAACCCAGTGGGGGGTGCGACTAGGGTTCGAGAGAATCGAGTATCGATTGGAACCGGGACTAACTTTTCGTTTTTTCCGGAATCGTTCAAAAGTTAAAATTTCGATTCCTAGTTTCGATATTCACAGTCCGCCGACCAGAAGAAGAAACCGCTGAACAACACCAACGAAGAAGCGTCTACCGGAAGTGTTGGCATAACCGCGCGAGTCGAACATGAGTAGCTTACGTCGGCGGTCCAAAGTGTGGCTTCACTTTTCTAAAAATAACGAAATCTCGGCAAAATGCAAAATTTGTGACAAAAGGAGTATTTCCCTTTAGAAAGACCGTTGGTTAGCAAGGTTAGCTAAACTTTTTTGACCCTGCCTCTTAAAAGAATCGGAATCGAGAATCGTTGGGAACCGGAATCGAAACAAGGAATCAGAATCGTTCCAATTCAAACGATACACAACCCTAGGTGCGACCCACATAAAATAAAAATATTCCACAATAATACATCATTAAAAAAATCAATGGGCTCTATGCACAGCGGTAATTCCGGTGAAGATGTAAGGATGCTCGATAACTTCCGCCGATCGGAGAGTCCAATGCAACACCTAGAATTTATAGTGAATTTTATACTCCATGGTTATACTAAAGAAACGTTAGTCACAAAAACAGATAAAACAGACACCCCTCGTTGTGTTTATGCTTCTTTTTAAAATTATATTAAACGAACATAACTATATATAAAATAACATCTTAAAGCATGTAAGTTTCATTTCAAAGACGGAAGGACAGTAAATTTTGAAGACTCTGCCATAATCCCGTTTTCCTCGGTTTTCCTTCGCTTTTAATCTCCACAACCGTAAATGAACGAGCATCCTTGCGTCAAATGCAGAACTTATGCGTGCATGTAGCCCATTAAAGCTCTTAATGAAGTCATGTAAAGGCCTAAACTAATCATTTAAAGTGGTTTCGTTCCTTTCCTTAAACCCATGGTTGCTGTTTCTGTGCTTGGCGGATCATTGGACACTCACTGCAGTTGTCTTCATCGCTGCCGTCAGGACAGTCCCCGAAGCCGTTACACTGGAAGCGGCCAATAATGCAGTGGACCCCGTTTGCGCAAGCAAAGAATGTGGGTGCACACTTTGACTTCATCTTCACTGTGAGGAGGCGAGAGAGAGACATAAAGAGGGGAAAATGTGGATCTCTGTATTTGGCTGAGCAGTCATTTGGGTGACACCCCATTGCATTAAGATTTCTTCTAATACACAAAATAAATAAGCTTGAAGTCCCACAGACAGAACAATAGTATCTACCTTAATGTTATGAAGCTACAAGAATACATTTTGTAAAAGAAAAATAACGACTAAATTTAACATGACAATGATGAATTGAAATTCAAAACCTACCTAAAACACACTGACTCACGACCGCTCTCACTGAAAACCAGCCTACTCTGCACTGAGCTAAGGCCGAGGTTCCCTGACGTGACGTAAAACGACGCGATGTCGAAAAAAAAGCCCTTTTTACAAGCAGTCCAAGAGGCTCACTTTATCTACTAAATTAGTGCCCTCATGTATTTTAAAACGTTTTAAATACAGCATTAACTTTTCATATGGTATTTACATACAATGTTATGAATTATTTAGATTTTTTTACCTGCAATATGCTCTTTAGGAGTAAAGCGAAATGCACTTCATTATAAACCATTGTGCCTATGGGTAAGCCAGTTTTCTTGTTTATTTTCAATCTATTCTCGCTGCTTGTTGTGAGTGTAGAAATGCACATTTAAGATGGGATGTATCTGCTATTGGGGCCAATGTTCTTTTTTGTTTTCTCATCAAAGGGAAATGTATAATGTACACAGTTCATCAAGTTATTTTGAGTGTGGCCAAGCCGGGTGTCTCAGGACATTTCATTGCAGTAGATCATTTAAGCGACAGCACCATGTAGAGGCTGAGACAGACCAATCCAGCTAGTCAACACACTTGCCTGAGACATAGACATTGAGGTCTGAAAGCATACCTCTGACTTTGAAGGTAATGCTGCTGATGACATGAGTTAAGTTGAACTTTATTGTGACATGAGATGAATTAGAGCAGAAAACTATCACAGAGAGAGTGGCCTTGTTTCTATCAAACCATGTCTAATGTCAACTTTGTAGTTCAGCAAACATCTAGTCTGGTCTATGATATTGTTGGTGCTTGACAATGGATTGGCCAAAGTGAGACTCCTGAAGGCCAACAGCTGAATCAGCGTGGAATCAATGTGGAAATGCAGCTTAACCTTTTTCAATGCCTGGATATTGAACAAAAGCAGATGAAATAGTTTGTTCCAGCTGGGCACCTAGTTCAGCCAGTGGAGCAGCCTCCCCCCGGTGTCTTATGCACCCAACAAAGAGACTCACAGACAGGGACACAAGGATACTTTCCAAATATTCTTTCACGCCCACTACTGAAACTCATTCTTGAGAGTCCAGGGGCGATGGAGAAGGTAATGGAGTGGAAAAAGAAGCTCAGTGACTCAAACAGTCTGGAGGACACCACTGTTTTCCCCACTGAGCCCTCTGTTCATCTTCTGTTATATAATGATGACTGTGAAATGGTTAATCCAAGAGGCTCCAAAACCCCAATCTAGAAGTTGGGACTCAACTATTTCACTCTTAAATGTCTTCCTCTAGAGTGCCTTTCAACTCTGGACTCTGACTTTCTTTTGGCAGTGTGTAGACACTTCCCTGAAGTCAGTTGTTGATGATATCAATGAAGGCACATTAAAGGTTTGGGCTGCCCAAATTTGTGGAGATTTGCTAAATTCAATCCTTGGCTACACAGAGAGATTCTCTTGTAACAGTGTTTGTCTCTGGTGCCATGTGAAGAAACAGTTCCTGCAATGGAAGATCCTTAACTGCTTAGGAATAAGGATGGCAGACTCAGATCTGGTGCAAAGTAATCCAACAGAAACAGGCCTAAAAAGAGAGAAAATTTGACTTCCATGTGACAGAAAATGTAGCACCAAATCTCATGCATGATATCCTGAAGGAAAAGTTGCGTATGAAATTAAATTGGTATTAGGCTCTCTCATCTCAAAGAAGGTATTAACCTTAGACTAGGTGAATTACTGGATCACAAGTGGCAATTTTGGCATTTGTGACAGTACCAACAAGCCATCCACAATCCGATATAAGATCTTAAAGATCTAAAAGTGCCTGACAGTTCGATGAAGTAGACAGCAGTGCAAATGTGGTGCTACTCCATTTGATGATAGAAGATCTCATTCCAGAGGGAAACAAGTACTGGGAGATCTTGCTGCTTTTGTTGACCTGTATGGAAAATATATATTTTTCTTAGGGATGCACCGAATATTCGGCCGCCGAAAATTTTCGGGCGAAATTGACCCAAAAGTGCATTTTCGGTTTTCTGACGAAAGACAGCGCGCGCACCGCTGCAAACGGTCGAGGCGTTTATACTTGACGCGCTCTCCGTTGTACTATTCCTTGAAACGACAGTGGACGACTCAAGTAACTGTCCTCTAATCATCAGGAATCGGTGAGAAGAAGAAAGATAAACACATGACAATGTTTATTTTTTTAGTATTCCACCACCAATACAAAAATAATCATGTAAAACCCAGTAAACCCTGAGATTATTACTTGTGACATTAAAAAAAAATATGTACAGTATATGGGAACATGTATTTATGTATATATAGAACTAAATTAATGCTCTCTTAAATATTTTACATTCACTAAACATGTTTCATTAAGTTTCATGTACATTATTAAACATGGACCATTGTTCATTAAAAAAAGGCTTTTATGCTGTTGTATGCTAAATTTTTAAAATGTAACTAATTTAGACATGCAAACTGGGTGCTGGTGTGATGAGAATTTTGCACTTGGCTTTGTTTTTGAGAGAACATTTAATTTTAAAACCTTTCTGCAGGCCAGTAGATTATTATTTAGTGAACACATGAGTGGGGTCAAGTTAAACATTTTAGTTTGAATTTTATTTTATACTGTGCATTGTGCTAAATAAATATTTGCATAATTTCTAATTGATTTATTCTTTGAAAATGTTATATTAATTTATGCAATTGCAATGCTTGATTTTAGTAAAGTTTGTACACAGTCATAGCCATAAATGCAATGACACTAATAATTGGCATTATTTCGGTGTTTCGGTTTCGGTTTCCGGCCTTGGTTTCCTCTTTTTCGGTTTTCGGTTTCGGCCAAGAATTTTCATTTCGGTGCATCCCTAAATTTTTCTTCCATTTATTGTGTCCAAATAGACCGAGAAGAAGCTTTTTTTTCTGAAACAATGCCATATCATGTTGATATGTGATCTATAACTCCTCCCCGAACTCCCTGCTGCTCTGTATCTTGCTCTCTCACTGGCTGCCGGTGATCGCCGATGTAGTTTTCAGTCAAAACACTTTTCACACAGCAGGAATTTGAATCGCCGACAGATCCAGATATTTAGTATGCCAAATATCTCACGGGCGTCGGCGACTCATCGGTGATTCTCTCAGTTCGCGTCTTTGCTCATTCACACTGCGTGATTTTCACTCGCGTGAACGAGCACCGTTTTGCCTGTGATTTCGGGCATTTGTCAGCGATTTCTCAAAACCTGTCGGCGAGCCAAACCCGTGGCTAAAATCATGCAGTCTGAACTGGCATAAGTATATGTTGAATATATTACTAATACTACACAACAATACTACACTATTCGCAAATTAAGCTAGCATTAAAGCACTATTATATGTAGAATAAATCTCCATCTGTTATATCCATACCCCTATTTTTCTTAATTTCTTATTTCTGTTGAGAATCCTAAGATTGACTCCGCCCTGGAGGGTGTGTTTGCCAAACGAAGATCAGCTGCACCTGTGGCAACCTATTTAAGGAGCTTCTGGCTTTTCCCAAGGCTTTCTTATTTTTGTTTTGTAACTTTGTTTGAAGAGTGGGTTCTTGAGTTTATGTTCTCATTTGATTTCCAATGCTCCACAAACCTTATTTCCAAGTGTTTATTGATTTGATGTTGTGTTCATATTTATTATTATCTTATGTTTTGACCTTAGACACTATTTTGTTTAACTTTAAATAAAATTATATTTTCCATTTTGAAACACAGTTTGTGTTCTGTCCTCTTTATGTTATGACTTCGAGCCGGGTGGTAACATAAATTGGAGCCTCGTCCGGGATCAATAATGGTTTGAGAGTTTGAGTTTTTGTTGAGTGGAGAGTGGAAAAGGTTAATGGATTATTAGAGTTCTCCAATTAGGTAGAGTGTTCCAGCTGGGTTGCTAGTCAATCCTTCCAACGGCACACTGTTTGTTTTGTTAGTTTGTTTTGTTAGTTTGTTATTTTTGAAGGCATCCCGGGTGGAGATCTAATCTCTGTTGGGGGTACGCTATTCAGGGCCTGGTTTTTGCCAGGTGACGTGAAGTTCAGCGTTTAAAGTGGCCCCGAGCCTGGTAACCCTTTGAAGATTAGAGAGAGTTTTTCTTTTTATTTTGTTTGATGTATCGGAGTGGTCTAAGCTATCCATTTTTGATTGGTGTGCTCTTTAGCATCAATTATTAGTTTTGAGAACATGTGAAATGCTGTTTTTTGTTGAGAGAGAATTTTGTTTTCATACCCACTTTCTTCAAGTTAACTAAAGTTGTAAGGCATGTTGCTGTTTTTAGTATAACATGCAGTGTTAGGGTAGCATGCTAGGTTGTTGAACATGGTCAGCAATTTAGGCATTAATTTGTGACTAAATTTAGTCTCTTTTTGAAAGGAGTACTATGTTGTGTTAGCAACCTGTTGAGAGGGTTTTGTTAAACCTTTTTAGTGTTGGGTAAGAAATTTAATCGTAAACTGGTGTATTAAATTACTGTTTAGTAGCTTTGTGGAAATGGAGTTGTTTGTGAGATTTAGTCCTTTTCTTCTGTGAAATCTATTTGAAAGGATATTGTGGTTTTTGGAACTCCTAGGGTAGCTACTGTTTTGAAGGTGTAGAGTTTAGCCATGGCTTCTAATGTGGAAGATTTTTTGAAAGCACCATCTGAGGAAACACTTGAAAAGTGTACTAAAGAGCAGCTGTAGCTAATTGCCTCTCATTATGATCTAGAGCTCACTACTGCTGATAAAAAACTTAAGGAGTCAGTCTTGAAAAGTTTAAAGGGCACTTTGCAGGAGAGAAAAGTTTTGGATGAAAAGTTACCGGTGCCAGAGATTGTTTCTGCCAGTGAAGTTAAGCTGAAAGAGATTGCATTACGAGAAAAAGAGTTGGAGTTGGTGAGGTGTCGTATAGAACAAGACCAAATAGCCTTGAAAGCTAAAGAGCTGCAGGGAGAGCTTGAGTTGAGGAAATTGGATGTAGAGGACAGGGAGCACGAGCATGCCTTTGTCCTTAAAAAGATGGAGTTGGAGTTGTCAGGTGGGAGACCTGAGGGTCAATCACCTGTTTCTCCTCTTGAGGTTCCTTCTGAGACTCCTCAAGGTGTAGAGCAAGGTTTTGATATATGGAAGCACATTAAAATGGTTCCTGAAAAGGAAGTAGAAAAGTATTTTGCTCACTTTGAGAGAGTTGCTAATTCATTGAAGTGGCCAAAGGAGGTTTGGACGCTTCTTCTTCAATGTGTGCTTACGGGGAAGGCTCAAGAAGTTTATTCAGCACTTAGTCTTGAACAGAGTGCAGTATATGATACTGTCAAAACATCCATTCTTCATGCTTATGAGTTGGTGCCCGAAGCATATAGTCAACGTTTCCGAAATTACTTTAAAAGTGAAAAGCAGACGTTCGTAGAGTTTGCTCGGGAAAAAAAGTACATGTTTGATAGGTGGTGTGCTTCTAAGCAGGTTGAGACTAAACAGCTCAAAGACTTGGTTCTTTTAGAGGAGTTTAATAATTGTGCCCCAGAAGCTCTAGTTACTTACTTGAATGAACAGAAAGTTTCCAAATTGTGTGATGCAGCAATTATGGCTAATGAATTTGCATTAATCGTGACCTAAAAAGAAACTACTATCAGGGTCGAAATCGCCCGGCTGTGGCAGGATCTAGTTCTGTTCCAACCTCTAACATGAGGCAGTTCCTGCTAGGGCAAATATTATTTGTTTTTATTGCAAAAAGCCAGGGCATAAGATATCAGAGTGTTTTTGTTCTCAATAAGAAATCAAAATCTACCAAGCCAGTTGGGTTAGCCACTGCATGCCCATTTCCCATTTTGACAAGTGATGAGAGTTTTGTGCACCATTCTCTGAAATGTGAAAACTTAGAAGGTCATGATAGTTCCACTGATTATACGGCTTTTCTAACAAGTGGAGTTGTGTCTTTATTGGGGCATGACAGTTGTGTTCCGGTGCGTATTCTCAGGGACACAGGAGCTGTGCCGTCGTTACTACTTCAGAGGATTTTACCTCTATCTGATCGGACTGAGACAGGAGCTCAAGTGTTGGTAAGAGGAGTTGAAATGGGTTGTACTATTGTCCCTCTACATCGCATTGTGATAAAGTCACCCTTGGTTTCTGGTCAGGTAGTAGTAGGGGTACTACCTTCTTTGCCAATTGAAGGGGTTTCCTTCATTTTGGGCAGCGATTTGGCTGGAAGTGCCTATGTCAAGTGAGAGCCTTAATGAGCTGTCTCAGTCTTTTCCTGATGTTTTCCCAGTATGTGTAGTGACACGTGCTATGTCTAAACAGACTAAATCCACCAATGAAGGGGGTATGGACATTAATTTGGCTGATACCTTTTTGGGGGAATGTGATTGGAAGGATGGAGATAAAGTTGTGCCTGTTGATTCTCAAATAGGGAATAGGTAAAGAGTTAGAAACATCTCAGGAGATTCCTTACAAAGAGATTAGTTACAAGGGATCAACTCATTTCCGAGCAAAGTAAAGACTCTTCTTTATCTTCTCTGTTTGATGAACTGAGTACTGAGCAAGAGTTAAATGAGTTGTCATCTGGGTTTTTCTAGAAGGATGGTGTACTAATGAGAAAGTGGCGTCCCCAAATCTTTATCTGGACAAGATGAGTGGTGCAATGTCTTTCAGGTCGTGGTATCTCAGGTTTTTCGTAAAGAAATTCTCAAACTAGCTCATGACTGTAGCATGGCAGGACATCTTGGCATAAATAAGACCTATAATCGTATATTGCAGAATTTCTATTGGCCCGGTCTAAAAAAAGATGTAGTATCTTATTGTAAGTTCCTTACTCGAAGTCCTGAAAGGCGTTTAAGGCCTTAAGTGCGTTCACACTTGGTTCGATTGCCTGGTCTGAAACTGAGTTTGATTACATACAAGCTGTTTTATAGATGTCTTTCTGTGGTTGAAACACTGATTGAGCAATTACATGATACGGATTTCAGTAAATCATACTATATTTTTCACCTTCTGATGTAAATTCATGTTTATTTCATGCTGTAACTAGTAGTAAAGGTGAATAGATCTGAAGCCTGTGTGCACCTCCCCAAATGGACAAAGCGGTTGTTCTAGATGCACTCGTCGTTGGACTGTTCTTCGAAACCTCAGGGGGGAAACTAGGAGTAACTGTCCTTTAAAGGGGAAATGAAACAGTCAATCAAGTTTACATGATTTACAAGATGGATTTCCACTACAATCAGAAATTATACAAGAATCATGACAAATGTAGTTTAATGTTATTAAACAAACTGCACATAGAAACATTGTTCATGATGCCTGCCATCATATCCCCATCTCGTGATTTATAATGAATTATGTTACTTAATCTGCAAACTTTCGATGGACACTGCAGCGGCCATATAACATCACACTCTGTGGCACCATGTTAAACATAATTCAACATGTAATACATCTGAATATATGCAATCATCTTCACTTTACTGCAACCCTGTAATCAATTTCAAGTTTGAGTCCTCATTATTCATCTAAGAGCTTGCACAGTATTGAACTGCTGTGTAAAATCAATATCACATTTGCAGTTGTGCTGATGTTGGGGAAAAACAGCACTCTTGTTCATTTGATACTGCTTAACTGTATCATAAAGAGATATAAGATATTGTAGAGGGGTATTTCTGCCACATATATTGAATTCTGAATTCTGGGGTCAATCTAGGCTGCAAGGGTGCTGTGCCGTCTATATTGGATCTGACAGGAATTGTGCAACACACAGACTCTGGGTCGAACATGTATGGGCGAATCCGGTTGCCATCTTATAACATTGGATGTTTTCCCCCACATACACCGACGGGTGAGTCAAACTCATTATAATATGCAAAACTGTTCTCCACTCGCAGCAGTAGGTGTTTACTTCCAAGTCTTCAGTGCGACACGCCAATAAAAACCGATCGTTTTCCAGGTAGGCTCACAACTTGGGTACAAAATAGCCTATTACTTGTTCATTTTGATGTTTTTGAATGCAAAAACCAAGCGAACATCATAAGTTGACCTCAGACAACAATATAATAAAATTTAAAAAGCAAGTTCATGACCCCTTTAATAACTGTGTGGTTAAAAATGCTTAAGAAGTCTTGGAAGCTGAAGCCGGCAATATGGTTACATTTCCCAAACATGATTGAGCTGTTTGGCCAATCAGACACACTGGGTCAGCTGGCCAATCAGAGCACTATGAACTTTTCAGAAGGATGGGGTTTTGTAGAAAGTGTGTTTCAAACAGACTGGGAAAAGAGGAGCAGCAATAATGTCCAATATGTGAAAAATGTTGTGTGCTATTACACGGATTTATTTGCATTATATGTCACAAATACAAACTGAAATTAGCATTTAATAATTTTCTTAGACACACATTTCAACAGACTACTTGATTGTAATATTAACTCTTCTGCATCAGATAATTCTTACAGCAAATTATCACAATTAAATACATCACTTCCTTTGAGCTAACTGGTGCGTAATCACTGATTTTGTGAGCCAAGGAAGGCATAAATATTCATAATTGTCCAGCTCCGTGTGCGGTGAACGTGAGACTTACGGCAACCCTTCTCGTCACTCTTGTCGACGCAGTCTGGAAAGCCGTCACACTGCCAATCTCCAGGAACACATTCGCCATCCCCACACATAAAGTTTCCAGGAATGTTGCACTCTGTCGTAAAGTTATTTCCAGGAAGATGCTGGCAATCTGAAGAAAAGAGATGATTGTGTTTACAATCTTTATATCGAAGATTAAATGACTGGTGAACCAAAAAAATTAGATTCCAGACACAGTCATCAGTAGGGCTGGGCAAAAAAAAATCGATTTTTCGATTAATCATTTTTTAAAATCTGGTCGATTCAAAATCGATTCTCAAAGGCCTAGAATAGTTTTTTTCATATTTATTTCCGCAAACATTGAACATTAACGTTAATGAAATTACTAGTCTTCTCCACTAGATGTCACCCTCTTATTTGCCTTGCGTGTTGTTACAGAGGAGCTCGAGGCGAGCCAGCCTGTCAGTCATTCAATCATTCAATCGGTGCATAAAATGGCGGTTTCGGGTGCGTTGTCGACGTTAATTTCTTCACATAAAAACTCAAAGGTATGGAAGCATTTTAGATTTCACAAGCAAGACGGCGAGGATAGTGTGGTGGACAAGAACAAAGCCATAATACTGAGGTGAAATGCTGTAGTAATTAGGGCTGGGTATCGAAACAAAATGTTCGATACTGATACCGATACCTTGACTTCGATACCGGTTCCTGAACGATACCTTTTTCGATACCAATATTATGTAACCAGTTTTATCAATATAATATTACTTACATTTTTATTTTATTTTTCTGTTGTTGACTTTTTCAGACTCATATTTTGAGTATGTAAAAAAGCACCAATGCTAAAGTTTTCTATGTTTCCTAATCATT
The DNA here is from genome assembly GCA_038021265.1 of Cyprinella venusta. Classification (NCBI taxonomy): domain Eukaryota; kingdom Metazoa; phylum Chordata; class Actinopteri; order Cypriniformes; family Leuciscidae; genus Cyprinella; species Cyprinella venusta. Next base: position 530,740 of record CM075886.1, on the reverse strand, counting down.
TAACAACACGTTTTCTTTACTTCAGTGAGCTCATTGTTTCTGCCTTATCTTAATGCATTGTTCTACAATGAAACTGAATGAAAATTAATTGAAATGCATTACACTGACACCTCTGATAACAGATCACTCTAAATTGTAATTTAGAAACATGCATTTTCTGTAAAACTGCTTTGAAACGATATGTATTGTGAAAAATGCTATACAAATAAAAGTGAATTAAATTAAATATAGGCTACTGGGGGGCGGGATATATGCCTCGCGCTCAGCACACGTGAAGCTTGCCGCAAAGCACTGGCAACAGATTTCAAATGCATTCACAAGCAAAATTCCACACAATTCTGCACAAAAGATCACTGAATCAATTGCATTTTTTATTTGTAAAGATATAAGGCCATATAGCGTAGTCGAAAACGACGGATTCCGTTACATGTTGAATGTCCTGGAGCAACGTAATTCCATTCCTAGTCGCAAACGGATGAGTGAAGAGATTATCCCAAAACTGTACAATGAAGTGAAGCAAAAGATTACTCTGTCCCTAAAGACAGCGGACAGAGTAGCTCTCACATTCGATAGTTGGATGTCAAGACATCAAGACACATATGTCACAATTACCTGCCACTATTTAGATGACTGGGTTCTCATTTCAAACGTGTTACAGACCAGAGCTATGCAGGATAGTCACACAGGAGCAAATATATGTGCATTGCTTTCAGATGCGTTGGAAGAGTGGGAGCTTACTAAGAAAGACCTATTCATTGTGACCGACAACGCTACCAATATGAAACGCGCTGTGGAGATGATGGAGCTGCTCCATATTGGCTGCTTTGCTCATACAATAAATCTAGCATCGCAAGCTGCGCTGAAACTTCCGACCATCTCTCGCTTGCTAGGCCGAGTTAGGCGCGTAGTGACATTCTTTCACAGGAGCGCAAACGCCAACAAAGTTTTCAAAGAAAAACAGAGGCTGCTGAACTTGCCCTGTCGCAGACTTACAATTGACGTGGTGACCAGGTGGAACAGCGCTGGACATGCTCGACAGATTTTTGGAGCAGCAACCGGCAATCTCAGTCGCACTTCTTTCTCCTGAAGTACGTCGGAGCGAAAAGGATCACAAAACAAAAGCTTTCTATTTCAGATAAATGCTGTACTTTTGAATTTCTGGGTGATTCTCTGAATCGGGTGCCCTTCAAGTCCCCCAAACTTGCTTCAAAGATTTTCAATTGAAGGAAATCACAAAATACATTTTAACACTGTCAATTAATAGAACCAGGTGGCTTTGCATTAAAATGCAACACAACTGTTTAACACAACCTAACTAACCATAATTATATTTTCATTGAATCTCAAACAAATAAAAAGTGGAGTTAATACCAAAATGTTGCTGCTAATATAATCATATCTCGGTCTAGTGTACTCTCGTTTACTATTGTGAAATCGAAAATCAATAATCGCGAATCGTTAATAATCGAAAATCGACTGTAATCGAATCGGGACTTCAATAATCGTAATCGAACTCGGGAAATCAGACAGATTAACCACCCCTAGTAGCTACGCCATGGAGTTGACGCAGAAGCATGATGAGGTCTTAAGAAACGCACATTGCCAATATGATCGCATAAGCCGAGCACAAGCATTTAACTGAAGCAAGTAACACGGATAACCTTAGCAACAAGTTCATTGTCAATAACCTGATAGCTTTAAAACAGTGAGAACAATAATCCATGTGAAGACCTCAGAAGTCTATTATGGCCAGCTGTGACGTGGATGCTGGATCTTCTCTTGATATCTTGTTCTTAACTTCAGCGAGTCCATGTCGATAATGCAGCGATGTGAGAAGCAATGCTTACTCAGTTTCTTCCATATCTGGAATATCTGCTTTCCAATTCAAGAGAGACAGAGTTTCAAGCACCTTTTGAATACTTTAGACCCAAGAATCAGCCTTGACAGAAATCTTTTAGTCATAAATTGTTCGATTCATGTTACCAAACTCTGGCGAATTAACCCTGGAAGGTTTCACATTTTGCCACAACAACTGATATATGGTCCACTGGTCATTTCATCGAAGACACTCGGGCACTGCAAGGTTCCTGTTTGCAAACATCCCCCATCCCAGAGAACACAGCGTGACGTCAGGTCTTAGATGCGCTGACGTCCTGGGGTGTGTTTCACGTACAACAATGTAGTTCACTGCTTCACTACCATAGTACGATGAATCATTGGAGAAATCAACTAGCTAGTCGCGACTGTTTCCCGAAACCCACTGTCGCAAAGTATCGTTCAACCACGTTGGTTTCGCATGTGGAGGAGTAATAACTACTTTTAATGAAACTGTTTGAGATCCAATTAACGCTAGATTTGTTTTATATAAATTACAGACATGTCATCTGAGGACTATTTCTAAATGTTCTCAGTTGTTTTGCTTTATTACCAGACTCAATATTTGGCTCATTCTTACACAGTAGAGCACGTTAGCATATGCGCACATGCGCACTCTCCTAACACGTTACTTTAAATCTTTTGACAAACTAAAAGACGTAAATTCCATTTGTATGTATTCTAAATAAAAGGCACCGGTAGTACTGAATGTCAGCTTGCTTATTTTGCTCAAGATAAGGATTTATTACGTCCAAATGTCATGAAATATAGAAACGATGCCTCTAACCACAGGTCGAGAGCTGTCGTTTAAACCACACAACTTTGCGATGCTGTTTGCGAATGTTCGTTGGAACGATGTTTTCGGGAAACACCGACTCGTTGAACTATGCTGATAACGATGGAACTTGCGACCATAGTTGGCTAACGATGCTTTCGGGAATCGCACCCCAGGACGGGACGGACAGCAGGATTACAGATTCACAAATGGAAGAGGCGTCTGCGATCATGAACTGCATGATTTAACTGTATCATGTTTCCTGAGGCGCACACTTGTAATGCTGCTAGTATTTTTACCAGAAACATTGTCATAATTTAGAGCGGGCCATTTTCTACCATGGCTGTATCTCTCTTTATGCGCTGATTAAAGGAGCGTGTCTCTTTAACACTTAATGCAAATGCCAATTAACTGCTATTGGCTAACATCTTTGCATACAAGGTATTACATGTGTAAGATTTATTACTTCATTTAAAAGGTTTAACTATTAAAGATGCCAATATTAACTAATTCTATAGAGTGTGAATTATAGCATTTGAGTATCCAGTTGTACATTCGTCTCAAAGCCACATGACTTTTTTGAACTGCATCAATGAATTCTGCAAATGTAAATGAAACGAAATATACAAGGTTTCTGCCCAATATTTAAAATTGCGTTCATTTAGATAGTAGTTGTCTTGAGTTTAGCATTAGAGTGAAAATACAAATAATGTTTACATATACAGTATATATATTCTCCTCAGTATAACTGTCATAAGAGTATGCATATGAATAGATACGGCGATGTGTACATGTATTTTCATGCATTTCTGTAATTTCATTTGCATTATTTACTTGCCCGGGACTTCAAAAGGAAATTAGCAAGTAAATCTGCAGCAAAGCATCTCATCTCTTGTGAGATAAAACTTATACGCATAGTCCCTGACAAATAAATACGAAATAATAATAATAATTCCTCTTACTTTATTGACTTAAAATCCATTTGGTTCATGTGAGTTGCCTCAGTGGGCTTTAAAAGTTCTGCCACTTCCTGCTGATCGATTAATGAAATGTAACTGAACACTGCATATCAGACGCATGTGAAGTGTGTGTAAATGTGTTGTGAATTGAGAAATCATGCGTGTAAAAGCTAATTTTTGCATATAAAGAGCCAGGAGATCGGGTTGTCTCAGAAATCTCTTTCATGATACGGCCGTCCAGCTGAACACACAGCACCTTTGAGAAGAAAAGAGTACAAAGCCAAAATATATCAAACATAAAACTGATCTAGATCTGTCAGACCATTGAAAGAAATCTGCTCCAATAAAATCAAATTCATGTTACTCGAGTTTTGGCACAAAATGGTAGCCTAATGTTGGCAACATATTTAACCCAAATGCTGTGTTATCAAAATCTAAAAAAGGAAAATCTACTCTTTTTAGTCTATTTGATTAGCCTAAATAGTCAGAAGGCTATTGTTTATCTGGCCAATGGTGTTCATCAGGTGACCTTCAGGAGCACACACACACACACACACACACACACACTCGACACACTAGATCTCATTACTGTTTTGAACATTATTCCCGCAACGTCGTGACAGTGTGATGTTGATGAGTATGGTAGGATTGTCACTAAAGATATCCATAATGCCTATTTCAAACAAATGGACACTAAAACTGTTTTCTTTATAAATGTTTTGGCTGCACGAGCTCATTACTCTGCGCAACTCTTGCGTACACCCAGTTAGTACACGAACTCTCTCTGGTTCACACATAACGAACCGTTTAAAAAGAAAACAAGTCCCCGGGAGCGAGCAGCGCGTGCACATTCATGCCGGCTTTACTAACCCGTTACTTAAAGCTAAAAAAGTTATAAGCTGCCACTTAAAGTGCGCTTGTTGAAGAATGCAACAGCTGCGATGACTGGGCACTGCTCAAACACTACAACAACTGCGGTACTAATGGCGCTACCGGAGGACACTCGGAGAAACAATGGATGAAGCCTGACGTAGCGACTCACCGACTGATCCCGAACCCGAGCCCGAACCGAGCAGAAAGTACCAAACCCACATCGTTCCCCGACGGACCGGCCCGCAGCGGGGCAGCAGCTCGCTGGATCTACCGAGCAAAGCCTTCAGTGTGTGCTGTGTGTGTCCGTGTGTGTGCTCGTGTTGTCGGGACAGCCCTGAATCATTGTGGAAGAAGGGAAGAGGAGGAGGAGGAGGAGAAAACATGCTGGAGTGGAGCAGCAGAAAGGCGGAGACATGGAGACATGGCCGAGGAGGACCTCTACAAGCCGGACAAACTCATATACATACACCCGCAAACATCTATAGGATTATCCTGACTTTTCTCTTTAAAAAAAAGCATTACTGGGCTCTAAAAGAAATATCAGAGAAAGTCACACTTTATATTAGGTGCTGTTTTCACTGCTAGTAGTAGCATACTCAGCCTAAAGAAAAAAATAAATAAATGTACTTATTGTGTTTATGTTGTAGCCTAGCCTACTGTAAATCACTGTTATTGAGGAGGATACAGTATTAGCACAGTTTAGGACACTGTTCCTTCATTAATGAATAACTACACAGGAACAAATGAGTAATGCACTATTAACATTCTAGCCGCTATTAACTAACAAGAAACTCTCATCAAATTAGTAAGTAATTACGCTCAGTTGATTGTTGTAGTTCATGATTAGCTAATCGGTTACTAGCCTACTTTTTCATACCACACTGAACACAAGCTACAAAGAACTACATGCAGGTTCATAATTAATATACATAATATAAGGTAAGTAACCCATTTGTTATGACTCAAGTGTTACTACGATCCACTGACATGATCACATATTGTCTTCTGTACACAGGGCTGACATGATTGCGAAATTGGTCTGACAATTAATTGTCTTTTTTAGTGAAACAGACTTTTTGTGAGTTTCTTTCATTATAAAAATGTCTTGTGATTAAATTAATCTAAATTGTAACTTGCAGTGTAAAACTAACACAGTTAACCACTCATAGAACTAAACTGAATCTACAGTGAACTGAATTGAGCTGAATAATGACACTATTGTCTTCTGTAGAGCTGCATCACAGCTTAAATTTAATTTGTTGTTAATTTATAACATTTGTTGAATCTGCTTGTTGTGAAGCTGCTTTGAATCAGTCCGTATTGCATGGGCTATAGAAAAATACGTGTGATTTCGCTCAAATAATATCCATCTGCAGAGCTGCACGTCACATAATTAGAAAAATGACATGAAGCGAGGCTAGATAGATAAAAATTTTATTAAAAAAGATCACAAGGTGGCGCTATAACAAGAAAATTTATTTATTTATTTATTTATTTTGCTAATAACCTTGCAAATGCTAGACGTAACACTCATCTACTGAGCCGATACGAGTTATTAGGGGCAGCTGAGTTTGCACCTCTACTCCTTGAAATAATTTTATTTATATAACACATTTCATACACATTGCCACAATGGCGCCTTTCCTTCGTAGTTAAGTTTATGTTTGTAAATCATTTTCTGACTGACTGTTTTGTGAACGAGGGTCAATTCAAAGCAGGTCTTGCTTCAAAGTTAATCAAGTGTGGATCGTCGTCTACTGTTTGCGATCCAACGTCACCTCCAGTAACAGTAAGTGTATTTTATGATTTTTGAGCAAATAGTCATTTCAGTTGATGTCAGCCAATTCAACAACAAATGCGTCTAAAGTTGTTGTCGTAGTTGACGTAGGATGTCTGTGTGTATAATTTAAATCTTGATTGTATAGTGTGTAACCACACGTTTATAAATATATATATATATATTTTTTTTAAAGATATTGTATTAAAAACTGCATATATGTTCTTGTTCTGTAAGTTAGACATCTTCTCACATTTGCCACAGAAGCACCTGTATGACAAGTAAACATGATGCCACAGATCCCTAGCATAAATGTAATTTCGCTTGTTCGTAGCAAACTTTATTACAGTATGTGTATGTAGTTTCAAAAAATTGCGCCAACGTGAGTGTTTGTGTGTGTCTGTGTGTGTGTGTGTGTGTGTGTGTGTGTGTGTTGCTCATCCATAATTTCAAAGGGGATGCAATAAGAACTCTATAAGTACATAAATGTTTCAAATAACCATACTGAGACGTCCCGGTCCATTCTCATTTGTGTTTATTCTGCCAGAGTCTCTTCGTCCTCTGGGTCTGATCAGAGACTATTTATATATTCCGATTCAAACATGTACGGCTGAATGACATTCAAAACAGCGGGTCTCTCACTCTCTCAGCCATTCTGCTTACTGACTACCATAGGTATGCAAGTTACGCCCTCATCCAAAGGCAGGGCGGAGATATGCAGCTCATTTGCATTTAAGGTCGTATAGACCAAAACAGCTTATTTTTAAACAGGCCCCAAAAATTACACTCTCAAATGGTTATAATAAATTAACTGTGGGGTATTTTTAGCTGAAACTTAACAAATACATTCTGGGGACACCCGAGACCAATATTACATCTTGTAAAAATAAGTCATGTCATATGTTATCTATATACATTTATCTATAATGGTCTACCATTTGTTGATTGTTTTGCTTTATCAAACAGTTTTTCTGAAATCCATGAGTTGTTTTTAAGCACCGTTTGTTTAACTGACAGTTGGCATCATGTCCATGACAGTTGAATTCCTTTCAAGTTAAAGTTGTCTTAAGAGCTTAAGTAAGAGCTACCAAAATAAGCCAAATGACACCTCTGCTTTACAGGGTCGCTCACGGCCACTCTGGCCCTCTTGGGACCAAGGAACAGAGGAATTTGCTCTTTTTTTTAAAATGTGGGTGATGTGTAAGAGAAACAAAACAAAGATTCTCCTCCTCTGGGGAGCGAGTGGTGCAGTCACCATCTCCCGGAGAGAGCTTGTTCCTTCATCCCTGGGTAGCCCGTCTCAGGGCCACTTGTGCTTGTGCTCGCCACCTGGCCTGGCAACGACTGAAATGGGCTGGGCGGTCTGCCTGTGGCAGACTCCAAGCTGAGGCCTGGGCGGAAGCGGTGGCAGGGGGAGTCCCTAGGTGACGGAGGATCTACCACCGGCGGCCGGGTGGAGGCAGAAGCGGGCCGACGGGGCAAGATGTCCCGGAACTCCTCCGTCTGCTTCTGGGCGGTGGAATATTGTTGGACAAAGTTCTCCACCAAAGAGCCCAACCTGGGAAATGGGGGTGTACAGGAACCGAAATTTGTCTGTCTCCCTCATATCGGCCAGTTTGAGCAAGAGATGGTGCTCCTGGACCACTAAGGTGGACATCACCAGACCAAATGCGCGAGCAGCATCCTTAGAGCCCCGGAGGCGAGGTCGGTTGCAGTGCAGAGCTCACACACTCACGGCCTGGACTACCTTTGGGAGGGCTCTGTAAAACTTGCCCATGTCATCTCTTTAGAGTCCAGCTTCTCTTCCGATGCAGCGATTGACATCCTGTCCTCAGGAAGAGCCCCAAACAAAACGACAGGTCGGTCCACTACAGAGGGACCAGCTTTTTTGATCAGAAGCTCCACCAGCTGCGGCTTGACAGGGGGAGTGATTACAGTGAGGGTAAGGAAGCCCTCACAATAATTCTCAGATCCCCCATCCCACACAACACAGTAGATCTCTTATGGGGTTGACCAGAAGGGGCGCTTGAGCGGGGAATAGGAATGGGGAATCCACCCTGAGGAATGTATTCGAGTCTTGATCTCAACGCCGAGATGGTCATGTTCCCACAGTGAGAACATGAACTATCCACAAAAGCTGCTTCAGCGTGCTGAATGCCCAAGCACGTGATGCAGCGATTGTGACCATCAGCTGGGGAAAGGGAACGACCAGATGCAGAATCACATGGGTGGAATTATATATTGAAAAAGACACACCCCATGTTGCTAATTCAGGAAATAGTACTCTCTCTAGTGCCGGAGCACACAGTGGAATGGCCGCAGCAACACTGATGGTGTTGGTGCCGCCGGTTACAGTGAAGCACTCATTTCTTCACCCTCTAACTGACCTTCAAACAAGCACAGCTCAAACGCTGTAAAAACACCAGCACCAGAGGAGACTTTCAGAAGAAGCACCGAAACACTTGCTCGTTGAAAACACTCAACGCTCTTCAGAGACATCGACACCGATTGGTTCCGAATCGGAAGAAAAATGGTGTGTACATCTGCTTCATTATTTATATACTCGCTGGGGGCGTGGATACAAATCTCGCACGCCAATGTGCATTGGCTCATTTTATCAATACTCGAGAATGCCTGTTAGTGTGATTCTAATCAGTACTGTACGTCCGACTCACGTTGAATGTGACCGAACTGGAAGGGAACTGAATCTTTCCACACTGCTTTTCTGAGTTTAACTCACATTCATGAACTCCATAAGTGTCCAATAGTTAAAATCACTTGTTAGCCAAACATTTTACTGATTCAGCTAGGTCACTGTGTTCCTAATATCAAAGACCCAGGGTTACGTAATCAGATTACTTCTAAGACATAAATTTCAAATATAAATTTATTACAAAATAGTAACACAAGTTACTTTGTTCCCATGTATTGACTGACAGCGCTCTCTTCCCCATGTTGAGAGAATCGAAAGTGCTGAGATGCATTAAATACTTTATATGCAGACTGATCTCATGAAGTAGCGTGTGTATGACACGCCAATTCGTATTTGCATTTTTGGCGTGCTATCAAAACGCATAATCGCTTTTCAGCGTGTTTATGAACGCTGTTGACTTAACGTTATATAAATATATGACTTACCTCAACCCTGTCCCTAAACTTAACCGTCACTGGGGTTAATGGCATTTATGACTGTTCCCTTACCATCCTAGTGAAAAAAAAGATATGACTTACCTCAACCCTATCCCTAAACTTAACCGTCACTGGGGTTAATGGCATTTATGACTGGACATTTGACGCGCGTGTTCTGACACGCGGAATGACGCGGACGTTAATGGCGTAGACATACACGCATACACGCGGATACACGCGGATAGCTCAAAATGCGTAGAGATAACACGCCACTTGACTCGAAAGTGGTGTGTATGTTAACGCAAAAGTCGTGATGTCATGTTGTTATATGCATTTCTTTTCACTTTAACCAATGTCTTTGCTGCTGACCTTCGATGACCCAAATCAACAAAACGGATAAGCAAAAATGACTTTAGATAAACATCACATTTGAGTATATGTTTTTATTGTTAACATGCTAAAGTGAGAGTGTTAAACTTTCTTCTTGTGCGTCCTGTTCTTCTGTGGTCCAGAATGGCAGAACCGCTGAGATGTTTGAGCGGCAGGGCTGTACAGCGGTGAATTTGTGTTTCCTTCAGTCTTATTCATTTCCCTTTTGATGTGAACGGGCCTTTACATTTGCTGCCAAAAATATAACATTTTTTCTTACTAAAAAACAAGCAAGCCAAAGTAAGAAAAGGTAATACAAAAGTGCATTCCTTTCCATAAAAGCATGAAAAAAAAGTAGCAAACTTTTAGGAAGTAAAGGCAGTGTGCAGGAATTCATTACTTATAAATGTAATTTTCCCCAACACTGACCATTATCAAATATATAACCTCATGTTTTCCCAAACCAAAGCATTGTATAGTTATCAAAGAACAAAGCAAAATATATATTTTAAACTGGTGAGGAAAATGTACACAAGCTGATTCCAGACCCAACATACTGATATCCGAACACAAGAAATGGTTTTCCAGCAGGTTATGATCAGGGTTGAAATATATGTGGTATACTGGGAATCAGTGACCCAAGTAAATGTGCATTTCATTCTGATAAAGAAAAGGTAGCCAACAAATGGACTGAAACTAAAAGCATCAAACAATGAACAGCTAGAGCAAATTTATAATCCTATACATTTAAAGTCAAATAGATTCAAAGTATAACATGATGATGTGAAGGTAAGAGACCGGATTTCATGAATCAATCCAGTGTGGAATCTGAATAATTATTTAAAAAAATTCAAATGACAAAATACAATACATAAAATGTTGTGTTTCCCCTTTCCTCCTGCCTTCCTGCATTTCCATTTTTCATACTTTAGAAAGAAATTGGTTCAAGACAAAACTATTTTGAAATAAGTGGTTAAAACTAAAGAAATATGATCAGCACAGTTACATTCAACAATAGTCATAGTTTTTTATTCCCGTAAGTTTGGAATGAAGGGAGAAAGCAAAAGAAGTTTTAGGGTGTATGTCCAATATATGCATGTCCTCTCTCTTCATCTCCAGAAGGATCTTCCACATCCCTCCTATGATTGGCTGCTCTGTAAGTGGAAGGAAGACTCATGAATTATACATTTACATTCAAACATTGACAAAATACAGAAACTGGCACAGGAATTTAAAACTTGGAGGTCAAAAAATCCCAATTAAATATACAGAAGTAATAGTGACACAGGCCACTGTTTTAAAACTGGTACATCCACGCTTTTACCAGATGCACACTTTTATCAGATTTTATAATCTGGGTGCCACATCCCCGCATAAAGCCGGTGTTATACAAGTCATGGATTCATGTGGAGAACCGGGACTGACTAATTGGATTGTCAATCCAGTGGACTCTTGATGAAATATTAGAATGCAGTCTTATACACTGCCTGTGTCTCCTCTGTTGACTCCCTGCCAAAATCCTCTCATCTGGAGTGGGAAGTATCTTTGCTGTTCCCCAGGATCTGGAGGGGAATTTCTGAGTACATCATTTGAGAAACTAAAATTTGGGACCTCAGTATTTCTAAAAGCCTGCATCTGGCCCCATCCACACCCACTGTAACTGTCGTCACTCCCTCCACAGTTAGTATGCAACCAAATAATGTTCATCTTTGGTATATTGTCAACAAACCACAGCTATTTACAATCAGCATCAATGACCAGTTTATTATTTAAAATAGAAATGTATAAGAGTACCTGGCAGTTACTGAAACAACATATTTCAAACGCCTTACCTTAGTCTCAAATCAGGAATCTGAAAAACAGAGCAAGAAAAAGAAGTTATTCATTTGAAAACACTGATCTTCTGCTTTATCATACACCACCAGTTGTTTCTGGAGAGACTGTTACTGTTGGTTGCTGGCAACACTTCCATTTATCCATTCGGCAGATGCTTTTAAGAGAACTGACTCACAAACACAGGCAGATGAGTTAGATTAAACTCTGCAGGAAACTATGTCAATAGCCGTATTTCCACCAGAATTACCACAAACAATTTGTCCCAGGAACTTTTCTCCCCAAGACCTGTTGCTTTCGGCGTTTCCACCAAAGTCCTCTGAAGATTAGACAAATTAGTCTGGTTGTGTAGGACTGCGCCGCAACAGATTTTTTAAAAATGGTGGTTGAAATGAAATGCTGCATGGAGTCATCCAATCAAAAAGGGGCATGAACTCCACCAATCAGCATGCTCAGTGCTCAGGTCCCACCCCCGAAAGCTCCTGAACTTTGGTTCTCATAAGCAGGAACTTTCTGGGGGGGAAATATTTACCTAGAACTTCATGAAGACCCTGGTTCCTGTGGTCGAAACACACAAGAGTACCACCCCGTGGTCCCTAGTTGATGGGGAAAGTTCCTGCGGTGGAAACGTGGCTAAAGCAAAGGCTGATTGAAACAGAAAGCTGAAATCGTCTATGCCTTCACCTAGTCCTCGATCTTAAGGACTTAGTAACTAAAGCAACCACCAGTTAGACTGCAAAGCAAACCTCTTTGACCACCTCATCAAGCAATATGGGATGGACCTTTATTGCTTTCACAGTTTGATCAATGTCCTTTAACATTACAATACATTGACTGTCAAATATGTCTGCTGCGATTCCATATCTGAAATGTGATTTGTTCTTGCATTCCTGTAAATAAGGTTTCTCAAACTCAGTCCTGGAGGGCCACTGTCCTGCCGAGTTTAGTTCCAACCCTGATCAAACACACCTGAGCAAGCTAATCAAGGTCTTCAGGATCACTAGAAACTACAGGTAGTTGTGTTTGATCAGGGTTGGAGCTAAACTCTGCAGGACAGTGGCCCCCCAGGAAAGAGTTTGAGAAACCCTGCTGTAGATCACACCTTGAATGCATGGTAAGTTGCTTTGGATAAAAGCATATGCCAAATATGTTAAAGTATTGTAAATGCACTTATCTAAGTTAACCAGCCCAAACCTCTTCATGCATTATTGCCGTTTTTTGTTTTAGTGAAGCTTCTTCGAAATAATGTGCAATATGAGAAGCTTGACTGACCAGTGGTCTGGGCTCCAGCAGAGCTTCAGGTGCCGGTGCCGGTGCCGGTACCAGTCCGTTGGCCAACAGCGGGGCAAGAGACATCGGCGCGACCCCGTCCTGCTCCATCTGATCCAGGTCGCTCAGCTGCTGTGTGATGGAGTCCATTTCCTCCTGAAGCTTCTCCGTGTGGACAGTGATCTCAGAGATCTTCTCGGCCGCCTGGGCAGTGAGGAAAGCCTCCTTCAGATCCACCAGGTGCAGGACACGCCACTCCTCCAGCCGGACCAACCGGTGCAGCTCGTCAAACTGATCGTTCACAAACCGCTCCAGCTCGTCCGCACCCATCTATGGACAGCCAAGCAGTGGAGGTTTGCTATAGAGTATATTGATTTATGTGAGTAAAATTGGCTCAGTTTATGTTAATTTGGTGTAGTAACAAGGCTAATTACTACAGTATTTGGTGTGCAAAGACAACTACGGGATTGAAAAATAATGCTTTCCAGCATTATTTCAGCAGCTAGTGTCTTTACCTGATCCAGAAGAAATTAATGTTGGATAATTATCTATTTAAACGAAGCGAAGCGACAGGATGCACAAGACCACATGATTAGCACGTCCGATGTAATTTGTCTTGATTTTTCGTGGTTTTTTTTTCTTGATTTTGGGGGTTTTACCATGGTTAAGTTATTATGAATTAAATGCAATTATAATTGTAATTATAAGCACTTAGCTTGTATCTATATTTCACATAAAGTGCTTGAGCAGGGGGGTTAGCATGTGTGGAAGTTTAAGGCAATAATGCGACGAGTGCGACTCACGTCTGGGCTGATCCACTTGTTCTTGATCCTGTCTGATATTTCCTGCGTGCGCTCCAGCAGGTCGATGCCTTCTCTGCTCTGAAACACAAACAAACCATGAACGTGTCAACATTGCTGTCCACCGTCTCTCTGATGATGTCACACACAAACATGAACATGTCAACACACTGAGGGCATCTGGCTCCCTCTGCTGGTCTGTCCTCAACATTGACTCATTCCCTGCACACTTGTGCTCGGCTTCTTCAATGAACAAACCAGTATTTAATTTGAGGATTCTTTTTTTTCAATTTATTTTGCATAAATTCATGAATTAAGGCACAAAAGTCAGATTTGAACGGACCGTCTGAACGAAGCCAGAGTTTTGGAACTTATGTGTAGGGTTGTGTATCGTTTGAATTTGAACGATTCTGATTCTGATTCCTTGTACCGATTCCGGTTCCCAACGATTCTCGATTCCGATTCTTTTAAGAGGCAGGGTCAAAAAAGTTTAGCTAACCTTGCTAACCAACGGTCTTTCTGAAGGAAATACTCCTTTCTAAAGGGAAATACTCCTTCTGTCACAAATTTTGCATTTTGCTGAGATTTTTTTATTTTTATAAAAGTGAAGCCACACTTTGGACCGCCGACGTAAGCTACTCATGTTCGACTCACGCGGTTATGCCAACACTTCCGGTAGACGCTTCTTCATTGGTGTTGTTCAGCGGTTTCTTCTTCTGGTCGGCAGACTGTGAATATCGAAACTAGGAATCGAAATTTTTACTTTTGAACGATTCCGGGAAAAACGAAAAGTTATACCCAACCCTACTTATGTGTCCTAAATATAACCACTGCTGTGTGTGTGTTTTATGAGAACAGAAAGGATTATAATGACATGGGTATTACACTGGTATTACAACGTGAACATGATTTATGAGTCCTTGTTTTCCAAATGGCTTTTAAAACATACTAAAGAGCGTTTTATTAATGTGTAAAGTTTTCTGTGATGGGTAGGTTTAGGGGTAGGGTGTGTGTGTGTGCGTGAGTGTGGTGGCTTAGTGTAGGGGGACAGAATATACTTTTTTTACAGTATAAAAAATTCATTACGCCAATGAAATGTCCTCACAAGTCTAGAAAAATAATGTGTGTGTGTTGACGTACCTTCTGCCACAGGTAGGCCTCTCTGAGAGTGATAATCTCATGTTCTCTGTGCTCTCCCTGCACAGCACACACCACACAGATGACCCGCTGGTCTTGTTTACAGTACAGCGAACCCTCCTGGTCATGTTCTTTACATTTCAGCCTCTCCACTGTTACAGTCTCTCTTTTCCCGGCTCCGGAGTGGCTCTGGAGCTCATGCGGCGCGGAGGCTCCCTGTGCGGCGCCGTCGGGCTCCGGCTGAGGCTCGGGGGTGCCGTACGCCTGCAGGGGGTGACCCGTGCTCAGGGAGTGGCTGTCTGCATGGCTGCCGCAGAAGGCGAAGCGGCAGCGACTGCAAACCCACACCGCTGGCTGAGGCTCGTCCGGTTCACAGGCATCGCATGTGCCGTCCATCTGCGGCAGGTCCTCCTCCTTCAGACTGTTTCCTCCTGAGGCATCCATGACCGTCAGGGGGAGACGCTAACACGATGATAGGGAGTTTCTGGGTGGAAGCCTAAAAGTGGGCAGAGGACAACTGCATTGAAATGATTGGCATTAATGCCGAGTTTGAGGTAGCATTCAGTTGTTCACAACAGCGACAAGAGGTTTCGGAAATAATACGGAAATAAAGCAAGATCAAGCATGTGTGAGACTGGAATAGTTATTATTACTGTAATGATAGCCTGCAAGAAACTTGCGATCCAAATTGCCTGTGTGCGGAAAAGGGTGGTGGGGGTGGTGATGGCGCAGTGGATAAGACACATGCCTTTGGTGTGAGAGACCCAGGTTCGAATCCACCGTGAGACACGTGTGTCCCTGAGCAAGACACCCACGCCGGGTTCACAACGGACGCGGAAGCGGCGCGTAATGGAGGCCGCCTTCTTTCGGCGCCCATGTTAACCTATGATGTCGTTCACACCAGACACGAAGCGCCATGAAGTGGCAGTTTTGGCGTCTGGTCTATTTTTTTCCGCGAGTGATCCGCGTCAATTCTGGCAGGAAGTTACACCAAGAAACACTTGACCATCCAGTCAATTGTCAAAATAGAAGCAATTTTCAAATTGAAATAATATTAATTATGATGTAATTGATGTAATTATTTACATCATATGTAATGATGTAAATAATTATGATGTAATAATAATGTAATTATGATGTAATTATGATGTAAAATAATATCATCATAATATTAATTATGATGTTATAATAAAATAATATGTTATCATAAAAGCCTTTAAAATGTCAAAATTTGTTTTGTTGTGCACCTATATAAATGACAAACCATTTAAATTCACTTGCATTGACTCTTGCAGAGATGTGAATCTATCTCATATTCACATGTTTGGCTGTAAACATCACACTTTCAGGAGCACATGTTTCTAAAGCAATCATAAGCTCAGGATCAAACAATGAGTTGATAGAGATGTTCAAGCAAGTGTTGAGAGAATGTTGAATTGCAAGTTGCTTGGATCTGTTTGGTTTTGTCAACTCAGAACTATAACCCTGTCAGACAGGCTTCAGAAAAACAACAGGTTAGTTGTTAGCTGCAAGTTAGCCGCGTAGCATACAATATTACTCGTGGTCAGCAAGACTTTTATATAGAAACTACTGCTTTTATTCAGTATAATAGCTGTTAGGACTTTGTATTTTGTTAGGCAAGGTAATAAAGTCCCAGTCCTAGCTGTAGTCATTTAGCAGATGATATAGCTTCTCATTATAAACCTGAGGACTGCAGAGTCTTGCTGAAACACACAATGAGGAAGTTCAGGAATCACAACCATTAACAACCTTCCGGATCCTCACAGAGAATTACACAAAAGCTTCCCGTTCAGCTTCAGCGGGCACAGCATGAGAAGGACAGCTATTGTCTTCTGTTTTCTTCAGTCTTACCTCTGTCTTTCTGAAGTGGACACTGTCTCCTTTGTGTCTGTGCTGCAGACGTACGACTCGCTGTGACGCTCCTAATGATTTTCTCTCTTTCCCCCTTTTGTTTTGTTAATTTTACTTATATTCTTTCTGACTGCCCTGTTTTCACCAAGCAGTAACACAATACATAAAGATCTCAGACTTCTGCTGCTGCTCGCTGCCTGCACTTCCTTGTTTTGCTTTTTTTTTAACTACTTCCTGTTTCTCTGAAACAAGCTGAAAGACAGAGACCAACAACAGCAGACGGAGAGGGAGGACAAAAACCATGGAAGGATACTCGGCTCTCTAAATATTTGTTGTTATTTAGTTGATTTAATGTTGGATAAAGGTTGTTTTGGTTACAAAATGGTTGCTTGTCTCTCTCTCTCTCTCTCTCTCTCTCTCTCTCTGTGACTGCTGGAGTAGGCGGAGCATTGTGAGTGTGAGCCTCAGTGGCTTCAACTTGTGCTTCATATTGTGCTCTCAAAAAGTCACCATGAAATTAAAATGATCAATTCTATTTTCTTTGTTCGAAGAATATTGCAGTATTTCTTAAAAATGATTTATCGGCGCACTTCATTATTTATTGTGTTGAATTCATGTATCTGGTTATCTTGAATCAGAATCATTTATAAGGAACTAGATAAGACTTGTTATTTCCATTTGTAAGGGAGTGTTTCCTACAGGGGCTCAGACTGCAAGATTGCCGATGGACTAAATTGTGGTGGCAAACAATTTTACATCACTGAATCAGAGACAAACATGATCAACTGTCTTTAAAACATTTATTCCCTTGCAAGGAAAGGTCAACAGTCATACAGTCATACAAAGTGCCCGCAGCGTGTGACAAAGAGTTGGGGGCATCCTTCCTTCTTTATAGTTGTTCCTCCCCCAAGGTTGTTTCTCGAGGCTAAATGAAAGTATGTCTTAGCTAAATCTAAACAATGTGTTAGTTATGGCTATCATATTTAACCACATTATACCTTTGAATGACTCTCTGTCATACACTTAGTCGCACATTAACCGTTGTCAGGTCATATACAAGGACATACACATACATGTATTCATAAGGATATCTATCGACTCATTACTCATACATTAATCTAATTACCATCATATTTATAAGATCCTATAAATATAATTAAATGCAACACGCAGAACATATTAAATTTCTTCTACAAAAGAAAAGTTATTAAGAAGATGGTAGAAAACTGTACATTTCTACATACCAACCACTGCTACTTATACCAGTAACAGAATTAATTGTACCCGGCGTAGGTATATGTAAAATGTTACATGAGAGATAAACAGAGGGGGAGAGAGAGTGTACAGAGGACAATCATCTTTTATCCCTTCCTTGACCATGTGATTGAAACCCAAATGCGAGACGTTCAAACTGACCAATCAGATAATTTTTTGTTTTAGTCCTGGTCCACCCCTGGTCAAATGAAAGCGCACAGACCAACTGCAAGTTGTTAAATCTGACACAGAGACACTGAGGCATCATAAACCCTAAATCCAGCATAGAGGGGTTCAGTGAATGTGGTGTGTAATGTGTCTATGTGTGTGAGTGTATTTGTGCCAGAGATGCTGTAGAAGGACAGAGTGCCGGATGGCCAGTCCAGATACACTCCTACTCTGTTAGACGGTGGTGAGCGGGAAGAAATGTTTTTGCTCATATTATTGTGCCAGACAGTAAATCCATTGGCAGTGCAGTACAGACTCCAGGATTTGTCACTGTATCCAAACCAACAGTCATTCCCTCCTTTCCTGCTAATTCCTTTGTATGCCACGGCTATGCCAGCCCCCTTGCCACTCCATTCAGCCTCCCAGTAACAGCGCTCAGTCAGACTCTCCACACACAGAACCTGCTCATAGTTCTCGAATCTCTCTGGATGATCGGGATATGACTCTGGGTCTTTGGTGTGTGTCACCTTTTTCTTCTCCTCAGACAGAGAAAGTTTAACATGTGCTGTGTTTGGATCCAGTTTGAGATCATAGGCGTCTGAACACAAGAAAACACAAGAAGAAGATTGCAAGTCTTGTGTGGATGAAAGTTTTAGAGAAGTGCAAGTGTGTGTGTGTAAGTGAAAGAGAAAAGTCCTACATTTTCTCAGTCCTTGTTGAATTCTGAAATGTTCTCCATGATCCAAACTAGAAAGAGACATACAATAATAGTGATAAGTCGCCTAGAGTTTTTGCTTAAAGTACATGAGTCTGATTAAACTTAATGTGTTTTATCCAGCTGATGTGGGCATTGACACGTTTGCATCTTGCCTCGGATTATTTGCGTTTGAATAAGACGCTCTCAGAGAGTGTGGTCACATTAGCACTTAATGAGCTGAAATGAGAATGACTGACATCTCTCTCTTTTCATACAGATTGCATAAACTGAGAATATCTGTTTTTATATAAATTAATTAATTTAAAAGAAGAGAATCCAAGCTTCATCCCTGTGTATGCCAGCGTCACTGAGTATTCACTGAGTTACAGTTCATTTTCGGATGTGGTTCAGACTTCACATTGAGAGATGGCAGAGCGCACATCATGTTTATTTTTCTTTTTTTGACAATAAGCATAACACTTAGTTTTTATTGTTAGTATACACAAAAAATCAACAGAGTAATTTGAGTCTCTTTTGCACTGATAAGAAAAAAAAAGCGAGTTGGTATCGCTGGCAAGACCACGACCCCAGAGGGTTAAACAACCTTGAAAACTGTGTACGTGGAAGAACTTGTGCTGTTTTAAATAGAAAGGATGTTCAAACCAAATATCGATTTGATCTTAGATTTCTAATGTCAAATAATAAATACTTGTTTTTGAGAACGTCTACACAGAAACTTTTGCACAGTATTGTAATTATACATACTTATTCTTTAATTTTTTTGACTCAGTTTCACTGAGATTAGCAATAATGACGATCTTGTGTAAAACCCTGATTTTGCCCCACATACTTGAGTATCTACAGAGAGCAGTTTGGATCATTGAGTTTGTCCGAGAGCAGCTGGACTCCTGATTGTCCAGGGTGATTGTAGCTCAGATCCAGCTCTCTCAGGTGTGAGGGGTTTGAACTCAGGGAGAAACACAGTGCCAATCGTGGAAAAGATTGCAGTGTTCTTCTCAGCCACAGGGGCCAGAAAAGATTCCCAGTACAAGAGAAGAGCTTCCAAGAACAGCAGGGATCCGTCATATGTCAGACTCTTGATGGGGAAGCAGAGCAGACACACTGAGTGCTTTTGTGGAGAAGTTCACTTCTATACATTCTGTTCTGGAGACCATGGAGACCGAAGTAACCACCACCTCTGGAAAGGCCAGTACTCTCCGGCATTGTATTGGGACATTTGAGACCATCATTACTGCTGGATTAGCCAACAGAGTGCTGATATGCTATCTCTAACCGAACAGCTGCAGTCTACCAACTTGGACATCATCGCAGCATACGAGGAGGTCATACCCAACCAAGCAAATGAGCAAGGATTCAGTCCATGTTTTCAGAAAGCCACAGCATTGGCCAACTCAGTTGATGTGGTCCAAGCAAAGCGTAGTGGTCTGGAAAACAGAATTACAGACAGCGGAAGTGGAAGACCACTATTGGGTAAATCTCTACTACCCCTTCATAGATCACATTAGTGAGCTGGATGAGAGATTCTCTGAAAGTAATGAGCCTGCATTACTAGCAGCATACCTGGTGCCAAAATCTTTGAAGAAGCTCACGTGGTACCATGAGGAGCTTCCTTACCCAAACACAGTAGAACAGGAAGTAGAATGCTGGAGGCACAAGTTTCACTCTGAAGATGACTCTGAAAACAACACAGATGGCCTTCTTCCCCAACATCCAATGCATGCTGAAAATTTTTCTTACACTTCCTGTGACAACATGTGAATGTGAAAGATCATTCTCTGCAATGTGAAGTCTCAAAACATGGCTGAGATCTTCCATGTCTAGTGAAAGGCTCACAGGACTGGCATTGATGCATGTTCATCAATTTTTTTAAGTCTTTTTTTAAAGTTTTGGCTATATGGAGTGTATGAGTTGCGTCTATGGATGTTATTATAGTACAAATCTTACAGATCTCCCCGGACCTCACTAATTTTCAAACCCCGGTCATGGCCTTGCTTGTAACGCTGCCCGAATCAGACACTGTTCAATCATTGGCAGAGGACAATGAACACACACCCTCACCACTGGCTCCTCCTCATCTGCACGTCACCACTGTGCCACCTTGGTCTCCTGGTCCATAGGTGTCTCCTGGTCCATTGGTGTCTCCATTGGTGTCTCCTGGTCCATTGGTGTCTCCTGGTCCATTGGTGTCTCCTGGTCCATTGGTGTCTCCTGGTCCATTGGTGTCTCCTGGTCCATAGGTGTCTCCTGGTCCATTGGTGTCTCCTGGTCCATAGGTGTCTCCTGGTCCATTGGTGTCTCCTGGTCCATAGGTGTCTCCTGGTCCATTGGTGTCTCCTGGTCCATTGGTGTCTCCTGGTCCATGGGTGTCTCCTGGTCCATTGGTGTCTCCTGGTCCATTGGTGTCTCCTGGTCTCCCGTTCCATCAGATTCTGCCTGGGCCTCCACATCTCCCGGCTTCACTTCTCTCGGTTAGTCCCAAAACTCTACCAGGATTTTTTAGCCTGCAAGGCCCAGGGGCCTCATGTATAAAACTTTGCGTAGATTTCATCCTTAAAGTGTGCGTACGCACATAAGGCAGAATTTGCGTACGCACAAAAGTTTTCAGATTTATAAAACCTGCGCAGAATTCACTTTATAAATCCCAGTCAGCGGGAGATTGCGCGCACATGCGTCTCCTCCCCGAAATAACCATATATGGAGATTACAACGCCTAGTTTTACTATGCATATCCTCATCTGCATATCATTTGCATATGATTATATATCCACGTGATACCAAGTTTAAAGGTACAAGACGTTAGGAAAATATGAAATGCGGATGTACCGTCACATTATTACAAAAATATTTTTTTTAGTAGCCTTGCCTTGTTTTTGAATAAATAAATCAAATAGTGTTAAATACATTTCAGAGAAAGATTTTCTCAATCTTTGCCACTGGCCAAATAGTATTTTTAACTGATTTATATTTTAATGGAAACAGATAGACATGGTAGTGCATTATTTGCACGAAACAAACAATTTTCTCAGACAATCTGCTATTATCATGATTAGCAATTATCTCTAGTTAAAACATTAAAACACAGCATGCCAGAAGAAAAGGGTTCACAAGCATTGCATCCTTAACAAATAGGTCTATTTATTGAATATATATATATATATATATATATATATATATATATATTGTAACTTCTCAGTAATGATTTCATGTTTAAGTGTTTAACTCCATTAATGAGAATGGCATATATAACATAGGCTAAATGTTAATATCAGAAGTACAACATAGTTTAAATCATTCTTTTATTTATTTAAACTGATATTTTGAACATGCACTGTATTTATGATTTGGACTCATAATGAAGATTTACAGTTTTACTCCATTTGCCGTTAGATTATAGGCTATGTGCGTCAGTTTCACCAAACGGCCCAACGTGCGTGGTGGCGCGGTCATTTAAGAAGGGATGGATGTTTGCTTCAAGTGATGATAGGTTTGTGAAATTATATTTGAATTATATTTCTGTAAATGTATAATTTTCTTTAGATTCTCTGTCTAATAGTGAGCAAAAAGACACTTAACTCCAGCTCACCATCGGTGTCGCCAAAACACATACTCTTCTAAAAGAGTGCGTACGCATGGTCAAGAGCATCCTTACGGTGCGCACTTATTTACGCCAAGTTTATTTTTTATAAATCCCGATATGTGCGTGGAAAAATGTGTATGCATATTTCTATGCCCATTTTGAGCGTACGCAACGTTTATACATCAGGCCCCAGGTCAGTTCAGAGTTTGTGGTGAGGTAATAAGGCAATATTAAATACATGCAAAAAGTTTTACACATGTATACACACACTACTCCAAAGCATGTATAGGACTTATTGGCGACCTCACTGATGAAGTCATGAAGCCTTCAGAAAATTTGTACAAGGATTTCCAATTTCAGACCAAAAGGGAAATTCAAAATAGACATCAAGCATGACCCCTCAGTCTCCATAGAGAAGCAAAACAAACTTTAGTGGGTGAAACATCTGTTTATTCCATTTGCCTCTGGCAGTGTGCACAGTGTGTTGGAGTGTGTTATGAATGGGGAAAATCTAGAAAATCTCCTGTTCTCTGGGCTTTTCCTCATTGTAGCGTGTCTGTGGTTTCCATTATTTCACAGATATTTCCAATACACAGCATGCCAATACAGCATGCCACAACACTTTAGAAGGGTAGCAGTCCAGCATTTCTTAAAGGAGCATTTCACCCATTGCAACATTAATCTTTATTGAAAGTGGATCATATATTTAGCCGAAATGTAAAAGAATTTTTTAATTTGGTGCCCTCTTGACCGAGAAAAGATTTGTATGCAAGACTACAGGTCCCATTTGTATGCAAGACTACAGGTCCCACAATGCACCGCATTGCACAGCTCCGCAAGCCACACCCACTAATCCAGAACAACACAAACAGAGACAGCACTCTTTCGTCTACAAGGCTAACGTTTGCTGTCACCAGAGTTTGAAATTCATTTCACACAAAATGTCTAGTTAGTTGGCTGTGGCGAGCAGGACGATCGAGGGCGAGGGATGTAAGAGGACGGCGCGAGGCCGGTGGCGTGAGTGATAATGAAAGACACCTGTGAGGTGCGCGCCGGTCTCATCTCTCACGGAGGAGCAAAAGCATAAAATGAGCAGCGACGACGGCAGATCGAGAGAGAAACAGGCCTGATTTTATGTTGTTTTGTTCTGTTGTGAGTAACGTTACATCAGTCGTCAATGAGGGGCTGCTGGCTTATACTTTCATTTTGTATTTGTTTATTATACTATTAAAATGTTTAAGCGTTCGCCGGGTTCCCGCCTCCTTCCCACAACAACAAACCTGTTAATGTTACATTGGCAAACTCATTAGTGAATTACTCCTCGTTTGTATTTCTTTCTATATGGTGAATTACTGCATGATACCTGGATGTTCAGTCAGGCTAAACTTAGGATGGTTCACATCACAACACAAATGTCCGTGTGCTCGTCTGATTCAGAGATTTCGTCCAGGAGAAATTGCCATCGTTGAAATTCTTTGCAGCAGACGGGTTGTGTCCGTAGGCCGTAGCACGCAGCGAGAGCACAGGCAACAGCAATCTGTCAGTACGGGCTCCTCGACCGCGTCAGGCAGCCGCCTCCTGTTCCTCCATCAGCCTCAGCTGCTCTAAACTATACTGCGACTCGTAAAGATAGCCACGAACATCGGATTCGAGCAGCAGAATTTCAAAATCCTCTTCTTCTATATCATGTTAGTTTCTTCCATCAATATCATACTTCCTATCTCCACAGCGCTTGTTATCTTTGCTTCCAAACAAGATGGCGGATATTGATTTCATTTTCTGCAAGTGAAGTCCCACCCACTGATCTGTTATAGGCCTGTAGGGTGAGTGGTCCAACACCCTGGAATAATAATGAGCTAATGTATGTAGTTCTAAAGATTTTAATGAAATATGACTTCCTGCTTATCGTGACGCAAAATGACGATTTTTACGCCATAATAAGCAGGGAGTGAAACACTTAAATCCTTATTTCTCCCATCTCAGGGGAAAATAAGGGAATAAACCACGACCATTTAAAAATTTGACTGGGTGTCTAAAGATACAAAGCTTAATGCAAATGGGTGAAGTGTCCCTTTAAAGGCAAAGCACCTGAAGACAAACAAATAAATACTTGCTAACACTTTACTATAAGGTTTCATTAGTTAACATGAACTAAACATGAACTGCACTTCAAAATTTATTAATATCTGTTAATGTTAAATTCAACATGTACTAATACATTAGTAATATAAAATGTTGTATTTGTTAATATTAGTTAATGCAGTATGAACTAACATGAACAAACAATGAAAAACCCAGTGTGAGTGTGTGTGTGTGTGCGTGAGTACGTACTTTTATTCTGTAACAGTAAGTGTTCTAACAGCAGAGCTGATGATTAGTGGAGACTCTTACAAAGCTGGACTCGGAAACCTGAAACCAAGGGAGGGGAGAGAAACAGAGAAGGAAAAATCACAGAAAGAGAGAGACACAGATAGGAACTTTCACTTTTGAGTATAGAAGATTTAAAGAGACAAAGAAGATGTGCTGAATGTGTAAAGAATGCTAGAGGTTTGGGACAGAGAGAAACTGAGGGGAGTATGCAGAGCGAGAGAGAGAGAGAGAGAGAGAGAGAGAGTGGGAAAATGTGAGTCAAGAGGGAGGGAAGTACAGAGGAGAGGTGATGTAAAAGCAGCTGAGCTCAAAGAGTAAACAGAGCTTCAGACTTCAGCATGTGTTTATCTGTCCCGCTGCACGGCCGCAGCCAGCGGAGCCATCACAATCCTCTCTCTCTGCCCGGCTTCACCCTCCTCATCATCTTCCTCCTGTTGGCCCCAGGGACAGCCTGGCCTTATGGTAAGTCCAATTTAATTGCTTTCAAAGAGTCATGGAGAGTCACACTCTTTTGTTGTCTGAGAGTCAATGGCATGAACTGAACTGTTCCTCTCTATTTATGTGTTTAATTTCCTCTCTTTCTCTCTTTTTATGAGGTACTGTATAGAAACTGTTCCAGTCTGTCCTTGCAATGTTACAATGTTACAGTTATTTGTTGTTTTTCATGACCTTAATGAATTATATTCTCTTTTGTGATGGTTTAAAATCTCCCATCTGATTTAAAATAACATGAAATTTTAAAAAACTGAATGTCAAATTTCAATGTGGTTGAAGGGAACATATTTAAAAGTGATTTGTCAACTCATATTAATGAACCCTTTAGAACAGATAGACAGAGTTTGATGGTGTCTAATGAAAATCTGTGTAAAAGACAAGACTGAACTGAGGCCATGAACTTCTTGATTTTCCTGGATTGATCTTACAGACCACAAGATGCTATTCACGCTGAGAGTCTTTCTGGCTCAGATAAAGAGACTCTGTATTCCTATGCTCATCACCCTTCAGGAACAGATCAGGCGAATAAAATAAAAAAGTACATTTTCAAAGAACTCTTCACATCCTCATTTTGTAAACAAGTAGGTCAATTAAAGGTCATGCCTTACCTCAAGAATACACTGGGACATTTATAGAGTGCTACATTTGCACATAACATTCCCCAGCAGAGGCTAGTTAGGCAATAAAGACATTCATGTTGCGCTGTGGTTTCCTCTATGCGTGGGTGAAAGTATACAGAGCTTAGTGGTGGTTATTCGGAGAGAGAGTTTTTTTGTTCCACGGCTGCTAATCCGTTCAGGCCTGTGGCATATCCAACTGCTATCCTAAAATGTGAACTCTAACATGTCAAGAAACATTGATAGCAGTAGATGCTGCAGTCGCACTGCATTAAACTCAATCAGGGATAATTCACTTTGAATTATTACGCTTTCTAAAAGCACAGTTTGTTTGTGCATGTTATCTCTAATTCCTTAAAGGGTAATTCCACCGGTGGAGATATGAATATGTGTTGAAAGTGGGTCATATATGTAGAAGAATAGGATCATAAATGTCTAATTTAGGTCCTTCTTGGCTGATAAAAGGCAGAAAATTAGGTTTTAGTGCTTGTGGATTGAAGACAACAATCCCCATAGTGCATTGCAATGCTCTGCTCCGCAGGCCACTCCCACTACTCCGCCCATCACTTTAGACTAGAGCTGAGCTCCACTCTACCGCCTGACAATGAAATCAGATAATGCACGCTGATATAATATGACGACGTAAGAGCGTCAAGGCGGCGCCCGCGTCATCGCCCAATGGATTGGCGGGATTCTGTATGGGCTTCAGAGAATCGCCACTCTTACTCTGACTCGTAATTAAACACGTGAAATGCAGCCAAACCTTGGAGCGTTTTGTCCTCGGCATCTTCATTAATTCATCAGGTCATTGGCAAATATCTTAAATTGGTTTAAAAGAAAGACATTTAAAATGGTCCAGGAACAGGGTTGAGAACCAGTGCAAGGAAAGGAAACCTCTGGGTCGTATTCAGAAAGTTGCTAGTTCTATGACTGCCAGTACTACCCCAGAACTTCCAAAAACAATGCAATTATATATAATTTTTATTAAGGAAATGTGGAGTAATGAAGAAAATGTTTTTTTTTGCAGTGAGGGAAGCAAACCTACAGTATGATTTTAATCTTAACTAGAAATTGGACAAGAACCTTCTTCGTCTAGACTTTCGGCAATTCAATATATCAATACTTTGAAAGTTATAACTATACTAAGAGCATTACATGTGATTCTCTCTGTGAGATAAACGGCTCTTCCTAAGCTCTGAAACTCCTGTGGTCTTTTTGTCAACACACTGAACCCGTGGCAGACACCTCCTACACTACTGTTCCCTATTTCTCTGAAGCAAACACACACAAACATGAGGTCATCGGGCGATTAGATCAACACACTGGAATATTTGCTCTCTTCCATGTCTAATGAGTATGAAAGTGTATTTTGAATTCACTCAACCTTGCAGACTAAACTAATCCTGGACGTTTTGTTGTTGTTTTCCCCCTTGTCTGTGTGCGTGTTACAGTTTGTCATGTAAACCCACAAAAATGTTGTTGTTCAGAAAGTTTTTGGGGGAGTGAGGGGTTGTGAAAGACTAGTCAGCTGAGCAATGTTTTCATCCAGCTTGAGGAACACGTAACTTGATTTATTGAGTATTGGAAATCATTTCAACACCAAGGCACCTCAAGAAACTACCTTTAAAGACTAAACAGCAACTGTTAATTTCATTATATTCTCCAAAAGAATTCGCATTCATTCCTGAGACATCCCTCTGGAAATACCAAAGAAAACCTGGCAAAGTTGTCTCAAAGCAACACTCCGCCTTTCCACTAAAGGCTTCACGTTACTGGCTCTCTAGAGGAGAATGAATCCACCATAACACAACAAACAGCTGTTGCCATGGAAAATACCACAGCGTCTACGAGACACAAAGCTCACAACTGCACATACTGTCTGACATCATGCAGTGTAAAGCAAGAGTGGCCAGCCTTGAGGTTTCTCTCGGTCCCAAAGCCTCGGTTCCACATCATGCAGAATGCCTCGATTGGCTGATTATACTGTACTTGGGTTTTATTAGGCTTGGAGCTGAACTCTGCAGCATGGTCCTCCAGGAGCAGGGTCGATATAAAGAAAGATCCTGATATAAAGTACTGTAAAACCAAATCCTGTAAATACTATAAAAGTTATCTAAAAGGACATTTAGTCTTGTAAAGTGTTGCCATTACAAACACCTTTTGATGATGCTTTGCTGAACTAACATGTGCTTCTGAAGTGTTGGCACCTACAGTAGCTATACTGTCCTCTAACAGAAGCGGGAGCTTTTGCTTGTCGGATATTCTGCCTGAAATGAATACCGACTCGGACAGAAAAGGTCAGCACTGGCGATAGGCAGAGTTGGCAGTCGCCCTAAAGAAGGGGTGTCGAGCTCAGCTCCTGGTGGGCCACAGTCCGGCACGGTTTACCTTTAGCAGTTAGTGGTCTTCAAGTGAGCCTAAAGGACTTGATCAGCTGGATCAGGCCAGTGTAATGAAGGTGAAAGCTAAACTCCAGTTGACCTCCATTAATATTTGATAACCCACCAACTAAGACAGATTCAATGAGGGTCCCTCTGAATGTATGAAAAAATTATGAACAAGTCCAACTCTATCCAAGCAAAAACAATTTATTATACTTGGGATAACACCTGGTGTGAGGTGGTGGAAGTGAGCATTAAAAATGACCAAAAACTTCACCGTTTGGATGTACAATTAGTTTATGTATTTCCT
The DNA here is from genome assembly GCA_038021265.1 of Cyprinella venusta. Classification (NCBI taxonomy): domain Eukaryota; kingdom Metazoa; phylum Chordata; class Actinopteri; order Cypriniformes; family Leuciscidae; genus Cyprinella; species Cyprinella venusta. The sequence goes on along the minus strand of CM075886.1, from coordinate 502,182 downwards.
AGTCTAATGATCTCAAAATGGATCCTTGACAGCATGTAACCTGACATGTGCTAATGTCTCCTTCACTTCCTCGTTGCCAAAAATGTCAAGCATGTGATATAATATGATAATACTACATTTATTTTGGTTGAATATAATTATTGTTTTTTTATGCAGTTTTCTCTGTTATTTATAAATGATGATACACCATAGAGGGTAAAATGTATTTATTGCTCTATACACTATATGTATTTATTTCTAGATTTGTTTATCTATTCTTTTACTTTTCCATGTGCAACATGGAGATGAGGTTTGCTACAGGATGAGCCAGATCAACTGGATAGTTATTTTTCTCGATTCTCATTTTGTTAAATTATTTTGTTGCCACCACAGTTTCCAGAAAAAAAGATACACAAAGCTGAATCCAGTATTTTATGTGATCGGACCTCACAGTATCATCATCAAACCTGGAGCCATGAGGAACGTCGTCAGACTCGAGGTTGATGACACCCAGCTTCTACAAAGAACAGAACAATCCAGGGTCGCGTTTTCCAAAAGTATCATGAGCCCAAGGAGAATGTATTGACCTATGGTGCAAATGGTTTACTATAAACTGAGGCTACAATGCGTTTGAGTCGAGATTTTCTCAGTGATTAAAAATAAACAGGCTTTAGACTAGAACCTTTGCTACCGTACACTGGCTGTCTAGGCGTCATCAACCTATCTGACGATGTCGATGGTTTGGGGATTGATGACGATGCTGTGAGGAAGGATCACATAAGTAGTCAAAATTATTTGACAATGTGAACTGGTGAAAATTTGGAACTCCCCAGTTAATCTGACGCAACCTGTAGCCAACTCTGATTTTTATCACTAAGTTAGACGCTTAACACTTCTATACTTTACCTCTCAGTCAATGATGCACTAACCGCCTCCCTCATCTTTATCAAATAAACTTATTCTTTACTTTCCTATTTTTTTTTTACATTATTTATATCTGGGCTTCTTACTAACCTGATTTACTTTTAATAAAGTATTTATGTACATTTGTGAAACTTATTGTAAAGTGTGAAATTTCTACATTACCTGATGTGTAAATAATGTTTGCAATTTGACATAGCTGAGGAGGACATTGACGAGCTTGCAAACCATAAACCAGAACAAACACTTAACTTGGCAATGACCTGGCACATAGAAACATGGGACTGCAACTTACTTCGATAAACGACCAAGAAACAGGGCAAACATGAGGGCTTAATACACAAAGACCAATGACAACAAGGAACAACTTTGAACAATAATTAAGACAATCACCCAATGACAACATAAGACACATAACAAGACTCAAAACTAGACATGCCATTTAGGCTCTTTACTAACATTATTGATAATAAAAGAGCACATTGAGGGGAAACACGGGACTTAGTTGTAACACATGACCTATAAATCAACCATAATTAAAACCATACAAACATGTCAACATTTTCTGAGCCAAATCTTTAATACATAATGGGAAAACTGCCAAGACATTATTGCAGCCAGTTTTGCACAGACAAAATTGTACAACAGACTGAAATTGTACATACAAAGTCCTTAATTTGTTCCACGTTGGTCGTCTCTTGAAAAAACGTTCTGTGAGGAAGGAAAAATTCCATTTGTTTCCTCCATGATACAAAGATTTTTAGCAACGACATATAAAATGTTCCTAATCTGCAAGGCGGATAGCATATATGTCTGTAGAAGACATTAGTAAGAGTGTTGTCTGAAGTTGGCATAGATGAGACAATGACAAACAGCTGGGAATCTAGGAACAATGGAAAAAGATGACTATAGGGCTTGGGCGTCGTGACGTCATTACTGCCGTGGCGGCCATGTTGGAGGCTTACGCGCATGTAAACATACAGCAAGTCGAACGAGGAGAAGCAGCAGAGTTGGGATAAAGAAAAGAAAAAAGATGTTAAAATCCCTAAAAGGTTTTGGAATTTACCGGGATATGTTAAATAGGGAAGCCAGTGACCGGTGTGGACTAAACCGGCACTTTTAACGGTGTGGATCCATATGAAATTTCCAACAAAGAGTCGGCAAACAGTGGGAACAGGGTAATCCGGACAGATAGTTAGTAACGTTAGCTGTCAACCCTCAGGTTTTTTTCTGGGTTTCTCACGTACTTGAGCTCTTTTCCCGCTGTCTTCCCGTTTTAGTATATTCCTGTAAAATATCCCGTATTTTAATATTCTCATAACAGATTAACATTAGCCCTTTAATCGGACCTGTCAGTCTCTGTTGTCCTGTTGCTAAACTGTTACCCTCTTGCTTTAAGCATCGTTTTGTTTACTAACTTAAGTTTAAGTGCTTAAAACAGCTAACGTTACTAACTACACTTTTGAAATGCATAGTTAAAAGTATGTTACGTGTGTGAATGGTTGTTAGCACTATAACTGTCACTAAACTAGCAGCTATGGAGCGCAGTTTACCTTTGTCCGGTTAGCGTGACGTACTGTACTCCCACTGTTTGTTGGAAATTTCAAATGGATCCAACCCGTTAAAAGTGACGTTTTATCCACATACCGGTCCCTGGTTTCCCTATTAAACCTATCCCGGTAAATTCCGCATCCTATTAGGGATTTTAACATCTTTTTTTATTTTCTTTCTCCCAACTCAGCTGCTTCTCCTCATTCGATTTGCTGGTGTGTTTACATTTGCGAAGCCTCCAACATGGCCGCCACGTCCCAGAATGCAACGCGGCGCCCAAGCCCTATTAGCAAATGAAATCTCATGAAGTCCATGACGTCACAGAAAGTTAACATTAACAAAGATTAAGTAATGCTGTATAATTATATTGTTCATTGTTAGAGATCTTTTAATGCAACAAATACCATTAACAAATACAACTTTATTGTAAAGTTACAAGGGCATATTAATTTTGATGATATAATGCGTTGCTTGTTAGATTACAGGTTCCTGTACAGCTACTGTCCCGGGCCCGAGTGGAGTGTGATGTGCAGGGGATGCTGTGAGTATGATGTCATCCGCTGTAAATGTCCTCTTCAGGGGTCTCCCGTGGGGTACGCCGTGCCATGCTGTCGTAATGCGGTGAATGACTGCGATCCATGCATTATACATCCAGGTGAGCAGATAACACACAAACACGCTTGCAGAGATTTCTCAATATCCTCTTGTGATGTATGTCTTGGTTTGTTCATGGTTTTCCACTCTTAATCGCCTGTATTTTTAATCATTTTGGTGCTCACAAGCAATCAAAAACCTGGCAGAAATATTTTAGTCCATGCTGGTTTATGATTGGTTGATTTTGTTATAATTTTTCTCTGGAACCTTGTAAACTAAGAAAAGAGTGCATTCCTTCCATTTGGATTTAATGGTTAAAGGATTTTTTCCCCCCTGAGCAATAATGTTGGTCACATTCTTGACTGTGTGATGTCTATAAAGGATTTTACACCAACAGGAAAATTAAATTGTCTGGCCTTAAAAATGTCTGTACATGCGAACAGCCAGATGTTTGCAATCTAAAGAAATGCCTGAACTGATGTTTACAGTCAGAAATGTGGATTCAGGCTCGGACTGTATCAGTAGGTCTCATAGGTTCTCCTGTCTCAAAGTGTCAGTAACATGTCTTGGCCAAAATGTGAGGCAGCAGTATATCATTCATACAAGAAAATCTCAACGTTTATTATGGTGAGTTCAATGAAAAATATTGCAAATAATGCTGATTTGAAGAATACTTGCGGCTAGATACAACGTCAGTACTCTCACCCAACGATTCCACCATGGAGTGTATTAAAGGTCAAGACACACGTAGAACACATCGTTCTGTATGTTCTGGCCAACGGTGGTGGCATCTTTGTGTCATGGAAAACACACAAGCTCTTTGCATCTTCTTTGCTCGTTCACAGAACTAAATCCCAATCTCCACTGCCTCGTTCTAAGTCTAGGGCTTCTGCTTTTTCCACTTCAGGCTGCAGTATATTTGAGAACTGCAAGCGCTGTAACAACGGCACATGGGGCCCGAGGGACGATTTCTTTATAAAAGGCCAGTACTGTGCAGAGTGTCGCCCAGGATGGTCCGGTGGGGATTGTTTAAGTAAGTTCCTTACAATCTGCAGTGTTCATGCATTCAGAGTAAACTTCATCTGGGAATTTCTTTCTCTGGAACTTGACTGTGAAATGCTCAGTCTTTGCTTGCTTGTTTAAAGTTGACTTGTGAAATGCTTGTATTTTAATGCAGCCAGTTTGCCCAGATAAGTAAGGGATACTGTACATCTAGGCTGTTGTTATCTCAGAATAAACGATCAGGATCAGGTTTTGCATCATTTACATTTACATTTATTCATTTTAGCTGACGCTTTTATCCAAAGCGACTTACAATTGCTGTTTATGTCAGAGGTCGCACGCCTCTGGAGCAAGTAGGGCTTAAATGTCTTGCTCAGGGAAACATTGGTGTCTCACTTTGTATTTGCTCACTAAATGCAAAACTTTCACAAAAATAAAATATCCCTAACAAGCGTGTAGCTCTGCTAACTTCGGTAACCCGGATGAGCCTGTGTTTCTGTTTTCAGCGGTTGTTATCTGGGAACAATATACCGCTGGATGACACTATTGACCAATCAGAATCAAGTATTCCACAGAGCCGTGAAATAAGCATCATTATTCTTGATATCTTTACTCATATTCACTCTCACCAGATGAGATGTAAAAACATACAAATCTTCCATGTGGGGCAGCTTTGAGGCTAATTCACACACACACGCACCGACAGAAGCCGACCAGCGCTGCCAATCACCAGATTAGTGTGTCACTTCTCAGACATTCCACAACCCAACCAACACAGACTGAACATGTTCAGTTGCCGAAAAACAAGCGCTGAGCTCTGCCGACAGGAGCAACTCCTTGATTTGACACAACTTGACAAACGTCCCCTCCAAAGGGAGTCAATCTCGCCAACAGAAAACATCTTGTTGTTTCTGTAACGTTATATTATTCACCACATTTACATAAAGCCATCTGCTGCCTACTTTGGCTCGCCATCAAACAAAGCTAGTTATGTGTCTGAACTGACGTCATAGTTAGCTTAATTACAGTATTGTTTACAGTGCCTCCGGACACTCGCTCTGTTTCCGACACACGCTCTAAGCGGTAGACCAATCACAACAGACTGGGGGCAGCTGACCAATCAGAGCAGAGTTTTAAAATTGTAATGTTTTTGCATCTGGACAGTTAAGAAAGTTGGGTATTTTGGTTTTACTGTGTACATTTGACATCAGTTTGACTGACTACGTCTCTCCCTTTTGAGCATGTGGAGGGATGATTCATAAGAGGCAGGGTCACCTGGTGCTGGAGAGTTACCCAAACAATGCCCGCTGCGAGTGGACGCTGAAAGTGGACCGGCCTTACACCATTGATCTGAGGTGAGATGAGAACTAATATGCACACACACGTTGGGTTTTGCATGTTTTATGGGACTTTCCATTGACATAATGATTTTTATACTGTACAAACTATGCCTCTGATACGAAATTAAATGGTAATTGTTTCAAAAGACGTGTTGTAAATAATGCGTTGTGAGGTCATTTCGGCTCCACGTCAGAGAAGTTTCTCTTCTTTGCCGTCTTCCGTGTGTCCATGGCGTAAGATGAGGCGTGGGGGAGGCGGAGGCTTGAATATTTAGGGGCGTGTTATATAATGACGATTATTTTCAGCCGCGGGATTTATCAAGGGCAGGCATTGCCTACACCTAGATTTCAAAGGTACACAGAGCTTCATAAATCAGGCGGTGAGAGGAGTGTAAGCATAATCTTACGCCAACATATATGACTGTTTCTACGCAAGAATGATAAATGAGGGCCATTGTCCTGAGTAATGAGGGCCATAGACCTGAGTAATATCAATTAACTACATGTATTTACTATAGAGTTAGGGTTTGGTTTAAGGTTAGTTACTTGTGCATAATTTAGTGTTATTACTGTAATAAGTACATGTAGTAATCTGTAACCACGTAACTTCAAAATAAAGTGTTCTCGCTGATTTTTTTTTAACAGTAGCTTGTTTGCACTAAAACTTTTTCTTAACTTTCTTTAAGTTCAAAATTTTAATCCATAAATGAATTCTCTTTGACAGACCTATGGAACATAGCAGCCTCTTTCATGCTCAGACAAGACTTCACTGCCAGGAAACCTTATGTTTTCAGTGCAAATGACAGTTTACAATCCTAATGATTATCCCATCTTGGATTCTGCCGGCACTATGACAGCCTATAGCTCTTACTGAACCAAACCTTACAAAAACACACTTATTTGTAAGTTTAGACAGATGTACAATATGGACTATGTACAAATACTGTCAATAACTTTAAACAACACACCTGTATATAGATATTTTGAGCCACTTATCCCTCTCCTATCTCTAAACACAACCACTTTATTTATTATCCTGATCCACTCATATCTCTTTGAGCACATATCACCCGAAATATGATGTGTCGCAGTTTCATATAAGTCTCCACTCAGAGGAGTATAGAAAGCTATACAACTTATCAATACTTACTTATGGAACCAAAGTTGCATACAAAATATCTTCTGAAGACACTTGAGCCAAAGCCTTAGAGGAATTTCGAAGGGCACCTCATCCTCATAGACCTTCGCAATAGCACCTTTTCTTGGTAGACACAAAACCTTTGCTACGACCACCAAAACAAACAAACAATTAGCAAAACTTGTGACATCTTTCACTCTTCTGGGACACAAAGGTTGGAGGAGAAGAACTGCAGTGTGGTTTTTCAACAACTTGAGCAACCGTGACCACATTGGGAGCACAATCCACACAGGATGAGCTCACGGATAAACCCTGTAAATCTCCCATTTTAAACCGGGCTTGGCCCTCGAGACCCATATCTGTGCCTCTACTGGAGGCTGACCATCTGGAACAGAGCCCTGAAATGACACAACAGCAGGGGATATCCGACCCATGGCCGGGTCTAACACAAGGGGCCCGATGTGAGCAACAGGAGCACCACCTGTCATAATTACAGGGCCATAAACACCCAAGTTGTGGCCTGACTCTCATACTCTGAAGGTAAAGTTACATGGAATGTGAACTACTCAAGTTAAAACTTTTAAGCATCCTGAACACCATGTAATGAAAGAGAGCAAAGGATTGCTGTTGGTCCCATGTTTTACTACATTTCCATCTAACTTGGGTTACAATTAACATCAGATATCCAACGATTGGAGGAGAGCAGGATAAATCTGTAGGCTTGCTTATCCCCCAAGTCCTAATGCATGTGGTGTCTGGACAGCTGCAGTGCTAGAGTGACCAGGGAAAATTGAAGCCAAGAACAAAGTCCTTTCATCCTGAAATTCTCAGACAGTATAACAGTGGCCTGAGTGTGTTGCACACCAAACACTTATCACACTTATCATGTGTGTCTTCACTCATAATAAAGCGAGGACAAGAAACCTCAAACATACAGAATTGCATCGCTTTCACCCTGAAGAGTAATAATCCACTAGATGATTCCGGAGAATAAGAAAATAGAAAATAAACTTGTGCGGATAGATCACCTTCCTGAGAAGATGAATCTGAGTGGAGACGGCTATCACGGGTTGCTTTTGTAGAGAATCCAATGATAGATGCGTGATGCAGACTGAATGAATGATATAGATTTAAAACACACAAAGAGAAAACACAAGCAATACACACATCTATGTAACGTTAACACAAGACAGTGAAGGGCAGAGGGCTTAAATACTCAAGGTGATTAACGAGACGAGGAATAGGTGTGTAACTTATTAGGAACTATGGCAACTAATGAAAAAACTGGAACAGAGGCAAAAACTAACTCTGAGAACTAAATAAAACATGATTGTGACTTCACTCCCCCTGGGGAGTAGATTGAGGAAGACACAGAAGAGTCGACAAACAGAGAGGAGATGAAGGTGGAAGGAGTCAGAGTGGAGACTAGGAAGCGGAGCAGAGGCGGGAGGAGCAGGAGGATGACTCCCAGCAATGACATGAAGGTCCATGGAGCTGCAGTTGGAGCCAGAGCGACGATAGACCAAGGTGGAGCCAGAGCGAAGTGCAGCCAGAGGGACGATAGACCAAGATGGAGCCAGATTAAGGTGGAGCCAGAGTGACGATAAACCAAGGTGGAGCCAGATTAAGGTGGAGCCAGAGTGACGATAGACCAAGGTGGAGCCAGAGCGAGGTGGAGCCAGAGCGACGATAGACCAAGGTGGAGCCAGAGCGAGGTGGAGCCAGAGGGACAATAGACCAAGGTGGAGCCAGAGCGAGGTGGAGCCAGAGGGACGATAGACCAAGGTGGAGCCAAATCGAGGTGGAGCCAGAGCGATGATAGGCCAAGGTGGAGCCAGAGCGACGATAGACAAAGGTGGAGCCAGAGCGAGGTGGAGCCAGAGCGACGATAGGCCAAGGTGGAGACAGAGCAACGATAGACCAAGGTGGAGACAGAGCAAGGTGGAGCCAGAGCATTTATTTGCACATAGAGTCTGGCATCGCTCCATTGACGAGCATTAACTTCCTTGTAGGTCCAACCAATCGCTGACGTTTTGTTGTGACGTTAAGACGACTCAAACTGGCGCACGGCATCAACATCATCGTTCTCAGCCACTCCCTCTGTTCTCTGATTGGCCCGGGAAGAAAATGACCAGAGAAAACCAAAGAATACAGCACAATCCCAGACAGAGTACTGAAGGGAAATTGTAATTGAGGGGAAGTATGTAGGAGGGTGGAGCCAGGCTAGACCCGCACCGCAAATGCTAGTTATTCCATATTAGTGGTATAATCATATATTAGTGGTTCATCTGCAGGATGTTGGACTCTGCCTGCCCAAACAGAACCATCCTGTGCCTGGAGTGTCCCAAAAGTCTAGTCTAGATATCCTCATGTTTGATCTCCAACACAGTTCTGATAGAGTTGTAGTGAGTGCAACAATCAGATCAATCTGACACATTCAGGAAGTCTGGCAGGAGTTAATCACTCGCACACTGCGAGGAAGAAACGAACGTCATGTCAGTGTTCCAGCGTTTGAGAGCCAGGAAAACATTACCTCTCCATTCTAGAGAAAAACAAGATGGCTTTTGTCTCGAAACCTGAATTGGGTGTATTGAATGACAAGAACATTTTTTTAAATATATATTATCTATGTTCTCTATTTATATTCTACCAAGTTTGTTTAAAAATATGTATTTTTATGGGAAATAATATATTTATGGGAGTTGATAAACTGGTCAGGAAAGTAGTGGGACCCTTGTGTGTGTGATTCTAGTGAATTGTCATAGAGACAGTGTGTGCTGCCTTTCTCGTCCAGTGTGCAACCCCTTCTGAGGCTTCAGGGTATCGTCTTTTAAATGATCTTACAACTCTATTAGAGACTATACCAATTCCACATTTATAAAGTGTAATGCAATACGTTAGTGTACCTGTCCATCGTCACACAATCACTGCACATCAGGCTTGAATCATGTCCTGAACATGTGTTCTCCGTGTCTCAGGTTCATGATGCTCAGCTTGGAGTTCGAGCACAGCTGTCAGTATGACTATGTTGAAGTGAGGGATGGAGACAGCTTGAGCGCGGGTGTGATTGGCCGTTATTGTGGAAATGAACGACCTTCTCCAATCAAAAGCACTGGCAGTTCCCTGCACATTCTTTTCATCTCAGATGGCTACAAGAACTTCGATGGGTTTTTTGCCACCTACCAGGAGAGCTCAGGTAAGACCGATTGAAGACAATATTGTCGGTATGCTCTTTAAAAATATAGTTCATTACATTTGCATTTACAATTGAGGAAAACCATAAGTGATACATCTTAATGAGAAAATACTATTCTGAACGATGTCCAAAGCTTCGTATTGCTAAACTGGAACAGGGAGAGATTAAGGGAGAGATTTTCGGAAGGGAAGAGTTTTGAGTTTTCAGCTGTCTCTTGTATATTGCCAAGGATTCTGTCCGGATAGGGTTGAAAAGATTATTTTCGAGAAATGATTTTGATTTGAGTAGAGGGAGGGTGTGTAGCTCGTGCGGTCCTGTAAGCGCCAGTGTGTGACTGCTGGAAACCGGGCGAGTGTTTTCATTATAACTAACCAGTGTTGGGGAAAGTTACTTTAATGTAAGTGATGCATTACAAAATTGAGTTACTCCCCCAAAAAAAGTAACTACTCTAAGTGTGTTACTTCGATACTTTGGAAAGTAATGTGTTGCAATATTTTTCAGTTACTTTTGCTTTACCTTTTCTTACCTGGCTGAGGCTTGATCTCCCTCAGGATTGCAGTTGTTGTTTTTGACAGAAGTTCTTGTACTGGTGTTTAACACAGTAATGTATTAAACAGCAGCATACCTAACCTACACCTTCATTTTCTTTTAAAAACACATATATAGAATAATAACATAGTCAAATATTATATGAGCACTTCCTGACTCCAGAGTTATGCATGCCATATAAAAGTTCACTGTCCATTGTGATAATAAAGAGTGTAATATAGTCTAGATATATAATTTATATATAATTCATATAAATGTAACACATATCTTAAACATGTTTAATAACATTTTAGAGAACAAACAACATCTCTAATCTATCTTTCAGCTTTGAAATTAATGTGTGATGGTTATGCTTTTATACTTTTAAAAGGGTAATTCCATGCTTTAACCACTAGATGGAAGTATGTTTTAAGTCTACATTTTAAACAGCTACAAATCTTAAATTGTTTTTATTTTTAAGGTTTCTTTGAATTGCATCAGTATTCAAAACTTCACTGTTTTCAAGCAATTCATTTTATTTTAGCTTGTTTTATTTATTTATTTATTTATTTATTATTATTATCATCTTCAGATCAACCTTATCTCACCTTCACCAGTGTAAATGCTCTTGTCTGCTCTTGGATTTAGGAGACTGGTATTCTGAACAACATCCGCTGTGTAGATCTGTTCAACAGTCGAGGCTAAACACTTTTGCTGGGGCTGTTAAGAGGGGAAAAGAGAAATGAACAGTCCAGTCCAAAATGAATCTCCACGGCCAGAGATAAGACTCCAAAGAAGCTCAAAGGAAATCCTCAGCTCGCACGCCACCAGCTCAATGATTCCTCCAGACTGTCAGGTCATGACTGTACGAAGCCACTTCTGTGCAGATATACATTCACCTAAAGAATTATTAGGAGCACCACACTAATACTTTGTTTGTCCCCCCTTTGGCCTTCAGAACTGCCTTAATTCTACGTGGCATTGATTCAACAAGGAGCTGAAAGCATTGATTAGAAATGTTGGCCCATATTGATAGGATAGCATCTTGCAGTTGATGGAGATTTGTGGGATGCACATCCAGGGCACGAAGCTCCCGTTCCACCACATCCCAAAGATGCTCTATTGGGTTGAGATCTGGAGACTGTGGGGGCCATTTTAGTACAGTCAACTCATTGACATGTTCAAGAAACCAATTTGAAATGTAGCCATCAGGAAGTAGCCATCAGAGGATGGGGACATGGTGGCCATAAAGGGATGGACATGGTCAGAAACAATGCTCAGGTAGGTGTGATGCCCAATTGGCACTAAGGGGCCTAAAGTGTGCCAAGAAAACATCCCCCACACCATTACACCACCACCACCAGCAGCTCAACAGTGGGAACAAGGCATGATGGATCCATGTTCTCATTCTGTTTACGCCAAATTCTGACTCTACCATCTGAATGTCTCAACAGAAATCGAGACTCATCAGACCAGGCAACATTTCTCCAGTCTTTAACTGTCCAATTTTGGTGAGCTCTTGCAGATTGTGGCCTCTTTTTCCTATTTGTAGTGGAGATGAGTGGTACCCGGTGGGGTCTTCTGCTGTTGTAGCCCATCCGCCTCAAGGTTGTGTGTGTTGTGTCTTTGCTGCATCCCTCGGTTGTAACGAGTGGTTATTTCAGTCAAAGTTGCTCTTCTTGCAGCTTGAATCAGTCGGCCCATTCTCCTCTGACCTCTCGCATCAACAAGGCATTTTGGCCCACAGGACTGCCATCGCATACTGGATGTTTTTTCCCTTTTCACAGCATTGTTTGTAAACCCTAGAAATGGTTGTGTGTAAATCCCAGTAACTGAGCAGATTGTGAAATACTCAGACACCAACAACCATGCCACGCTCAAAACTGCTTAAATCCCCTTTCTTTCCCATTCTGGCATTCAGTTTGGAGTTCAGGAGATTGTCTTGACCAGGACCACACCCCTAAATGCATTGAAGCAACTGCCATGTGATTGGTTGATTATATAATTGCATGAATGAGAAATTGAACAGGTGTTCCTAATAATCCTTTAGGTGAGTGTATAGTCTTGCTGGACTGTCTCCAGTGTGAAGTGAAAAGTTCCTGTTTGCTTGAGTGTACATCCAAGCCAAAGCTTTGTTCAAGGGTTGCTGAATGTGTCTCTCAGACACATTGGGCATTTTCTTGAGAAAGAAAAAATGCACGAAGACCATTGAAAAGGTGTGGAATTCATTCAAAAGAGATGAAACACGTATAACCATGCTGCATGATAGTCCCGCTGTACAAGCCTTACACACACTGTGTAGATATGAAGTATCGGGTTCTGTGTTTGAGGTGTGCATTACAGCCAATGACCAAACTTCAGCACAGAGCAACTACTTTTTGATCAAGGCCATACTTTACAATGAAGCAGGAAATATATTTTTATGCCTTACCTGGCAGAGATGAGAATGGAATTATCTTGACTTTTGCACCCTCTAGTGGATTGAAGTATCGCACAAGTACAGGGAAGAATTGAATGCCTTTGTGGTTGGACACATTCTCAGGTAATGTGAGAAAGGAGCACTTGTCCAAATCATGCTGAACTTGTTTGCTTCACAAAAAAAGAAATCACTGACACCGAGATTAGAACACTTACCTTTAGCATCGTCCACATGCTTTTGCCCTGCGCACATGCTGCATAATGTCGCCTCGGTGAGCATTAGAAAAACGAGCTCTGCAAATGTCACATCTTAATTTATTTGGCTCTGACAGTGACTCACTTTTTAGGAATTTATACTGTTTGTGAAGGTCATCATTAAATGTACACACACACTTCTTTGACATTTTCACACCCGGCTGGATCTCTGACATTTATGTTCAGTTAGCAACACGCTGATAAGAGCTACGGGTGAGCAAATGTTGGACACGGTCATGGTGGAAGAACATCTGAGCTGGGAAACAATAGTGCAGCTGTTGGCATTGATGGGGTGACTGTACAAAGTAGAGTCGTCACCCGAACACAAGCCTCAAATCTAAAGATCACAGTCACTCTAATGTCATGCATGATGTGTTGTAAGCAGTAGTTGCAGATGTGAACTTCATTAAGCCAAGACTGCTTAATTCGTTCCTCATAGCTAAACAGTGCACAAACATATGTGGCAGCCGATCAGCAACTGTTCCATGGTCAGGCGTTTTTATTGGAGCAGCACTTAAAACTGACCTGGCACTGTTCTTTCCGGACCTACAGTGGAAACTGGCAATACTGGCCTACCTTACGGGTATTTCTAGTAGTCTCAGTGGACTACGTCTGTATTCAGGAGTCTTATTTTCCAAAATTGGAGGAAAGTGACAAAATAAATGCATTCAAGAGTTTCCAAATCCATCATCATTTTTGGACACAAACGTAATGCGAGTGTACTTCATGCTCGACACCATTAACACTCACTCCAGACTCAGTCGGGGGCCAGTTCTCCTCTGGCCAGTGAAGGAACGGTGATTACAAAACAAATTGTATCAAAACATTAAGAGAATTTGTCCATTTCCATCTGTTTGGAAGTCGAAGGAACCACGCCAGTTTGGAGACGAGATGTTGAGGATCAGTGCCGATGGCTGTCGTGTCGATGAGGCCAGCACGTAAGGAGTCGGTACAGGTCCAGACACAGGTCCACCATAGAGGGTCCCTCGGGATAAACAGAGAAACTGATATTAGCATAGACGCCATCCTTCTTTTGATGTACCAAGTACATCAGGATTTATGGGACATGTTCCCGGTTCCGGCTGATGTAAACTATGCAGCCTAACATTGAATTTAGGAAGTCTATAGTGTGTTAGGTGTATGCTAGGCCAAAGAGATGTGTTTTTAGTCTAGATTTGAACTGACAGAGTGTGTCTGCTTTCCGGACAATGTTAGGAAGATTGTTCCAGAGTTTTGTTGCTAAAGAGGAAAAGGATCTCCCACCAGCAGTCGATTTTGATATTCTAGGTATTATCAACTAGCCAGAGTTTAGAGATCGCAATAGACGTGAAGGACTATAATGAGTTAAGAGCTCGCTCAAGTACTGCGGAGCTTAACTATTTAGTGCTTTATAAGTAATCAACAATATTTGAAAATGTATACGATGTTTAATAGGCAGCCAATGCAGGGTTGATATGGTCATACTTCCTGGTTCTGGTAAGAACTCGAGCGGCTGCGTTTTGGACTAGCTGGAGTTTGTTTATTAAGCGTGCAGGACAACCACCCAGTAGAGTATTACAATAATCAAGCCTTGATGTCATGAACGCATGAAATAATTGTTTTCTTGCTAATGATCATTGCTATTTTGTCTTTCAAGAAAACTTATTTTGATATCCTGTACAAATTAATGTATATGCTGTTGAGTATGTTTAGGCATGTCTACAATATACAATGTATCAATGACATGTAACTGTATCTATTCGTGTAGAATGCGCTTCCTCTCCATGTATGCATGATGGCACCTGCATCTTACACTCCTCTAATTCCTTCCACTGCGCCTGTCTGGCTGGATATACTGGAACGAGATGTGAACATGGTGAGAACAATCTTTTTAAAAGAGAAATGTAACATTTAAGAGGATGCTTATCCATATGTAACAGGGTTTAGTTAAGGATTCGGACTGCAGCTGATTTATCGTTGTTGTTAACATGTGCATGATCTCTCAGTGCTTGAATGCAGAAAGCCTTTGATTCCAGCCCACGGGACTGCAGTGCACCTGGATGTAAGGGTTGGAGGACATGTTCTGTTCCAGTGTGACCCTGGATACACATTAAATGGTTTCCATATGTCCGCCTGTCTGCTGGATGGGTCATGGAGTACACCAACTCCACAGTGTGGTGAGCAACTGAAAACTCAGTATAAGGTATAGATCGGGCTGCAAGGCAATAACAATAATGATGATAATTCAATTCAAATATGTTTTAATCAGTTTCTCTTAAAAAGTGTCATCATATGCAGCTTCTATTCAATATGTGTAAAAAATGTGTTCGCTAATGTAGTTGAAGCATGAATGTATCTTTTCACCAGTGCCTGACCACAACTGTGGCATTCCTCCAAAGCCAGAGCATGGTGATCACTTCCTTGTTTATGGACCAAATGATATACTTATTGCCACACAGTATTTTTGCTTTAAGCAATACAAACTGAATGGAGCCCCTCAGAGAACATGCCTGGGCAACAACACTTGGAGTGGGACGGCACCAACCTGTGTCAAAGGTACTGGACTGGAATTTAGCTAGAAATGTATTTATTGTATGTTAATTAGTTTTGTCAATTAAGTTGTTATTGCTGCTGTTTCTTTAGTAGCTCTAGGTCCTGAGATGAAGTTCTTTAAAGTGTTCTTCTGGTGGCACTGAACTACTAAATCATGCTTTAATTTATCTTTTTGACTGAAATTAAAACCATTTCTTTCGACGTTTTTTGGCTAGATGGCCATTAGTCATTGCTTATTACCTGCTTATTACAACTCCCTATGCTCTCAAGCATACAAGATCTTCAATAGCTATATTTCCATCCACCTACTTTTATGCACCGGGATATCACATAAAAAACACTGGATGAAAATTCTAAAAATGCACATTAAAATACTTTGATGGAAACACACCTATTTATGATCAAATAAGTGCACATCTCAAGTCATTTATTATGAAAAAAGACTTACAGTGGTTTCTCCTACTGCAGCAGATTAAAGTTTTCTTAGTGATATTTGGTGCCAGTTTATCAGGAAGTGCCGATTTTCTTCCTTTGATCTCACTGGGTGGAAATAAATTTGCAAATATGGATAGAAACATATTTACCAAGTGTATTTTACATAAAATCATTATTGCTATTTTATCATTAGCGTGTATGTTAGGTCTGGTTGCTATTTTATTCATGTATTGTCATGAGCACTTTTTGTTGGTTGTGCAGTGCTCTAATTAATCATTTGAATTTCTTCTACTTACAGAGCTGGACATCATTTCTGGAGCAGATCATGAACAAAACAAAGGCAAAGGCAAACACAAACATACTGGACAAGATGAAATGGGCCATTCCAAGAACAAAACTTCAGAGGAAGAAGAAAATGAGTCAAACCCAGACAAAGATGAACCGAAAAAAACTCCCGCTGGAAATGATGATGGAGGACTAGATTTAGAGCTGGGGAAAGATATTGGCAAAGATAATGGGAGTAAATTTGTACAAAAGCCTAAAGTTGAAAATAAGGATACTGACAGCAACACAATTGGAAAGAAAGAAACTGGAGGGGATAATGATAATCCTAAACTCCTTGACAAAGACGGACATCTAAATATTGGAGAAAAAGATGGCAGTCCAACAAAAGGTTTGGACTTGGATTTCATAGATATTGTGTTGATAGACAATAATCAGACAGCTAAGGACAAAACCAAAGATGGCGGCCTGGACAAAGAACAAAAAATAACCGATGGACCCCAGTACACCATAAGCCTGACCGAGGATGAGAAAGAAAACATTCTTAATGAAATAGATATCATACACACAGGGAATAACACTGAATTTTTAAATAGGAATGACATAAAAGAAAATTTGGGGACACTGCTTCAAAAAGAAACCGAAGAACTCCCAACAGCTACGACTGGGAATATCAGCACGACAGTCATACCTACAACGATCAATAACAGCACAACAGTCATACCTACAGCGATCAATATCAGCACAGCAGTCATACCTACAGCGAGCACAACTACCAAAAGAGTGTCTATGAGGGTTAAACCTATGGAAAAGGTCAAAGTGGATACAGTAAATGAAAAGACAACAGAGCAAGTTTTGCAACAAGAAACAAATAGAGAATCAAACCTAAAGAATGAAGGTGAATATCCACAAGCATCTTATTGAAACTCTATGAACATCTTTACATTCATTAGACCGTTTCTTTGGGTTAGAATGAAAACAAACACTATTTATTCAGAGAAATGTATGCAACTAATATTATTTTAAAGTGAAGTGCTGGTTGAACCAAATGTTGGTTGAAGTACTGTCCACCTTTTTAAGAAGCTGTAGTGATGCAGACTTCACAACTACCCAACATTATATGGTGTATTATGTCACCAAAGTATAATATTCAGAGGATGACTGTAGGAGCTGTGGGTAGCATTGAGGACAGGGCTAATGTGACACAGATACAGAGATTTAGATTAAGCACTAGATGCTGCAGTCAACTTTATAGGTGCAAAAGATGATTTGGGATTGATTCTAGTATTGATCTCACCCAGTTTTGAGAATTGCAGCCCTGACAAATTAGCATTGGACTTGCTTTTCTTCCCCCACCCCAACTTCTCATTTCTCAAGTCTTTTTACACGGGTTTTTTTCTTTTTCTTTTTAGTTGTCCCAAGCAGTTGTAATTACGTGGGTGTTATTCAATGTTTAAAACTCTTGACTGAACAAATAGTAGCCTCTGAACAGTCATGTTTATGGGACTAATAACATGCAAAGGCCACACATAAGTAATACACCTGCTTTGAGCACTGTTACTGTACTCCGATCACCCAAACCCGATAACAATAACCATTGAAACCATTACAATGTTTACATTTTCCACACTCTCACACTTTCTCCTCTCTGTCTCAGAGAGTGAAGAGAGACTGTGTCCTCAACTGGCACCATTGTATCATGGTTACTATGAGTCAGTACCTGGCCTCACTCCTGAAACAGTGGAGTTCTTCTGCAACCAGTCGTACGCTCTGAGTGGAAGCTATCGCAGGACGTGTCAGACTAATGGCTCCTGGTCGGGTATACAGCCCGTCTGCATTAGAGGTCAGTGCACTCTTACAATCTCTCTTTTTCAAATGTATAAAAGTGGGAAATTCACTATGAATGAATTGGAATAATTGAAAAACACATGATTAAGAGTGATTATGTTGAATGTTTGTTGTGATTCAATTGTTTGACACTATTGGTCTACTTAGTATATACTCTAAATGAATACGTATAAATGCTAAATGAAGTCACAATCGCCTTGTTGAAACCCCACTAGTGGATGGACAATTTGGGGACCTCGATCCCATTACTACAGAAAACTCGATTTGGCAAACTCCTCTCGAGAAATAAGTCCATCGAAAGAGCCCTGACTGAACAACCATCTTTTAAGACAATTCTGTGCAAGATCAATCTTGGTTGGTTGGTAAAGAAACTGCAGAGGAAGCAACGAGTGGACGAAACAGCTGGACGGGAAAAACTGTGAATGAAGATATGGATAGAACAAGCTATCACTGGCTCAAAATACTTAGCAATGTCTTCTACCGTCTTCATTTACAGAGCATTTAACTTCGCGGAATATAAAAGCAAGGGCTGGCAGAGGGAGGAATAAGATGTTGAAAGATACAAGATGTCAAGAGGCCTGACACACAAATGAGACATTAAATCACATTCTCCCGATGTGTGACGTAACCCAGAATGAAACGGAGAAAATGCTGAGAAAAAGTCCAGTCCAGATGAGGATAGAGCCTATAATAATAACTATGAAAACAAGCTTCATAAAACTTGACATAGTGGTAGATGACGGCTGTGATTACCACCCTTGATGTATCCATAGTAGCAGGTTGTTGATGGAAAAGAGTTATGAGATGAGGATTGTAAAATACAGCTCCCCAGACAATGTCGCTGGACTTTATCATGGACTGGAACCAGCGCCCCGATCAAACACCACCCAGTGATCATATCAAGGCCCTTCATGGAGGATGTGTGGCCATTCAGATCCATATTTGATATGATCCCTACAGAGGTCAGACAGATCTCGCCTGGAATATGATCTATATACATGAGGAACTTACGGAAAGTACCTTGGCATCATTCAAGATGCAGCGACGACCTCGCCACAGTGTACTATGAGCACCTCTTTAGGCGTCTCCAGCTCAAGTGGAATGCCATTGTCACCACTAATGATGAAGACTTGATAACTTGATGTCAGTTGCCAGAGAGTAAGAGAAGTCATGTGGGATTATGTGCCTGTGGGATTACTATGTTTTTGTGTATCGGAACTGTGAGTTTAAAATTACATCTTTGAGCTTTATTATAAATAAATTTGATAAACTCAGTACTGGACTGGAAGTGTGTGTTGTTACTGATGTGTGACTTTGAACAACACCTCAAATGCCTGCTATAGAGTGTGATTTCAACAATCTTATAAGATCATTACAAATATCACCGCAAGATAAACTTGGGTATGACTTATGTTGAATTGTAGGCTACGACGTAAGTTATTATAAAATAATAAAACGTCATCAGCTTGCGCTGGTGGTAAACAAATAGAACCGGATGAATCGCACTCCAGCAATTGTGGTTTTTATGTGCACCGAATTGTGGATTTTTATTGGCTGGCCAGTCACCTCGCTCACTGTACGACGTAGCCACAGATTCAGAAATCACAACGATAACTCATCTATCATCGGGACAGCCCAGTATCATAAAGTGTTTCCAGGGCAGCGTGGTCCGATGTCGCTTCACATGGTGCTGCTCTGTACTAACCACTTTAGTGTCTGGTTAAGTTAGACTTTCGCACTGAAACTTGCAATGTGGAAACAACTGTGATAACAGATTAAAAATGGATTTTCAGTTTAAAATAACTGATAAAGTGGTGTAGATTTGGGGTGATTAGGAGTTTCCTCTGGGGAAATGTGGCCCAGATTCAAAGATTACTACACTTTTCATAAGTAATCCAGAGATTTTTTCAACGAAATACAAAATGTTTAATCAATTTCAGAGAGAAAGAGATTATGGCTGGTGTTGTTTGTTCTAAGTGTTTGTTGCCTTTTTGGACTTCTTTATCATTTGTGGTGTTGGCTCCCATTTAAAACACTATGGCTCAAGCCCAGCCATATTAGGGGGCTTTCCTCTCTGGGCGAATGAGAGGATGCTTGTTTGCTTTTTACCAGACATCTTTGAAAGCCAGATGCAATGCATCCATGGCCAGGATAATTATAAAATATGATTCTCTACTCGGAGCTCCAGTCATTTCATCTGCGGGTGAACGAAACTTTTGGAAGAAATGTTGTTGCAGAATCACGTGAACAATTCCAGGAAATGCTTTTTATTTATTGGTTGTTGCGTTAAATCTTACCTAGAGACAATAGTGCTATTTTCTGATTGGCTAGCCTTTGTGTAGCCCTTTTTGATTGGCTGATAAGTGACAGGCACGAGAGCATGGGAGATGCGCGTGCTTGATTCCTGCCAGTTCCACAGTGAGAGTAGCCTGGCCAGAGACAACTTGGGCGCTGCGGCATATTTAATATATTATAAATAGTTTTTCTGCGTGAGAAATACAATGTGTGACAAAAAGACCGAAATGAGTGACTGTCACGCTCAATGCTTGATGCTTGAGAGCCCTGCTATAGTGTACAGTGTTACTCTACTGAGGCATGAGGACGTACAGGGAAACCTTAGTTTTCCCAGCAGTTTCCAGTCCAGATACTGACCAGCTCAACCACGCTTAGCTTCGATGGGAAACCAGGCGAGAGTTACAGAGCGAAAGCTGCTGGCAACACACATTTTTGAGAAACCTTAGATATTTAGAATATTAAAACTCAATAAATACTGCGCTGACATCAGTATTTATGAAAGCTGTGTTTTGTTTGCATTCTTATTTACAGCTTGCCGAGAGCCCAAAGTATCTGTGCTGGTCAAACAGAGAGTTCTTCCTCCCCACATCCCTTCCAGGTACTATTTCACTCCATACATATGCAAATTGAGTTTTACGCCACCTTCACACTGGCAGTTGAAATCAGCTCCGATGCGGCTGCGAAACGACCGGAAGTCATTCATTTCATATGGAGATTCGCAGACCGCATGCGAATGGGTCCGAAACGGGTCCGACCGTGTGCGGTGCGAAGAAAAAATTCGTTAAAAAATTTTAACTCTTGCGAAAAGCTACGGACGGTTCCTATCCGACAATTCCAGCGGAAGTTGAGCGTTGCTATGGTGCTGATAAACAAACCTGAATTGCGTTATGTTTCTCTTTAGGAAAACCCCTGTGCATAAGTTTTATTCTTCTTCTGGGGCCACCAATTTCTTAAGGGAAGTGTGGCCCACCCAGACCCCTTTCAGCCTCCCCCCACTCCCACAGGGCTTTCACCATCTCTACACACACATTGAGTATGAGTGTATGTCCCCGTACTACCAGCACTCTGGAAGTGCGCGTAGAACCTGTCTGAAGATGGGCAAGTGGAGTGGACGTCATGTCTCTTGTTCACCAGGTGAGGGCACACATGAGCCAAAACAAACAGCACTGCAGGAGGTGTAGCGGGCGCTGCTGAAAGGGTAACTCATTCAGAAAATCTTTATTCATTTAACCACCCTCACATTCTTCCAATCCTGTATGGCTTAGAGCTCCTAAAACCACCAAAGTAGTCCAGATATAACTGCGTTATATTCCAAATCTTGCTTCATGATTCCACATATTCAAGGTCTTAATGCACAAGTTTACATGCATCCAAGGTTGAAAACACTTTCATGCTCTCATAATATACATTGCACCTCAAACGACTCAACGGATGAATCAGTGTCTCTAAATCCCTTCTTTCTTTGAACCCTAACCCAAATTTTGTCCCCACAACATTGAACATTTCTAGTGTTACTATCCTTGTGGGAACATTTGGTCCACAATGTAAGGAATGCATGGACCAAACTCACACTCTCTCACACACACACACACAGGAAAATGCATGAGGTAGTGAGGAAGTAATAAAAGACTGTATTGAGATCTCCACAACAATCCAAATCCTCAAAGTGCTCTTTTATTGATAACTTCCATAATCTGTCAAGTATTCCTTGCTTTTGTTTCTTCTCTTAGTTTCTTTTCTCTCTCTCTGTGCCAGTGTGTGGGAAGCTGGCGAACTTTGACCCTCAGAACCCAGCAGAAACTAAATGGCCCTGGCTGGCTGCCATCTACCGTTTGCCTGTTGCAAGCAAACTAGGGAAGTTAAGTGTGACGAGGACAATGGGGAAAAGCACTGGGCCGATGGAAGAAGAGAGTGACATGGATGGTTGGCAGCTTGTTTGCAGCGGAGCCCTGGTGAACCAGCGCAGTGTGGTGGTCGCTGCCCACTGTGTCACGGAGCTGGGGAAGTTATATCCACTCGACACGGCCAAACTCCGAGTCGTGCTTGGCAAACAGTATCGCAGCGATCTGAGGGTGACCAAGGGACTGCAGCGATTACGGGTCCGAAGTTTTCACATCTAGAAGTTTGGACACACCTACTCATTGTTTATTATTGCTACATTCCACAATTTATACTAAAAACTTATATTTACACTCAATTTAAATCTCCAGGACACCCTTGCCTAGAATACAGCTCTGGGTGTAATAATCATATGCTGCCAAATTCTTTTGTACATTCTGTTATTCACTCCACGTCTCATCTCTGATTGGCCAGGTCTCCTCCATCACTCTCCATCCAAACTATGATCCGCTGGTGCTGGACTCGGATGTGGCCGTACTGAAGCTCTTGGACAAGGCTCGTATCGGAGAACACGTGAAGCCGATCTGCCTTCCGAACGCTCAGGATCCGGTAGAAGACTCCAGGCCGGGGATGGTGACAGGCTGGTCCCTCGTACCTGACCGAGAGGCTGGAAATGTTGAGAAAGCACGCGTTGGCCGTGTGATTCTGGGCGATATTGTTCACTGTGAGCAGCAATATGCCAATCACGGTGTTCCTATCAGTGTGTCTGAGAACATGCTGTGTGGGCGCCAGGGTGCGGGCGCTGGTCAGTCCAACATCTGCCCTGCCGACACTGGAGGGATTCTCGTCTTCCCAGTCTCCAGTCCCACACATGGACAGGGTTCGCAAGAGTGGAAACTTTCAGGGTTGGTCAGTTTCGGATATGATTCTTCAAACTGCAACCCAGAGCTTTACACCGTGTACACTAACGTTGCTAATTTTGTCAACTTCATAGAGGGGAATATGACATAGGCTGACAATATTACATCTAGCGTCTGTCTCATTTATATTACGTCATGCATTTCCTTCTATCCCTTATAATTCTGCATAATGGGGTAACGTATACACTGGACGATGCAGTGCACAGATGTATAGGACATGGACTTATACTTTAAGCATTAAGTCCGAACACAACGTGAACATCGACCAGCTCTTCCTACAGTATGTGCTGGCCTCGACTTCTCAGGTGATGTAAAATGAGTCACATCTAGTGATCGTCGGTTTGCCTATAAATCTTTAAATTGTACATAAATTGTAATATTGTATTTACGAAATGTAATGAGCATTATCGAAAGGTGTACATATTTAGATATAATAACATGTATTGTCATTGGTCAATATGGACTGCAGTGACATTGTCTCTGAGGAGGCAAGTGAAAAATAAAAGGGAAAATATTTAACCCTCAGGTGCTCTTCGATCATTTCTGACCGAATAATTTCTTTTTTTTTAAATTTTAAAAATCATGGCTTCATTGGAATGTTATGAAACTTGGTGACTTTTATGGCATTGGGTATGTGAACACAAAAAAATTTTGAGGTCATGATCCAAGCAGGCTTAGTGGTCGTAAAAAAAATAGTCACAGTTGTGCTCTTCGGTCAAAAATGACCGATTATAGGAAATGAATGGGAAATGGACAAAAACACAAAAACTTTGAGAATTTTTGTGTGTACAATCTACAAATCGGCCACGATGCAGAAAAAAAGTGCTCAGCATTAAAGGGGTGAAATTCTAAAACATCAAGAGTGCAAAACAGACATACCCAACCCTACACACACACTGTTTATACACAAAAACACCAATAAATTGTGATTAAAGAAATCTGTTTTGAATATTTAAAAATCACAGCTTCTTCAGAAAATTACGAAACTCTGTGACTTTTATGGCATTGGGTATGTGAACACAAAAAAAACTAAGGTCATGATTCGAGCAATTTAAGTGGTCGTAAAAAAATTAGTCACACTTTTGCTCTTCTGTCAAAAATGACGACCCATAGGAAATGAAATTTTTAAAAATCACAGCTTCATCGCGATGTTTCGAAACTTGGTGACTTTTATGGCATTGGGTATGTGAACACAAAAAAAAATTGAGGTCATGATCCGAGCAGGCTAAGTGGTGATAAAAAAATAGTCACAGTTGTGCTCTTCGGTCAAAAATGACCGACCATAGGAAATGAATGGGAAATTGACAAAAACACAAAAACTTTGAGAATTTTTGTGTGGACAATCTAAAATCGGCCACGATGCAGAAAAAAGTGCTCGGCATTGAAGGGGTGACACTCTAAAACATCAAGAGTGCAAAACAGACATACCCACCCCTACACACACACACACATATACACACACTTTTATACACATACATGACAATAAACTTTGATTACAAAAAGTATGTTTTGAATTTTTAAAAACCGTAGCTTCAACGCGATGTTTCGAAACTTGGTATATTTTATGGCATTGTGAATGTGAACACACAAAAAAATTGAGGTCATGATCTGAGCATGCTAAGTGGTCTTAAAAAATAGTCCCACTTGTGGTCTTTTGTCAAAAATTACCCCATAGGAAATGAATGGGAAATTGTAAAAAATGAAGAAAGAAAAGTGAATATTTGTTTTTTGTCAATTTTTTTTATACAAAATAGTTTTTGAGATTGTTTCAACAATATATACAAATCCACACAAAAAAAAAATGTGTTCATAAGTATCGGTTGGGTTTTATCCGATACCGGTACCTACTCGGTATTTTTTAAACGGTTCCGGTGCCTAAACGGTTCTTGAAACGGTACTTAAGAAAACGAAACCGCACACAGTTTGTCAAAAAAAATAATAATACCCCTTTATTTACAGGGCCAAACTGGACACAATATTAACTTACAATATGGTAGTAATAATAAATAAACCGATATAAAATAAAAGTTCGTATTTACATAATATCAAATAAAACAATATTATATTAAACAATGTAATTATACTGGAGATTAATAGAGATTACTACCAGGGTAATATAATATCGACATGGCTACAGGTTTCCATGTTTTGTCTGCTTTAACCAGTCATGTAGGCTAAGTTAGGCATTTACGCTTAGCCAGTTTGATATTTCGTTCCCACTGCGTCTTATACGCAGCTTTGAGTATATGAAAGAGAAAGTCTCTGTGTTCTCTGAATAGGGAACGAGACGCTACGTCGGAGAGGGAGACAGCGAGAGACTGCGTGTGTGCGCCTCATGCCACAGACTCAGGCATCGAAATCAGGCACCGAAATGTTCATTCTAATTCGGTCTGCTTACTACCGTTTACGTCAGAACCGGTTCCCTATTGGCACCGAGTTTCGGTACCCAACCCTAGTTCATAAATATCTGGGGAATTAACATGCCTCTCCATAGAGAGCTCGGTCCATGACGGTCCATCAGCTACAATTTTAGAGCTAATTCTTCAAAGTCGTTAAAGTGTGATCAGAATATGAGGAAAGCAGCGCCTCTATCGAGCAAGGATTGGCCTCTTGTCCAAATCTAAATAAACTGGAAACCGTTTTAGCAAGCGTTCATCTCAGTTCAATGAATTGATGTACTTCATTGCCTGTGATTACTTCTGATGTTTACAGAGGATATATTGTGTAATGTTTCAAATAACAGAGCAAGTTCACAATCTCATATAATACTTTACTGACGTCCATGATGGAGGCTTGAGACTCGAGTCGATTATCTAGTCATTCATATCTAATCAAGTTGACTATCAACATGACATGACTTTCTAATCAAATTGGGACACTTTTCTTGGCAATTTTCTTTTTAAAGCTAAAGAAATATTTAGAAGCTGCGGCCATCTATTCAGTACATACATGAAATGCATGTTTGAATAGAAACTGAGGCAGTAAGATGATGGAGGCATGCTGTGATAATGTGATGAACATTTAAATCTTCAGTTAATAGAAAATGTAAAAACTTTAGAATATTAAGCAATATAGAATTGGTTGCTTGTTGGTAGTGTAAGGTAAACGTTGCTTACTTTAACCAGAAACTGTGTAACACCAGCATGTTCTTTATAGACAGATTACAGTTAAATGCATATGCATTCGAGCAGATCCATGCAAATGTCAACCTTAGCATGAAAAATTAAAGTTTTTACCAAACCAAACCCTTGTTTCTCCCTCTCTATACATTTTTAAGCCTGTCTTTCACTTTACTAGTGACTCCTTCCCAATTTTCCCAATTATGTTCATGTCATCTCTCAAATACACTCCTGAGCACTTAAACCTGCCCATTTTCCACTAAACCATCAGGAAGACTCAGTTTCCTTTTTAACCAAATTTTAAGTAAAAGTGATTCAAATGAAACTTTGCTGTTGTAAAGTAGTTTAATTGAATCATAACTCATGCTGCCTACTCCAGTACAGTAGGTGGCAGTGCACACCTGATAAGTCATGGTTGCAATCTGCCATAACACCAGAATAAGAAGGAATCAGCTGTGAAGTAGGACTGAGCACACATGCTGCTTTCCAATTCAGTTGTGTGTTTGAAAGCAGTGCACTATTGTTTTGCTTCATGATAGATTTTATTATGGATGTTGCAAAAGATGATGAATTACTTTAAGAGGTTTCTGAAGAGTCATTGTATAAATTGATTGGGTTATGAAGAGTAAAACTCAGTTTGCTACAGAGAAAAAGAAAGAGTTCATGGCATTGATAATGCTGGTGAAGATGCATGGGGAAGTTTTCAAAGTCAAGTTTGAAAGTGTTAGAAAGTATAACTTGGCTGTTTTCATGGAAATGCGGGTGTGTTACCTGTATATGCAAGGAAAGGGGATCATAAAGATTGGTACGAACCCAAGTTGATATCATGCTGAAGTGAAGAAGTGGTTCACACACATTTAGCAAATTCTGATACTGAATCGAGGCACTAGAATCCTGTGTGCAATCTCATGACAGTGTTTCAATCACATCACGTAAACGTTCACATCTTCTGAATGTGTCCACGCGGAGGCTGAGCCTGTAGCTCTAATGGCTAAAGCTGCTGCATCAGAACTAAAGTATGATTTGGAAATTCAACAAGCTCATCTTAAAGCAAAAAAGGAAAAAATTGAACTGAAAGCTCAAATGGATGGGTCATGAACTGGCGTTTTAAATTTTATTATATTGTTGTCTGAGGTCAATTTATGATGTCCGCTTGGTTTTTCGTTCGGTAGCTCGATCCAGTTTGTCATCACGAGGTAGGCCTATGTTGTTTGGCTTCTAAATCCTCTTTGTCGTCATAGTTCCCAACTTTGAAAAACGAGTCGTTTGCTGAGCCTGGTGTCAATAAAAGCTTTTATTGGATTAACAAGGACGTTTTCAGTTCTGAAACTTGCAGGATATTTTTATAATATGATGACCAAAAGCTCAAGGAAAATTTGATTTCTCAGTTCATCACCGCTTTAAATATAATGAGTAAACCCAAAGCAAATCAAAAGTCAAAGTTCAATTTCAAAGGAAAGCAGAAATTGCAGTGGATGAGATGACCACGCATGATGGAGAACAACATTTACGAAGACAGACAAGAACACTTGAGCCCTTTGAACCCTTCAGGCATAAAAGTCATTCTGTGCTTGTACTAGTGCTGCAACTAACGATTATTTTGATAATCGATTAATCGGACGATTATTTTTTCGATTAATCGGATTTAATTTTTTTGTTTATTATAACTAAATAAAACCCTAAACCCGGGTTGTGGCAAGCAGTACGGGGCATCTGTGATCTGATAATCACTCTTTTGTGCGTTAAACAATCTACTTAATACAGACAACTTCGAAAAACAACAAATAAAAAATATATACTGTAAATGACCATAATCTATGATAAAAATTCTATTGCAAACTAGATTACTCTACGCAAGATATCTACACCTGCTCCCAGCCACACGTAGCCTAAATGGTGTGCTTAGCATCCGAACGTTTTGCTCATTATTAAGGCTGCATTTAATTCACCTTAATGGGGTACATACTCACACAGAATTTTGAAAAATATATTTTATATAGTAATTTCATACGTATTTTCTTTTAACTTTTATTATGAGAGCCATAATAGCAGATCTGGTGATCGATGGCGATCCTTCTCCAGTTAGAATAAGATTTTTCCGAAGTGAACTAATTCGTTGTTTGCTGTCAAGCTTAATGTCGAACCATTTTCTTCTCACTTCTGGGACTGTTCGATTAACAGATGAAACTCCATTAACTGCATCTGTAATATGCTGCCAAGCTTCCTTTTTTAGGACCTGATATGCCACAATGTACGCTTGAAAATAAAATGTGGCGTTTTGAATGAACTTCTGATAATAAAACTTCAATTTCTGCATCTGAGAAATCTTTCGTTTTCATTCGCATTCATGTTATTATATGCCTATATATAGATGTCAGTCGGATGTAATGGGCGCGATTTATGGTAAGTAATGTTAAGTTGTGATTCATTAAAACCCCTCGTGGTGTACCCATAGTAACGTTAGCGTTCGAAGAGCTTAGCTTAGTAACTCCATGTAGTATGTAGTCCTACCTTTAATGATTTATGGAGCCTTCGTTTTTCCCAGAGAGTATTTCTTGGCAATCGTTGAATCCGGGAACATCATGTCAGCCACACTACGGTTGAAGACATTCAAAAAACTGAACGCGACGTTATTTTTGGCAATTAGCATCGACATTTTCACCTCAGCTTTTAATATTTGGTCAGCTTCAGACGAGGCACGGTTCACCACGACTGATGCTAAAGATGTTGTGTGCCACTCGCTCGCTTGTGTTTCAGTGATTTGTCGTGCTGCGAAACGTCATTTCCCCCCCATGACCAACACTGAAATTACAGCGACAAATTTTGCAGTGTGCATAATTTGGACCAACATGGCTACTTGTCAGGTAGTGGAAGGTGGTCTCCCATTTACTTAAATGGCGAAATAATGTCCGTGGTTTTGGTTGGTTTCGGTGATTTTGGCGGTCGGCGTCCTCCTGATCCATCATCACACTCATCTAACGTTTCTCTCCTTAAAGTTCAGACTTCCCGAGACTTTTCCCCCTGCTTCCTCCCACCTGCCGCCGAAACTGTCTCCTTCTTTTTTTTTCTTTATTTATTTATCAGGGACAATGCACAAAATACATTAGTCTTACGAAGAGATGCTTTGTGCCAGAGTTAGCCGAAGCTAATTTTCATCCGCAGTCCCCGGGCAGGTGCACACAATTTACGACATTAAAACATTGCATTACAAAACAACTATCAATAGTAATATAATAATATATTACTACTTCTTCCATAGTAGCCTACTGTCTGTATACTGCCACCTGTTTAATGGAGGTCTAGTAGGCCAAGTGCAAGTCACTTCACGGTAGGGTTGGGTATCGAGAATCGAGTATCGATTGGAACCGGGACTAATTTTTCGTTTTTCCCGGAATCGTTCAAAAGTTAAAATTTCGATCCCTAATTTCGATATTCACAGTCCGCCGACCAGAAGAAGAAACCGCTGAACAACACCAATGAAGAAGCGTCTACCGGAAGTGTTGGCATAACCGCGCGAGTCGAACATGAGTAGCTTACGGCGGCGGTCTAAAGTGTGGCTTCACTTTTATAAAAATAACAAAATCTCGGCAAAATGCAAAATTTGTGACAAAATGAGTATTTTTGACAGAAGGAGTATTTCCTTCAGAAAGACCGTTGGTTAGCAAGGTTAGCTAAACTTTTTTGACCCTGCCTCTTAAAAGAATCGGAATCGAGAATTGTTGGGAACCGGAATCGGTACAAGGAATCGGAATCAGAATCGTTCAAATTCAAACGATACACAATTCTACTTCACAGACACAGAGAGTTGACACAAAGTGTAAAAATACGGGATATTTTACAGGAAAATAGTAAAACGGGAAGACTGTGGGAAAAGAGCTAAAATACGTGAGAAACACGAAAAAAATGGGAGAGTTGACAACTATGACCACAGGAACTGTTCCCGAGTCTCTCTGTAAAGCTGCGCTCGCTGCTGGTTTCTCCTGGGATTTTGGATGACTAAGATCGGCATGTTTTGTTATTGTTTATATCCGTTTCCTTCACATCTAAAACAGGGCAAATTTGACAAGTTGTAATAAATTTTCTGGGGGGTTTTCTGAGCTGCAATTTCACTGACTCATTCTGGAGACACCATAGTTTGATAATACATCTTGTGAAAAGCGGCATAATATGTCACCTTTAAGATACCTTTTTTTTTCCATGAACAGCCATGTTTAAAGCAACGAAATGATTTATTTGCTAATTACTCAATTTCTGATGTAATTTTATATAAAACTGTTATTTTTGTCAAAAAATAAATAAAAAAATAAAAATGCTTAATTGTTCCAAATGACTGTTTCTAATCAACCCTCTCCATCACACGCAAGTCAATGCTTCTGGAATTATTCCAGTACATCTGGATGAGGTCATTTACTCACACCGCATCCAAATAGAAGGCCACGTAAATAAAACCTGTCTTATCGACAAAAGTCAAGGAGAAAGTTCGTCCATCAAATTAACCGACAACAGCTTTAATAGCTGAGCGACAGAGGAGCGTTTCGTGGTTTACCTGGTGTAAAAGAGTTAGAAATGTTTGTATGTGATTTTCACCATAATTAAGCAGCTGTATTGAGTTTGGTGTTTTGGAGCCCTCCTTTGGAGAAATGGTGTACTGCAGCTCTGCTGCGTTTTGTCCTTGTGTTGTTGCCATACCCGATCAGAAGCGGGATGATTTACATCGGGTAGGTTCACTGTACAAAGCACTCTCACTTTGTTTTAATGGTATAACTGTAAAATGTCGTTTAAGTTGAAAACTTCGACGTATGATCTGTGTTATATTATTTTACATGTATTGTTAAGATTCGGGTGCAATTCCAGCAACTTAGAGAAAGTTTATTAATGCTTTCATTTTGACCACGAGTTCATGAGTCTAGCGTGACTAGCTGTAATCTCCGCTAGCAACTTGCTATATATTCAGTGTATTTCTTTTATTTTGCATGTGCAGATGCTGCTATATGTACACCAGTGCCTGAAGGCATGTTTTGTTCTAATTTTCCTAAAGGGATATTGCTTCATATTGTAAATGTGAATTTGTTTCAGAATGAGGAAATATTTTCCTGTGTTTATTTTTCTTAAGTTTATTTTATACCCTTCTTGTATGCTAAAGGTGTATCCCTCTGTATGAAAGTTTATTTTGTAATAATTTACCAAAGAGATCAGAAGTGGGATGCTTTACATAGGATGCTATTATACCAGCGCCTGAAGGCATGTTTTGTTCTGATTTTCCCAAAGATTCTCCAAAGGAATAAATGTGAGAAAAGCCAGTTCTGGGGCCTCATATATCAACACTGCGTACGTACAAAAACATGGCGTATGCCAGTTTTCAAGTTCATGGCCAGATGTACTAACAGTGAAATTAACGTGAGTACGCACATGTCGATTTTTCGTCGATTTTTTTTTAATGTTTTATTATTAAGATAATAGATTCGATTTTAGAAAGCTGTGCATCAATGCTCCCCTTGACACAATGGTGTTATCCATTAACTGTGCTGAGAGTTGACATGTTTGACAGTCTCCTCAGTTTTTCTGGAATTTAAATCAAACGCCCATTCACAAACGCACCGCTATGTTTTTTTTTTTTTTTTTTTTGAGGTTTTACTGAACTGGTAACTATGCCCCCACTAGCAACAACATTAAATGATGATTAACTTCAAGACATACATTGATACAAATGATAGGTTAAGCTTACCAGTCTCTTTTTATCCGCTTGGACATTGATGTCCTCATTTTAAAGCATTGGTTTTCATTTTATTTTCTAAGTGTTCTGTTCTGTGCCTCAGAACGCTTCCCACCTCTGTCTGTCCTGGACCTGTCAAGTGACCTCTTTGGATGGGCAATTGATATCACACTATATAATAAAATACAATAAAAATATACTCATTTAAAATGCTAAACAAACATTTTTTTATTATTATCTTAAACATTTTATTGAAGAAGAGCTGTTTTGCCCCCCATGCAGTGCATATACACATCGCCCATGTCTGCACCCCGGGGGCATTGCCACTTCCATGATCTGCAACAGAAGTCCAAAGCAAAGGTGTGATTGCTCTGATATGATCAATCGTTGGACACCACCGGGAAACGTGTAACACACCTCTGATATGCTTTGCTCGAAGAAACACCAATTCATCCTCATTGTAAAGCATTATTTATTCTTGTAGTAGACGATGCATTCAAGGGGATTACTAATTTCTTAGTTGGTTGGACAAAACAAGCATCAACTAATGTAACTCTTCATGCAAGTTCAGACAGTGATGATATAGAAGTAATCTGAAATTGGCATGTATGGTACATGCAGCGGGATGGCAACATGCTTGTGGCTGAACATGGTTGGATGGCATGTGGGATGAGGCAAGCTGGGAAGGGTCCTGGAGTTGGTCGTGTCGACGTAGAGCCGCTCTGGGCTTTCCTGTACATTACAGACCACTTGCATCTGCAATAGACAATATTATACAACTGGGATACCATCGTTTACAGAGGAAAATCACAGTTGGGAGTTTACTTTTTTAATGTACAAATATAGTGGAATTACCTATTTCCACTTCAACGATCTGATAGCATCAAGCATTCAGTTTTAAATGCAGGACACAAGAAGGCAGCGGTCTTATCTCTCTTAGCAAGAGATGTACGACTTGGAAGGGGTCTACGATTGGAAAATCAGTGTTCTTGTCACGCAAACAAAAAAAATGATATAAGATACATTCTGTCAACAAACACACTCAATTATTTTTGTATTGTGGCGTAAGGACTCACTTTTGGAATCGTCAATGCTGGTTTATTTAATTGGAATACAACTGTAATTCTCATATACAGACTGATCTCATGAAGTAGCGTGTGTATGACACGCCAATTTGTATTTCCATTTTTGGCGTGCTATCAAGACGCATAATCAGCGTGTTTATGAACGCTGTTGACTGAACGTTATATAAATATATGACTTACCTCAACCCCATCCCTAAACCCAACCGTCACTGGGGTTAATGGCATTTATGACTGACATTTGACGGCGTGTACAGACACGCGGAATGACGCGGACGTTAATGCCATAGACATACACGCGGATAGCTCAAAATGCGTAGAGAAAACATGCCACTTGACTCGAAAGTGGTGTGTATGTTTACGCAATAAAGTCATGATGTCATGTTGTCATATATGTGTCCCGCCGGTCACTGTGATTTTTCCCAGGAAGAAATGTTCCTGGATCAACAAGGTTCCTGTCCAAAATTGTAATCGTATCCCATAACTTGTCCCTGAAATCTGAGGTGAATGATAGGTTGATATAAACGTCGAGTCATAAACTGTGAACTTGTCCCTCAAATATGAATTTTTAATAAAAATGTTATTCCAGGATCAACAAAGATGTTGATCCAGGAACAGGTTGTACTTGGTGAAATCACACTTGTGTTATGTGTTTTATGATGTATCATAAGTGTATTATGATGGATGACAGCGTGTTGAATTGAGGTTAAAGCTTGGGATGTGCAGATCAAATGAAGTTTGAGGCGTTCATCATGATGTCAGGCTTAAATACAGTGCAATTTGTCATCCTATCGCCATCTTGTGGTGGACAACAATTAGTTCAGACACTGCAGAAGCACTAGCAGAACAGAGCAACAATTAATCACAGGTGATGTAGGAGCTCATGGATATGTGACGTGTGATGGCTAGCCATTTCTGTCTCTTGGGTCAACATACCACGGCTGGCAGTGAACAGGATGATCCACTGTAGGGGTCTATGCATACACAAGAAAATGGCTTTTTGAATAGCAGTCCACTGTAGTGACTTTTATGCTTGAAAGGGTTAAATTATTCAAGTGCAAAGGATTATGGGTATTCCCACCAGCCACAATGCTTCTCCAGTGAGTGTACTCAGTAATACTGTAAATGCAACAATGTGACGTTTAAAGTGCTTAGCCTTACAGCTTTACAAAAGCAAACTGTCCACTTCTGGCAGAACAGATAAAAGCGTCTTTACGTGTGGTGCTTAAAGTGTTTAATCAGAGTGTGGAGTTTGTAACATTCTTTCCCTTGTAATATCATGACCAGTGGTCAAATATCGAGGCTCAAGTCTGAAATCTTTCTAATGATGCTGAGTTTGTCCAGATAAGGTAAGTGTGTGATGTTTAAATGAGTAATAAAGGTAGAACAGTGGTAATCTGGGTTCACTTATGAATTGTGCATCATTATTCACTGAAAATCTATGTTTTTGAATCTCATTTTGTGCTTTGTGTATTCAAACTTGGCACAGGAACACCTATTGTACGCATGGCCTATATTTGCACTGAAGCCACCTTTAGTGGCTGTCTTTATACCAAAAACACACCAATCACGGCGTAGATCGTAGAGCCTGTAGATCATGAAAGAGCATCTGATGCGCTCGGACGCGAGTTCAAATACGCCTTTTGCCGAACATGAGATGTAAAATGTATAAACTAACATGAAGGTCTCTAGCGTTATATTTTGCCAATGAACTAAAAAAAGAAACCATGATATGGATTTTTGCCTTAAAGCAGCACAAGACTTTAAGAATAGGCAGTCTGTTTGTGCTGGGTGTTTGAACTAATTTGAACTAATTTGTGGTAAAACTAGTCGATCGCGAGTGGCTCAACTGGTGGATTTATAGATAAACTAATCTTTCAGGTATTTTGCCGACTGGTTTGACACTGTAGCGTGAGAATTGGCAGCCCTGCCGGTGATAATTGACGAGTAAGTGCTAAACGGGATACTTTTACACAAAATTCACTTTTATACTGTGTTTGAACATAACTGTGTGTTTGGTAGTGTGTGTACACAACCACCTTATAATGATAAAAATCCACCCATTTCTTTTTTCTAAATCCCCATAAATCATAAGCATACTTTGTACCCCCCCCCCCCCCCCCCATACTTTGCACAGGCCCCTCCCACGACTGTTGACCGACACAGCATAGACCCGCCCTGAGTGAGCTGGACAAATATGAAGATAGACCTCTTCATAAACTGAGACATCTGAGCCGAAGACACAGTGGATTACTTTAGTTTTTGAAGGGAATGTGACCTAAATGCGTTTATGTTTGCGAGAATCATTTTACATCAGACTTCTTTGTGAAAGAGGGTCAGTACAAAGCAGGCCTTGCTAAAAAAGTTGTAACTCCTCTAGAAAGGGGGCCGGGAGCAGCAGCTCATTTGCATTTAAAGAGACACACACAAAAACACCACGTTTTTGATCACCTCCCAAAAGTGGCAATTTTAACAAGTTTCAAATTTCTTACTAAGCCATCAAGATTCAGTGTATGCCTCTCAACAATGGTGACAATCAAGAAAATGCTTCATGCTGCAGTGCATGCTGGGTACCACCCTCCTGGCTCCCCGATCTCTCTCTTTCTCCAGTCTTGCCTCCACAACATGTCCTGGCCCTCCAACCCTCCATCCACTCCCTCCCTCCATCCATACATCCCTCCCTCCCTTATCCATTCATCTTTCCCTCCCTCCCTCCCTCTTTGAAATGCAGTTCCAATCAGCTTTTTTACAGATGCTTCCCAGTCTGAGCGAGACTGCTCAATCAGATATCAAATTGTACTTTGTGTCACACTCTTAGCACAACACACAGCCATAACATCAAACCAGGGATGGAAATGCCAGAAGTATTCATATATTTATACACGTATTGTACCAGTGTCGCTGAGTTTTTCATGTGTGACGGAGGAGTTTTTCACTGTGAATCGACACAGAATGAGATGATGCGCCTCCATTTCTCCTGAATCTGTTTTAAAAGCCTCGTCACATCCGCGTGTAATAACGTGGTTACCAACGCAACCCATGCAGATAGATTGATTATTTCTGGACACAAAAATCTCTTTTCATCACTAGCTATTAATAAAGTGGACAGTCAGTCTGAAAAAAAATCTGATTAGCCTGCAGTCTGAAAATAGCCTTACACCTGTTATAATGGGTTTATGTGAACTGTTATGTGAAGTTCATTACAATTAAAAGATAAACGCATCAGCATTGATGTATTAGTATCAGTGATACTGGCCTTTCTCAGGCTAATCCTTTAAAAAGATACCATTAAACAAATATTAAAAATACTGACTTTGTTGTTTCCACATTAATTTGGAGATTTGATGGGGGAAATATATGTTGGATTACAAATTCTTTGTAAGAGATTAGGTGTAATTACAAATGTTTCGTTTATTTATTTATTTAAAGGTGTAATTTATTTGCAGGCCCTGCTCTTACCCCTGGGGGAGCATTATAGTTTTATTGAGCTTCAATGCATCTTTAACACATCAATCCCCCCCCCCCTCCCCTCTCACTCTCAGACCACAGTACATGAACAATAAGTCAAAAAATACTGACGAATATCCAAAACAATGTAAACTATTTTGCATATGTTTATATATGGGAGATTTGAAGTGGGAGTGCTTAATATAATCTCTAAGCTTAAAGTTACCATTACTATCCTCTTTTCTTATAGTAAAGCTTTATCCTGCAGCAATTAGACCTCATATAACCTCTAGCAATGCCAACGAGCCATGCTGTCTGAAAACGAATGGAGGATGGATGATTTAAATGTTTTTGTTCATGCCACATATGGACACAATTATTCTAAATAAATGCAATATGCAGATAAAGTCAATCGCTTGTAAATCAGAATATAATCGCGGCTGATTTAGTTGTAGCCTACTCTGGATGTCAAACCTCTGAAAGCACTGAACTTACCAATGCAAACTGCAGAGTCTGGTCTTCATCTCAGACTTTTGTATTTTTATTTGCATTGCCTTTGAACTGATTAATTTTTAAATGTAGTTTGCATAATGTGGTAGATTTAGAAAGTGTAAGTGTGTGTTATGTTTACTTTTGCATATTTGCATAATGCCGCTGATGCATGTTAGGATGTACTCTAAATCTCGCTGAATTCAGACCCTATGTCCATTACAATGGACATCACATGTCAGCCCCCTTTTTTAACTTCTGGAGCATTTCACATAGTTTAAAGCCTGTAGTCCATGAGATTGGACGTTTGTCATCCAATCAAATGCCAGAAAAGCTCTGCATGTAGTAATTATATAAAAAAACCTCTACATTGAAGAGAAGCATGGCAGCACTTCACTCCAAACACAGAAGCAAGCAACATTTTCTAAGGTATATTTACATTTTGTATATATTTTGGTCAGTATTTCATAGTTTGTATGCAAAATAGAAAGATTGAACTTATTAATTAAAGTTAAAAATCAACTGTAGAATTGCACGTTTTAAGTCAGGATTTTTTTAAATATGTCTGTCCATTAGAATGGACAGTAGGCCTGTTACTGAAGTCACATTTTCAGTGACGCTGATTGAAATTTCTTTTATAAAAAATATATATATATCGCAGTACCGATACATTTTTGAAACTTTTTAATGTGCAGAATATACAGTCCTGAAGTGCTTGAACATATGGCTGATGAAAATATCTCAGATGTTGACTTTATGTGGAGTAATGAGGAAGATGGAGATGGAAGAAAAATATCCGTATTTAAAACTTTATAAAGTGAAATAGCTTCTGGCCAAAATAACATATGGACTTGACTTAAATCTAAAGCACAAATTAATATAAATATTTAAAATATTTTATTTTAATAAAATTTTTTTATGGATAGATGCACTTTTATGATGGATAGATTCACTTTTATGATGGAGATGCCCTTTTATGATGGATAGATGCACTTTTATGTACTTTCAAAACAGAAACAACCAGCCAATACAAAGCTTGGAAGGGCCAGTGTTTAATATAACTCTGATTGTTTTGATCTGAGAGAAGAATGTCATATGCACCAAGGATAGCTAGAGGCCAGGGTGATTAAATCATGGGCTAATTTAAATTTTTGGGTGAACTATGCCTTTAAAGGTATAGTTCACCCACAAATTATATTTGTCATCACTTACTCACCCTCATGATGTTCCAAACCTGTATGAGTTTAATACCGTTTTTATTCTGCTGAACACACAATAAGATATTTGAAAGAATGTCGGTAACAAAACAGCTGACAGTAGCCATTGACTTCCATAGTATTCTGTTTTCCTATATATTTTACAAATAACTATATGATATTATTATAATATTATCATACATTATTAGTAACTATTTTTAAAATTACAATAATATTTAGCAGTAATGTATCAATATTGATATTACAGTACAATACAGAAGCAGACCAAATTACAAAATAGAGGTAAAAATACAGTAGTTTGCATTACTGATCTTGTGCACTGTAAAGTGAATTACACTAGTTACTGGAAATCGAAATACAGTGACTTGCTGGCAACCGTCCTGCCAGTACTGTAAAAATACAAGAAAACACAGGATGCACACAGGAAATGACTCTAACATGAATGCATTGATTGATTCCTAGGTTTATTTTGTTATGAATAAACAAATGTGCAATAAAGGAAAAAACTTACG
The DNA here is from genome assembly GCA_038021265.1 of Cyprinella venusta. Lineage (NCBI taxonomy): Eukaryota > Metazoa > Chordata > Actinopteri > Cypriniformes > Leuciscidae > Cyprinella > Cyprinella venusta. The sequence continues at coordinate 463,530 of CM075886.1, read as the reverse complement.
ATTAATGTTGTAATGTTATAATGTTCAAGTTTTTGTTCTAAAAAAAAGAAAGATGCACACAGAAAATGACTCTAATTTGACCAGATTGATTGATTTGAAGATATTTAGTTTGTTACAAACAATGTGCAATCTGTAAAACAAAAACCTCACAAGTGTAGTTGAAATGGTATACTGCTGGAATCTTTTGACCTTGAGAAAAAGCTTAAAGTATAGACCAACAAATTTGATGTTTATTAATTTATTTCATGTTAGTACATTTTTGGGAAGTACACCTGTTTTGACCTGATGTCCATTGGAATGAACAAAAAAAAATCACAATGAAAGCCATTATATAATTTTTATTTCGTTTGTTTTCATTTAAGCCTTATGAGCTGGGAAAATGTACTTTTCTATTTTTCAAAAAATTGAAACATAATAAGTAACTAAGGAATGGGCCAATTGTTGGTGATAATGTGCGATATGACTCGTTTATCGTTATGCCAGTTGAGATTGTAGAAATTGACGTATTCGCGATTTCCTTTCTAGACTCGCTTTTCTTTCCCATTCTTTTCCCTCGGACTCTACATCATATGTCCACACACTCATAGCTGGTTTACAGTCAGTAATGTGTCCGTTCTGAAGGAATGAGTTTTCCTGCTGAATGTGAGCGGAATCCCTGAAGAGTGTGAAGAAGGCAGGAGGAGGCTGTGTGAGGCGGGGCAGGAGGAGTGTGTACACACACTGCCTGTGTTCTCACTGAGGTAGTCTTCCTTCAGTGTGCCTGTAGATGTGCTCGGAGCACCGGATTATCCAGACCGCAGAACGCGCTCCCGACGCGTCACATCCTCACCAAAGCGCATGAAAGAAACCGAGCAAAGAGTGAAGAAAACAGCGACATTCACCCGTTCCTGAGTCTGCCAGGTCGACAGGTGAGTGCGGAGTGTGTGTGTTTGTGAGAGTGTCTGTGTGTCAACGTGCGCGATTCAGAGTAGTAGCTGTAAATATGTCATTCACACACGCTTGCATTAACATGTAGGCTATTACTGTGCTGTATGTTTTATATGTCTTTCTTTCTTTCTTTCTTTCTTTCTTTCTTTCTTTCTTTCTTTCTTTCTTTCTTTCTTTCTTTCTAAAACTAGTCCTACTTTAAACGAAGTGTTTTTAACCTCAATGTTATATTTAGGTTCATAATTTGCTGCAATGCACTTGTTGTGGACATACATGTATTTAAAACTGTACTTTTATTAAAAAAAAAAAAAACACCTGTGTGTCATTACATCTGTAATTAATCTCCGTAAATGCATCTATAATGACACTGTTAACCCCTTAAATGCGTAAAACTGTGCTAATCTAACTGTATCCTCCTCGATAACACGTGATTTACAGTACAACATCAACACAATAAGTACATTTAACATACCGGCAATTATTTGAAGTAGTTCAAGACACCTAACATAGTTTTTTAAAAAATCAGCAACTAAATGTTTCCCTAAATGAGAGTTTAAGTCATTAATTGTGCTAACATATATTCAGCTGTCATCAGATGTGCATTTCCCTGAAGACTTCTGCCTTCTCTGATCCGTAATAAGAAGAAGGAGAAACAGAAATGACAGGTTATCCAGTAGGAGTCATTCCGTGTTGGTTATAAAAGCCTGGTTTGTTTATTTCTGACCAGGACCGCTTGACTAATGTGTGATTTTAAGAGAAGTGTGAGAGACCCTTCATGCAAATAATCCATTATGTTCATTCTGTTGGAGTTCAAAAGCTCCAGAGTGGCTAAACGTTCATAACAAGTCCTCCATTCATTGTGTGTTTGTGTGTGTGAGAGAGAGAGTGTGTGTATAGATGCATAATGTGTGCAAATGTGTTCACGCAGAACCTCCAGTGATTAATGTTATTTTTATTCAAAGCGATCAGCTGCACAGAGTGACGAATAACACTGAAAGCATCTTAATTTTAGCTTCATTTCTGCGGTTTGTTTTATACTTTGATTTGGCATCACAATGGATTCTGAAGCGGTGTGTGTGTGTGTGATATCCTCCCCCACTCCTGTCACATCAGAGCGGGGGTCAAAGGTTACGTGAAGGCAGGTGTGAAATGAGCGGGGGGTCGAGTTAAAATCAATGTAAAGTGCATCCTGGGAAATAGAGCATGCGGTGAACTCCAGCTGTAGAGGCGTCAGGTACATCTGTTTCCTACGGGAGAGTTGTTCAGGTTATGATGTATATATATATAATAGAGGAGGTTGAGTAACTGGGGTAGGTAGGTTTGTGTTTCGACATTCCCGTCACTGAGCGTTAGTCGGCTCGGAGGAGGAAGAAATGAGACTAATTAAAGTGAAAAGCAGGATGCCAATAAATGGTGTGAGAGAGAAATTTCAAACAGCTTAAGGCGTGTTAGAAGTGAAAAGATGAGGGGAAGAAAGGCTGAGCGACAAATAAATGTGTGTGTTTTTTGGCGTGAGTAATCCTCCTGGGAAAACGCCGGCGCTGCCAAAGTGCCATCCAACTCTTTTCTCCGTGCGCTCTTCATCACCCTCCTCCTCCTCCCCCAAACGTGGACTTCAGACACATGCGGGCATGAGAACGGGCGAGGACTCTTCTAGCGGCGATCTCTCGCTCTGGGATCATTCCCACCGCTGTGAAAGAGCTGCGAGCGGGTCGGCCTTCTCTCCTCTGAACTGAAGGTGTTTGATATTCACTGCACTCGTCCACAAGAGCCGTGTCTGGTTCCCCATTAAACCTTTCAGCGTTCTTCGTGTGAAGAACATTTAAATGTCCTAAAGAACCCATTTCGACTATAAAGAATCTTTTGGTTCTTCACTGAACCATCGACGCCCATAAAGAACCTTTATTCTCAAGAGTGTGTTTTCTGTGGTGATTTAGTGGTCTTTATTTGAGTCGCAGGATGATCAAATATGGAGCAGCAAGATTAGACATGTCATCCAGGATCGTAAACAGTATTTTAAGATTGAGTTGGGTACAGCTTTGAATAGTTTGTGATGTGAATCGTTAGCGGTCCAGCTGTGAGTGCCAGGCCAGTGTGATCGATGGGACTTGTGTGGTCTATCAGTGAATGAACTCACTCTCACGACCACCTCTCAGGTTTGGAGAAGAAACACGGTAACAGTAAACACCCCCACCCCCTCTCCCAGAACAGTGTGAATCAGTGCGCGTGAGATTCTGTTTGTTCATTGTGCAGCGATTATCAAAAAACATTAGCGTTAGGATCCATACATCACACATATTTCCTCTTCCGAGTGTGTGTTGTTCCCCCTCCCCCTCAGATGCGCGAACCCTCGGCTTCCACTCAAGGCTCTGGCTTTGTGAGGATCTTTGTGTGCACTGTCGGAGATCGCGGGCCATTAATTTCACTCTTGAGAATGTAAATAAGTAAATGTGTGGGAGCGCAGAGCTGTTACTCACTCGATCCGAGAGCTTTATCACCCTCTGCCTCTCTGAAGGGACATGCATGAGAATCCAGCGCGCACACAATGCCAGCTCCCACAATGGCACCCTATGCCCATCTCCATCAGCTTCCGTCTCTGTCCTTCCCGAGCTCCGGGAACACAGGCCCGCTGTGTGTTTACCTCCGGCTGGGGCCAACACGGCACAAAACAATCCCCTTCATTGCCTGTTTGTCAGCCCTGAGGCTTTTGAAAGCCTGCGAAAAAAAGAGAGATGGGAAAACAATTAAAAGCCCCTCCTGAACGCTGCACTAACATTTTCCCAGCTCAGGGAGCCTGTGAACAGGGACAGAGCCTCTAAACGGCTCCATTATCCCTGCGCTCTCGGCCGATGCCAGAGCCGCTTGTGTCTGAATGAAACGCTCACACAGAGAGCTTTTGTGGAGCAACTTGGCAGAACACAAGCTCTGGTTAATTAAGATCTATCTATCTATCTATCTATCTATCTATCTATCTATCTATCTATCTATCCATCCATCCATCCATCCATCCATCCATCCATCCATCCATCCATCCATCTATTATCTACCCATCCTGATATTTAGTTGCAGACGCGGCTCAGCTGATGACCGTGTTCCACTTTTATGAGTATTATAGAGTTAAGAATATTGTTGCAAATTCAGTGTATAAATCTATACTATAATTCTAAACAAACAAAGGCTCTAAACAAAGAAGGCTCTTTTGACTAGCATTGCATTTCTGCGATTAACACATATTTTGTGAACAAGATTGCATTTAGAATGAGATTGTGCTGAAAATTTTTGAGAACGAGATCGAGCTGAGAATGAGATCGCAATGAGAATTTTTGAGAATGAGGTCGCACTGAGAATGAAATTGCGCTGAGAATAAGATCGCGCTGAGAATGAGATTGCGCTGAGAATGAGATCGAGCTGAATTTGAGATCGCACTGAGAATGAAATTGCGCTGAGAATGAGATTGCGCTGAGAATGAGATCATGCAGAGAATGAGATTGCGCTGAGAATTTTTGAGAACGAGATCGCCCTGAGAATGAGATTGCACTGAGAATGAGATCGCTCTTAGAATTTTTGAGAATGAGATCGCCCTTAGAATTTTTGAGAATGAGATCGCCCTTAGAATTTTTGAGAATGAGATCGCCCTTAGAATTTTTGAGAATGAGATCGCCCTTAGAATTTTTGAGAATGAGATCGCCCTTAGAATTTTTGAGAACGAGATCGCCCTGAGAATGAGATTGCACTGAGAATGAGATCGCCCTTAGAATTTTTGAGAATGAGATCGCCCTTAGAATTTTTGAGAACGAGATCGCCCTGAGAATGAGATTGCACTGAGAATGAGATCGCTCTTAGAATTTTTGAGAATGAGATCGCCTTTAGAATTTTTGAGAATGAGATCGCCCTTAGAATTTTTGAGAACGAGATCGCCCTGAGAATGAGATTGCACTGAGAATGAGATCGCCCTTAGAATTTTTGAGAATGAGATCGCCCTGAGAACGAGATCGCCCTGAGAATGAGATTGCACTGAGAACGAGATCGCTCTTAGAATTTTTGAGAATGAGATTGCACTGAGCATGAGATTGTGCTGAGAATTTTTGAGAATGAGATTGCGCTGAGAATGAGATCGCTCTTAGAATTTTTGAGAATGAGATCGCCCTTAGAATTTTTGAGAATGAGATCGCCCTTAGAAATTTTGAGAACGAGATCGCCCTGAGAACGAGATCGCCCTGAGAATGAGATTGCACTGAGAATGAGATCGCTCTTAGAATTTTTGAGAATGAGATTGCACTGAGAATGAGATTGTGCTGAGAATGAGATTGCACTGATAATGAGATCAAATGAGAATGAGACAAGTGCACATTACAAAAAAACAATATGCATACAAATCACTTATAATAAACCATAGCTGTCAACATTGAACATTGAAAATAAGTGAAATTTTCCTGACCCTCAAACTTTAAAAATAAAGGACTAACCATTAAAAATCTAAAGAAATTATAATTAGCCTACATATGTGTGAGAGAGAAAGAGACAGTGTGTCATTAAAAAACAAATATCATAGAGAATGTTTAAATATTCTAATATCAGCTTATGAGGGAAACCGACGGGCTGGGGAAAAGGAGGGGGAGTACAGTGGTGCTTAGGAGGCCGAGTGCAGGAGTTTGGGAGAGGTCTGTGCACCTTTACCGATCAGAGAGCGCGCTGACACGGAGTAATTTATACTTTATACTCAACGCGTAGAAAAAATGACGCGTTGGGTGCACAAGACTGGCAAGACCTCATTTCGCATGGCACAGCGCACACGGCGCTGCGCCCGATGATGAATGACTTCAAGCCGAATTTGTCCGAGCTTGTCTCACACAGTCAGAGCGTACAAATACAGGATACTTTACGGAAAATACTAAAACAGGAAGACAGCGGGAAAAGAGCTAAAACATGTGAGAAACCGGGAAAAAACGGGAGGGTTGAGAGCTATGATAATAAACACTGCAACATTCTGTAAAAAAATAAGAATAGTTAATTTTGATATTATGTTAGGTCAGTTTGAGGTCGATATTTTAGCAATAAAGTAATTTTTTATGTCGAGTCAATAAATAGCTGTACTCTGTACATTTGACCGTTGTACCATAACTTTCTTCCAAATACAATAGTTTTGAGCTTCTGGTACAATACTTGGACATTTCCAATCTGGCAACACTGCTTCTGACTTCAGGTTATGCATCAGACGTTTAGCACATGCAGTGATACCTGAAACACCTTTTAGTTTACAAAAGCTCAGTTTTGCACAAATTTGCCATGTGACAACACAATAATTACTGGATGAAAAAGGATAATATAATTTAAATAATAAGCCAGATTGCCTACCTTCCAATCACAAACCATTGAGAGAAACTTAGAGATTAGCATATTTAAATACATTTAATCTAAGGCCATCATTTAAAGTTCTGATGTCTTATCAAGTCATTTTTTTATCCAAATATAATCTGAATGTCTACAGAGAGGATTATGTTTATGGATGTATCTTATTGTTTTACAGTATTAGAGTTAGGCTACAGACAGCTCTCATCTCAGTTTCTCTAAAGCTTGATCTCTGGACATCTGTCTTATGTTTTTGGGTAAATATCCAGATCGTACATTGTCCCCACATTAGTCTGTTAAATATTCATACCACCACCAAATAAGCAAGTGGAATATTACAATTGACCCAGACCACTGGGTTGAAGACCATGTTGAAGCAGGGTGTTTTCTATTTTGGAATTGTTCCATTCTTGAATTGACCTTTTGAGTTCAGCACCAGTAAAATTAGTTCCATTGTCAAAGTGCATTTCTATAACTTGACCCCTTTTTGCTATGAAAAAGTGCATAGATAAAGAAGTCTGTATCTAATAATGTAGCTACCTCTATGTGAACAGCTCTGCAGGCCAGGCAAGTAAAGATGATACCATAGCATTTAACTTTCACACTTGACCTCAAATGGCCCAAAGCAGCCAACTCCACTTCTGGTGAATGGAGGTTCATTTGGACGAACTCTGTTTCTGGGTTAGTCTGCCATAATTTGTTGACCTGTAACCCCACGTTAGACATCTAGACAGGATTCTTCTTATCAAGCATTTGGCATTGAACTTTTGCCACAGCCTAGATAGAATATAGTTGCATCCACTATGACCTGTTTCTTTGTGGAGAATCTGCTCTGATATTCTGTGGTCTTTTGGTAAGATAGCTGGATGTTTGGTTTCCACTGGCATGGATACACAACTGAGTCTTCAGCCAACACAGAGAATTCTGATTTGAAGTACTGGACATAACTTGATTATGTGACTTCCTCTACTAAAATATTATTTCCTTTGTAGTGCAAATACCTGGCAGTACTGAATGATTACTAGCTCGGCTTGCTGAAGCTCATAAACTGTGAGATTCTTTCCCCAAAGTGCATGATGTTTCTCTTTATCCTGTTCAAGTTCTGTCTGTGTAAGACTCCGTTTTCTTTTCCCTTTGGAATGGTTTAGCAGCACGCCTTTTACTCTGAGTAGCCATGCTACAGCTCTTTTTAGAGATTTCCAAAAAGAGAATTATTCCATTAACCTCTCTATTGTGTCGCTTTTCTCTTTCCCCACTAATGCTATCAGATTAACAATGACACTTCCTTTCTTAATCTCAGGGTCTGCTCCATTTAGCTCTTCTAGTCATAAGAGTTCTCTGGCCTTTGCTCAGCTGTTTTGGTGATGAAGGCAGAGCCCAAAACCCAGGCTTTGTTCTGCATAAAGGCGTCAATGCTTTGGCCTCTGGACGTATCTCCATTGGGGCACTTTGGAAGTGTGCTTTATTGCTGCAATCCTATTGGCCATAAACATCCGGAATCTGCTTTTTTCATTGGCAAGGTACTTAAGCACTGGTGTGCAATCAGTCCAAAGTGGTATCTGCATCCTTCTTTTTAACATTTGGTCCATACGTACAGCTAAAGTTGCTGCTCTCAGTTCCAAGTGTGGAATTGTTGTTGGTTTGAGTGGTACAGCTCTAAGCCAGTTAGAGAATTGCTTAGCAATATACTCTGGTACTGTTTCATCTCAACTGATTCTCAGTCTGTAGAGTTCCTGTAAGATGTTCTTCACAGACAGAATCACGAGCTGATCATGGACAGAATTCCTCTTTTTGTTAGCGGTCTGTTTTGGATGACAACTCTAAATTTGAAGCAGTCGGACTGGATGCACCATTGTACCCTTAATGCTCTTTCAATGGAAAGTGAATCTTGATCCAAATCGAGGTCTTTCAATTCTTTTGCCCTTTCTTCTTCAGGAATTTGTGCCAATACGGCAGTACTGTTGTTAATTGTGTTCATTTGAAGCCCTCTGCTTGACATAAGGCTGTTAGATCATAAATGGCTTGATCGACAGAACTGACAGATTTCAAGAAATCGTCAACATAAAAGTTGTTTTTTATTGTATTTACTACGACCACATCAAATTGGTGACCATTGTCGTCAGCACATCGTCTCAGGGCATAGTTGGCACAGCTTGATGATGACTTGGCACCAAAGCAATGTACTTTCATCCTGTACTGATGTACTTCCAATGGATTCTTCAGGAACTTCGTTTCTCAGGTTTAATGCACACTGCCCAGCAAGGCAGGTTGTTTGGCATTTCCACATCTTTATCCTTTTAAAGGCAATCCAATGTAGTAGTGCCTATCTATCATTGTGGTTGATTGAGAGGCCCTTTCAATGAAGAGTAGGTCTGATTTTAACATTTAAATGTTTTCCTCCTGCTAAGGGTAGTCCTATTTGAACTGCTGGCTCCTCAAATCTTCTAATCTGGAAATAGATACTCGATTAGAATTTACTTGTATTTCCCCATCTTTGGTTTGGTTACAGACCCTCTCTCAATGGTCCATTTCCCATCAATCCAAGAGCAATCCTCACTCCAGCATTTGGCTATCATTTGGCATCATTTACACTATAAATTACCTTCTGTTGCTCCAATGCCTTAGTACATCAGTCGGTACTCAGCAGACCTATTTCTGCATTGATGCATGGAACTTGTACACCCTTTAGATGCGGCCATTGGTCTACTTCTTTATGCTGTGTGATGTGATATTTGCTTGAACTTCAGCTAATGTAATGCAGTCATTATTATTCAAACCATTCACTTCCAAGTCTGTTACAACATTGCTGTGCACAAAGAACCCTTTGCTCCCCTGAGGAGGAGATGAACTGTTCGTCCACAGAGGTTGAGCTCTGTCATAAGTCTGTCAGTCAAGTCAAGTCACATTTTTTATTGCTTTTTACAATACAGATTGTATCAAGGAAGCTTCACAGTGATAACATGAAAATAATACAACACAGATCAATAATATTGTTGAATATTAAATGTCCCCAATTAAGCAAGTCAAAAGCCAAGGCAACAGTGGCAAGGAACCAAAACTCCATCAGGTGATTGAACCTTGGGAGAACCCAGGCTCAGTCAGGGGCCAGTTCTTCTTTGGCCAACGAAGGAACAGTGTGTGATTCGGGTAGCATAACAAAACAAATTGGATTGAAACATTAAGAGTATTTGTCCATTTCCATCTGTTTGGAAGTCAGAGTAATCGCTCCGGTATGGAGACAAGTTGTTGAGGGTCAGTTCAGAAGGATGCATTACTTCCATGGTCTAGAAAAGCATAAGAATTCACCACTTTACTGCCTTTTCCTGTTTTCACTTCACTGTTTTCCATAGCTGGAACTAGAACTTTATATTTAGCCCTTAAATGCAGCAGTGTATGATGTACCAACGACCATAGACAGCAAATCTTTCCTCAGATCAGAAATCTTTCCTCACAGGATTCACTCACGTACGCCGACTTCAGGCAACTAAAACACAAACCTCTCTCCTTGAAAGTCCAACTTGTCCATGTGAAGTAACTTTTGTATATTTCTACAGTGTTCCAGAACATGACCATCTCTGTAAAAGATATAAGCATTGTATCCATTTCATGATAACATTATGGCCTATACAAAAGTGCTTGTATCTTTTTAAATGCTAGTAGGTAGTGGATTGATTGGTTTGTTTTGGCAGACTTATGGGACTGCATTTTGATAACACTATTCACAGTCAGACTTTATAAAAGGTGTCTTTAACTACTATGAACTGTGTAAAACAATAGTTAGAATAGTTTATTATGTTTATTAATAATTATTATTATTTATTAGTTTATTATGTTGGTATTGTACTGTAAAATACTTGTGCTGTTATTGAGGAGGATGCAGATTAGACTAGCACATGTTTACTGTATGTGTGGGTTTAAGGGTTGACAGTGTCACTATAGATATATAGAATGACATTCAATTTTTTAAAGAAACATTCATAATTTTAAAGCTTGAATTGAGGAACTGATTAAGCTGATACAATTAAGATAAAGAGCTGCCATTTTTTAAGAGAATTCGCTCAATTATGCGTTTTTAATTGTTAGTACCCAGCATGCTGTGCACATGGCTGGTAATGGAGAGGAAATATTGAAATTTAGTGTTATTTTATGTGTTTTTTTGAGTAAAGGGAAACATCTGTTAATGTTTAAAGTTCAGTTATGTTTGACATTTGAAAGAGTTTCTATTATGTTGAAGTTTTGTGGCATTGTGCAGAAGATTAAGCCTTATAGTAAGGTTGTGAACAACTGCATGTATTGATAGTCTGAAGCATTTTGCTTTGTTCATTGAGCGAAAAATTGTTATGATGCTAGTGCAGTAATAAGTTTGGTTATGTGCTGTGCTAGTGGTATGCAGTCTTTTAATAATGCAATATATCTTAAAGTCAAACATAAACTTATTATTTATGTTATTTCCATTCATTCTAATGTACACACTTTTGAGCATCAATTTAAAATAAAAAAGCATATTTCACAAAAAAATTAAATTCATTGTATCATAGACTAAATAATAAAGGGTATAGAATATAGAAATTTGAGAAATCCAAAAGAAAAGTAATTACATGATTAAATTAAAAACCTACGATAGATCATTTGAGTTTAAGGTTTATTTTATGGTTGTTTTCTCAACATTTTCTTCTCAAACACTAAACAGAATAAGAATGGGATTTTTTAACCAACAAATGCCAAAAGCCTACATAGAAATCCTCTTTTCCAAAAGTAGTGTATAAAAACAAGGAACTTTTGTTGCATCTATCCCTGTGTGTTAATAGTACAAATCTGATATTATACTACATTTCGCTAAAATATAATGACATGTTTATTATTTTTTTATTTTTTTAACATATTAAATGTACTATGTACATGTATCATTTCAGTTTTTGTGATGGATACGCATTATCCCGCCGTCAGAGCAGTCAACAGTTAGCATGCATATAAAAACACTCAATCAATAATGAAACCAGGCACAGTTTGTATTCTTGATCAGACAAGAATAAGTATCTATTCACAGCAAAGAATGAATAAATAAAATGAAACACATACAGCCCCCTCCAAAAAAGTATTTCTCATATGTAGGAATATAATTATATAATCTGCAATTACAAAGAATGGGAGAAACTGTAACACCTCATATGGGAAAGTAAGTTCTCCCTGACAAACATGAAATATACCTATTTGAGATTTTGGCTTTCCTAATTGAATTATATAGGAAGTGTAGTTGCATGACTGAAAGTATCTGCCCACGTGCTTTCCCAAGATGCCCAGCTAATGAACGGATGGCATTGAAAGGAAGGTGTTTTAATTGGGCTTTGAGAAATTAGGACCATCTATCTTCTGTCCTGTTGTTTCTTTCACAGTCTCCTTGTTTTGCTGTGTGTTTGATTCTGCTGGTTGTGGATGTGATGTCTGTTGTGTGTGTGTGGATTCAGGAGTGAAGCAGCTCTCTGTCGGGGTGAAGATGTGGTGTACGAGATGCAGGGGTTGTGGATGTGATGTCTGTTGTGTGTGTGTGTGGACTCAGGAGTAAAGCAGCTCTCTGTCAGGGTGAAGATGTGGCGTACGAGATGGAGGGGTTGTGGATGTGATGTCTGTTGTGTGTGTGTGTGGATTCAGGAGTGAAGCAGCTCTCTGTCGGGGTGAAGATGTGGTGTACGAGATGCAGGGGTTGTGGATGTGATGTCTGTTGTGTGTGTGTGTGGATTCAGGAGTGAAGCAGCTCTCTGTCGGGGTGAAGATGTGGCGTACGAGATGGAGGGGTTGTAGATGTGATGTCTGTTGTGTGTGTGTGTGGATTCAGGAGTGAAGCAGCCCTCTGTCGGGGTGAAGATGTGGTGTACGAGATGGAGGGGTTGTGGATGTGATGTCTGTTGTGTTTGTGTGTGTGTGGATTCAGGAGTGAAGCAGCTCTCTGTCGGGGTGAAGATGTGGCGTACGAGATGCAGGGGTTATGGATGTGATGTGTGTGTGTGTGTGTGTGGATTCAGGAGTGAAGCAACTCTCTGTCGGGGTGAAGGTGTGGCGTACGAGATCGGGGGGGTTGTAGATGTGATGTCTGTTGTGTTTGTGTGTGTGTGGATTCAGGAGTGAAGCAGCTCTCTGTCGGGGTGAAGATGTGGCGTACGAGATGCAGGGCTTGTGGATGTGATGACTGTTGTGTGTGAGTGGATTCAGGAGTGAAGCGCCTCTCTGTCAGGGTGAAGATGTGGCGTATGAGATGCGGGGGTTGTGGATGTAATATATGTCGTGTGTGTGGATTCAGGAGAGAAGCAGCTCTCTGTCGGGGTGAAGGTGTGGTGTACGAGATGCAGGGGTTGTGGATTTGATGTCTGTTGTGTGTGTGTGTGTGTGTGTGTGTGTGTGTGTGTGTGTGTGTGGATTCAGGAGTGAAGCAGCTCTCTGTCGGGGTGAAGGTGTGGCATACGAGATCCGGGGGGTTGTGGATGTGATGTCTGTTGTGTGTGTGTGTGTGGATTCAGGAGTGAAGCAGTTCTCTGTCAGGGTGAAGGTGTGGTGTACGAGATGCAGGGCTTGTGGATGTGATGTCTGTTGTGTGTGTGTGTGTGGATTCAGGAGTGAAGCAGCTCTCTGTCGGGGTGAAGATGTGGCGTACAAGATGCGGGGGGTTGGGCGCTGGACTTAATGAGCCCCTCTGGGGTTCGGACTGAGATGATCAAACTACAGTCAGAGAACAGAGCCTCTGTGTTTTATGATGGCTGAGCTCAACAGAGCTGCTCTAAGTCATTGGATGCCTTTACATCTGCACCAATTATGCTAATATTGCTAATGATCGATATTAAGAGTTAACGTCGCCATGAAAGGGGTGTTGCGCTGGTGTTTTATTCTCCATTGTGCCGTATAAATCCAAGTGAAACGCTTCTGGAACAAGAACAAATGGCTTGATTGTGTCGGTAGGGAATTGGTTATATGGTTGGATGGTTGTGGATTGCTATTGGCTGATCTAATGTGAGTGACAGGTTGCCCTATCTTCGTCATCAGAGAAGAAAAATGCTGCAAGAGGGAGGGAAAGTTATTCTGATTCATGATTGTTAAACAATAAGGATGTGCACCAATAAATAATTTTATTTTTGAGGAATAGATTCTGATTGGTCAACCAAATGCATTCACCAATCAGATATTTGCCAATATTGACTGTTGTCTATGGAAACACTGTAAAACAGACTGATAATCCAGTTAACTGAAACTGTCTTTCATATAAAGTCAGATCACATCATGTCAGGTTTATTTGTTTTGCTCTTTTCAAAGCAGCTTAAGAGATTGAATTACTATTGCATCATTATCATATCTCTCCATAGAGTCTCTATTGTTTCATATAGACATAACTGCCACCACCCTGCAGTCTCAGTTGTTTAATGTTGTGAAAATGACCTACAAGGACATCATATTTAATATTATTGTGATATTATTGCAATTCATCTTGTTGTTGGGTTAAATTCTTTTGTACTTTGCAATGGAGTATGTTTTTTTCTAAGTGGAAGCTTTATATACAGTATAGCATATTGTATATGCTATATATATTTACATATTGAAAAGTATATTAGTATATTTACAGTATATTCACAATATTGAAAAATAATTTAACCTTAAGTCAATATGTCATGGCCACATATTTACGTATTTGGTGAGAAGCACTTTTATGATCAATAGACACACTTTTATGATGGACAGATGCACTTTTATGTTGGATAGATGAACTTTTATGATGGATAGATGAAATTTTATGATGGATAGATGAACTTTAATGATGGACAGATGCACTTTTATGATGGATAGATGCACTTTTATGATGGACAGATGCACTTTTATGATGGTCAGGTGTAGTGTTATGATCAATAGACACTTTTATGATGGATAGATGCACTTTTATGATGGACAGATGCACTTTTATGTTGGATAGATGCACTTTCATGATGGACAGATGCACTTTTATGATCGATAGACGCACTCTTATGATCGATAGATGCACTTTTATGATGGATAGATGCACTATTATCATGGATAGATGCACTTTTATGATAGATGCTTTTTATTATGGAGAGATTAACTTTTATGATGGATAGATGAACAAATATGATGGACAGATGAACTTTTATGATGGATAGATGAACAAATATGATGGACAGATGCACTTTTATGTTGGATAGATGCACTTAAATGATGATAGATGCACTTTTATGATGGACAAATGCACTTTTATGATGGATAGACACACTTTTATGATGGATAGATGCACTTTTATCATGGATAGATGCACTTTTATGAGCTTCAAACTGTTGGTTGCAATTCACCTCCATTATCAAGAGCCAGGACATTTTTTAATATAACTCTGTCCGAAAGATAGATGTCATATACACCTAGGATGACTGGAGGTGAGCTACTCCTTTAATAAAGCTTGAATGTGCGGTTCTATAAATATGCAAATGAGCCCTGCCTCCACTCACTCAGAGATCCACAGGATAATGACTGTCTTTAGTTCACTGCAGTTTTAAAGAGGAAATAAACAGCAATGCTGTCTTTTTTTAACTGGTCAATTTGAAGATTTTGGGATATTTGTCTCCTTTCAAACTTGAAAAAAAGTCTGAAATACACATTTAGTTAGACACTGTGTCTGTTTGTGTCTGTAGATTTCTCATAAATTCATCAACAGCTGGCGTTCTGAATCCTCTCGCTGCTCCGCAATCACTGTCTGTCTTCACACACACCGCTAGAAAGCTCTCTCTCTCCTGTACAATGCTGTCGGATCCAAATATGGTCATTTCTTTTTTTTCCAGCAACCAATCATGAAAGTAAAAGGTTGCAAATGCGCAATTTCATTGGTTGATGCTAAATCTTTAAAGCCCATTTTTCTCAAAATGACTTTTCTTTCATACTCCAAGTCACAAATTTCCACTTCAGTTGCACCTATACACACCAAACCGTACAAGCCTGTACCTAGATATATTATGAAGACATTTACAGAGGGATCTGTAAATATATTATTCCTAGCCTGATTTGTATAACATTTTATTCCAAAAAAAGCATGGCAAAAATAATTTTTAAAGGGATGGTTTACTGCTTTTTTTCTTTGCATGATTGTGTTTATGGGGTGCAATATAACATGTAGTCATTGTTTTTCTTTTTTTAAAGTCTTCTTTTTCATAAATTTCGCGATGGTCCTCACTGCGGAACATGAAATCCACAGGGAGGAGTCGGATCCAGATCCAACTCCTCCCACCTTACATACACCTAAATAGTGGTGCACGATATATCGGCCGCCGATATAACATCGGCCGATTTGGTCAATTTTTTACACATCGGTATCGTTCCGATGTCAAAATAGGGCCGATATGAACAGGCCGATGATCATCCCTGTGTTGTATTTGACGTGCGTGTAGATATGAGTGTGGGGGCGGGATGTTTGTTTTTGCACGAGCGTATTAAAAGCGTAAGTGCGTTTAAACATCAAGCGCACGAAGACTGGAACTGTTGAGCTGTTTTCTGCCAGCCTTCCTAATACGTATTTTTGTCCCGCCAAAGCCATATTTGACCGGTAAGTGATATGAGTGATTGCTGCGCTTGTTTAACTGAGGGAACAAGAGAGAGTGAAAGCACCGGTCACGCGCGCCGTCTTCAAAATGTTTTGCGCGCTCTCTCTCTCCCTCCCTCGCGCATGTTTATGAATTGAGTTGACTGAATATCTTTGAAAATACACGATGGTAAAAGGTCGGAAGACCGAAGTTTTTTTCTTCTGAACTACTGGTTGTGAATTGTGCTAAAATAACGTCACTGCCTTATCTTCTCTGAAAAGCTTTCTACAAATTTAGATCAGATGACATAACCACACTTTCAATAAACCAAAAAAGTCTACCTGGTGATGAAATGTTTTCTGTGTCGACTGTCGAGACCATAGACTGTAAAAATAGGTCGAGACAAATCTCGTGCGATGTTCTAAACTGCCTGGATAATCACACAACGTGTGCCGTGGTTCGTTGATGGCACGTCCGATTCGCGAACTAATGACTCCTTTGAACTGATTCACTTTAATGAATGGTTAAAACAACTGATCTGTCCAACACTGAGCTCAAGAGACATAAATTATTAAAGTGTACATTTGTTAACATTCTATTAATATTAGTTTCTATGCGGATTTACTCCATGACAAAACTACCCCAGTCATTCTAGATTGATTCATTCTTTCCAAATACAGCTAGGCCTATTCAAGTAATCTGGTGAAATTGTTTTTATATCACAATATATATCAAAGAAAAATAAAAAATGACTGTCATTTTTTACCAATATTGTGCAGCCCTAATCCTCGCTATGTGTTTTCTATACAGGGATATCGACATCGGTAAATATCGGTATCGGCCGTAACAGCAATGTTAATATCGGTTATCGTATCGGCCACAAATTTTCACATCGGTGCATCACTACACCTAAACCCACCCAACTCCGCCCCCTGATCCCTAAACCCACCCCTAAACCCAACCCTAATCCCACCCATCTCCACCCCTTGAATCGTGATCCGACTCCTCCCCGTGGATCTCATGTTCTGCATTGAGTGGCTACTGGAAAATTCACCTCTCTTTCACCGCGTTCTCCTCTGTCCTCTGAATGACTGGTTGACTTCCTGAGTTTATGAAACCACTCCCTCAGAAACAGGCAGTGGTTAGTTTGGGCCGGTGTGTTGTGATTGGCTAAACTGTCGCTCACGTTGTCCGGAACGTTCACTCCCATTACCTTTATGGGTGAAACGTGCATGTGCTTCGGTCCATTGTAAATAATGGTGTCGATACTGCAGTATCAGTTTGAGCCAGAATCCGACCCAGAAAGTGGCGATGAAGAGAGTCAAGCAGAACCTCACCACACACACTCTTACAGACGTTTCTGAATGATAATTTGCCTACATATTTTTTTACTTTATACACATTTGTTTTTCACAAGAGCATTGAACTGACTGGCTACTAACGTTATATACACAAACATCGTTGGCATTGGTTTACGTTCTTGATCAAATCGAAAATAATGTCATAAAGTATATATATACATGAAAAATACATTTACAACATTTGTACTTATACAAAATTCAGGTCCATAATGTTTGTACGCATGTGTCGTAGTCACAAAATAGCATAACTAGTAGCCTAGTGGCTATAAAGCCAGCGCTGGCATTTGATAAAACTAAAATACAAGGCTACGTCTGGAATTATACGTGAAAATACATTTAAAATGATAAAGTCTTAGCCTACTTACAGGTTGTGGCCCAACAACTGCTGCCTCTGGTTTTAAAGTCGGAACTGCTTCATGTTTTAGTAACAGTTTCTTGTTGAATCCGGTGTTGAACTCGTGGAGATTCTGTCTTCCGTAAAATGCGCAGCACAGAGAGCTAGATTACAATCGTCATTTTCAGGAACATAGTCAAACATAAATTGTATCCATTGTTGACGAAGTACAGCGTCCGTGGGAAGCCCGAACACAGAAGACCTGACAGCTGGTGAACAACACACTCGACGAGCCGCAGAAATATGGCCATGCCCTTTTTTGCATATTCCGGAAGGAGGGGTTGATGCAAATGTATGGGTTAGTGGCGTACCATAACCCAGCTGTAGTCCCAATCCAATCGTTTTTGTAGGCAATATACTTCCTGATTTTTAAAAGACGATATCTCTGCTTACACTGAACTTTCAGTGCTGCAACTTTGCAGATACTGTTCATGCACCAACAGCAACATTACACACTATTTAAAATCAAAAAAGTGAAATCGCAATCAACCCCCCTTTAAGGTTATTGAGTATTGACAGGATATTCTTACACAATAACCAGTGATTCTTGAAATTAGGGACAAAACAGGTTTTGATTTTCTAAAAAAAAAAAAAAAAAACTTCATTATTTTAAAAATCAGTGTATATATATTTGTTAAACGAGGGTTTGGCTATGTAACAATGTTTTGGAACAACCTCCCAGTTTTATTAATTTTATATAAATTAGAGGTTTGCGGGATCAGCACTGGATTTTTGTCAACACCATCAGACACATAGAAATGTCTATAAAATCATTTTTAATTAAATTATCACAGATGTTTTGACTCTTAGTGGTTTTTAATTGTCTCAATCACATAAAAATATTGATTAAAAAAACTTAATTAGATAAGTCCTCATTTGCATATTTAAAAAATATGCATTAATATGTATTACATATTTTTAATATTATTGAAAATATGTAATACTTTTTTTCTCATCTTAATGTAGGTAATCAACTGGGTAAGTTTCATGCTGATTTCTGCTAATTAACAAAATTACCCTATTCACCTTTAGTGTCTCGACTTAAAGGGATACCTCTGGAAAGATGAATGTGTATTTAAAAAGGGGTCATTTATGTAGAAGAAATGTGAAATTATTTTTTAATCTGGAGCTTTCTAGACTGAGAAAAGACAGAAAATGTATTTTTGGCTTATGTGGATAAAAGACAACAACTCCCAGAAAGCACTTTACTGTTCGCTGCGCTAGGAGGCCACGCCTACCGGTAACAGAGCGCAGTAGTTAAACAACAAGTCTATGCTACTAGTGAGTCCCTGTGATGAGTCTGCCCGAAAATGTGTTTTGAGATCGTTCAAAATGGGCTTTCGCGTTCTACTGAATTTCGTCATTCATTATGTTTCCTGTGGCGAGCAGGACGAGTGAGGGCCACGGGAGAACGGCGCGAGTCATGTTTACTGTGATGTTTACGTATTCAGAACCTTCATCGTTATTTTCAAAACGTTTCTGCCGGTGAAATCAAACGCACTGGCACTGATCTGTGATTGGTCTGTTAGCACATTAGGCCCAACCCCCCCATGGGCAGGTTTGAAAGGATGGGGACTAGAGCTTGTGGTCTTTACAGAAATCCCTCTCTCTTACACTTCCTCCGATACTGTCCGATACTTCACTTCCTCCTTTTTCACTTCCTCCTACAATGACGCAAAAATCGTCATTTTACGTCATTGTAGGAGGAAGTGAAAAAGGAGGAAGTGAAGTATCGGATTTCTCTCGTCTCATGGGAAAATTAGAGAGTGTTGCACAACCATTCAATAGTATGACTGGGTTTCTAACAATGGAAATGGGTGGAGTGTCCCTTTAAAGCACATTAAAAACACCACATATAAACTACATTAAAAGCTGGATTTTCACCACTGGGAGACTTAACAGAATCAGAAGGTTTACGTGAGCTACAATACTGCCATAAACACATTATATTCACATTATGAGGGCACATCTGTGACCATTGATTTATGCCGTATTATGAGATGAGATGATGACATCACAGAACATCTTTACAGTGAACAGCCTTACTCCTGGAGCAGTGTGCTCTGATTGGTACGTTTGGGAAAAGTCCCGCCCCTTTCCATAACCACCAGTTTCAGCCACTGCTAACTAACGCAACCAGGCCCTGCCCCTTTATTCTGTGTATGAATTAATATGAGGAATATTGTGATGTATTAATTCCGGAAGAACATCAAGACTACAATGGAGACGTTTCAGGAGTTCAGAAACACTGAAACTGATATAGAGAAGAACTCCCACTAGAGGGACTTTGGAGCTTTGCTGAGCTTTTCATGCACAAACAGCAACATTACACTAAAGATGGGCACTATGAAAAGAAGAATAGGTACATTTAACACTGCATTCTTCGGTTAAAATGATGATTGGTTGGTTGGTTGGTTGGTTGGTTGGTTGGTTGGTTGGTTGGTTGGTTGGTTGGTTGGTTGGTTGGTTGGTTGGTTGGTTGGATGGATGGTTGGTTGGTTGGATGGTTGGTTGGTTGCTTGGTTGGTTGCTTGGATGGTTGCTTGGTTGATTGATGGATTTGGTTGGTGTTGGTTGATTGGTTGATTGGATGATTGATTGATTGATCTGTATGGTTGTGGGATACACTTGTGGTTCGGTGTAATTCCTGTTGGTTGGTTGGTTGGTTGGTTGGATGGTTGGTTGGTTGCTTGGTTGGTTGCTTGGATGGTTGCTTGGTTGATTGATGGATTTGGTTGGTGTTGGTTGATTGGATGATTGATTGATTGATCTGTATGGTTGTGGGATACACTTGTGGTTCGGTGTAATTCCTGTGGCTTTGTGTAAACAGTGTTTTATGGATAGCCCTGTCACATCTCTTAATGATTTCTTCACGTAGATAATGTGCCAAACAAAAGTAGCCATGTTGACTTTTTAATCCGATTACGACATGAGATCAGACATAACTTTACACAGAATTCTTACTGTTATAATGTACTTGAAACATTCACAGTGCATGCTAGACTTCCATTAAAACATATTCAGTTTATAAATACAAAGAAATGAGGGAATTGTTTTCGTCCGCACTCCACAGTCTGGCACAATTGATCTCTACAAACATTGTGCTGAAAATATTCCCGTGGAAAAGCTTTGTGGAATCTGACAAAACACCTGGCACACAAACCCGTGCTCAGTAGTTACGTGAGAAGGAATCTCCACAAAATAAAGTATAGAATGAAAGAAAATAAGTGAGAAAGAGAAAGACGAAGCATCTGAAAGAGAGAGAGAGAGAGACCGGCCCCTGAGGGGCCCCTCTGTGTGCTCACTATAGATGAATGAAGGCCTGCGAACCCTTCAACCAGAATGATCTGAGCACATCATTACAGCTCGCGTCTGAAACCTGTGCGCACACAGAATCCCTAATCACTCGCTCATTACAGCGTCGCACACTATACGAGTGCGTCCATGCACATGATGGAGTGCACATATGGGTCAATCGTGCTTATCCCTCACCTCACAGCGGAGGCGAGGGCTCCATAACACCATAACACGCTCCGTTTATTTCTCTTTTGGACAGTAAATGGAGAAAAGTATGCACTGGTAGTTGTTAAAATTGCTACTTTTCTTAAGTTGACACTATACAAGTTATGCTATATTTGACTACCTATAGAATACTGTTAAATATGAATTATTTTGGTATTTTGAAGTATTATCATGATTTTCTTTAGATTCATATTATAATTTCATTTCTGTAGCTCAGCTGCATTATTCAGTACATGCGACATTGGCGATCCAGAAGACTCCTGTAGAGCAGGGCTTCTCACCTCTGGCCCTCGAGGGCCGCTGTCCTGCAGACTTCAGATCCAAGCCTGATCACACACACCTGAACAAGCTGATCCAGGTCTTCAGGGTCACTGGGGGAGTGTGTTCAGGGCTTGAGCTCAACTCTGCAGGACGGCGGAACGAATTCAGATAGTTTGGTGTTAAAGTGCATTGTGCGAGTTAGTGTGGATCAGTTATTAAAACTCGAAAGCTTTTTTCCCCTCGCTCTTTGTTTTGACCTAATGGGATGCACGTGTGTGTCCTTGTGTGTGTGTGTGTGTGTCCTCCAGCACAGATCTGACCTCTGTCTGGACACTCACTGTTGCCCCGAGACTCGACCCCAGATTGTGTTTGTGTGTGTGTCGTGACTCTGACCCATACTAGGACATGATAGGATATGATTAAGATTCATGTGGTATTTTCTGTTGTATACCTCAACCCCAGTTTACTATGAAAAGAAAACCTTAATTGTAACTGATTGTGTATAATGATTTTAGTCGCAACATTTTTGATGTTTTGAATAAATGAAATGTTTAAATGTCAGATACATTTGCCAAATTACATTTCAGCCTAATAGTTTAATAAAATGGTGTTGTAGGTTGTCTTATATAAGTTTTAAGCTATAGGATCTTTTGGTAATTCTTCATGAAATAACATATGCAAGAGAGACGTATCCTTTACAGCTAAATTTACAGCATCATACAGATTCTGGAAGTATCTATATTACTGGAATATCATGTGAACGTTCCTGTAAATGTAGTTTGTCAGATGTTTAGGTGCTTTGCATCTATCTTTTACTCCAGTTTTATCGATTTATTATGTGACAAGCTGTTGAGGAGAGCTGTGTGTGTGTGTGTGTGTGTTTAATTCAAGAAGGGCCAAAAGGTTGTAATAGCTGTCAGAGAGAGACACCAAAGGAAAGAGAGTCAAAGAGAGAATCTCTTCACTCTGGACAGTAGCATAAAATTGGGATAATCGCCATCAATTGTGCCTCACAGTGAATTCCTGAAAGAGTGATTCATCCCGATAGAGAGCGGATTGAGCGAGAGGAGAATGGGTCCTGCCCCCCTCCGAGTCCATCCGCTGCTCTCCCACGGTGGGCATATGCATGACATCAGCGGGCTGAATGGGGCTGGCATCCTCCCGCATCCCTCTCCATGCCAGATTAAACCCAAAGGGAGGAAGAAGGGGGCACTGACACTTTGGGGAAGGACAAAAGCCCTCAGATGGGTCTCCGGGAAACTTCACATGGTCCTGGCCAAGTTAGGGAGAAAAAAAGAGTGATTTTCTGTTACCTTTCACTGGCCCCCTTTGGCACGGCATTGAGACACATCAAACACAAACACACACATTGTGTTTTCATGTTTTATGGGGACTTTCCATAGACAAAATGATTTGTATACTGTACAAACTATATACTCTATCCCCCTATAACCTACCCCCAAACCTAGCCATTCACAGAAACTTAGTATGAAGCTGTTTTCCTCATGGGGGAAAAAATGGACCCACAAAAAACAATTATTTGTCCACTAACCCCATAACTTAGGGTTTACCTGAGCCACACACACATTGCATTTTACCTATGATGCCTGGTGAGGAATTTTAACTCAAGGGATTCCCTGTCCAATAGGAACTTGCTCTGAGTTAAAAGACATTTTGTCTGAACGCAACAACGACATTAGCTGGCGACAGTCGTGACATCACTATAGTGCGACCGTGAATTTAAAAGGCCACCTTTTATAGAGTACACGTCATCAGGTTTTTGGCTTCAGGAGACCATTTGTTTTGAAGCGTGTGTAGGTGAAATAGAATAGCATCCTCTGACAAGTGTTTCAGGAAGTGTGTTCCTCCATGTGCATCTTATCTTATGCTGGAGAATACAGGATCCTTGAATCATCTGATAGCAGTCTTCTGGCTTCGAGTCAGGAAGAGCAGGATGGGGCTGTTGAGGGCATAAATACAGTAATGGAGCCCTATCAACCTGCCTGCCCTGCATACAATGAACTGTTAGAGGTAATGGCCCTTGCGTCTCTGCTTGAAAACGTGAGAAGCTGCAGATTCACAGCGAGGTGGGGAGGTCCTGGATAAAAATATATTTGACTCGCATTCATCTCTTTCATCCATCAATGCCTTTCATTGATTATACACCTGTCTTTCTAGCGGGCAAACATTGATGTTAAAGACTCCAACCCTACAGTCAAAAGCATTACGAGTAACATCAAAACTCAATGGCCGGATGAATGCGTTACAGGCCGGTGGGGCTTTTCACTTAGTGGCAGTGTCGAAGGCCTACCAGGCCAACCTGCTTAAAGATCTGGATGTCGGCAAGGTATTGTCCCCTGAACCGGTCACGGATCTTGCTCTCCGGGGCTCCAAACAGACAGCCGTCACAATTGGTCTTGCGATGAAAGCCATAGAGAGACATCTGTGGATCAATCTGGCTGACATCGGGGTGAAACACTTTATTTTCAATGCAAACACATCCATCGAGACGGTGGTCGATACGTTCAGATAGGCAAGGGTGTAGTCTGCAGCTTGTTTAAGAATGCAACGCATTCCAGGTCTGTGCCTCAAACCTTGGTGGACCCTTGAAAAAAACCCTCCCCCCTTCCTTTCTGCCCCCCTCCCCTTCACCTATGACCTTGAGTGGGGGGTTTTGGAGGTGCTTTTTAAGCAGAACATCAAGTGTCTCTGCTTTCTGTGAGCCGCTGTGATGGCTGTCTCTTAGACTGACCGTGAAGTTGAGGTTGATCGTTTACTCTCCTAGACAGTAACTTTGTTGGGCATCCACTCACCTGAGCTGCAGCTAGACAGTGACATCAGGTGTGTCGGCCCTCTGTGAGGCCACCTTTGGTTGACCACTATGGTTGACGTGCTTTAGAGAGTGGTTTCTCTGAGGCCTCCACAATCCAGAGAACCTGTCTCGGGTTTTGACCCAGTAGACATTTGACCCAGAGATGCTAATTTTGAGTCAGGCAGGGTTGAGCGTTTCTTTAGCATTTTCCTGTGTTATTTTAGGGGTTGAACCAGATCCCCCTTGTAGAGTCACATTTGAAGGATCTAATGTTTCTTTTTGGCAGTATAACCTTAAAGGTAATACCTGTAAGGAAGGCTGGCATTACCAGACCTTTGAGCTGTGTCCTTGGGACGGGCACTGGATGCCCTCCCCGGTAAGGTGGAATTAACAGCAGGTTCTTCCTTGAATAGGGCTTGGAGCTTAGGTTGTGGCCTTAGGGAATAGAGTCACTGACAGTTCCGTGTTTGACCGGAGTGAGGGACTGGTCTCTGACACCTATGAGCCTTTCTTTGTGCTTGCCATAGCCATTTAGGCAGTTATTTCCTCAGCATGGCAGAGTGGATACTCGTTCCCCAGAGAGTCTTTGGACCCAGTTCGAGTTCCTATTTAAAAGCCCACGTCACAACTCCCCTCATAAAATTGCACTGGTTGCTAGAAGGCACAAGCCTCAATTTCAAGGCACTGATGTTTGCCTACAGAACAACCACTGACTCTGCACCTCTATACCTGAACTCATCACTTCAGTCCTATGTGCCATCCTGAAGCTTCCGATCTGCAAGTGAACGGCACCTTGTGGTGCCATCCCAGAGAGGCACAAAATCCCTTTCACTGACCTTTACCCTGACTGTTCCACGCTGGTGGAGTGACCTACCTAAATCCACCTGAGCTGCTGAATCTTTTGCCATTTTCAAGAAACTTCTGAAGACGCATCTTTTTCTGCAACACTTGACCCATTAATAACACTTACTATTCTATTTCTATTAAAAATAATAATAATTAAAAAAACTTGCTACATGTACTGTGCTGGACTAACTGGGACTGGTCATGGCACTTGCATATTGTTGCCCTATTGTTGGTTTGATTGCTTGTGTTGCAATCCTCATTTGTAAGTTGCTTTGGATAAAAGTGTCTGCTAAATGATTAAATGTAATGTAATGTAAATGAAAGGGAACATCTCAGGTTACGCATGTAACCATGGTTCCCTGTGAAGGGGGAACGAGACACTGTGTCTCACTGTCATGCTTTGGGTATACCTGGTCACGTGCCCTTTCGACAAAAATACTGATGACGTGTACTTTAGGTGGCCTATACTCACGGTTGC
The DNA here is from genome assembly GCA_038021265.1 of Cyprinella venusta. NCBI lineage: Eukaryota > Metazoa > Chordata > Actinopteri > Cypriniformes > Leuciscidae > Cyprinella > Cyprinella venusta. The sequence continues at coordinate 438,020 of CM075886.1, read as the reverse complement.
AATAGAGTGATGTCACATCTGTCGCAGGCCAATGTCATTTTCGCATTTGATCAGACATCGTAAGACTGGAGGCATTCCCCAAACCCCATTCCCCTTTGAACGTAGTGTCTTGTTCCCCTTCTCAGGGAACCATGGTTACATGTGTAACCTGAGACATTCTGTCATCCTTCCAGAATGAGTGGATTCCCAACAATGATAGGGTGACCAAAAGTCTTGTTTGCCCAGGACATGTCCTGTTTCAAGTCCTGTCCTGGCCGTCCTGGCTGTTTTTTATAAAGTGATGAAAATGTCCCGGTTTTTAAAAAACTCTACAGTAAAAGATCAGCTCTACAGCAAAATATGGACGGGCAAACAAGGAGGATGAGGAAGAAAAACAGGATAAAGCGGAAGAAAACTAAAGATTTAAATATATTTTGTTAGTTTGTTTTTGTAAGTTTGTGAGAGCTATTTTTTGTTCACTTTGGAGGTATATTTCTTTTAGTTTTTTATTATTTATAAATTTATTTTTCTACTACAGAAGAGACATTATTTCTATCATTATTTCATTCATTATTTTTGAAACCTGCCATAATAAAACATGTTGAGTAACTTCTGAGAAGCCTATCTGAATTTATGTCTTGTAATACAACAATTTTCTATCCATAGAGAGGAGGCATAGCCAACTTTAATGTATTGATATTAATAATGTTTTTGAGTAAACTTCAAGTATCATTTGAGTATCTGTTTGCTGGGCTGAGCGTCCTGGTTTTTGGTAATCACAATATGGTCACCCTAAACAATGGTAGAATGGTAGAAGGTCTTCATTATGGACAGTTGGTCTGACATTCCTGTATTTTTGGAGGCTGCATAAATGGAAGATCCTGAAATGTATCCAGAATCCTTTGGGTGGGAGTGTGAGAATAATCTCACTGTTTAGATGCTGGGATAGAATTTCAGATGAATCCCAGTTCAGTCAGGCTTGTGTATTCTGTACGTTAACCAATAGGCAATTAATTCCTAGTCAGCTCAGGTTTGTTTCTATAGTGCTTTTCACAGAGAGCAGCTTTACAGATCATGTCTTAAAGGGATAGTTTCCCCCCAAAATGAAAATGAGCCCATGGTTTACCCACACTGAAACCACCCAAGGTGTATATATTTCAGTGATTAAGACTGCATGTGTTCACTTCTAAGAACTTGTAATTTAAAGAAATTTAAAATTTTCTTTGGTTTCTCCACTTATTTAGGTTACTCATTACATTTCTTAATGAATGTTACTTCCATATATATTTTAGTCACTTGTCTGTTTGCAGTATTATGTACATGAGGGCGACCCTAAAGGTGCATTCGCCAGAGTTTAGTTCCAGTTCACAGTGACTAGACATGACAGATCTGACCCTGCTGCTGTTTTTACCTTTTGTCCCGCAGCTGGACGGTCATCAGTGCACGTTGTTTAAATGAAATGGAGATTTGCCTGTTGTCTCACACTCACACTGTAATTTTGAAGTTTTGTTTTATTTAGTTTGTATTGTTTATGGTAATGACTTTGAAGGCAATAAGGTGATCATTTCCGAATGAGAAACATCGTCTGTTTTTTAATTGCTGTTTCTCACACTCATATGTCCAGTACTCAGTCCGTCCTGTTCTTAACAACTGGATAGAAACAGACAAAAGTGAAGAGCCACCAACGTCATTCGTGACGTTTCTCATCACTTTTATTTATAGTTGGTAAATTATCATATGTAGAGTATCTTCAGGCCACGAGTTACTATCTTGAGGCCTTAAGTTACTATCTTGAGGCCACGAGTTACTATCTTGAGGCCTTGAGTTACTATCTTGAGGCCACGAATTACTATCTTGAGGCCTTAAGTTACTATCTTGAGGCCACGAGTTACTATCTTGAAGCCTTAAGTTACTATCTTGAGGCCACGAGTTACTATCTTGAGGCCTTAAGTTACTATCTTGAGGCCACGAGTTACTATCTTGAGGCCACGAGTTACTATCTTGAGGCCACGAATTACTATCTTGAGGCCACGAGTTAGTATCTTGAGGCCTTGAGTTACTATCTTGAGGCCACGAGTTACTATCTTGAGGCCACGAGTTACTATCTTGAGGCCACGAGTTACTATCTTGAGGCCACGAATTACTATCTTGAGGCCACGAGTTAGTATCTTGAGGCCTTGAGTTACTATCTTGAGGCCACGAGTTACTATCTTGAGGCCACGAGTTACTATCTTGAGGCCACGAGTTACTATCTTGAGGCCACAAGTTAGTATCTTGACACCACGAGTTACTATCTTAAGTCCAAGAGTTACTATCTTGAGGCCACAAGATACTATCCTTTGTTACTAGGTCTTTGTGTTTTGAATGTTGTTTGAAAACACTGAATATTAGTGATTATATAAATCCTATATGAGCGTATCAATCACAAAGTAGATTTGTGTTGAGCAGTCTTGTGAGTGTGATGGTATTGCAGCTTGCCTTGTTTTCGTGGGCCGGATAGTCTTTCAGAGGACTGTAGTTTACGGCCCGCTGGCCTAAATACTGTTTGGCAGAGAGCAAAAAACCCGTTTGGGTCTAGGACGACTGGAATCGTTGACAATGGGAACTTGGACATGTTAATGGCTCATTCCTTGGCTGACTGTATTACCTTCTGCTGAGTTGAGCCATGGTGAATGAAGCTGCTCCCAGATCTAGAGCATTGGTAGAACCTGTCTGAATATCCCATATCACCACAGAGTTTCATTTTCCCAATGCTATCCTTGAATATGATGCTTGCTCAGTGTGTTAAACATGAATACATAAGTCTTTAATATGTGTCAAACAAACTCATGCAGTCTCATATGCGCTACAATGATTGTGTGTGTGTGTGTTAACAACACACTAAACTTGAAAAAAGTAGAACTTTTGGATGATAAATTTTCACTTAGACATCAAAAATAGCAAAACTTCCTGATCACCATCTGTTCCTTGAATCTGGCGAGGAGATTTATCCGTAGGGAAACCAGCATCGACTCATTAAGACAGACACATGTGCCATTCTGCCAGTTCCTCTAAACACGCATCCAATTAAAAATGTGTAATTACACAAGATCACACATGATCAGCCAACATGAACACCTGTGAGAGGGAGCAGTGCTAATGCGTTTGCAAGGTGTACATGTGCATTGCTTATTTTCATACCATATTCTCTGACCTAATTTTATTTCATTTTCTCTCAGACTTAAAGTAAACCAATATGTAGATTAAACCGGATTTTAAGACAGGTCATGTTAAACTGTGCTGATATCTGACATAAACTGTGGATGTACACTGACTGATTCAAGAACCCTTATAGCAACATTGGTTAGCTAGAGTAGTAATAACAGGGCTTTAAAGTGTATTATGAGAAAATGTAATTACTTTTAATTTACTTTATTTTTTTTACAAGCAGAACTGCAGTATTTAGGTGATAATTGTATACGAATAACTTGTTACTAAACATGTGTCCTTTGATGTTCATCATACATCACTTGATTAGCAGGACAAAAACTGTATGAATGTGATGCACAGGGTGATGATGCCATAGCAACACATCATCAGTGCTATAGAATCGTGTCAATTCATTGGCTGATGAACAGCGCGCGTTCACACATGGTGCCATTGTGCCTGATTTTTCTTTCTGCAGTGCACAGTATGTCTCAGGCCGCTGTCCTGCAACTCACGCTGAACTTTAATAATTCCCCTTTTGAGTGGCAGATATGTGGCTTCAGCCTTGCACACTATGGCGGTCTTGGAAGCCTTTCAAGCTTAGTTCAAGAGGCCCTGGTATGAAGGCACAGCAGTGGATGCCGAGGCTTGACACTGACCAAGCGGATGACGAATGACTGAAGATCCTGTTGGTTCCATACTGAATTTTGTTCATTAGCATCTTCAGATGCGACTGCTTTGACACTTAAGGTGTATATAGATCCTGCTTTGCCTAATAGAGGCGGTGTATTTTCTAGTGCTTTGGTGGCACGTGTGTTGCCTTCCCTGGGCATTCGGGCTGAAAGTCAATGGAAGTTTGACTCCTGGATCATCAGCCTATTGGGGTGCTAGTATGTTTGCTGAGCTACCGTTTGCATAGCGTGACTGCATATATTCCCATTGCGTCATCATGCGGCGTTGAGTTCCAACAAATTGGAAAGTCTTGATTGCTGATGTAACCCTGATTCCCTGAGTGGGAACAAGACGCTGTGTAGCTTCTTGGGCTTGTGCCAAATATGGGCGAATAAGGCTCGTTATGGGCGTCATCTATCAGCCAATGAACTGGCATGACTCTGTAGGACAGTGTGACTACTGATGTGTTCCCATTGCATCATTACGCAGCGTCTTTGAGAACGTCTTGCTTTATGTATGTAACCCTTGTTCCCTTTTAGTCAGTCATGTTCGACGTTATGCAAGAAAATGACGACTTGGGATCCCAATTCATCAGTCGTTCTGACGTGACTTAGAGCGTTAGGGGAGCGTTAAAGGGAACCAGGGTTGCCTCATTAACCTAGATGTTTTGTTGTTATTTGAATGATGTATGATGTAAATGCCAGCTGCCCCTTCACATGCTCATGCCATGATTCCACCTATTTACTCTCGTGTCTGTTTCTCTCTGCAGTTCTGGAAACATGCCGAAGCACGTGGAGGTCAGAATGCACGAAAGCCACCTGGAGCCCATTGAGGCGAGGCCAAGCTCCAAGTTTGCCACGATATGCCAGAAGCTGCGCAAGAACCTGCTGCTCACACTGACTGTAATGGGTGAGTGTTCCTCAGCGTCTCCCAGGGACAGTTTCACAGCACTCGTAGCATGATTACACGAATGTCGGGACAGTAGAGGGTCCGAACACCACAGCAAACAGCTGACTGTAAATCCTAGTATTTGATTTAAACCTCCGGCAAATTTCCTGCGACTAAAGCATTGGGTTAGCCTAACCCTAACTACACATGATCAGTCTTGCATTATTGAAATTTTTTGGTTTCAGAGGACCTTAACTGGGTGGTGAGATTATTTGTTAGGAATGACACATGTTCAGGAAGATTTTGTCCAAATGATCCAAAAGAAGAGCTTCTCTTTCCCCCATCCCAGGTGTGATTTTGGGAGCCGTGTTCGGTATGCTGCTGCGTGTCGCTTCTCCGATCGACGACAACATCGTCATGGTCATTGCCTTCCCTGGAGATATTCTAATGAGGATGTTGAAAATGCTCATCCTTCCCTTAATCATCTCCAGCTTAATCACAGGTAACACACACCCCCTCGTTTAACAAGCTGACGACTGTTAGATTAGAAATGGGGAAGATTTGCACCAGTCATAAAAATGAGAATACTTCCTGTGAGACTCAACTGAGCTCCTGTCTCAAACGCCTCCTCCTGAAGTCTATATTGCAATCTGTCTCAAACGCTTGGTCTCCTCATGGTTGTATATGTTACTGTAGTTAAACAGTAAAGCATGGCGCTGGCCATGGGTTTGATTCCCAGGGAATGCATGAACTGATAAATGCAGCCAAAGCTATCTATCGATAAAAGTGTCTGCTGAGTGCATAAATGACCGTATGGCCATGAAGTGACCAAGTGTAAACAGCCTCTAAGTTTAAATTCTTAAATAACACAAAATCTTAACAAAGACCGTCCTTCAATGTCTGTGTATTCATTCAATTTAAGTATACAAGAGATAACTCGTTGAAAGCGATTGTGATGAAGTCTCTCCTGTAGAAAAAGGCAGTGGAAGAAAAACCCTTTCTAAGGTCTTTTTTTTCAGTTTTGTGAACATAAGTTTCCTATATTGGACTGGATAAATGTTAAACATTTGGTTTGATAACTCATTTTTCATGCCCTCTCTTTTTACCATTAACAGCCAACAATGTCCAAGAGTCATTCACAAAAGTACGAGTTGTGCTCGCTTTCGGGTTGAGCTTTCCGCAACTGCGCAACCAGGGTATAGGTTGCCAGGTTGAGATGACAAATGTGTTTAAAATTGTACATTGTGTGTGGTTTCTGTGAATACAGTGCATTTAATACAAGATCTGGCAACTGGTCAACATTACACAAATACTGTATATTGCTCCGATTCTTCATAAGGAGTTTGGGCCATGCGGGAGATAGGGCTTAAAAAACGGGAGAAACCCGGGAAAAATGGGAGTGTTGACAGGTATGAGTAAATGTATAATTGTAGCCTTTTTTAGAGGTTTATTTACACAGCAATCACATTCACAGGATTCACAGGTGTGCACTGCCAACAGAAATAAGATGTGTCTTGATTGTTATTAAAGAAATGTTTGAAGATGTTTAACCTATGACTGCTTTCATACCCAACGCATGTGATATAAGCTATATATCAAGACATTTGAGCTGGTGAATATGAAACAATGACATGCCCATTTCCCCAACCAAGGTCTGGCTGGTCTGGATGCAAAGTCAAGTGGTCGTCTGGGTTCCAGAGCCATGATCTATTACATGAGCACCACTGTCATTGCTGCTGTGCTGGGCGTGATCCTAGTGCTCCTCATCCACCCTGGAAATCCCAAACTCAAGGAGAATCTCGGAGAAGGAGCGAAGAATGATGAGGTTTCCAGTCTGGATGCCTTTTTTGACCTCATCAGAAACCTCTTCCCTGAGAACTTGGTTCAGTCTTGCTTCCAGCAGGTACGACTCCACGGCTGTGTGCTAAGACTCGAAGTTGATACGGCATACGTGGGCTGGGGAAAATAATGCATTCGTTTCTGCGAATGTTAATATTTGCTGTTTAATTCGTTACAAATAACACGTTTCCACATTCACTTGGATATTCAGTGGGACAATATAATTTATCAGTTTCTTACGTAAATACCCACACTGTTGACTGACTGTATTAAATGCTTGATGGTTAAAGTGAGACAAGAACTTGCAACAAAATGGTGAACTGATTGAGGTGATGTTTAAATGCACAGATCCAGACCGTTGTGAAGAAGATTGAAGTTCAACCTGACCTCGATGATACCAACAGCACTATGTCTGACTATCTCTCTAACGCCACCAAGCCTCCGCCCATTATCATAGTCAAGAAATCTCTAGAGTTCAAGAGCGGGATGAATGTGCTGGGTAGGGCAATCATTCTCTCAAATATCTTTAGATAGATCCTTACCTTTTCATTTATTTATATGTTTTCATCTTTGTCTTTCAATATGTTCCAGGTCTAATTGGATTCTTCATTGCCTTTGGAATTTGCATGGGCAAGATGGGAGACAGAGCTAGGCTTATGATTGAGTTCTTCAACATTCTCAATGAGATTGTGATGAAGCTTGTCATCATGATTATGTGGTCAGTTGGACTTTTCATGTCCTCTTGCTGAATAAGAAGTCTAGCGATTATGTTTTATACCGATGGACTCACATTATGGGCTGACTTTATAGGTACTCACCCTTTGGCATCGCCTGCTTGATCTGTGGAAAGATCATCTCTATTAAAGACCTGGAGGTGGTGGCCAGGCAGCTGGGGATGTACATGGTGACGGTTATTATTGGTCTGATCATCCATGGTGCCATATTCCTGCCCGCCATCTACTTTGCAATTGTGAGGAAAAACCCCTTCACGTTCTTCATGGGAATCTTCCAGGCCTGGATCACGGCTCTGGGCACAGCTTCAAGGTATGAAATTACAATCAAGACCTTGAAGCGGATTTGTAGAAGAAACACCCATAAACACCTCAATACGTGGCCACTCCCAAGCATAAGGAGCTTTCTTTGCCATTAATGATTGGATAACACAATAAAAAACCTTTGTAGCTACACATTATAGATGTATATATTTACCTTTTGCCTACATATTGTAATATAATCACAACCATAATTTCTTAACCGAGTAAGAATGATCGTTTTGTCCTTTCTTCTTCTAGTGCTGGCACTCTGCCTGTAACTTTCCGTTGTCTTGAAGAAAACCTTGGTATTGACAAGAGAGTTACACGGTTTGTGCTTCCAGTTGGAGCAACGATTAACATGGACGGAACAGCCCTCTATGAGGCGGTAGCTGCCATTTTTATTGCCCAGATGAACGGAATTTACCTAGATCCTGGTCAGATCGTCACTGTCAGGTAATAATAGGTTGGGTCGTAATTTTACTACGAACCAACATCCACCTAATAATTCATGCCCTGTGCACCAACTAAATGTTACATTTATTCAATGTTTTTGTAGGTGAATGATCATGTGCATTTCTTTCTCCCAAGTTTTTTCCCCAAAACCTCCACATTTAACATTTCCCTGACCAGAAACTGAATAATGCCTTTCATATAAAAAGCTGTCAATTATTCTTGTCCTCTTCTGAGGCACAGTATCACCAACTTTTAATAAATAAGTTAAAAACACCTAGCCTACTAACAAAATAGTCAAATTTTTCAACTGAAGTCAGTTCGGTGTCAATCCAGTTCTGTTCAATAACTGTGTAAAGTTAGAAAAGGAGCTCTGTAGAATGAGAGTGATGTCATCATCCAGCTCGGATCAGTTCTCATGCAATAGTGTCAGTGCATTCAGATCAATAATATTAGCAAAGCAAGGCAAGGCAATTCATTTATAAAGCACAATAAATGTGCTGTACAATTCTTAACCATGTAAAAAGCATGGTTAAGTCCGGTTAAGTCATAATACACTCCGTGTATTATGTATAATGCCTTTGGAGCAGTGCTCACGACCACACTGTCATGATTTGAACAGTGTGTGTGTGTCCCTATGGGGATGTTTATAGTAAGTTGGCTGTACATTCTCCTGTTTTGGGATGGGCCATTCAGAGAACCATGTCAGACTATCTCTCTTTCTCCTCGCTGTCCTTGGGATTTTGCTTTGTCAGTTCTGTTTTCAGAGGATTCAATTGTACAGCACGACACGACTCCCGATTTTTCAGTCCCTGGATGTATACTTCTGCTTTCACATCATGATCTGGCCTTTTAGTAAAAAAAACCTACGAACAGTTTTCTTGACATTAAGATGTAAACATGATTTGATAAGCCATTGTGAAACCTGCTTCATGGTAACAGTCAATTTTTATACCACTTGTTGTTGATATTTTGCGTGTACTTTCAAACAACAATGGACCTATGATGGGAGAAGAACATTTTACCTCTGATTCTGGGAGGATCACCGTTATTTCCGTCTCTGTTGTTGTCGCATGTTGATGTGGAACAGAAGGTAATGTCCCACATGAAACTAGTCATTTCAAAGGGAGTGTACTAGCTGTAGGTATTGGAATAAATCCAATGCAGTTGGTGTACTTGCCTTCATTTAGGTGACACCTACATGACCCAACATTGGGGGATGACAGATGACTGTAGGGGAAGAATACTTGAAGATGAAGGCGGTTGGGAAGAGTTTACTGGAGATGATCAGGATGGAGCAGTCACATTGATCATCACCCTTCTTCCCTTTGGAGTTATGCTATGTGTTCTTCCACCTGTCAGTTGTCATACTTTTTAAGATTGCTGTGAAGCTGGGTCATGTCGGCAGCCTCATCTTTCTCCTTGTCAGAAGCCTTGAAGAGTTTCCTCAGTGAGTCCCTACTCAAAAAGTCAGTGGAGCTTGAAGTCTGTGGTGTCTGTGGCTGAGTGCTCACCCTGTCTGGAGGAAGGCTCTGCTTGACTAGTTATAGTCCTGAAACTGCTGCTCCTTTCTCCCCCCGACTCTCTTCCGATAATGTGTGAGGAAAGGGCAGGCTATAGTCAGGGATGTACTCCTCCAGACGCTTGGCATGCAACAATGCTTTTAGCGTCTATCAAAAGTCTTAATATGAGGGAGGGCCGTGGATTTATCTTCTGATGACAATAGTGAGAATCATGATAATCTAGGCTTATTCTACAAACCAGAATGGTGCTGGGCTTAGAAGAGCATCTATCATTTAACTGTTGTGATTCTATATATGGACTAGTCATTCCCAGGGATTGCCCTAAACATGAGCTACTACCGTAGTGTCTCGTTCTCTTCTTACAGAACCGGGGTAATATCCATGACCTGGATGTTTTACTTTAAACTGTACTAGTTTCGATGTTGAAAGTGACATAATGACCTATGCTTTTTATCAGTAATATATAAGAAAAGTATATCTAAGTAATCAAATTCTATAATTACATACTACGTATTAAATTTAAAGAATGCATAAAACAGCTTCTTTGACTATTTTAGCTTAATTTTCTTCTGACTTTTGTTCTTCCCAAAGTTGATGTACCACATATTTTATTCCACACAAAAAAGGCTCTTATACTACATATTGGAGAAACGTGCACTGGAGAAATATTTGGCTGCTTTTCCAGGCTCAATTACCAGTTAACCTAAATTCAGAACACCAGAACACCAGAAATTTTTGTACATAACCAGTCATTTCTTTTGCCGTTTTTCACATGCTCTGGGCTCAAGAACGTCTACTAAATGCTTTGTATGTAATATGAATGAAATATAAGTGCTTGCATTTCCATAATTTAGTCTTACAGCAACACTTGCCAGTATTGGAGCGGCGAGTATCCCCAGTGCTGGACTGGTCACCATGTTACTCATCCTGACAGCCGTCGGCCTTCCTACTCAAGACATCAGTCTGCTGGTGGCTGTGGACTGGCTTCTGTGAGCATTCCCAATCTGGGTTTATTTTATCCTGATTAGGACTGTTTAATGTTTTTCCCTGAAGCTTTCGATAGCCACGTTTCCATTATCCTTCAAATTGAAAATTGAAATTGCTAAACTGAAAATCTGCACATTGGAAACATGTAACTTTTGCAAAAACTCCCGTATATCTCAAAAAAAAGTTTTTATGCTCGCATTTGAAAAATGAATATTTCGCAAAACTGCAATGGCATCAGTTTTTGCGCATCTGCAGGTCACCTGATGGTGCTTTATGTTTGGACAGAAGATGAGACAGAGTTATTCATAAAAGATTACAGGAATACTGGATTCTAAACCACAAAAAATGCCACAATCAAGACCTTGAAGCGGATTTGAGTAAGAAACACCCATAAACACCACCTCATATGTGGCCGCTCCTAAGTATAAGGGACTTTCTTTGCCATTAATGATTGGATAACACACCTAGTCTCATTTGATTAGGGGTCATGAACTGAGAAATGAAAATTTCCTTGAGGTTTTTATATTTCCTTGAGGTATTATAAGAATATGCTGAAAGTTTCAAAACCGAAAACACCGTCATTTCGCAATAGTTTTAATTGACATTTCGAAAATATTGCAAAAGTTTTGTGCAAATGGAAACATGGCTAGTGTCATTTTTAAGCTTATCCTACTCTGGTTAAGGGAATTCTTTGTGAGTGCTGAGCGGATTTTCGTCTGGTGTTTTCTTTCTTTTTCCCAGGGATCGTTTCCGTACCTCAGTTAATGTGGTTGGAGACTCATATGGTGCTGGCATCGTCTACCACTTGTCCAAGGCAGAGCTGGACGCTCTGGACGCCCAACATGGGAAGACTGATGACATAGAGTTGATGACCAAGACCCCATCCTACTATGATGACCTCAAAAACCATCATGAAAACAACTCCAACCAGTGCGTCTATGCTGCTCAAAATTCAGTCTTAGTAGATGATTGCAAGGTACAAGTCACGCTTATGGACGTAGAGACATCTATTTAACACACGCCTGCATGCTCTGCACATCTCTTTTTTGATATCTTTTGCATGTTAGCGTATATGTAAATATACATATGTATATATATGTATATCCACACACATATGTGTGTCTGTGCATATATGGTATGATATAGTATAATTGTGTTTGTGCTGATATTTATTTGCTTATTTTCTTGGAGCATATTTTCTGCATTTTACAACATAGGATTCTTTGTTGTGAACAAATTACATCAGAATCTATTTTTTTTAAAAATCAAACCATAAACTCTACTGTTAGTATAAAAATGCTTTTTTTACCTTACATCAAAAATAGTTAAATCATGAAAATTACACTAATTTTGCCGTCTTATATAATATTGTGTCAACAATTGTCCCTAGTAGCTAATCTAGGAACCTTTCCCTTTCTACATCCTATATAGCACACACACACACTCTAGTGTTTACATACAGTGTCATGCCACCACCAATTCCTTTGTGACCGAGGTTCATAATCCATAAAAGAAACCATAACCATGGCAACTGGCCCACATTTGCATGAAACGGCATGGTTTGCCAGCAAGAATCCTTCGGCCCGATGGTGGAAAAAGGCTTTATTCAGCTCTGATGAATGCTCTATGGAGTGATTCAATTTAAGTGATTAATCCATTAAGCCTGTAATTGAAATAAAATTCCCTGATGATCAAGTTTAAGAATATCAGCAATGAACCATAGCCTGAGACTAACCAAACTTTCAGGGGAGTTCATAATGAAAGGGTAGACCCATTCTCCTGAGGAGACACATCTTCATTTTCTAGTTTTGATTAAGCTGCTTTCACGGCATGTTGTTATTACCGTAATTACGAGATGTCTGTGACCTTCTCCTCTGAACTACGTGTCTATGGAAACACTTACAAAGCCAAATTGAATCTGCAGTGGTCCTGTGGTACAAGTCGAAGCTCTTAGAACGGTTCTGGAGTTTAAAAGTTGTAATTATGAGTTCTACGAGGATGTGAGTGCTTTGTACAAGTCAGAATCTCATTATTACGGTAATCCTGACATGGTAAAGCTTTATTTTATGTCACAGAGATTTAAACACATTTGGTTTATGGATTCTGTTATAAACTGTTGTCTAAATAGACAGAAAATCTGCTCCTTTTCTTCTGCTTGTCTGTTCTGCTTTCATGCTCTGAATACAAATCTACAAAATAACAAAAACTAACCCAGTTTATTGAAACTTGCAATCCATTGTAGAAGCTTTGCAAAATAACCACTCATAAATGCATGTATGAATGTTGTACCTTGTTTGTTTGTTTGTTTATTTATGAATTGTAAAGAAAGACTGTGTTTGGTTGAATATTGTAGAGTAGTATGTGTATGTGTTATTGGGTATTCTCACACAGGTAAAGCAGTCAAATGGTTTAAGTGTCTGTTTGTATTGTTAAATGGAGATACAATAATCTTGGAGCACAGAATTCTGAATGGATTAAACACTGGATTTATATTTCTTGAGTGAATCTGAAAAAATATATCTAAAATGAGGCAAAAATAAGAAGGAAGTCAAAGGAATGGAGCATAGACAATGGTAACAATAATGATAACTTTGACTATAAAGTTGTGTCATGTGTCATGCTGCTAGTGCTATGGGAATGCTTCTGCGTGAGCCAGTGCCTGAAGCGTGTGTCTAAACACGGCAATCTGATTGGCTGAACATATGAGCGTCATGGGCGTTCTTTGTCTTCAGAACTGCCTACGTGGCATTGATTCAACAAGGTGCTGAAAGTATTCTTTAGAAATGTTGGCCCATATTGATAGGATAGCATCTTCAGTTGATGGAGATTTGTGGGATGCACATCCAGGGCACGAAGCTCCCGTTCCACCACATCCCAAAGATGCTCTATTGGGTTGAGATCTGGTGACTGTGGGGGCCATTTTAGTACAGTCAACTCATTGACATGTTCAAGAAACCAATGAGTTGTAATGAAAGACTGTGTTTGGTTGAATATTACAGCGTAGTCTGTGTATGTGTTATTGAATATTCTCACACAGGTTCAAGAAACCAATTTGAAATGGCCATAAAGGGATGGACATGGTCAGAAACAATGCTGGGCAATGATGCCCAATTGGCACTAAGGGGCCTAAAGTGTGCCAAGAAATCATCCCCCACACCATTACACCACCACCACCAGCCCAACAGTGGGAACAAGGCATGATGGATCCATGTTCTCATTCTGTTTACGCCAAATTCCGACTCTACCATCTGAATGTCTCAACAGAAATTAAGACTCATCAGACCAGGCAACATTTCTCCAGTCTTCAACTGTCCAGTTTTGGTGAGCTCTTGCAAATTTTCGCCTCTTTTTCCTATCTGTAGTGGAGATGAGTGGTACCCGGTGGGGTCTCCATCCGCCTCAAGGTTGTGTGTGTTGTGTCTTTGCTGCATACCTCGGTTGTAACGAGTGGTTATTTCAGTCAAAGTGTCTCTTCTATCAGCTTGAATCAGTCGGCCCATTCTCCTCTGACCTCTCGCATCAACAAGGCATTTCGGCCCACAGGACTGCCATCGCATACTGGATGTTTTTCCCTTTTCACTCCATTCTTTGTAAACCCTAGAAATGGTTGTGTGTGAAAATCCCAGTAACTGAGCAGATTGAGAAATACTCAGACACCAACAACCATGCCACACTCAAAACTGCTTAAATCCCCTTTCTTTCCCATTCTGGCATTCAGTTTGGAGTTCAGGAGATTGTCTTGGAGAGATTTCTGTCTATTTATGGACTCGTTGACTCGCTGTGTTATATCACCACATCCAGCCAATCAAACATTCAGCCAATAACATTAGTATGTTTAAGCACGTGTCTCATGCAGAAGCGTTCCCAAAGCATCAACGCCATGATGCCATGTCTCGTTACCCCCTCAGGGAAAAAGGTTAGATACGTAACCTGCGATGTTACCAAAGAAGTCACTCGAAAGAATCCGGTTGTTATGCCTGAAGACGCAAAAGCAAACAACTCACGTGTGCTTTAGTACTACTGAAACACCTTTATCTCATTACCAAAATCGCACTTGGTCAGATCCATCTTTTCTAAATGGTCACAATATTGGTGTCCGGGAGTTAAAGTGTGCTATCAATGAATAGTGTTGATAAACCGCAGTAGAGAGTAGAGTAGAGAGAACCACAGAGCCAGAATTAGTAGTACCTGAAGGTTGATGCATCATGACAACAATAGCGCAGTCCACACCATAACAATAATGTCACGAAAGAAAGTAAATCTTGTCGAAAACTTGTTCGAACTGAGAGAATGTTAACAATTTTGCTAAAAGACCCAGAATTCTTTGCTCCAAAGCTTCAAAGAGAATTTTCATTTATTGTTGAACATACACATGGATGTGCACTCAAATGTGTTGATAACTGTTTCAGGTAACCTTGGCAGCCACAAACGGCTCAACTGCGGAGTGCACGCTTGTTGAGGAAGAACCTTGGAAAAACAATTAATGCAAGCACAGACCCCGGCACCCAAAATGAGAGAAAAACCAACCTATATATTCATGCACATAGAACAAATGGGTTTTGTAGTTTATTCCTATGGTTTCTATTCTTTTCTAACATGTTTAACGATGCATATGTTCTCATGTAACACAAGAATGTGAGGCCAAAAGCTCACACATGCAGCTGAGGCAGTTAGGGAAATTATTTGTGATGCTAATAAATATATACATACACTTCCAAACCTATGAATTTTGAGGAGAAGGGGTGAAAAATGAGGGTTTTCAGAGGGAAAACAAAGATTCTTGCAGAGCCACTGCTGTTTCTACGAGAATATGACAGAAACCTGAGCCACCTTGCACAACACTGTAGCACGTCTTTGTCCGAACAGATCTTAAGCCACTTCTCAAAAGGGTAATATGGTGTTGCTAGGAAACAACAGTAGGGACGGAGACAGCACACAGATGGAGCGTAAAGCACAAGCGGCGATGTTTTGAGCCCCTCCTCTGCCTCGCTCACGGGGGAGGGGTCTGTTCTGTCGAGGAACGGATGAGAGGGTGTTGCTCGTATGTATGTTGGTGAGTCTGTGGCACGATAGCACAAAAACCTTTCAGGCACATCGCCATTATATTTGCCATTCAGGTCGTACGAGAGCCCCTTGCATCACGAAACACACTGAAATATGCAATGCACGCCTTTTGTTTAGTCCATTTGAAAGCACAAATTTGTCTATTTATGTTGTACAACCAAAACCAGGCATGAACACGTGTCAGTCATATAACCAACATACAGATGATGTCACCTGTGTGAAAACCCATGAATTGACGATGAAAATGACATGGCTATTTGTCTATGATTTGGTGTGGTGGTTGGCATCATTAACAATCCTCTTTAGATTAACATGTAAAGCACAACCCATCTAAAATATCTACATGCCTTTGCCCAGATACTCCCATTTTTCCTTCCACTGATGAGATATACTCAGGCATATAAAATATAATAATTTTGTCCAGGAAAAAGTTTGTCAGGGAAAAAAAAAACATTCCTAATGCAGACAGAGATGATTTGTATGACGGCCCTGTTAGCATGCTGGAGAGAATTTTTTACCTGTTTTTATAATCCGAGTAGGTTTACACGTTTCTAAATACCTAATGCCTTCGTCTTTCACTGCTGACGTTACGCTTTTTATTAGAGTTCTCTTTTTTTACGCCCCTTTTAAATGAGCTGAAGCTCTTACCTCAAAGAGACATTGCCAAGGCTATTGTAACTATTTTTCAGCCATTTTTTTTTGATCCTTGAAACAACTGAAATATCTACAAAAGCGAGTAGTATTACAACAGAAGGGTTTAATCGTAATAAAAGGAGGATTTTATAACTACACTGTTATAAACACTACCTCTGGATGTACCATCCTCTTTTCCATCTCTGACAGTGCCCTTCCCTCATTTTGCAAACGACTGTTTCTAAGCCCCGCCATGCTGCAAAACCACTATCAGAGACACGACCTTCAACCACTTCCTGTTAGACTGACCAATCAAGAGAACACTTCCTGTCAGACTGACCAATAAACAAAACACTTCCTGTCAGACTGACCAACCAATCAACAAAACACTTCCTGTCAGACTGACCAATCAACAGACCACTTCCTGTCAGAATGACCAACCAATCAACAGACCACTTCCTGTCAGAATGACCAACCAATCAACAAAACACTTCCTGTCAGACTGACTAATCAACAGACCACTTCCTGTCAGACTGACCTACCAATCAACAAAACACTTCCTGTCAGACTGACCAATCAACAGACCACTTCCTGTCAGACTGACCTACCAATCAACAAAACACTTCCTGTCAGACTGACCAATCAACAGACCACTTCCTGTCAGAATGACCAACCAATCAACAAAACATTTCCTGTCAGACTGACCAATCAACAAAACACTTCCTGACAGACTGACCAATCAACAAAACACTTCCTGACAGACTGACCAATCAACAAAACACTTCCTGTCAGACTGACCAATCAAAAAAACACTTCCTGTCAGACTGTCCAATCAACAGAACTCATCCACATACCTCACTACGCCAGTCAGAGATTCCTACAAAACAAAAAATGTCTTTAAAGTGAGTGATAAATCCAGACACACTTTCAGTTTTCCCTGTGTGTGATATTTATCAGATTACCCTAAAAGTATATATAATATAAAATGAGTATTTTATAAAGCTAAACACAGATATGAATAGAACTCTACCCCTAATATATTTCTAATAAGTTTAAGACATCTCGCCAAGACGATCCAGTGTTATAACCTTTGCCAAGAGAATAAATGCCATATGAACACATGAAGTATCTAGTGTGTGTGGAATCATAATGTGAATTTTAAATGTTGTGAGTGTTGCCCGTTAATAAGGCAGACATCTTGACACTTGGGATTGTTTGGTCATTGAGCGTTGAGCCACTGTTGTGTTATCTCACTGTTAGATGCATGGACATTTAGTCTTTCTGCACCAGTTTCTTAAAAAGCATGACTTGTAAAGTGCCTCCCTGCACTTAGTGTATATATCGAAGGCAGGGGCGTCGCTGGGACGAGTACGGGGCCCTGATCCATCTCAGCGTTCCCCCTCCAGGCAATACTCCCATGGGCAAACCCAAGCCCACTGAGGGAGACTGGTCCACTGACATGGGCTATACTGGGGCCGACACAACCAGCGGCGCCACTGAGGCTTGCTGACATCGCTGTGTTATTTTTCAGTTCTAGAAATATTGAGATAGTGTTTAATTGATGTGACAGTTTTAATTGAAGTGTTTTGTAATACTGTAGAGAAATATACCCTCTTTGTGCTGCATAAGATGAAATACTATAGTGAAATGTATAGAAACGTATACGAGTTTAATTCAGACTAGCTCTCTCAGCAGATTCATATCCATTATTATATCTGATCTATGTTTGGAATGTTTTCCCCTACTTAAATTTATGTGTCCCTGCATTTCTATGTAAATTTAAATCTAACATCAGACTCAAAAAAGGATATTTGTACTATATTATATATTGCATCTCAAAATATTCAAACTATATTTTTGAAGATGGTATTCAATAATCATGTGATAGTCTTGTATACTGTTATATGTACATCAATAATATGATAAGATATGATCTTCTTGATGATATGAAGCACTCCACGGTAAACTTCATTTCTCAGTTTCATGCTGTCTGTTCTGTCTTGCACTTTCCAGTGTTTCTTTTCTGAGATATTTTGTACACGCACACAGACACGCAAAGAAATTTACTGGCACAATTTTCATTTGAAACATTATTTCTAGAATAACCCAGATTTATTATCCTTACTTAATCGAATACATCTGAAACCATCATTAGGAGATGGTTTACCTTTCTTACATTTATCTTATATGTAAAACCCATCAGTTCTGCTCCACTTTTCTCTCATCCTTTTCGTGATGTGATTTGTTTTTGTATGTAAAGGGAGGGGGAACTAGTCAAAAAGGAAAGTGGTCAAATAAATGATTTCCTGTGTCATAGCTGTGAAATAAAATTGTGTTCTTGCATATCAATATGTGTTGTACCATTGGTGTACATACAGTTATTATAACTAATAAATGTTGATTCATAACTAATTAAAGTCTTTTTTATTGACTGACAGATGAATAAGGTGATCGGGTTAAATATCAGAATCAGAAAGAGCAACGTTATCAAGAATGTTTGCACACACAAGAAATTTGTTTTGGTAAAAAAGAAGTACCTATACAGATAGTAGAGTACAGAGTAGAGATACGGATACACACACATACACAGAGTAGAAGGGAATAAAACGGTATTGTC
Organism: Cyprinella venusta; assembly: GCA_038021265.1. Classification (NCBI taxonomy): domain Eukaryota; kingdom Metazoa; phylum Chordata; class Actinopteri; order Cypriniformes; family Leuciscidae; genus Cyprinella; species Cyprinella venusta. The sequence continues at coordinate 419,148 of CM075886.1, read as the reverse complement.
AAAGAAATAAAAGTGTAATTGCACATGTGAAGTTTAGAACTGTTTTCCGAGCTCACTCACTTTGGGATTGTAGCTGAGGCCGTTTGCTGGCCTCAGGAGGTGGAGGACTGCTGTCTTGACGGATATCCATTTATGAGACGTTTGGGCTAGTGAGTGATGGATGAATCTTGATGCTTCCTGCTGATTGGTCAACACTGACTGATATTCGATTTATTTTTTATTTTTTACTAAGCCTATTTAAAATCGTATTTGATTGCGGAGAGCCATAGCGCAGCACTAGGCTACCTCTCGCTCGCCCCTCTCTGATTTTTAAGGTCAGCTCAGCACGCTGGTAGTAGTCAATATCAATGCACATGTATGGGAAACACTGTCAGCAGCGCATTATGAAAGACTTCGTCTTAGGTTTAACAACCTACGAAACTAATAATGAACAATATGAAACGAAAACGACATAAGCTTAATTTAAAGTGGCTTAGGAACAATCTATTTATAGGTGGATAGACCCACTTTGGAGTTGGGTAAACGCGATTTCCGAATTTTGGGAGGTGCGTAAATGGCGTATTCCGCCATGTTTCTCAATGACACGCACACAACTCGTAAAGACACAACTCGTCAGGGCTTAGAGAAAATCCCAAGCTCTCCATGGGTATTTACGGCATACGTCCACATTAATCCGGATATATTTGAAAACGGGGTTTTCGTTTAAAAACGCTCTCCGTCCACACTAGCGTTTTCAGGCGTTTTCCGACGTTTCGGTGTGGATGAGAAACTTCTAAATTCACTTTACTGCGCATGCGTGAAACTTCACAAAGGTGATACAGATGGGAAAATAAAAATTAATGTTATTGCACAATAACAGGATAATTTTATTTAGCAAAATATCTCACCATCACTGATGCGTCCAGGTCGCATTCAGTCACCATATATTTGGTTAAAAACGCAACTGTTTTCCCGCAGGACAGCAAATGTAAGTACATTATCTGTCATCTTTGCTGTACCGTGCTATGAAGAATAGCACATTAAGTAACATGAAAGTAACACATTTTAGCAATAGTGTAAAAATGAATAACACATAACAGGCACAATACCGATAAACATGAATATCTATTGGTACTACATGGACTAAACGTACATCATCGTTTTGAAATACCTCCGGTTTCACTGTCCACACTACAACGCGAAAACGGCGTTTTCAAATGTATCCACTTTGGAGAGCGTTTTCCAAACGATACGTTTTTGTTGACTTAAAACGGCGTCTCAGTGTGGACGGAAAGCCAAAACGGAGAGAAAAATATACGTTTTCAAACGAAAACATATTAGTGTGGACATGGCCTGTGTTGGCGCACCACAACGCAAAAGCCGAACTCACTCATTTCTCTCTACCCAGCCTTTTCCGAACTCACCGCATCAACCCAATAACTGCAGGTGCAAAATAAAAACAGTAGTTTCACTAAAATTATAGAGTCTGTGTGCAGCTACACTATTAAAAGTTGGACAATGACATCATGGTTTTCTCCAGAGCATCTGTATATATATATATATATATATATATATATTTACGTTCCTTTGGTTGTTTCGGCAGTGCTGGGGATCTGTTTTTTTTTTCCCCTCCTCTCTCTCTCTGTAATTCTGCAGCTCTACCAAGTGGGGAGGAGAGAGAGGTGATTGATCACACCTGCCGCTTGTCGCACGGGAGACGCTACCTGCTCAGAAGAAGTTTCAGAGAACATTCAAACGGGTGAGAGGAAGAAGGAGAAGTTTTGTTTTCCAGAGTATTGTGTACTGAGATTGTTTCTCATTGTTGACTGACCTGCTGTTGTGCAGTGTTAAGATTGTTGTAGTTGCTCACCCAGCTAAGGCTTGTTGTAGCCTCCTACTATTCTCTTTTTGGTTTGTGTTTATGGTTGTGATTATCTTTTTGTTTGAATACGATTAAGGAGTTGTAGGGAGGTGGGTGCCTATTTTCATTTTTTATCACATTTCTTCCTGTTTTTGGCTAGTTAGGGAGTTAGTGTATCTTTCTGTTGTTCATTTGTTTTACTCCCCAACTAGTCAGAGGGTACTTGTGTTTGCTATTTTGGCATTTAACCCCCTCCTGAGGTAATTTAAGTGGTTACGTTTTGTTTATTTTGTTTAATAATTATACCCATCCTGTTCATAAATTTTTGGACTATAATTTGATGTGTCTGTCGTACAGGGCTGGGAACAGGAATAAGCATGTTTTTTTTTCTTTTCCATTTTACTGTTTACTCCTTAGACCTAGACAACTTTACATCTGGGACGTAACAATATATATATATATATAAACTAAAATTGACCCTCACAGTTCAGATGGACAATGATGTTGTTTTCTTTTAGAAACAAACTATTTAAATAAAGGTGACTTGACTGTAAATGTATGCAGTTCTTGGAGGGTGGTCAGGGGAGTACCAGTGATCCTCATCCGTTGAACCGTCTGTAGTCTTCTGATGTCTTGTATCTGACAGTTGTACATGAGCATAGTATGACAGCAGAACAGAACTCCTGTGGCAGGGTCAACTTCTTCATCTGGTGAAGGAAGTACAAATATACTTCAGCAAATATACTTGTCCACCTTCAGGTCACGAGAGATGGTGGTGCCCAGGAACCAAAAGTGGGGGTATTCCTCCTTATAAGTCATTCAGTCCAGCGTGCACTATGTACAGATTTCAGATCAGTCTCACTTGCAAGTAAGGAAAATCTGTGAGCAGTATCTGGACAGTTTCCGAATGTTTAAAAACCTACAGGTGAGTAATCCAGCAATTAAACACCAAAGATATAATCCTCAAAGGAACGACCGGGTCCTTTTTCGGCAGGAGACTCAAATCTCTCAAACACAGGTGGCCGTTTCCTTATAAGCTAAAGAAAAGCACCGTATATTTCCTGTTAGGGTGACGTGGGCTCACGAGAGGCTTCCTGTTAAAGGTCACAAGAGAGATCTTGCAAGGTTGGATATAGAGCTCAAGGATACACACATAAGGGTGAAATACAGCACACAGGAGAAAGCAATTAAAACAAATGACTCTGATATGTCCCAGAAGTCAATACTATGTGCGTTTGAAGCTGGAAGGATTTCGCACAGCTCCAGTGATCTGTTAAAGATTTAAGAGAAGATCAGCTTGACAGCACAGGTTTTCTCTGCACCATCTGGGCCTGTTTCCAGAGGACCTGATGCACATCCTCTTCTGTAATCTGAAGTGCAGAAGAGGAAGGTTACTTGAGGTGTTGTGCAGAGAGACAGTGTCCGAGTCGGTATAGATGTGTGGGATTTTCAAATCTGCAGTAGAAATCATTCAGGTCATCAGCCAGTTGTTGTTGATGGTGTCTTGTAGTTTGTAATGTCTTTCAGGCCCCTGATGTACACTACTACTACTCTGGGTTCGGGCTCCCCCCAGACAGCACGCCAAAAACGCATTATACTTTATTCCCTTTAATTGTATGTAAGTGTTTAAACTCGTGAATCAGTGTCATTCGAAGTGTTAAGTAAAGAAAAATTCAACTTGTAATATGTTTCAAAGGATCAAACGAAGTGTCTCCTATTTCAAAAGCATCTGTACATTTGTTGCTTCCCTTAGATTTTTTTATGTTTGGCTAGAAAAAGGGAGTATAACTTGAAATAAAGATGTGTATTTTACTCAATATGAAGGTCAGGGCAATACAAGAAAAGGATCAAGTTAAATCTCCACTCTTTTGAGTTTATTCTACAGTGTGAAAAGAAAATAATATTTAAACAGGAACAAATCGCACAAATAACAATACAAAAACCAGGTGGGAAGGCGAGCTCGAGCGATCCCAAATCAAATAAATTAATAAAACAAAACAAAGCTAACAATGTTTAATCAGCTAAGCTAACTATCAAAAGAAAGTCTTCAGTGTTAAGACGCTCAAACTAAACTGCGCCGACTAACCAGATAATAGACCTACAGGGTGTGGCACTCTCACCTAAAATTATATATGTTTCATTCAAACAGGATTTCCTTTGTGGTGCGCCGCTTACTTACTTCCCCGCTCCCTCCTCCCCATCCTCACACACAACGTGATGATGATAGAAGAGTGTGAGAACTATACACTCCACTACCACAATGTGACAAACGGTTCAATCAAAGAATAAACACACAGTATTGAAGGACTCTAACAACAAGCTGTGAACAAGCACCACCAAAGTGAGCAAAAAGCTGGAGATGTGGAGGAGATATGGGTGTGTGAAGAAGGCTCGTCATCTTCCTTAATGTAGACTGAAATTCTGAAACACAACAAAAAACTACCCACACATTTGCACACAAGTGCATTTAGTACAGAATTAGTTCCAATTTAGCAGACTTTAAGACTTGAAACAATAAGCACACCTGGAGGTCTCTCTCTCTCTCTCAAAAAAAAGATATTGCCAATATTGTTGAAAGTCAGCTCATTGTCATGTAAACTCAGGCTTATCTTGGGTTTGCAGAAGAGCAGAAAGCGGGACACCAAGTGATGGTAAGTTACCATTGGATGATTGTTACCATTGGTAACACTCGAATTTACTGAATAATCTTTCATCTGACCTGCACTGATTTCACCAGTCTAATTATACAAGGCAAAGCCACTGAAAAAAATACTTCATCACAAATATACCAGTGTAAAATTAAACGTCAATTAATACTGAAATATAAAATGAATACACACGCGCACACACAAACACAGTCGGTGGTTGTTAAGCACTCAGATCTGATCCTTGTATCCTCTTGATTCTGATCTCAGTCTCAAGGCCTCTTATTTTTGTTTTCATTCCCAGGTCTCTTTCTCCGGTCATGATTGCTAATGTTTTCTTGGTTCTCCAGACTGATGTTGCTGTTTCTCGGGATCTGTTCAGTGGACGAGTGTGACCATCTCCGGCTCCTGAGCGAATGACGCGGACGCACCGTTCTCTTTACTGCTGCTGTGTTTTGTGATAACCAGAGTCCTTTTCTTGCCACAACATCTGAGGGTAAATATAATATATGCACATTCAGTTAAACCCAATAACACTGTTAACTTAAGAAAATACCTGCCAGTAATTATTTTTTTAAGAAATACAATAGTTTGAATGTTATTAAGCCAAACATTTCCTTGTTTATTTTCTATTTCATTATAACAGAATTGCGTGATATAAAGTCAAAATTGCGAGATATAAAGTCAGAATTGCGTGTTGTAAAGTCAGAATTATGAGATACAGACTATTCTGAGACCTCACAATTCTGAGAAAAGATTTCAGAATTTCAACACATAAACTCGCAATTACAAATTACTCCCAATTTACTCGCTGACTTTATATCTCGCAATTCTGACTTTATATCTCACATTATATCAGGCAATTTTAACTTTATATTTCGCAATTTTGACTTTATATCTCGCAATTCTGACTTTATATCTCACAATTCTGACTTTATATCTCACAATTCTGACTTCGCGCAATTGTGAGATAAAAAGTTGCAATTATTTATTTATTTATTTTTATTCATTTTTATTCACAAGCTTCCATAGTTTAGTGTACACCATAGTCTGTTAATTTGCACACTGTATACAAGTATGGTTTCTTAACCAGTTGGTACGACTTTAAGACACATTTGCCAAATCAGTTGCTATTAAGGTTTTATGAAGGTTAATGTTCTACACACACTTGCACACGGTGACCAAAACTCCCAGAAACACGTAACACAGATAGTACAAAAACCACAGGCTGTGGGTGTTGTGACAGATTTCTATAGTATTTTAATATATATTTATTTGTAACATATCCTTTTAAAAAAGACGTACCTTTTTCTGGTTGCTACAATGATACAGATAAGCAGAATGAGGAGAACTGCCAAGATCGTAAGTAAAATGATCACCCAGTCTGTAAAAGGATGATAACAAATTACATGTTATTTCAAACAAACTATTTAAATTAGTTTGGTCATGGCATAATGACTTGGCATAACCTCACAAGACATATATATATATATATATATATATATATATATATATATATATATATATATATATATATATATATATATATATATATATATATGCTTTTCCCTTTTGAGACTTCTCAAATATGTGAGGAAAACAACTTGTAAATATCTTATTTGGTGCTCTTTGGTTGGTTCTCGGTCATAAAACATTCTGGGGGAAAATCCAAGGCACTGTATTGCAAATGTATTCATAGTCCCACTTCCACAATCATGAAACTCTTCTTGACTAAATTGTTCTGATTTCTGTCAAGGCCTTTGGTTCATTGCTAAACCAGCTCATGTCAATAATAGAGTGTTTCAGTGGTGGTTGAAATTATAATATATGTTAATTCAGAAAAAAGTGTTAAAAATGTACATGTACTTTGAAAACAACATCATTCACTCTCCCCATCTTTTAGGGATGGAGATCTACGGTGGCCCAGATAGCTCAACACACTGCAACTGAAGAAAACACATGCAAATAAAGAAAACATCTCTATCAGTTTCACAACACGTGTGCTCCAAATACTCACAACACAACCAAATACAGAAACGGGCTGATGGTCCGCTGTAAAACTGATAAAGATGTTTTCTTAATTTGCATGTGTTTTCTTCAGTTGCTGCGTGTTGAGCTCTCTGGGCCACCGTAGGGATCAGTCCTGCTGAGTTCAGCCCAACCGAACACGGAAACAAGCTGATCAAGAGCCCAGGACTGCTTACAAACTGGGATTGGAACTAAATTCTTCAGGACAGTGATAATGAAAATAACAGTCTCAAAAGAAATACAAAAGATTTGGGCATGATTTATATTATAAAGAGCTTTCTAACCTGATGATCTGGTCATCTCTGACCCTGAAGAACGGTCATTTGGGCTCACATGTCCTGGACACATTACAGCACGTCAGAAATCATATACGGAATCAGTTCTTGTAAAAAGGTTCAAAATGAGAACCATTTCAATCATGAGATTTCACCTGATTTATAAGCTGTAGTTGTTTCATGCCTGGACGTTCTCTCGCCCATTGCCATGCCTGTGGTGTCTGCATTAGGCAGTAAGGTTGTGGACCCCTCTGTATTCTCTGTATAGTCTGAATCATGCGTCTGGTCGGTCTCAGTGTGGTCCGCTGGGCTAACCTCGCCACTGGTCTGGGTCCAGTGATCTGGAGTAGACACTGATGTATCTTCCAAAGTTTCATTCTCTTCCGCTCCAGTATTGTGTTGGTGTGTTGTGACTCCTGTAAATGTACAATTATGCAGAATTTTGTATAAACACACCAAACATTGATTGGTCCTTTTTGGACAAATTTTCAACCTGCTGTTAGTAAGTAATCTTACTGATATTTACTCAGATTTAATTAGACAACTAGTGTTATTAACTACAGAAATATGAGATGTTCTGTGATCTTGTTGCTCAGCTGACTATACAAGCCACAGCCACAAATGCAACAAACAAATGTCATAACTTATTCAAATATTTACTATTATTTTGTGTATGTATATTTAATGTCACTCATGCTTTATTAATGTTGAATATGCCAAAACAGTACTGAAGCTTATCACTTTGCTAAAATTATGCCGAACAAATCAACAGTAACTCTTTATTTCAATGGATTCAACTAACCATAAGTATCTATGTAATAGTGGGTTTTCACAGGATGAATTTTAAGTGTTAAAGCGTACTAATAATACCTAATTTATGATGATTTACAAAACATGTGATGAGGGGAAAGCTAAAAACAGTTATAAGATATTTCAGATAAGAGTTCCTTCTAAATGTATGAGATTGAAAGACGTTCATCATACCTGTAGAGGCTGTGGTAGGGTTGGCATCTGCTTTTTTTGAACTTTCAGGATTAATCTCAGCTGTACAGTTCTTCACTGACAAATCTGTTTAAAATATAATGTTTTGTTAAAAAGATAGCTGATCACGCATTGACCAAAACATACCCCATGTTGCTCAAATCAAACCTGTAGCATCATAACAGAAGGCGTCGTATTTCTTCTTGTCTTGAACCTTCGTGATGATGCCAATTTGGCCGCCGGAGCAGAGATCATTTGACCTGTGACGGAGGATCACCAGCTCTGTGCTGTTCACCCAGCCATACCTGCAGAGAAAATGCATATCTGTATTTAGTTTGATGAAAGTCATGAGGTGTGGTTCGGTTGAATGGAAGAACTCAAGGGATGTTTGACCTGCATGTCTGTAGTCCTGCATTATAGGCTTCCGTCACCTGCATCATATTGGCTAATGTAGACGATAACTCCTCGCACAAGCTCTTGGCCATCTCAAACGTCAGACTATAGCGTTCTTTCCCCTCGACGTGAAACACACCAACATAGCTGCAGCTCCGCGCACGCACCGCTGAGAGACAAACAGAAATGATAGAAATAAGTCAATTATACTGACATAGTGCCATTCTACAACACAAAGAGAACACTAACACTGAGGTCTAAAGCAGATCTGAGCATGAATCTAAAGAGGGAATAGAGCTGACAACACCGAGACCTACAGAAAGGTCAAGAGCTGTGGGACCAATTAATAACCCTTCACATTTATCTGTTCAAGTCTAGATGTTACGGTGCTGGGTGGATGGAGTAATCGAGTCATGGATCTAATCACAGGCTGATTTATTCAAACAACACAAGATGAAGACTTTCCAGAAGAAGAAAGGCACAACAGTTTAAAGGTTAAAACAAAAACCAACACTCGACACACATTAAACACAGGGTGATAATTGCACAGAATAATGAGGAACTAAAGACACCGAGTTGACCATAGTGTATAACCATGGGAACAAACCAGGAAATAAACAATGAAATGTTAAGAAGATGAACAGTTTTCAATACTCAAAATGAGGCTTCCTCATTTCCTGGCGGTGACCTGGAAAACCAATCAAACAAAGCCATCTTGAAGCACATCTCAATTTGATAATGGCACCTCGAGGAGGCGAGGAAGGATGAGTGAGGAAGCTTCAAGAGAGGCGATGAGCAAAGATGCACAGGTGTATCTTAGCGGGACGCTTTCTTGTCAAGACAAGAAACCTGGCACGGGCATAAATTCTCCTCCGTTGCAGATGTTGACGCTGTGGGGAATCTGGTGTCTGAAACACATGTGATATCACACCAATCCTACCGGCTCATGGTTCTGACCCCGCGTCTGCTGGGGTAGCATGACGGCTAAGATCGAAGAGAGTGCAGTAGAGCTCAACGGGGTTTCTCTTTCGTGGACTGCTATCCCTGAGGCTCTGCTGCCAGATCTGGAAGTCTGCTCTGCATGCTATTGGCATCTACTTCTGTTCTGAGGAACTAGGAAGGCAGTTGAGATGGATATTACAAGCTAGTCCCCCTATTCCACCATAAGCTAGTCCCCCTTCTCCATGATATGAAGAATTGTTACTGGTCTGGTGTAAGCAGGATGTCGCTCATGGTTGTTTGGATGAGCCTGTTGTAGCACAAGCATCCCTCTCCAGTGAGCCTCACATTACTCCTGGACCTGCACACTGAGGCGTCAGGCTCGTGGAGGAGTCCTTATTCTGCTAGTGTAGTTACCTAGTTGTGAATTTCTATAGCCATGTTAAACTTGTGACTCCTGGTCGGGTGCTCCACTGCTTGAGCGACTCAAGGTTAAAGGCTGGTTGTGTTTTATTGTTTTGTTTTTATCATTTGTTGTTTCTGTTTGGAGTTTGATGCACAAGTTATCCAAGTCATCATGATGCATATGATTTTGAAACATCGGACTCTGATTCTGTGGATCTTTTTGTGCGTTAAACCTGTTCGGTTGTGCTGGAGCTCACCGGCAGTTTCACAAACAATCAACTCAGGCATCATGATTTATCTGCGACAAGCTTCATCTAATATACCAACAACACCACTTCTGAATTTATTCCCTACGCATTTGCTGAGGAAAATAATCCGGATCAAGAGGAGGAATCAGGAACAGAGAAGATGGGGAAGTAGACTCCCATTACCTGGCATTGAATGGATGAACTTTGCGCGTTGATTAAAACCGACTCTGACTATCGGAACACGAGTTTGATCTGTGTCAATGAAACATGGCTGTCTGAGGTCACTGAATTGAATTTGGATGGATTCATATTAGAATCTAAAAAATAGAGCTTTAACTCAAGTTCATAGTCTAGATCCAGCTTCCTTTGTAGAGCCACTAAACACTTTTTATGCCAGGTTTAATTTGGCTAATCCCTGGAACAACTGGGACCAGTTTGATACCAGTAGTGTCTCTACACCAATCAGTGTGAATGAGCAAAGGGTTGCTTCCATCCTTTCTATATTATAGCCAAGTAAAGCTCCTGGTCAAGGGCCAACATTTCTAAAGAATGCTTTCAGCTCCTTGTTGAATCAATGCCACGTAGAATTAAGGCAGTTCTGAAGGCCAAAGGGGGTCAAACACAGTATTAGTGTGGTGTTCCTAATAATCCTTTATGTGAGTGTAGACAATATGTTGGTTCTATGATTCAAAGGTTCCAAGAAAGTTATCTGGGGTTAAATATAAGTAAGACGAAGTAGTTATGTTGTGGGAGGTTTTGTTCATAACTATCTGAACCACTTAAACTAGGGGGCCAGGTAGACCTTTACATATTTGAGCACTGAGATAGATGGGCATCTATCCTTTTCTCAACATATGAATATCATCCATAAGAAAGCTCAACAGCGCTTATTTCTACTGAGAAGGTTGAAGAGTTTTAATGTAAGAAAGAATATCATGATAACAGTATATCATTATCTTTGTGTCTGCTAAAAATAAGGAAAAAATTATCCAGAGTAATTCAAAATATTGTTAACTAGTGTAGACTGACTTAGAAGAAAACATCATTTTATTCTAGTCCTTATATATCAGAATATTAGCAAAAACATAAATTTCCGTGACACACACACACAAAAAAATGGGACAGAAAAAAATGGGCCATTTGAATTAAACTTCTCAGAAATGCTTTTATGAAAAGTCTTAAACTTTGTTTTGAGTGTCAGAAATTCTGAGTAAAAAGTAAGACTAGAAGAAACAGATCTAAAGGCGTAAGAGTCACTCTAAAGCAAGTACGTGACGTGAGGCGAGGGTGACGTAAGGACTACAACAGGATTTCCACATTGTGAACTACATCGTGTGAACTACATCGAGTTTAAAGCCACAGCCACCACTTACAATTTTGTTGGTGATGGCCTAAGACTAATAGTAATTTTCCTGTTTTCTTCTCTTGATGATGAAGTTAGCGTGTGGATGTAGGAAGACTCGTATCTAGGGAAATGGATAATCATTTGATGGGCTGAGAACAATGCTCACAGGAGGATATTTACATCAGGAAAATCTGGACAGTCGTTTCCACTCACTTTTGATTCTGTTGAAACTCGCCTGACTCTCGCTGGTTTTCTTTTGAAATGCTCAAATTTACAGCTGCCCAGTAGCATGTCTCTCCAACCAACAAAGAGTTTCCCATCATTCCCACAACACAAACACACACGTCTTCATTTGACATCTATCATGCTGAGTTTGTACACAAAACACCTCAAAAACCCCACACAAAGTGAGAGAGATCAAAGTGAAATGGTGTGACTGTGGGATTGACTAGCTTTATTTGCTTCTCCATTTATTGGCATTTCAACAGTTCAGTCACAAAAAAAGAAGTGCTTTAAGATGCGAAAAAGACATGAATGATATAAAACAATACAGCGCAGCAGCAAAGCACAGATTCATCAATCCAACTTAACAGTTGACTTAAAGTTGTGACACACTTTAGAACAAAATGTTACCACAGTAACCACCGAGTGTTGCGAAAACAGTCTTTCTGTTTTTTAGGGGGTGTGAGGTTTCGTTTCCTGCATATGCGGTACAACACAAAAAGTGATGCTCAAAGGCTTCATGTGAGGAATAATCTGGAAGCAACATTACACATTCTAGACCATTTTATTTCACTCTGGTTTATTTAGCCTGTCTTTCTATTAAACAACAATCTGTATTCAGACAGCTCTGCCCCATTCATACTCAGCATACAGAGTCATGACCCCTCTGACGAGTGTCTCACCTGTGGTAGACTGTGATCTGGATGAGGCCAGTAATCCTAAGGAAAGTCCGAGCAGCACCATCCACATCCTGACGGCCGGTGAGGGAATCTGCGTGAGCGGTGAGAGTCAAAGCCGTTCTTCAAATTGCTGTGATAGAGCTGGGGCGTTTGGGGTGTGCAGAACTAATAGAGAGAGAGAAAAGGGTGTGACACGTTTGAACACTCCCTCAACCACTCTCTCTCTCTCTCTCTCTCACTTTCAGTGTTTTTAGAAAAGGGAACCTGTTTATCTGTACATCACTGACTGTCATGGTTCCTGATGCATCCTTCACCTCTAAATCCCCTCAGCGTCTACTTTATCCACTATACGCTACGGCTTTCACAGATCACATGTGGAGCCTCACGAGAAATAAGCAGTGCACCAACATCAAACTCTGGAGAACAGTCAGACTGGAGTTGGAAAAGCTAATTTGGGAAAGTTGAATGTCAAAGTTTCCGAGAACTACATGTGTCAGCCGCTTACTAAATGATGCCATTAATCTCACAAAATAGAACACATCCAGGTCACTTGTGTTATTACGCATGTGTAGTGATGACTAAGATTTGCTGCATTGTGACATTATTTTCATCCAATGCATTGCCCTGAAATTCTCATTGCAGTAATACACTTCAATGTATTACACTGAATTATCTTTTATTCACATAGCAGCCCATCAAATCCTAGCCACGTCAATAACATGAAATAATTATCAGATGCAACTGATATTGGTTTTCAGGCTTCTCAAGAAAAACAGAAAGTGCTCAGTATGTACGTGTAGAGTTTCGAGTGCTTCATTGACATCGGTGTTGTTGTGTTGTTGTTATGACACTCATCATCATAACCTCCTGCATCTTCACTCCTCTCACTTCCTGTGCAGAGCTCTTGCTGTTGTGAATACTACCGTTGCTATGGTGACGAGAGCTATAAACACAAAAACAAACGTACATACACAATTTTAAACTGTCTCGTTTGTTAAAATGTCTCCTACATGTAACACAGCTAACTAACAGTGAGCAGTATATTTTTACAGTATTTATGAAGACTTGTTAAAGGTTATGTCACACAAGGTTTTAGGAAACACAATAAAGATAAGATCTTTAATATTCCAAACTGGCAGGAAATCAAAACACAATTTTATATATTTTACACATACATTTTTTTGGGTACATGGACATTAAGGAAGCATTTAATTTGATCATTCTTCAAACATTATTTGAATGTTACTTTAGAGTGTTCTGAAACAAGCATGCATATTTCAAATAAAACAGACAAAAACATTCCATAAATGACGTATGTTTTTTTGCTAACATTTTGAGAACATTATTAAAGACCAGATAACTTTGAACAAACGTTCTTTTAAAGTTACTTGAGGAACGTTTGTTTGCAACTTTGAGAGAACCTTGACAGAACGTTCCCTGTTAGCTGGAGTTCTGAGACGCTCACGGGTTGGTTCCTATGAAGGCAAGTGGAAGATCTGTGTGCAGCGATCAGATTTTATTAAACTATAGAAAAACAAAACCAATGAACCCTGTAGAACTCACGAAACCAACCTTAAACACTGAAGAAACCAGACAGAGAACTGGACTGAACAGAGGAACGAAACAGACCAAACCATGGAGCTAGGAACTAACACACAGGAACTAGCACACAGGAACTAACGTATGCAAAACTAGTATTAATAAGATTTATTTAACAGTTGTTATTATCAAATAGATGAAATGTTAAAGTTTTTTGCCAATGTGGTGTCTGTATTCTAGCAGATGCAGTTCCTGCCTGAAGATGAAGGTGGAGACCACCCCAACCTCCTGAAGGGAAACTGAGACTCAGTTGGAGTATTCCTTGGATGAAGTAATATTTACTTTTCTTTCTTTCTTTTTTTACTTTTATGCATTTTACAGACGCTTTTATCCAAAGCGACTTACATTGCATTTCAAGTTACCCATTTACATTCTTATCAGTTCTTGCTTTCCTTGGGAATCGAACCAGTGACCTTGGCATTGCAAGCACCCAGATCTATTTCTGTTACCTGATATAGGCTATCTGGTGGATATTTTGGTGAATATAATTAGATCATTTATATATTATTCTTATCATTTAAAAAATGTTTGACATAAATGACATAGTTTAAGTGTCAAGTAATCAGCCACTGATTGTGCAAGTTCTCCTACTTAGAATAATGAGAGAGGTCTGTAATTTTCATCATATGTACAAAAATCCAGGAAATCACATTGTAGGATTTTTAAAGAATTTATTTGTAAGTTATGGTGAAAAATAAGTATTTGGTCACCCACAAACCAGCAAGATTTCTGGCCCTCACAGACCTGTAACGTCTTCTTTAAGAAGCTCTTCTGTCCTCCACTTGTTACCTGTATTATTGGCACCTGTTTGAACCCGTTATCTATATAAAAGACACCTGTCCACAGCCTCAAACAGGCACACTCCAAACTCAACCATGGCCAAGACCAAAGAGATGTCGAAGGACACCGGGAAGAATATTGTAGACCTGCACCAGGCTGGGAAGAGTCAATCTACATTAGGCAAGCAGCTTTTAAAAAACATGGTGCAGGTATAAAGAAATCAACTGTGGGAGCAATTGTAAGAAAAGGGGAGACATACAAGACCACTGATAATCGACCTCGATCTGGGGCTCCACGCAAGATCTCATCCAGTGGGGTCAAAATGATCATGAGAACGGTGAGCACAAATCCCAGAACTACACGGAGGGACCTGATGAATGACCTGCAGAGAGGTGGGACCAAAGTACCAAAGGCTACCATCAGTAACACACTACACCGAGAGGGACTCTAATCCTTCAGTAACACACTATACCGAGAGGGACTCTAAACCTTCGGTAACACACTACACCGAGAGGGACTCTAATCCTTCAGTAACACACTATACCGAGAGGAACTCCTGCAGTGCCAGGCGTGTCCCCCTGCTTAAGCCAGTACATGTCCAGGCCCGTCTGAAGTTTGCCAGAGAGCATATGGATGATCCAGAGGAGGATTGGGAGAGTATCATGTGGTCAGATGAAACCAAAATAGAACTTTTTGGTAAAAACTCAACTCGTCGTGTTTGGAGGAAGAATCATGCAGAGTTGCATCCCAAGAAGACCATATCTACTGTGAAGCATGGGGGAGGATCCATCATGCTTTGGGGCTGTTTTTCTGCAAAGGGGACAGGAGAAGTGATCTGTGTTGAGGGAAGAATGAACAGGGCCATGTATCATGAGATTTTAAGCCAAAACCTCCTTCCATCAGTGAGAGCCTTGAAGATGAAACGTGACAATGACCCCAAACACACCGCCCGGGCAACGAAGGAGTGGCTCCATAAAAAGCATTTCAAAGTCCTTGAGTGGCCTAGCCAGTCTCCAGACCTCAACCCCATAGGAGATTTGTGGAGTCCGTGTTGGCCAGCAACAGCCCCAAAACATCACTGCTCTAGAGGAGCAGATCTAGAGGAGGAGATCTTTTGCCACGGAACTGGCACAGCAATGTCACCTTTCTAGACATAAGGTTTAAGCATCTGGCATTTTGTGACAAGGGTCATGTAGAAGATGGGCTCACTTTTCACACTAAGCAAGAGAAAGTGGGGAAGTGGGATATAAAAGGGAACGAAAGAGAGGAGGTGTTAAAGCTGTTCAGTTGTTAAAACGTGTTGATATTGCTTATTTTAAAATGTGTTTAAACTTAAGATGTGAAACGGAGTAAACTTAAAAGTCAAAGGGAAACTTAAGCAATAC
Source organism: Cyprinella venusta (assembly GCA_038021265.1). Taxonomy (NCBI): domain Eukaryota; kingdom Metazoa; phylum Chordata; class Actinopteri; order Cypriniformes; family Leuciscidae; genus Cyprinella; species Cyprinella venusta. Next base: position 403,383 of record CM075886.1, on the reverse strand, counting down.
TTTTTATTTCATTTTTCTAAAATTAGGCACTTTACTTTGAGATGCACATCTTTAAAAAATTCTCTGTTGTGTTTTATTTATTTATAATTTGTTTTTAAATGCAGCCTTAATTTTTATTTAAATTGATTATTTATTATCAGAGTTCTCATGATTTATTTGTTTAAAAACAGAGCACATTATAAGAGCTATTCACAATTTTTGGGGGGAGAAAATGGCATTATCAATATATTCAGACCAGACTCATCCCCTCCATTCCTGCTTGGAGATCCTTCCTTCGGGGCGCAGGCTACGGATAGAGGAATATTTAGAAGAGATCATTTGTTCCATTGGTGGAGACTGTTTTAAACTCAATTCTCAGTTGAGGTGTGTGAATTTGCTGTATTAATTTCACTTCTGTATGTGTCATGATTCTGCCCTCTTGTCCTACTCTTGAGGCGGGATCATGACAGATCCTTGTTTTGTGTGCAGGCACATGGCCTTGTGTTTGGGTTGTGTGTTTGTGTGTCTCGTTCTCTTGTGCTTGTTACTCTCGTTTGGTCATCATTGCTTCATCTATGTCACCTGCTGTCAAAGTCTGTTTCCCCCTATTTGATCCCCTTGTGTTTGCTGTCCTGTAACTTGTGAGTACCTTGTCTTAACAAAGTTGTGATCTTGTAAAATCCTGTCTTGTTCCTGTATAGTTTAATGGTTTAAACACTTTATTTGATTTTGCACTTTCACAATTTGTGAATCAAATAGATGTGATTTCCTGCATTCTGCTGCATTTTTGGCATTTGCTCCTTGCCACTTAATACCAATGGTCTAAAAATACAATGTTAATTGAACTGCCATGTAGAAAATGAAATGCATCAGTCTCTTGATCTTTGATATTGAGAGCTTTAACCCGTGAACTGCTTGTTAAACAAAGATAAAGTATTGATTTGTACTATAAAGAGGGCTCAAACATCTTTTTAACCCCTTCAGACCTGAATTATGTTATGTTATTAAGTTTCTGAAAAATATAAAAGTACTTTTTCCCAGCTCATGAGGCTTCTATAAATGAAAACAAATGAAAAAAATGTTTTTATATAATGGCTTTCGTTGTGATTTTTTTTTTTTTTGTGATTTTGATTTTTTGGAAACCCTGGTCAGGTTGCTTTTGGGAGTCCCCGTTTCTTCTTCTGAGGCAGAGAGAAGTTTTAGTGCTCAAGACTTGGCTCCGGGCTACAATGACTAGGGTTGGGTATCGAGTATCGATTGGAACCGGGACTAACTTTTCGTTTTTCCCGGAATCGTTCAAAAGTTAAAATTTTGAACAACACCAATGAAGAAGCGTCTACCGGAAGTGTTGGCATAACCGCGCGAGTCGAACATGAGTAGCTTACGGCGGCGGTCCAAAGTGTGGCTTCATTTTTATAAAAATAACAAAATCTCGGCAACATGCAAAATTTGTGACAAAAGGAGTATTTCCCTTTATAAAGGGGTGTTTCCTTCAGAAAGACCGTTGGTTAGCAAGGTTAGCTAAACTTTTTTGACCCTGCCTCTTAAAAGAATCGGAATCGAGAATCGTTGGGAACCGGAATCGAAACAAGGAATCGGAATCAGAATCATTCCAATTCAAATGATACCCAACCCTAACAATGACTCAAAACAGACTTAACCATGTTGCTGTCTGTCATATCCATCCGGATAAATTGGACCTGTTGGATAAAAAGTCCATTTGCGAGCAATTTACTGCTTTAACTGACAAGAGAAAAAACATTTTGGCTTTCTAGCCTAGGCAATAGGGCAAGCCTAAGGCACCATGTACCTCACCCCCTGAAGAGCAGAACAGGAGGATCTCAGAAGGGTAAGAGAACGACAGAAAACATACATGTTTGCTTCTGTCTCTGTCCAACACTATATTTAACAAGTTACTTATCAACTAAATCTCAATAGCTACCATTTTATGTGTGTAAGTTGTGTATAGCTAATATTGAATTTGATTTTTAAACCTGTGGTTCTCAATTTGTGTAAAGTACATGTTCTTCAAACATACCTTCTTATAAGATATATTTCTATGGAGCTTTGAGGACAAAATGCTGATACCGAACTAAAGTGGACACTGTCCATCCAGGGGGAGCAGGTGTGGCACTGACATTACAGAAGGATACTATACTCATCTGTAGACTTAAGCATCAATTTCGGCACCATTACAACACCTACACGATTTATCTAATCTGACAAGGTTACTTTCGTGATTATTTATTTATTGTTAGCCCCGTGTTACTTATTGGATCACATACCTACCTTAGAGAACCTGCTTGTTTCCAAAGCTGTATGCGACTATGCTGTATTTTTGTATTTCTTTGGGTTACAAATCAAATATTTGCCTTGTAATGTGCCACTCGCCTTTCTGCCTGCAATTACAGGACAAAAAGTATTTTTTCAACGCCAATATTTTTCTAATAATAAACAGGATGGATGATTTTTTTAATTTATTTGCGGTTGGTGATTCCATACATGTAGCACATCACCAAACTGAATGTTATTGTTATGGTGGTGGGATAGACCCTGATTCATAGTGGCCATTGACAGTATTGACCACAACATTCTTTTAAATAGACTAGAAAACTATGTTGGCATTTGTGGAATTGCACTAGCATGGTTTAAATCACACTTATCTGACCGTTAGCAGTAAATGAAGAGATGTCTTATCGATCACAAGTTCAGTATGGCGTACCACAAGGCTCAGTTCTAGGACCGCTGCTATTCACTCTGTACATGCTACCATTAGGAGATATCATTAGGGCACATGGGCTGTGTCCTAAATCTACCACTACTGACTATATAGAGGACTATATAGTGAGCTCGCCATTTTGTAGTGCTGTCCGAATGTATAGTGCTGATTATTATACCCTATATAGTCCACTCAAAGTATCCAGAATGCATTTTGAAAAGTAGTGTACAACCGATGGTCACTACCCCAAGCCCTACATACCAACATGCGTTGCGCTGATCGTAAAAAAGACGAATCAATACTGACGGAACGTGAAAGACGGAACTCTGAAGTGCGGAAGTGCAGTGGCCGGACCGTCTGTGGCGTGCACATAACAGAGACGCGATGGCTGAGCACGACGTCCAAACACCCTCCCCGTAGGTTAAAAGCTGACGTGTGGAAATATTTTGGCTTCTGAAGTTGAAGGGGAAAGGAGCTGGGCAAGAGCCACACTAGTTGTAAACGTTGTAGAATAAAATTAACGACGGAAACAACAAATATGAGAAGCCGTATGACACGCTTCCAGCCAAAAACACTCGGCTGTACCGGTCGTTATAATATTGATATACTACAAGTATGCTCCTAGTTCAGGCCAAGCGTGCCGCACCAGCCCTCAAAAGTGAAGCCAAAACGTCTCGATCGCCCCCCTGTGACTGGTCCTAGTATAGCTCATAATCCCCGCCTCCCCCATGTTATTCAATGGGACGCGAGACCAACTAAACAATTAAATTACACTTCACATATACTTTTTCCAAAGATAGTTTCTGTCATTTACTGTCGTTTATATCACGTTTATGTAATTTCAAGTGTTCGTTTTTAAAATAAGTTTGTTTTTAGTTAGTTATGTGATGATAAAATAACGGTGCTCTGACATCATGATTGACAGCTGTGATTGACAGGTTCTCTGTGCGAGGTAGTCACTGAAGCACCAGCGAACGTTTTTTAATAATGTTGATTATGTGGTTAGTAGTTGTATTTACCTTATTTTAACAAGGTTCTGCAATCGGCAGACATCATTGGACAGGAAAGAAGCAGACAGAGGCAACTTAATGAAAGTGCGGGGCGTGTGCTTGCGTTTGATTCAGCGAGAATGAGGGCGGGGCCTTGATTTCGCGGCCTTACTTCCTGCTCACGACTGCGCATGACTGGTCCCCAAACACGCAAGTGCGCAGACTCAAGTTCGAGATGTCAGCGCCATATCGAGACACTGGCGGCCTCAGTTCTCTCTGATGGAAAAGAGCGAGGGGGCGTCGTCCATCTTTTTTTACAGTCTATGGTTCAGGCACACATTAATTTTCCTGTTGGTTCTTTGCAATGTTAAGAAAACACATTGTATGTTAAATCTTTATGGGTCATTACTTTGTACTTTTAAAGCAAAGTATAAATAGTCACACAAAAGATTCAGATAATCGATTTGTAAAATTATAAATGTCTTCACTGTAACTTTTGATCAATTCAATTTATCCTTGATGTATAAAAGTATTGATTTCTTTTTTCTTTTGCCCAAAAACTTTAATAAAAATTCTTACTGACTCCAAACTTTTGAACGAAGCTTTCTATTTCAGATAAATGCTGTACTTTTGAATTTCTGGGTGATTCTCTGAATCGGGTGGCCTTCAAGTCCCCCAAACTTGCTTCAAAGATTCTCAATTGAAGGAAATCACAAAATACTTTTTAATGCTGTCAATTAATAGAATCAGGTGCCTTTGCATTAAAATGCAACACAACTGCTTAAAAAAAATCATTTAAATATAATGGATTGCCTAAGTAACTAACCATAACCTAACTAACCATAATTACATTTTCATTGAATCTAAAACAAATAAAAAGTGCAATTAATACCAAAATGTTGCTGCTAATATATTCATATGTTGGTCTAGTGTACTCTCGTTTACTGTTGTGAAATGGAAAATCAATAATCGAGAATCGTTAATAATCGAAAATCGACTGTAATTGAATTGGGACTTCAATAATCGTAGTTGAATCGAATCATGAAATCACTGTGAAGCTGCATTTGATACAATCTGTATTGTAAAAAGCGCTATATACGTAAATGTGACTTGACTTCCACTCCCACTCCTACTCTCCCATAGGAAAAATGTGTTGCTCATCTGTTGTTCAATTTGAGCTTCTCATATTCATATCATTCTGTGATCATTTGTTTCTGAGTTACTTCTCCTAAGGGTCGCTTAGGAGCAAGACATAAGCTACATGAGCAATACTTGAGAATATATTGAGAACATATTGAGACTAATTTGAGAGCTTGCACTACTCTATTTTTTCTTTTTGCTGAAAGAGACAACTGTAAGAGAATCTGAGAACTCAAACAGTGAGCAGTACGAGACATATTTCTCACTGAGATATAACTGAGATCAAATTGTGTTCATTTATGACCATGATGAACATAATGTGTCAGAGTCACATGCTTTTGTTAGTCACTGGCTTCTGGATTAAGGAAAAATCTTTTTGCTTTTCTGTTTTGTTTTTTTGTCAAGGGAACCAGAGTGATGACTACACTGACCAACTGCATCATCACTGCAGCGTCTGGACCTGGAAACAGTGACACTTCCTCATGGGATTCAATAGTTTAGCTCTAACCCTAATCAAACAATCCCAAATCCCAGATCCCTCTCGGTGAGAAGTGTGTGAATGAGGACAACACAAACCACTCAGATTCAGTACAGCAGAAGACAGGAGTTTATTGGATTATTGAATAAATCCCTAAAAACAGACGGGTTCCTGACAGCTTTCTTGATTTAATACTTCCTTTAAGTTGACAGATATTGTCTGTGTGTTAAACATTGGGATTGGATCATCAGTGGATTTGCTGAACGCTCCTCGACTGAGGCATGTATTGATGGCAGGAGAAGCGGCACGAACATCATTAATTGACCTAGAAGAGTTTGTCTCTGTACACGTGTCTGTCCGTCTCCGTGAATAAATAAATCAGTGGAGTCCTCTTCAGAGCAGACCGGCCCGCTGAGGGCTCTCCAGGTGCGAGCGGAACCTGTCCAGGAACCGCGAGGCCAGCTCGTCGTCCACCAGGCGCGCGTCGCTGGACAGCGTGACGGTCATGAGCTGCTGTGTGTGTAGCGTTAGCCCGTCGCGGAGCTGGAGCGTAGCCCGCGAGCCGCCCACCGCCAGGATGCAGGCCTGAGGAGGATTGATGACCGCGCTGAACTCACTGATGCCGAACATGCCCAGGTTAGAGATGCTGCAACACAACACACACTGATGAAACACACGACACACACCTCAGACACTCACACACTGCCAAAACTTCAGTTCACGTCGAATCAAATTAATGAAAACAACTTTTTTTCTGTGTTTGTGTTACTCGAAGAGACGTTTTAAAGGCAATATAGAGCATACGTTCAATGTTTGGACACCAGCGATTCACATAAACAGACAAAAACATGTTTCCCTTTTAACTGTAAGTGAAGGTTGTGTTAGACTGCCGCTGAATGCTGATATCAGGCTCATGGAGGCTTGTGTCTTTAAGTGCTGCGTCCATTTTTTATAAGATGGTTCTTCTTGTTATAGAGTGTTTTTCGGTTAAGAAGCTCTAAACCGGATCTAATGAAAGTTACCTGTGGTGTTCCCCAGGGTTCGGTGTTAGGCCCCCAACTGTTTCTATTGTATATCGATGATATTTGTAAAGTGTCTAAAATACTGAAAATGGTATGGTTTGCTAATGATATGAATATAATATACTGTTCGGGAAAAATTTGGAACAGCTCCTGATTTTCCGTTGTGATTTTATGTTCTGTTTTGTGTGTTGTCTGTGAGGGGCTGCTGGTTTATTACTTGAATTATATCACATAAGTTGCGTTTTCGTTATACTATCTTACTAGACATTTATAACTTACAGAAATGGTGCAACATTATACATTTACTTTACATGTATTGCAAACTGTAAATGTATAACATTGATGATTTGAGGACAAAGTTTGTAGTAAAATCAGGCCTGAGTTATCCGGGTCTGAAACTATGATCCGTGATGAGATCCTCACCTGAACGATCCCCCCTGATACTCCTCCGGTAACAGCTTCCCGTCCCGCGCCTTCTGTGCCAGAGCCTGGAGACAGGAAACCAGTTCAACATGCCGTGGGTTCACAGAGTATAATCGAGAGATCATAATAATCGAATCTACAGAGGTTATGTGTGTGACGTCCCTGTGGCAGAAACACACCAAACACATCTTTGAGACTGAGCACATAAATAGATTTGACCAGAAATCTGAGGTATATATTGGCAGACTGACGAAAGCTACAGAGCTCCTGTAATTTACAGAAACCATTACTGAATTTAGGGTTAAAACTGGGGCTGGGTACCGAAGTTCGGTACTTTTTAGGTACCGACCGAATTGCCTCGGTACTACCGAGTATCGAAACATGTCTTGTTTTTCGATACCAAATTTCGGTACCTAAGTGGTTAATCTCGTCAACGTCAGTGAAACAATAAACATGCAGCATGATAGGCTGTGGCGGAAAACTAGTTTACGCGGCTGCTCAGAGACAGCATGAGAGACAGCTCGTCGCACGTGAGTGTGTGAGCGTGCGTGTAAGCGACGCGTCCCAACCCAGATGGATAGAAAATATGTGGAAATGATCCAAAGTGTACCTGTGCCAGACTCGATACCAGAAGCACGCGATGCAATATTTCCGACAGGATAATTGCCGCCAAGACCAGTAACACGGTAAATCTGATAAGCGCGCAGACACTTGTTAAGAGTACAAAGTCCGTCTTCCACTGCAGGAACTGGAGCGCGTCACAGATGAACCGACACTCATGAGAAATAGGTCTATAGACGGTCAAAATATGTGTACTTTAAAACAAAACAATACGAAATGAATAGCTTGATTACCTGATCCATATAACGTTAGGTGCGCGCATTCACTGCTGCAGGAATGACGAGCCAGCGTCCCCATAATCATATTTGCTGCCAGCAGACTTATTAAACACTTGTTCATTAATAAACGATTAAAAATATATCCTTGCTGTTGTTTACCGTCACATAATCATTAGGCATCTGTTGCCAGTGCTTTGCGGCAAGTTTACGTGTGCTGTGCGCGAGGCATATATCCCGCCCCCCAGTAGCCTAAATTTAATTTAATTCACATTTATTTGTGTAGCATTTTTTACAGTACATATCGTTTCAAAGCAGCTTTACATAAATTAATGTTTCTAAATTACTATTTGAGTGATGATCTGTTATTATCAGGGTGATAATATAATGCATTTCAATGCATTTATTATAAGGGAGGTGATAGTGTAATGCATTTCAATGAATTACCTCATTGATGTAAAGAAAACGTGTTGTTAAATTATTAGGAAACAGAAAACTTTTGCATTGGTGATTTTTTACATACTCAAAATAGGAGTGTGAAAAAGTCAACAACTGAAAAATAAAATAAAAATGTAAGTAATATTATATTGATAAAACTGGTTACATAATATTGGTATCGAAAAAGGTATCGTTCAGGAACCGGTATCGAAGTCAAGGTATCGGTATCGGTATCGAACATTTTGTCACGATACCCAGCCCTAGTTAAAACATACTCTATACTGTATTTACAACTCATCAATGTCAGTGTCTGTGTGAGGAACACTATATCGAGTCCAAGCTTTAGTTTGAACTGATGATGGTTTGTTTTACTGGCCCGTTAACTCCAGCCGCTCTTCTGCCACTCGGTCCGGCTGCGGGAGTGTGTGTGTGTGTGTGTGTTCCCGCGGGACAGTGACGTCGACACATAACCTCACACACAACGTCATCTCAAGGCCCAGATATTCAAGCTAAACCCAACAATAATCAGGATCAGAATCAGGCTGAAGCGAAGCTGGCTTCAGGAGAGAGAAACTGAGCTGGACACGCCATTGGGCAGCGGGGTGATGATGTCACCAGTGGGTGTGGCTCTGAGGCTCCACCCTCTGAGGTGCAAATCTTAAGCTGAAGGACACACTGACGGTCTGTTGTGTGAAGATCTGCGTGAATAAACGTGACTATCTCAGCTTTCGGAACCGCTGTTATTTACAGCACAAGTTTACACACATGCTAATGTGTGCTGCGTCGAGATGGTCACTAGCAGTACATCGCTTGAAACCTCTTTACCCCTAAAGGAAGCCCTTCTCCGTGAGTATATCTGGGCCTTCAGATGCGTGTCTGCTATGGTCACATGATCAGCTTCAGATCGCCTTGTGTTTGAACCCTATGACGCTAGTGATGACCTTAGCGGTGTTAGCGATCTCCGCCAGCCCTTTATCAGCAGCGTCTCTGATGATGGGGGTCATGAGGCCCCGCGCTGTTGCCACGGCAACGCAGATGTGGATGGAGCCGAGAGGCTGAGGGCCCTCAGTAGACCACACCACGTTCACCTCGGGCATCTCCTGCGGGACAACACACACCAGAGGATGAAGGTCATTTTCATAATATGGGCACTTTAAGTTGTATGGCCAATGAAATGAATCAGAAGAATATTAAGCATAAAACAACATTCTGAACTAATGATTTGATATAATACTATCAAACTAATAAACTGACTGAAGATGTGCTGACTTACTCTGAGTGAGACGGCCACGGCTTTGATGATGAAGTCATTGACCGACACCTTGATGTTCTCTACACACACACACACACACACACGAGATGTGAACATGACAAAACAAAACACACTGGATTCGCACAGAAATCATCTTTCATTGGTGAGTTCCCCAGTGTTGTCCAAACTGGGGTTTGTTTAGTGTTGTTAATCCATGATGAGGTGAACTGTGTGTGTGTGTGTGTGTGTGTGTGTGTGGTCACCTGTGGCCAGCGTTCTCCTGAGCTGGAGGACAGCACCGAGGTCACAGGTCACTGAAGCGTAGGCGTGTGGGATACTGCTCTTGGACTGAGTCAGCCTCTGAGCGATGACCCTCCTCACGGTAGAGGCCGTCACGTCTGTGAACGAGCCCTGAGAACACAACACACTCGTCTCTGACGGATACAGGATATTTTTCCCTGCTATGGAAGTCAATGAGACCAGAAACGGTCTGGTTACTGATATTCTTCTAAATATCAGAAAATCGGCCGAATGGATTAGAAAACGGTAAAACTCAACTGTTTAACTCTGGGGGAGTGGTCTAAATAAAGTGGAGTATCCCTTTAAGAATCTGGGCTCACCGGCGCTGCAGGTCTCCCCGGCACAGAGACGGGTGTGTGTGTGGGGCGTCCCGTGGCCGGAGGAGGAGGAGGAGGAGGAGGAGGCGCTGCGAGCGGGACAGGAGGAGGAACAGCTGCTGGACGGCCTTTAGGAGACTCATTCAACAATTTGACTGCGTCTCTGAAAGAAGAACAGCACAGATCAGCACTGGATCACCTGATCAACATCAGAGACATCTCCACACCTGATCAATACAAACTGCAGATATGTGGAAAGCACCAAGATGCCATGCGTTATAATTTTCTAGTCTTGTTTTTTCTCATGGTCTCAACATAAAGAACAGTGGCCGTCTCGACATAATTTTGGTTATGATTAGTATTAATAAAACTACATGAATCTGCACATCTGTATGATTAATACCACAGCACACACTCGACACAAATATTCTTGTGTTCATATGTTTGGCACAAGGAACCTCGGCTGATGGACCAGTCATGGAGAACGTGATGATGTAACAATCAGCTGAACTGTCATCTTCACTGGAGCTGAGGCATTAATAGGTGTCAGTTTCTGCGTTTCCATGGACACCCAGAGGAGGGAGAATGGGTTGCCATGGTAACGTGTTACTAATGAGTGCCTTCAGTGTGTGTGTGTGTGTGTGAGACTCACTCTTTAGTGATGAGGCCGCGTGGTCCTGTCGCTGTGGCCAGATGAGGGTCCAATCCATGAGTGTCCAAAATGTGTCTCGCAGCAGGACTCAAGCGTAACCTGTTCACACACACACACACACACACACACACACAGCAAAAGCATCACTTTACTGTCACATGACACTAGGATTACTCTTTTATTGGCTGCTGAACTCCCGCTGTTCTGTTGCTATCTCACACTCATCAAGAGTACAGGATCTGTCCATGTTCATCAGTGTGTGTGTGTGTGTGTGTGTGTGCTTTATTTCACAAACGACAATGATAGTCAGGTACTGATTATGAGCTTTATTTAATGTTGAAAGAATTGAATGCGAGTTTGAATAGAATTTAATTCACATCCTGAAGAGAGAATAAAACACTGACCTCAGATCAGACGAACATTCTCAGTCTAGATCCAGGCCTGATTATTCAACATACTAACAATGTATATACCAGCACAGAGTAGACCAAAGTAAATATTGATTTATTTAATTTACTTATAACAAGTTAATTATCTCAGAATTACGAGAATTTTTCATGGAAAAAAGTTTTTGCTCTGTTTTTCTGAATTAATTGTTACAGACGCCTGTCAGTTACTAGCCATTACACTCCTCACCACTAGGGGTATTAGGGAGACCGATGTGCTTAGATAAAGAGCAGGTGAGCAGTGGAAGAAAGTATCATGGCTGACCTCCTCGCTCAAACAATAGTCCTGTTTGGGAAACTTTCTGTTTCATGCTCAACTGTGAGTAAAATGGATATGTTGAAGTTACTATCTGGTGAAAGAGTATTTGTTTGTGCTTATTGAATATAGTGGCTTTAATGCAGATAATTAAGAGGAGGCGTTTTGTTTTTTGTAGAAGGACTTTTCAGTATCTGCTGAATCAATATTGGTACCAACTTTGTGGTCCTGTTTGGGATTGACTCAGGTTTGAGTACTACTACAAGGCTCATGGTTGGAAATAGCTTCATTGGACTGTTGGATTACTATTATGGACTTCCTTTCTTGACGGGAAGGCTATACGTTGGACTACGGTCATACTTTGTTGGATTTCCTTTTCCCATCAAGCCTCATCATTTGACTCCTTAAAGACAGCTAATGCTTGCATCTGACTTTAATCATAACTTCCTACAACAGTGAAAGATATAAAGACTAAGAGTATATATTACTGGACCTTCATCTCATATACATCTTGGTGTTCTGGGGGTTTTTGTAACACTGTTGAATTTTTTATAAGTTTTATTTTGGTGTGTATATAAGTCATATTAGTACGGAGGCGCATTGCATTCACTTCAAGAAAAAAAAATCTACTCTTTTTTTCTGAATTAATGAGTTAATTTTTCATGAGAATTAATGAGTTAATTTTTCATGAGAATTTTTTTGCTGTTTTTCTGAATTAATGAGTTAATTTAATAACTTAACAACTTAATAACTTAATTAACTCAGAAAAACAGAACAATTTTTTTCTCATGAAAAATTAACTCGTTAATTCAGAAAAACAGAGTAGATTTTTTTTTCTTCAAGCGAATGCAATACGCCTCCGTATAATTACCCTAATTATTTGATATCATATTCTTCATCATATCATTGAAGACATTCTTCACATTATTTTATTTAGTTAAGAAAGTCTCTGGCACGAAAGCATCTATGTTTAATGCTCCTGCACACTGGACTCATTCACCTTTAGATGGACGATGATCTTTGACTTCATTTTATATGTTTAAATGGTTTGTTTCGCTGTTTTGAAACTTTTCGTAATCGCTTTAGATGATATATCTAGGATTATATGTATTAATGCTAGGCAAAAAAAAGTTATTTTGTTAGGAAATAAATAAATCCGTTATTTTTGTAGGGGTATGTTTGTTGTTTTTTTCTTGTCTTTATTTTCTATAAACCTATTTTTATAACAAAGACCGTTTCAGTCTCTCTGTATGTATTTTGAATCAAGCTAATATTGTGTAATATTTATTCGTTTGATTTTGCAGAGAGACTCCGCCCACACGCTCTTCTGATTGGCTGTGACAGGTAGGCAACATCTCAATGCTGAATAAATATACATGTACAACACCAGGATGATGTGATGCTGTAATATGAGTGTTTACACAGTAAGATGATGAATATTACAGTGTTTACTATCAAATACTGTGTTTCTGGATATCTGCTCAAACGTAGATGTTTACAACGTGCATAATAATACTGTTTCACAGTGAGTGTGTTTTCATGCACCCTCATGATGCGATTATATCGGGAATTTGACCAATATAAGTGCAGTTCTTGAGTCAGTAAACGCTCTCAGAGAGCGCTGTGAGTGTGAGTTTATTACAATATACTGTTTAATGTGAATGTGTGTGCAGGATGATTTTCACATCGCTGTCATTTGAGCAGTCCTACACGTTTGATGAATGTAAGGATGTGCTCCTCTGGAAAATGCCTAATTTACACATTGATGATATATATATATATATTTTTATTAAGAGATTCAAACACATCTTCATGTTCAGAGGGTGTCCAGAAACATGCAGTTACTGACTGTCTGAGCGCTGAGGCGACCGGAGCCAGAGGAGGGGCGGAGCCAGCAGCAGTGGGCGGAGCTGCAGGCGTGGGCGGAGCTACAGCCGGTGTGACGGGCTCTGGCGCTGGAACCTCCACCTGTTTCCAGTCTTCACCTTCAGCGGCCATCAGAGCGATGAGAGTGCCCAGACGCACACCTCGACTGCCCTCCTGCACCTGAGGTTAAAGAGTTCAGTCTCATCACTCATTCTGAAGCGCCACTGTGGATTAAATAGCCCTCACACACACTCACTCACCAGTATTTTAGCAAGGACCCCGTCCTCACTGGACTCCATGACCACCACAGCTTTATCGGTCTCGATCTCACACAGAGCGTCCCCAGCGGCCACATCATCACCTGCTCAAACACAGAGAGCGCGGGTGTGTGTGAGTATATCCATCAGCTTCACAAGACTCATTTCATGTGTGTGTGTGTGTAGGGACGTGCTGGCCCTGAACATCACGGTGCGCACACCACGGCTCATACAGTCAGATACTGAAACGACCCCACACCGTGGACAGCATCAGTGATGTCACATGTCCACACACACACACTCACCTTCTTTCTTCAGCCACTTGACAATGTTTCCCTCCTCCATAGTGGGCGAGAGCGCTGGCATCTGCACCTTCAGAGGAGCGACCCCTGCTGGACACACACAACACCACCAGAGGCTCGCAGGTTATACATTCATCAGAGAGGATTCGATATAAAGCCATAGATATGGACTGATCTGATCCTGGATGCTGAGTGGTCAACCCCACACACCGTAATCCCCCCTCCACCCGACTCTCCTCTCGGCACAACTCGTCCTTCGTTCTCCACACGTCCTTCTTTATTTGAGCCACAAACGTTTTTCTCCCATTTTATGATTAATTTGGATCCATTTTATAGTGACAAGGGCATCATAAACGTTCAAAACGACATTATAAATGTGACGGCCCAGAGAGAGCAATCACACACTTCAGCAACAGAGCCAATATTGATCAATGTCACATTCATCTGATTAATGTTAAACCTCACGACATCAGATGATCAGAATGAGACGAGATATCCATCATCACGAGATATCAAATCCATGTTTTTTATCAATCATTATCATAAAATGATTTTCTACACTGAAATTAAGAAATCTTGGAGCTTGAAATTGTGACATCTGTGATTTTGAATGACAGCCAGATTGTTTACAATCTCTGACACAATGCATAAACGTAATACCATTTCTATTCGCCATAATAACATAACAAGTGATCAATTCATGACACTCATTAACGTGAGATCAAATCACTGATTTGTTTTGGCCACATATTTGACAGAAGATTACAATCTTATGTTTTCTTAGACGTGTTCAGTCAGTAATTGTTGATTATGAATATGGCAGTCATCCAGTGCGCAGTACCATCATCTGATCCATTACTGTACTGAACTGTAGAGCAAAGACACAGTAATATCTGCACGGCAGACGTGTTGTCGAGCTGTTATTAATAAATAAACACATTATAATGTCCTTCTGACACTCACCACATACTGAGGGCGACCGGGATAAGTGTCTGAAGGCGGCTCCGGTCCAGCCCGCGGTCCGCTGGGCTTTGCTCTGCGCTAGTACTCGACTCTGAGTGGATAACGGGTGCTGTGTTATTGCTCTCAGAGCCATGAAGACGCCCCTGCGCCCGAATCTCATGGACGCCGCCATCTTCCCTGTGCCCTTCTTCCTCACGCTCACTGACAGGCTCTCTCGAGCTGCGCAGGCTCGGAGATGAGCGCAACGGCGCATGCGCGGCCCCTGCTGGAATGGAGGATCAACAACAACAACAACAACAACAACACTTTTCAGCACTACACCATAGAGAATTGATTTAAATTTATGTTCATCAAAATAATCTCCCTTTCTCCTATCTCCCCTCTACAATGACGTGTTTGCTGGATAGATTCAGCATTTTAGCTCGATTTCAAAGGGTTTTTGAGCTTTAATGAGTCTATGAGAAGCTGTGAAGCCGAGAGAAAGGAGTGATTAGAAATAACAGGGAAATAATGAGTAAAGAATGAACCAGAGCCCGTCTAACGGAGAGCCTTGGCACTTCCCATTAGCCCCGTTGTGTTTCATCTTGGTTGCAGTTCATTATAATTCCACTGGAGGTGATCGTGGGCGAGAGCAGAATGAATGGGAGTCTATGGGGCTAAACGGCTAAATGTGTCTCTTTCACCTGTTTGTCGTTAAATTAACATAGATTTTATTGTTGATCCCGCAAGTTCAATATTGATTATAGGCCAAAAGTCGAAAGAACGAGTACTTATGTCCTTTTGATTTCTTACAGGTTAGGCCGTTGTTGGCCGAAACACGCTAGCATTCTGCTATTGTGTGACGTCATCACAGTTTTGAACGGATTTTTAGAACAGATAAGTGAACTTAAAAAATGCAATTTTCAGCTGAGTGTATTATCGTAACCCTCCCTTTTGAAAGCAACTTTCAAATTACTTGACAAAAAATTACATCCTGAGAAAAGTGGATTTCTGGGGGTGAAACCTATGGGGTGAAACCCCATTGACTCCCATTCATTCTGCACTCGACCGCAGCGCCCCCGCATGGACAGAGACGCGTTACTGCAGCCAGTCCAGAACCCGTTTCCGATGTGGGAAATATGACTCAGAAACTCCAGAAGATGGCGGCAATGCGACATCCAGGCTGCCGATTAAACCCATAGAGGAAGAGGACGTGCATGACGTCACGGTGACGGTGCTGAGCTGAACCCGGAAGAGAGAGAGAGCTCGAGCGCAGACTCATAAACAAACTCATCGAGCGGAGAAACACATAATAATCCACCAATCTTTATAAAAGCCCAGACTACATCAACATGGACGGTAGGAAGACTCTCTCTCGAAGGCTGTCACACACTTCGTGTTACTGCTGAATCTTCTTTAACTCTTTAATGAATCATGATTCTGTATTACTGGCTAATAATAAGGATGGGCAGATATGCGGTGTGACAGTGATTAATGTGTGATTTGATGATTGTTCTCACTGATGTTGTGTGACTTGTTTATTACTGGTGTAAATCTACACCTATGTAAAGCTGTAGGGCGTTTCATGTTGTTCTGATGATGATGATGATGATGATTGTGTTTCTCCCACACAGACACACTCTTTCAGTTGAAGGTGAGTATATATATATACATGTGTGTGTGTGTGTGTTTGTCTGTCGGTGATGAAGGCTCATGTCTGATCTTCATCTTCATCAGTTCACCTCTAAACAGCTGGAGCGACTGGCGAAGAAGGCGGAGAAAGACTCGAAAACCGAGCAAGCCAAAGTCAAGAAGGTACGAGGCGTGACATCATCATCACATGCTCATCACACTTATAAATTTGCTGTTACAGTGTGTGTGTGTGTGTGTGTGTGTGTGTGTGATCTCCAGGCTCTCCAGCAGAAGAACGTGGAGTGTGCGCGAGTGTACGCAGAGAACGCCATCCGCAAGAAGAACGAGGGCCTGAACTGGCTGAGGATGGCGTCTCGAGTCGATGCCGTGGCCTCAAAAGTGCAGACCGCTGTGACCATGAAGGGGGTGAGACCACACACACACACACACACACACACACACTTACAGACACTCACGCTCTCATACGTCACCATACATTGGAAACAATTTTCCGGGCCGAGAACCGGTGTTCTGTCGATTTTTGCTGCCTTGTCGAAAGAATGCTACCGTAACACGAATTGATCACAGAATGCCGATCAAAGTCTTATGAAATACAATTCTAATACAATTTTAAGTTATGAGTAGCTACTGTATACTGTAGACTACTGTTTTTATTTTTAAAGTGACTTATTGCGTAGAGATTTGGGGAAATACATACAAAACAACAATAAAACCAATTCTTCTTTTACCAAAACGTGCAATACGACTAATAAATAAAACAGATTATTATCATCCAACAATCAAGCTATTTATAAATTCCAACATACTAAAATGTAATGATTTAGTAGAATGTAAAATAGCCAAAATAATGTTTAAAATAATAAATAATCAATTTCCAGACTGTGTTCAAATGAAATCTACTCCTTATGAACTCAGAGGAACACTCATGTTCAATAAACCACAGATTAGAGCAGATGTTAAACAGAGATGTCTGTCTGTGAAGGGGGTTAAAATGTTAAACTGAAAACGCGATTAATCACATCCAAAATAAAAGTTTGTGTTTATATAATATATGTGGGGGCACTGTGTATTATTATTTTGTATATATATAAACACACATGCATGTATATTTAAGAAAAAAATATTATTTGTATATAAAATAGTTATATATAATATAAATTGTATATAAATCCATATACAGAATATACATGAAAATATTTCTTAAATATATACAAGCATGTGTGTGTGTTTATATATCTAAAATAATTATACACAGTGCACGCACATATATTATATAAACACAAACTTTTATTTTGGATCGTGATTAATCGTTTTGACAGCCCTACTGAAAACATGTAAATCTATAGGCAGCTTTAAGAAACTGTATATAAAGAGATTACATTATACAAAGCTGAATAAGTTTAGCTTTCCTTTCTTTTAGTTATTATTTTTGCTAAACGACTTACTGTACGCTACTGTGTGTTAAATAAATAAAATGTAAACAGGATCGGTGCAATAAGCACAAGCTCCAGCCGACACCTTTTCGGTCAAGTATCTTTTCTTTTCTTCATGTTTTTATTATTATTTATATTGTGTTTTCACTTTTGTTTCTATTTTTGTTTGTAAATTTCTTTTTGAAGGGGGCCGAAATAAAAATTATGAATGAATGAAAATGGTGTGAAAAGTCAAAACGATCATAAAATATTCATCTTTGACTCGTCAAAGTACACCTCTCCTCATAGTGACTGAAACTTTCAGTTATTCTTTTTCAGCTGGCTGACCGTACAGATATTCATATAAAGCGTTTTTAAAGGGAAATTATACATTATAACAGAAAAATATAAAACACAAAGAACCGGCTCTCAAAATGCTGTGGTGGAAAAAGGGGTAACACTCACTCTCTCTCTCACACACACACACACACACACACTCTCTGTCCTCCTCAGGTGGCGAAGAACATGTCCCAGGTCACTAAAGCGCTGGATAAGGCTCTGAACTCCATGGACCTGCAGAAGGTGTCGGCCGTCATGGACAAGTTTGAGACGCAGGTCCAGAATCTGGACGTACACACCTCGGTGAGTGAGTGTGTGTGTGAGAAACACACACAGTAGCACTACACACTAATCTGTGGCGTGATTACACAGTGTTGATGTGCTCAGATCCACACATCTCCCCAAGATATAAACTGAGACACTAACAATAGTGAACTGATTTGAATGTGTGTGTGTGCAGGTGATGGAGGACTCAATGAGCTCGGCCACCACCCTCACCACCCCCCAGCAGCAGGTGGATGACCTGATCCTGCAGGTGGCGGAGGAGAGCGGGCTGGAGGTGGAGGACCAGCTGAGTCAGCTTCCAGCCGGAGCCTCGGCGCTGGGGGAGACGTCTGTGCAGGACAAGGAGGACCAGCTGTCCCGACGGTACACTCACACACACACACACACACACACACACTACCCAACAGTCCACAGGAGCTGAAGTGTGATTGATGCTGCTGTGTGTTGCAGGTTGGCGGCTCTACGGAACTGACGGCGCTCACAGATTTTGCTGGAGGACTTTATCAAAGGCTGATTTTTATAACACACACACACACACACACACACACACACAGGAGCACTGTCTCTCCTCCGTCTCTTTCTTCTGGCCGGTGACTCGGGCCGGTCCCCTCTCTCCTCGGGGTGAGCCGGATTGGAGTGTGTGCGCCGCCGTCTGTCGGGAACTGCTGGCTTATTTCACTGAGTTAGACAAGCATATTTATTTATAGCCCATATGCTCGTAGGATTATTGCTCATAACGTGTTATTTCTCATGCCTTACGTACAGTACGTGCTTCTCGCGTTCAGTGCCTCCGTCAGCTCACACACACACACACACAGTATCGTACTGGATCATCTGTCTGTAAGTCGCGGTGTGTTTCTTCTGGGTTTTTTCTGTTTCTCATCATGTCGATAAGGCATTGTCCATCTCACACACACACACACACACACACACACACACACACTGTTCCAGTGCCGTGGGGAACCAGCACCGGACCGAGCGAGGAGTCCGAGCACTGTCCCGAGGAACATGTGACATAAAGTGGTTATTCACGCGGTCAATCTGTCCGGAGTGTGTTTTCCAGTACACACACACATGCTTTATTATTTACAGTTACTGTATGTTTCAGTGAATGCAAATGCATAATAAACTTTCTGATCTTTCTGTTTCTCATCTTTCTTGTCTGAATGTTTGCGTGGATTATTTGATGAGCACAAAGTTTTAAAGGACTGTGACTGTCACTTCTGTTTAATGTGTCCTTCCTGGATGAAAGGATTGATATATTTGATTTACTTTTCAATGGCACTGTATATAATTGGTTATATACACATATTTATTGATTAATTTATGATTAATCAGGTATAATTATGCCGTGACGTGTTGATAACAGGCAGGTGGCGTCCACCTATTAAGACAATTAAAGAGTGATTTACTAACATGTCAAAAATGATATGTTTACCCAATAATGTTAGAAATAACCCAATAATAGTGTTAAAAGGGTTCAGTAACATATAAAAAATATTATTAACAATCAGTCCAAATTAATAATGCACTTAGTATGTCTGACCATTTCGCGAGATGTAAACAACACTGGTCCAGAAGCACTTCCTGTTTCAGTTTTTTAACACTATAAACGTTGGGATAAAGTACAACCAACAGAACATATACAACTGAATCAAAAAGTTAAACAAACATCTTTAAGATATTTTCTTTACATTTGAAATTAAGAAACCATTTACAAACTGAAACAGGAAGTGCTTCTGGACCAGTGTTGTTTACATCTCGTAAAATGGTCTATAACCCTAGGAGATTAATATGCATTACGGCTTGTTTGTGAGGTTAGACCACGGCCGGCTTCCGTAGGCTCACGAGCCGGGGTGTTTCCGTGTTTCCCGAAGAGTTTTACTGGGAAGAGAAGATATTCCCAGTTGCCCTGGTTTTACTCATTCCTGCAGGGGGCGCTACACTGCTCAGAAAGCCCACTCCTCAACCCAGTCTCATTCGCATGAGCTAGGACATTAATCCTTCACTGGACACATTTTGTGTTCTGAAACTATAATTGCTTAAAAGTGCCATTTTCAAGGACTGGTACCTTATACATAAATGCAAATCCGCTTTTGCGGTCTCTCAGAAATAATCAAACAAAACGCTTTGACATGTAATCACAAGCCACTGTGATTGGTCCTTCCTCGCAGCGCTGAATAAAAAAACGTGTGTCACGTGACCAACGCTAAATCTGAGCCGCCTCATCTACCGTCTGGATAATATTTTATACTTGAATAGAGACGTTAACAAACTTTAATAGACGCTGGATTTGATATACGAGGTGACGAGTAAAAACATTAACATTATTGCGTAAACTCATCGTAAATGACCAGTCAGAGACGTTTCCGCGCCGCTAAGCCGCGCCCACTTTCGGCCGTTTGTCGCTCTTCCGCTAATCCCCTTTCTCTGAAGGGAGTCGCCCGTAGTAACCGCTCGAGCTGATCAGACCGGATTCACCAGCAGAGATGACGAGAGCAAAATAACGCGACAGAGAACAGTAAACATGACGAGATCATCCTCAGGATTAAGACATAATAGTCCCCAAACACGGAAATAACGTCTGTGAGGCGCTCGTGCTGAAGTGAGTTCCGGTGTCAGCCGTCATGAGATGACTGTGAAGCTGATCTGTACGATCGTGACCAGATCTGTGAGGTTTTAATGATGTTGTCTGTGGAGAGATATTCACTGAGGATCATATGAGAGGCTTTCTGCGGTGTGTTTGGGTCTCAGTGATGGTGGAGACATGAAGACAGTGCTCGTGTTGAGCTGCCTGTTGTTAATTGCTCAAGCAGAAGATCCAGATCAGGAGCAGAAACCGCTTCAGTACCTTCACATCGGAGACGGCTCCTCGCAGGAGTTCGAGTTTCCACAGAACACGCGCGGCGTGATCGTGATCTCCAGCGGGTACCGCAGCTCCGGGGGCCGGAAGGGTCGAGAGAGCCTGAAGCAGACGGTTCGGGTGAGGTCTCTGGACCCAGACGTGATCTCCGTGCTCAACGTGACGGACGACGGGCGAGCGGGAGCCGCCAACAGCTACGTGATTAGCATCCGCTCGGGGGTTCCTGGAACGGCTCCTCTGCTCATCCAGCTGCTGGACCTGGACAGCGACTCGCAGCCGGTGCTCATCGAGGAGCGTAGCGATTACTCCATCAGGGTGGCGGCGGGCGAGGATGACCCGGCGGCCCGGCTCCTGGAGTCCGGCAGGCTGTCGCACTTCTCGGAGAACCCCATCTTGTTCGCGCTGCTGCCGCTCATCTTCGTCAACAAGTGCGCGTTCGGCTGCAAGGTGGAGGTGGAGGTTCTGCTGGCGCTGCTGAAGAGGCCGGTGCCGCTGCTGCTTGGCATCGCGGGACAGTTCCTCATAATGCCGCTGTACGGGTACGGCCTGTCCCGGTTAGCCGCGCTCCCCAAGGCGCTGTCGCTAGGCCTGGTGATCACCTGCTCGGCACCGGGCGGAGGCGGCGGGTACCTGTACAGCCTGCTGCTAGGCGGAGACGTCACTTTAGCCATTAGCATGACGCTCGTGTCCACCGTGGTCGCCACCGCTGCCATGCCGCTGTCCTCGGCGTTTTACGGCTGGCTGCTAGGCGTCCACGCCGCGCTCCACGTGCCCTTCGTCAAGATCCTCGGCACACTGCTCTTCATCGCCATCCCCATCTCGCTGGGCATGCTAGTGAAGCTGCGCCTGCCCGCGGTCACACGCGTGCTGCTCATGCTCATCCGTCCCTTCAGCTTCGTGCTAATCGTGGGCGGGATCTTCATGGCCTACCAGATGGGCTCTTCGATCCTGGCGAACGTGCGCGGGCCGGTCATAGCGGCAGGCGCGACGGTGCCGGTGTTCGGGCTGCTGCTGGGGCTGTCGATGGCGCGGCTGGCGGGGCTAGCGGCGCCGCAGCGCAGGACAGTTAGCATCGAGGTGGGCGTGCAGAACAGTCTCCTGGCGCTGGCCGTCATGCAGCTGTCGTTCCACCGGGCGGAGGCGGACTACGCCTCGCAGGCGCCGTTCCTCGTAGCGCTCAGCAGCACGACGGAGATGCTCCTGCTAGTGCTAGCTCACACCGCGCACCGACGCCTGTGCCTGACGCCTGCCTCGCGCACCCCCGCCTGACCGCCGGCTACGACTGCCACGCACCACTGCCAGACGCGGCACTCAACCAAAGGCCTTCTCCTTACGTTCAGCCTTTTTTAATCAGATTTTAATCTTATGTGCATTATGATGACAGTGTTTATGGAAGATGAACCAGATATTTTTCTAAGTAATTCTGCTGTTTGTTATTTTGTAATTCAGATGGTTTGTTTGTACCCTGTTTACAGAAGATGTTGCTGTTGATTGTTCATGCGCAATGATGATTAAATGCATTTTGACGAGACGGACTGCTTGAGTTATATTCGACTCTCAATCACACCTACAGAATATTCAGTTACACTTTATGTTGTAACAATGTATTTTACAGTGTCTTTGTTACATCTACTTATTGTAACCCCTCACACCCGGGTCCTACTCGCCCCGCTCCGAGCGGGCCTCGAACCCGGGTCTCCGGCATGAGAGTCAGGCGCGCCAACAAGGAGGCTAAAGACTGCAGCCTCTCGCTAGAGCGCCCATTGAGATCTGGGAGTGAGGTTTACCCGCACAGCAACTACTAGCTGGCCTCCGTTACATTATCATAGTAATAACAGTAAATTATGCATAATTACATGCAACTAACCCTCAACCAAACCCTGAACGTACCCCAATCTGTTGCTTAACATTACAGAGTACTTAAATATATAATTATACTGTAACAGCGTAACCTTTTATTTTAAGGTGTCCATGTTAATTATGCATTTAAGTACTGAGTAATATTTATTAAGTATTGTTATTATAATAGTTAACTAAATGCAGTTTCTACAGGGATTAATTGGATGTAATTAGGCGTAATGCACAGTTATTTATGTAACAAGGACTGTAAAATTAAGTGTTATCAAATATTCCATATGTGAGTTGAAAACAGATTTTACCTTTCTAAAATGTATCATATGCTGTCTTTATGAAAGTATTTTTATTAACATTAGAACAGTGTGCCTGTTCCTCAGTGTGTTAACTATTGTTGTTTTAATAATTAACCGTAACTCGGGTGTTACGAACGGCTTTCAGATCCAGGCTCATCTCAAATAAATCAAGACTAACCCGTCCTGTATAGGAATAGTTCAGTCAGTCTTCATGTGCTGTGATTGACTTTAGACCAGAACCGTGTTCTTTATGTGTCTTCTTCTGTGCTCCACAGTTCTGGAGTCAGTGTGGATGAACTCTGACCTTTACCCCAGTGCTCTTTGCTCTTTAGAGATATCGTGTTTTCTGTTGATCTAATTCCAGGATTTCGCCATCCGTTGTTTGTTCCCAGTGTCGTCACGCATCTTGACTCTTCTGAATGCTAATCTGACGACTAACAGGAAGAACTGCATTACGTGCGTGTGAAACTTGAACAAGCAGCTTTGTTTAATTTGTTTAATTTAATATTCGGAATATTTTCTTACACAAACAAAGGTACATCACACTAACATCACAAGGGTAACACAGAAATCCATTATGAGATGAGGACAATAATGCACATGAATATTTCATCAGGACTGGGAGTGTAAGAGCGGTTGCACATTATATCTCGTGACACATGGAGTTTGATCCCCACCGCTAGGGCTCGAACAGGCTTTACTCATTACCTGTTTATGTTCAACTGGCCCCTGATCTTATGAATGTGATTATGGAGCAAGATATATTATCCAGAGAGCACCAGAGTAAAGTGCAGCTGAAATTACTCCATTACGCCACCAATTCCAACACGCCTCGAGTAAAAGTCTTAGAGAATCTGATTTTAACAGTCCTGAAGTGTTTTACTCATACTGAACATTGGCTCAAATATGCTCTAGTCCTCGACAGCTGAGAGACGTGCCAGAGAAAATAAGAAAATTGATTTGTCAAATGAGAAATCGTGTTTATTTTCTAAAATCGAAATAAATCTGAACACTTAAATATTGCAATAAATAAAGGTCGACACGACAGCCTCTACAAACTCGCAGTCTCAGTTCAGCTCAAGTGCACTAAAAGGCCATCAACCAAAATCCTTCAAAAAAATCTCAGCAATATAGCGGATAAATAAAAAAAATAGTCAAATTAAATAATCAAGGTCTACTTGCACTGGATGTACTGGTTTTGCTCTCATCATGAGCTCATCTCATTAATCAAACACATGTGATTCACCACTCCATAACACACACACACACACTCGTGTGAAGTGGCCTTTTAGGGCAGTTCGTGAGAGTAAAGGTCAGACACACAGATTTAGTTCCTTCAATATCACTTCTTCTTTAGCAGAAACAATGCGCATTACTCTTCACGGAAATACATTGTGCTACTACTGCTATTATCAAACTTCTTATTGCCTGATTCATCATTTTAGAAAAAAAAGCCTAAATGATAGACATTAATAATGATAAAATAACGATTATTGTAAATAATATGAGGTAAAAACATGTTCGGCTTCCGGTGAGACATGCAAACTGCATAACTCATGTGTGGGAATCAGCTGGATGCGTGTGTTGTATTGGAGTGGCACATCTTTCTGTCATTGGTGTGACGCTCGTTCTGCGGCACCTGTGATTGGCTGTCGACAGAGGCGCCCATAACGATTGGCTGCTGCCGGTTGACTCGGAACCAATGAAAACACTCTTCCGCTCTCTCGCAGCCAGTGAGCGCCGTGACGTGCGGCGCGCGGGATTATTGTGCAAATTAGATCTGCTGAGGAAAGTGTGTGTGTGTTTGTTTGTTTAATTCCGAACAGGATCGATCAGATTGAGTGTGTTTATCGCAGCATGTTCAGCAGCGCGGATCACTCCACACACTCCTCCGACATTACGGCTCTGCTCGGTGAGACACAACTCTACACACACACACACACACACACACACACACACACACACACACACACACACACACACACACACACACCCACACACCCACACACACACCCACACCCCTTCCGGACACACAACATCATCATTCTCACAGTAATGACACACAATGTCCACATTATGACATAGAAAGTCATATTTATGAGGTGAAAAGACGAAAACATGATATCATTTTTACATTACAAAGTCATAATGACATATAAGTGGAACCTATGACACTTTACTAGACAGTCAGAATTATGATATTATTGGATTAAAAAGTATGGCAGACTGCAGCCATTTTAGTGGATGAAAGTTGAATATGACACATAGATCGAAATTAGGACGTACTAAGTTACATTATGCGATGAAAAGATGAGCAATATGAAAGTCATCATTTAGAGTCTTTGAGAATTTTGAAGATCTCTGAAGAGACACAGTGAGTGTATAATATTAAGTGTATGTGTGTTTGTGCAGCGCGCAGATCTCTTAAGAGACGCAGAGATGATGATGAGGAGCAGCTCCAGGAGTCCAGCGTGAATCTGCTGATGAGAAACCAGAACACAACACAACTGCTACTGGAGATCACAGTGAGTCCGAATACACAACACCGACACACAACACCAGACACACAACACCGACACACATCATCATAACTGGTGCTGGAGATAGTACTGAGTACACAACAGCGACACACAACCCGTCTCTAAACATGATTAGGTTACAGAAATAAAGGGAAAAGCATCGTGTGATTTCATGTGTGTATTGTGTGTTTGTCAGTCACATGGTCCAATCAGAGACCTGAGCTGTGACGGATATGAAGATCTGCAGTCGTCAGTTCTGGGTGAGACTCGTCCTGATACACACACTACCTCTAACGCCTCTGAGTAATCAGTGTGTGTGTGTGTGTGTGCTGATGTTGTGTTGTGTTGTGGACCAGCGGATGAGTTGCGGAGCCGGTCGGAGCAGATGCAGGTTCCAGTGGCGCTGCTGGCCGCCACAGTTCTGTCCGGGAACATCCGGGATCTGATCTCACACACCGATGACACACACCGTGTGCTACTGAACGATGAACAGAGAGTGTGTAGCAAGATGCTGACTGATACTAATGATTCAGATTCTGATGGATATATCCATACATGACGTGTGTGTGTGTGTGTGTGTGTTTTATCATTAGACTGATGTGTGTGCGTTAGTGAAGTCCGCTCGAGCACTGATGTCTGCTGGGATATTCAGCCCGGAACTCTTCTGGCAGGAATATTGGAAGCTGAAGGTGAGTGTGTGTGTGTGTGTGTGTGATTCTGTGAGAGTGTGTGTGGTTATAATTGTGACTGCCAAATCTCTTCACTTACATATTGAAATATTATAGCAACCGCCCCGTGAGTATGTTCTACTGGTCCTCACTAGTAAAGGCTGATAAATGGGCGAAACATGTTTTGATGTAAGGCTAGTGTTTGTCTTGTGTTTCTTTGAGGGTCAGGGGTCGGGCTTTAAGACTGTGGGCCTCCCTTAAAACACAGCATACACTTCCTTGCTCCGCCTCCAAAACTTACTCTCCAGTTCTAAGAGCCGATTGGGTCTGGAACCCCGATCCCCTGCAAGCGAGTCGAGTGACGCTAAACTCCGTATTCACTAGCAGCAGGCGTCAGTGCGACTCCACTAGCTGGCCTCCGTTACGCACGCAGTCCAAGAGAGGATATCTGTTTACAGAAGCACAACAGAATAATGCTTCACGAAAAACAAAGTGCAGATGATGAACGGATGACAAGGAAGCACAAAAAATGAACATACAGTACACAATAGAAGTTTCAACAAGAGTTGACTGTAGTTGGCAACAGCACTCAAACCAAGTGTTCCTCATGTGTTCCTCACGTGTTCTCCAGTGTTCCCCAGTGTTTCTCATGTGTTCCTCACATATTCCTCATGTGTTCTTCACGTGTTCCTCATGTGTTCCCCATGTGGTCCTCATGTGTTCTTCACGTCTTCCTCAGTGTTCCTCACGTGTTCTCCATGTGTTCCACAGGTGTTCCTCATTTGTTCCCCAGTGTTTCTCATGTGTTCCTCAGTGTTCCTCACATATTCCTCATGTGTTCTTCACGTGTTCCCCAGTGTTCCTCATGTGTTCTTCACGTGTTCCCCAGTGTTCCTCATGTGTTCCCCATGTGGTCCTGATGTGTTCTTCACGTCTTCCTCAGTGTTCCTCATGTGTTCCTCAGTGTTCCCCATATGTTCCTCAAGTGTTCCCCAGTGTTCCTCATATGTTCCTCACGTGTTCCTCAGTGTTTCCCATGTGTTCCTCAGTGTTCCCCATGTGTTCCTTGATGTTCCTCAAGTGTTCCCCAGTGTTACTCACGTGTTCCCCAGTGTTTCCCCTTGTGTTCCCCATGTGTTCCTCAGTGTTCCCCATATGTTCCTCAAGTGTTCCTCATATGTTCCTCAGTGTTCCCCATATGTTCCTTGATGTTCCTCAAGTGTTCCCCAGTGTTACTCACGTGTTCCCCAGTGTTTCCCCTTGTGTTCCCCATGTGTTCCTCAGTGTTCCCCATATGTTCCTCATGTGTTCCTCATATGTTCCTCAGTGTTCCCCATGTGTTCCTTGATGTTCCTCAAGTGTTCCCCAGTGTTACTCACGTGTTCCCCAGTGTTTCCCCTTGTGTTCCTCAAGTGTTCCTCATATGTTCCTCAGTGTTCCCCATGTGTTCCCCATGTGTTCCCCAGGGTTCCTCACGTGTTCAGGTTGAATATAGATTATTTATCTAAAGCTGTGTTTCTGCGCTCACACAGCCTGTGCTGGAGCTGACGTATCATCTACACACGCACAACATCCTCACGCTGGACTTCCTGCTGCACAGGTACCACACATACACTCACACACTCACTCACTCTTACACACACACACACACACACACACACACACACAGGCTGATCTGTGATGTGTCTGATCAGAGACGCAGCATCGGTGAGCTCGTGGATCACGGAGCAGCTCAGAGATCTGTGTGTTTCCATGGCAACCGCAGCGGATCAACAGCAGATGCAGCATCAGATTCTATCCAGTAAGAAGTTCCTCCTTTCACTGCTTATGTTCTTAGTGTGCTTATATTTCATATTTTACATCAACTGACAAAGCATGTGTGTGTAATTATACTAATAAACCGTACCGAATGAAACGTGCAAAAATATTGAGAAATGAATAAAAGGAAAACAAAATAAGATAAAAAGAGTGATGAAGTTAAAGGGGTTGTGACATGAGGAATCAAATTTGCCTTGATCTTTAACATAAAAAAGTCTTAAAACCATTGAAACATCCTGCAAGATAACTAGATTAAAACATCCTCATTACAAACAGTGTTTGTTAAATCAATCTTAGAAACAGCTTGTTCTGATGTTCTGGGATCTGTGATGTCACTGGCAAATACATTTGCATAAGCCCTTCTCCAGAGCAAGACATCGACCAATAGTTACCCATCATTCCACCATAGCCCCGCCCACTTGTGCTACAGATCGACCACTGCTACTACAGGCCCCGTCCACTGCTACTACAGACCGCCCACTACTACTACAGGCCCCGCCCACTGGTACTGCAGACCGCCCACTCCTACTACAGGCCCTACCGACTGGTATGACAGACCCCGCCCACTGGCTCGACATTCCCCACCCACTTGTACTAATACCAGTGGGTCAGAGCTTCATCCATCATACCATCATCAGAGCTCGAGGATTCGGCCAATTGTGGAACAGCTGTGACATCATCAGAGCTTGTGGATTCTGCCAATTGTGGAACAGCTGTGACATCATCAGAGCTTGTGGATTCTGCCAATTGTGGAACAGCTGTGACATCATCAGAGCTTGTGGATTCTGCCAATCGTGGAACAGCTGTGACATCATCAGAGCTTGAGGATTCTGCCAATTGTGGAACAGCTGTGACATCATCAGAGCTTGTGGATTCTGCCAATCGTGGAACAGCTGTGACATCATCAGAGCTTGAGGATTCTGCCAATCGTGGAACAGCTGTGACATCATCAGAGCTTGTGGATTCTGCCAATCGTGGAACAGCTGTGACATCATCAGAGCTTGTGGATTCTGCCAATCGTGGAACAGCTGTGACATCATCAGAGCTTGAGGATTCTGCCAATCGTGGAACAGCTGTGACATCATCAGAGCTTGAGGATTCTGCCAATCGTGGAACAGCTGTGACATCATCAGAGCTTGTGGATTCTGCCAATTGTGGAACAGCTGTGACATCATCAGAGCTTGTGGATTCTGCCAATCGTGGAACAGCTGTGACATCATCAGAGCTTGAGGATTCTGCCAATTGTGGAACAGCTGTGACATCATCAGAGCTTGTGGATTCTGCCAATCGTGGAACAGCTGTGACATCATCAGAGCTTGAGGATTCTGCCAATCGTGGAACAGCTGTGACATCATCAGAGCTTGTGGATTCTGCCAATCGTGGAACAGCTGTGACATCATCAGAGCTTGTGGATTCTGCCAATCGTGGAACAGCTGTGACATCATCAGAGCTTGTGGATTCTGCCAATCGTGGAACAGCTGTGACATCATCAGAGCTTGAGGATTCTGCCAATCGTGGAACAGCTGTGACATCATCAGAGCTTGAGGATTCTGCCAATTGTGGAACAGCTGTGACATCATCAGAGCTTGTGGATTCTGCCAATCGTGGAACAGCTGTGACATCATCAGAGCTTGTGGATTCTGCCAATTGTGGAACAGCTGTGACATCATCAGAGCTTGTGGATTCTGCCAATTGTGGAACAGCTGTGACATCATCAGAGCTTGTGGATTCTGCCAATCGTGGAACAGCTGTGACATCATCAGAGCTTGTGGATTCTGCCAATCGTGGAACAGCTGTGACATCATCAGAGCTTGTGGATTCTGCCAATCGTGGAACAGCTGTGACATCATCAGAGCTTGTGGATTCTGCCAATCGTGGAACAGCTGTGACATCATCAGAGCTTGAGGATTCTGCCAATCGTGGAACAGCTGTGACATCATCAGAGCTTGTGGATTCTGCCAATCGTGGAACAGCTGTGACATCATCAGAGCTCGAGGATTCTGCCAATCGTGGAACAGCTGTGACATCATCAGAGCTTGTGGATTCTGCCAATCGTGGAACAGCTGTGACATCATCAGAGCTTGAGGATTCTGCCAATCGTGGAACAGCTGTGACATCATCAGAGCTTGAGGATTCTGCCAATCGTGGAACAGCTGTGACATCATCAGAGCTTGAGGATTCTGCCAATCGTGGAACAGCTGTGACATCATCAGAGCTTGTGGATTCTGCCAATTGTGGAACAGCTGTGACATCATCAGAGCTTGTGGATTCTGCCAATTGTGGAACAGCTGTGACATCATCAGAGCTCGAGGATTCGGCCAATCGTAGAACAGCTGTGACATCATCAGAGTTCGAGGATTCAGCCAATCGTGGAACAGCTGTGACATCATCAGAGCTCGAGGATTCTGCCAATCGTGGAACAGCTGTGACATCATCAGAGCTTGTGGATTCTGCCAATCGTTGAACAGCTGTGACCTCATCAGAGCTTGTGGATTCTGCCAATCGTGGAACAGCTGTGACATCATCAGAGCTTGAGGATTCTGCCAATCGTGGAACAGCTGTGACATCATCAGAGCTTGAGGATTCTGCCAATCGTGGAACAGCTGTGACATCATCAGAGCTCATGGATTCGGCCAATCGTGGAACAGCTGTGACATCATCAGAGCTTGTGGATTCTGCCAATTGTGGAACAGCTGTGACATCATCAGAGCTTGAGGATTCTGCCAATCGTGGAACAGCTGTGACATCATCAGAGCTTGAGGATTCTGCCAATCGTGGAACAGCTGTGACATCATCAGAGCTTGTGGATTCTGCCAATTGTGGAACAGCTGTGACATCATCAGAGCTTGAGGATTCTGCCAATCGTGGAACAGCTGTGACATCATCAGAGCTCATGGATTTGGCCAATCGTTGAACAGCTGTGACATCATCAGAGCTCGATGATTCTGCCAATCGTGGAACAGCTATGACATCATCAGAGCTCGAGGATTTGGCCAATCGTGGAACAGCTGTGACATCATCAGAGCTCGAGGATTCTGTCAATCGTGGAACAGCTGTGACATCATCAGAGCTTGTGGATTCTGCCAATCGTGGAACAGCTGTGACATCATCAGAGCTTGAGGATTCTGCCAATCGTGGAACAGCTGTGACATCATCAGAGCTCGAGGATTTGGCCAATCGTGGAACAGCTGTGACATCATCAGAGCTCGAGGATTCTGTCAATCGTGGAACAGCTGTGACATCATCAGAGCTTGTGGATTCTGCCAATTGTGGAACAGCTGTGACATCATCAGAGCTTGTGGATTCTGCCAATCGTGGAACAGCTGTGACATCATCAGAGCTTGAGGATTCTGCCAATCGTGGAACAGCTGTGACATCATCAGAGCTTGTGGATTCTGCCAATTGTGGAACAGCTGTGACATCATCAGAGCTTGAGGATTCTGCCAATCGTGGAACAGCTGTGACATCATCAGAGCTTGTGGATTCTGCCAATTGTGGAACAGCTGAGACATCATCAGAGCTCGAGGATTTGGCCAATCGTGGAACAGCTGTGACATCATCAGAGCTCGAGGATTCTGTCAATCGTGGAACAGCTGTGACATCATCAGAGCTTGAGGATTCTGCCAATCGTGGAACAGCTGTGACATCATCAGAGCTTGTGGATTCTGCCAATTGTGGAACAGCTGTGACATCATCAGAGCTTGTGGATTCTGCCAATCGTGGAACAGCTGTGACATCATCAGAGCTTGAGGATTCTGCCAATCGTGGAACAGCTGTGACATCATCAGAGCTTGTGGATTCTGCCAATTGTGGAACAGCTGTGACATCATCAGAGCTTGAGGATTCTGCCAATCGTGGAACAGCTGTGACATCATCAGAGCTTGTGGATTCTGCCAATTGTGGAACAGCTGTGACATCATCAGAGCTTGTGGATTCTGCCAATCGTGGAACAGCTGTGACATCATCAGAGCTTGAGGATTCTGCCAATTGTGGAACAGCTGTGACATCATCAGAGCTTGTGGATTCTGCCAATCGTGGAACAGCTGTGACATCATCAGAGCTTGTGGATTCTGCCAATCGTGGAACAGCTGTGACATCATCAGAGCTTGAGGATTCTGCCAATCGTGGAACAGCTGTGACATCATCAGAGCTTGAGAATTCTGCCAATTGTGGAACAGCTGTGACATCATCAGAGCTTGTGGATTCTGCCAATCGTGGAACAGCTGTGACATCATCAGAGCTTGTGGATTCTGCCAATCGTGGAACAGCTGTGACATCATCAGAGCTTGAGGATTCTGCCAATCGTGGAACAGCTGTGACATCATCAGAGCTTGTGGATTCTGCCAATTGTGGAACAGCTGTGACATCATCAGAGCTTGTGGATTCTGCCAATCGTGGAACAGCTGTGACATCATCAGAGCTTGAGGATTCTGCCAATCGTGGAACAGCTGTGACATCATCAGAGCTTGTGGATTCTGCCAATTGTGGAACAGCTGTGACATCATCAGAGCTTGAGGATTCTGCCAATCGTGGAACAGCTGTGACATCATCAGAGCTTGTGGATTCTGCCAATTGTGGAACAGCTGTGACATCATCAGAGCTTGTGGATTCTGCCAATCGTGGAACAGCTGTGACATCATCAGAGCTTGAGGATTCTGCCAATTGTGGAACAGCTGTGACATCATCAGAGCTTGTGGATTCTGCCAATCGTGGAACAGCTGTGACATCATCAGAGCTTGTGGATTCTGCCAATCGTGGAACAGCTGTGACATCATCAGAGCTTGAGGATTCTGCCAATCGTGGAACAGCTGTGACATCATCAGAGCTTGAGAATTCTGCCAATTGTGGAACAGCTGTGACATCATCAGAGCTTGTGGATTCTGCCAATCGTGGAACAGCTGTGACATCATCAGAGCTTGTGGATTCTGCCAATTGTGGAACAGCTGTGACATCATCAGAGCTTGTGGATTCTGCCAATTGTGGAACAGCTGTGACATCATCAGAGCTTGTGGATTCTGCCAATCGTGGAACAGCTGTGACATCATCAGAGCTTGTGGATTCTGCCAATTGTGGAACAGCTGTGACATCATCAGAGCTTGTGGATTCTGCCAATCGTGGAACAGCTGTGACATCATCAGAGCTTGAGGATTCTGCCAATTGTGGAACAGCTGTGACATCATCAGAGCTTGTGGATTCTCCCAATTGTGGAACAGCTGTGACATCATCAGAGCTTGTGGATTCTGCCAATTGTGGAACAGCTGTGACATCATCAGAGCTCGAGGATTCGGCCAATCGTAGAACAGCTGTGACATCATCAGAGTTCGAGGATTCAGCCAATCGTGGAACAGCTGTGACATCATCAGAGCTCGAGGATTCTGCCAATCGTGGAACAGCTGTGACATCATCAGAGCTTGTGGATTCTGCCAATCGTTGAACAGCTGTGACATCATCAGAGCTTGTGGATTCTGCCAATCGTGGAACAGCTGTGACATCATCAGAGCTTGAGGATTCTGCCAATCGTGGAACAGCTGTGACATCATCAGAGCTTGAGGATTCTGCCAATCGTGGAACAGCTGTGACATCATCAGAGCTCATGGATTCGGCCAATCGTGGAACAGCTGTGACATCATCAGAGCTTGAGGATTCTGCCAATCGTGGAACAGCTGTGACATCATCAGAGCTTGTGGATTCTTCCAATTGTGGAACAGCTGTGACATCATCAGAGCTTGAGGATTCTGCCAATCGTGGAACAGCTGTGACATCATCAGAGCTCATGGATTTGGCCAATCGTTGAACAGCTGTGACATCATCAGAGCTCGAGGATTCTGCCAATCGTGGAACAGCTATGACATCATCAGAGCTCGAGGATTTGGCCAATCGTGGAACAGCTGTGACATCATCAGAGCTCGAGGATTCTGTCAATCGTGGAACAGCTGTGACATCATCAGAGCTTGTGGATTCTGCCAATCGTGGAACAGCTGTGACATCATCAGAGCTTGAGGATTCTGCCAATCGTGGAACAGCTGTGACATCATCAGAGCTTGTGGATTCTGCCAATTGTGGAACAGCTGTGACATCATCAGAGCTTGTGGATTCTGCCAATCGTGGAACAGCTGTGACATCATCAGAGCTTGAGGATTCTGCCAATCGTGGAACAGCTGTGACATCATCAGAGCTTGTGGATTCTGCCAATCGTGGAACAGCTGTGACATCATCAGAGCTTGAGGATTCTGCCAATCGTGGAACAGCTGTGACATCATCAGAGCTTGTGGATTCTGCCAATTGTGGAACAGCTGTGACATCATCAGAGCTTGTGGATTCTGCCAATCGTGGAACAGCTGTGACATCATCAGAGCTTGAGGATTCTGCCAATCGTGGAACAGCTGTGACATCATCAGAGCTTGTGGATTCTGCCAATCGTGGAACAGCTGTGACATCATCAGAGCTTGTGGATTCTGCCAATTTTGGAACAGCTGTGACATCATCAGAGCTTGAGGATACTGCCAATCGTGGAACAGCTGTGACATCATCAGAGCTTGTGGATTCTGCCAATTGTGGAACAGCTGTGACATCATCAGAGCTTGAGGATTCTGCCAATCGTGGAACAGCTGTGACATCATCAGAGCTTGAGGATTCTGCCAATCGTGGAACAGCTGTGACATCATCAGAGCTTGAGGATTCGGCCAATCGTGGAACAGCTGTGACATCATCAGAGCTCGAGGATTCGGCCAATCGTGGAACAGCTGTGACATCATCAGAGCTCGAGGATTCGGCCAATCGTGGAACAGCTGTGACATCATCAGAGCTCGAGGATTCGGCCAATCGTGGAACAGCTGTGACATCATCAGAGCTTGAGGATTCGGCCAATCGTGGAACAGCTGTGACATCATCAGAGCTTGAGGATTCTGCCAATCGTGGAACAGCTGTGACATCATCAGAGCTTGAGGATTCGGCCAATCGTGGAACAGCTGTGACATCATCAGAGCTCGAGGATTCGGCCAATCGTGGAACAGCTGTGACATCATCAGAGCTTGAGGATTCTGCCAATCGTGGAACAGCTGTGACATCATCAGAGCTTGAGGATTCTGCCAATCGTGGAACAGCTGTGACATCATCAGAGCTTGAGGATTCTGCCAATCGTGGAACAGCTGTGACATCATCAGAGCTCATGGATTCGGCCAATTGTGGAACAGCTGTGACATCATCAGAGCTTGAGGATTCTGCCAATCGTGGAACAGCTGTGACATCATCAGAGCTTGAGGATTCTGCCAATCGTGGAACAGCTGTGACATCATCAGAGCTTGTGGATTCTGCCAATCGTGGAACAGCTGTGACATCATCAGAGCTTGAGGATTCTGCCAATCGTGGAACAGCTGTGACATCATCAGAGCTTGTGGATTCTGCCAATCGTGGAACAGCTGTGACATCATCAGAGCTCGAGGATTCTGCCAATCGTGGAACAGCTATGACATCATCAGAGCTCGAGGATTTGGCCAATCGTGGAACAGCTGTGACATCATCAGAGCTCGAGGATTCTGTCAATCGTGGAACAGCTGTGACATCATCAGAGCTTGTGGATTCTGCCAATCGTGGAACAGCTGTGACATCATCAGAGCTTGAGGATTCTGCCAATCGTGGAACAGCTGTGACATCATCAGAGCTTGTGGATTCGGCCAATCGTGGAACAGCTGTGACATCATCAGAGCTTGAGGATTCTGCCAATCGTGGAACAGCTGTGACATCATCAGAGCTTGAGGATTCTGCCAATCGTGGAACAGTTGTGACATCATCAGAGCTTGAGGATTCTGCCAATCGTGGAACAGCTGTGACATCATCAGAGCTTGTGGATTCTGCCAATCGTGGAACAGCTGTGACATCATCAGAGCTTGAGGATTCTGCCAATTGTGGAACAGCTGTGACATCATCAGAGCTTGTGGATTCTGCCAATCGTGGAACAGCTGTGACATCATCAGAGCTTGAGGATTCTGCCAATCGTGGAACAGCTGTGACATCATCAGAGCTTGTGGATTCTGCCAATTGTGGAACAGCTGTGACATCATCAGAGCTTGTGGATTCTGCCAATCGTGGAACAGCTGTGACATCATCAGAGCTTGAGGATTCTGCCAATCGTGGAACAGCTGTGACATCATCAGAGCTTGTGGATTCTGCCAATCGTGGAACAGCTGTGACATCATCAGAGCTTGTGGATTCTGCCAATTGTGGAACAGCTGTGACATCATCAGAGCTTGAGGATTCGGCCAATCGTGGAACAGCTGTGACATCATCAGAGCTCGAGGATTCGGCCAATCGTGGAACAGCTGTGACATCATCAGAGCTCGAGGATTCTGCCAATTGTGGAACAGCTGTGACATCATCAGAGCTTGAGGATTCGGCCAATCGTGGAACAGCTGTGACATCATCAGAGCTCGAGGATTCGGCCAATCGTGGAACAGCTGTGACATCATCAGAGCTTGAGGATTCGGCCAATCGTTGAACAGCTGTGACATCATCAGAGCTCATGGCTTCGGCCAATCGTGGAACAGCTGTGACATCATCAGAGCTTGAGGATTCGGCCAATCGTGGAACAGCTGTGACATCATCAGAGCTCGAGGATTCGGCCAATCGTGGAACAGCTGTGACATCATCAGAGCTTGAGGATTCGGCCAATCGTTGAACAGCTGTGACATCATCAGAGCTCATGGCTTCGGCCAATCGTGGAACAGCTGTGACATCATCAGAGCTTGAGGATTCTGCCAATCGTGGAACAGCTGTGACATCATCAGAGCTCGAGGATTCGGTCAATCGTAGAACAGCTGTGACATCATCAGAGCTCGAGGATTCGGTCAATCGTGGAACAGCTGTGACATCATCAGAGCTCGAGGATTCGGCCAATCGTGGAACAGCTGTGACATCATCAGAGCTTGAGGATTCGGTCAATCGTAGAACAGCTGTGACATCATCAGAGCTTGAGGATTCGGCCAATCGTGGAACAGCTGTGACATCATCAGAGCTTGAGGATTCTGCCAATCGTGGAACAGCTGTGACATCATCAGAGCTCGAGGATTCGGTCAATCGTAGAACAGCTGTGACATCATCCGCGCTTGTGGCGCCGCTGTTGAGAAGCTGCGCCGGCTGAGTCCTCCGGCTACTCTCGAAACACTCTCGTGGTACTTTGATAGCATACGTCACAGTCATCAGGGCTCCAGACTAACTTTTTGCCTTGGTTGCACTGGTGCGCCTAACTTTTTTATTTAGGTGCACCAGCACAAAATTTAGGTGCACTCAAATTTTTTTCGTCTCGCATCACATTTAACGCCACAATTTCAAGGTCACCTTTTTATCATGCTCCGTATATTCATATATATTATGTAAATGCTTTTAAAAAAGAATAAGATGTAGTTTTTTTAAGCACAATTATATTGTATATAAAAATATAAATCTTTTAAAAAATTAAAAATTTAAAGTGCTGTTTTTACATTGTTCAAGTAAGGGCAGGGTATTGACACCAATTTCACAATTCGATTCAATATTGATTATTTTGGATATCAGGTACAATTATGGCAAATTTTCTCAAGGAAAACAAATCTCAATTAATGCTGAACTGGGAGTCAGTTGTAGCCCACTATGCTTCATTAGCCTACTATAATATTGAAGGTAAAAATTACCTGATTTGTACACAAACACTTAAATTACACTTTTATTTATTTTTCATAATAATAATGTAATATGAAATATAAACATTTAAATGGTGGCTACATAAAAGCTTATCAGATTTTTTTTTTCAAACAACATGCATTAAAAATTGAAAAACGTTAAAAATTATAATGAATATGTAATATGGTGCATGTATTTTCCGAAATGCTGATCTAGAGTTAATTTTTCTAGCTGGCTAACGAGTTTACGGTCACTGGATTTTTTTTCCTCCGAGGTAAATGTGACGACGTTACATTACATTGTTTACACGCCTTTTACTGACGTCTTTCCACGGTTGAAATGAATCACTGATTGAGCGATTCTATGTGAAAGATACGGATTTCGCTAAGTTGTACTCTATCTTTAATACACTTTCAGATGCTCGTTCATGTTTATTTCGCGCTTTAAATGGTTTTATTAAGGAGGAAGAGATGATCATGTGCGCTCCGCGCTGCTGCTTCACTTGAGCTGAGTCAGAGCGATCTCACGCCACAGCGTCAATAGACTACACTATTTATGTTTTTGAATGTCGTAAGAAAATTGACCTAATTTAAAATCTGAGACTTTGTTTCATATCAATAGCAACAAAGCACAAAGATTTTTGCGATGTATTGGATGGGATGCGGGTTGCGCGCGCTACAATCTTCCGTTCATTCCTCAACTGAACACAGCATAGCCCAACGGGTTCGTAAAATGAGAATTAGTTTTTGAATATGAGAATATATTTTACCAAGCCATAAAAAGTAACCAACATTTTTAAAACTTTCTTCGTCGTTTGTTTCTTCTGCTGCTGGTTGCCGTTACTGATTCTCTGGTGTTCACGTTTAGGTCGCAATTTATTTCGTATCACACAGCAACGGAGCATTTTACTATACGTGCAAGGAGAAAAACATTTTTGTTTGGGGAGAGTCAGCGGATGCGATCATGCGGGACATTCTAAAACGCTTAACGTGAAAAACGCTTAACGTGGCTTAGCTACTGTACTAAGACAGTGATATTAAAAGACCAAATTCGCTACACATCATATTAATAAACCATACTATGTATAAAAAAATTAGATGAGTCCAGAATATCAACGCAACGCGATTAATAACACGTTAAGCATTTTCTTCCCATAGAAAACCGTTATGAGAAAACGCTTAACGTGGCTTACTGTACTAAGACAGTGATATTAAAAGACCAAATTCGCTACACATCATATTAATAAACCATACTATGTATAAAAAAATAAGATGAGTCCAGAATATCAACGCAACGCGATTAATAACACGTTAAGCATTTTCTTCCCATATAGAAAACCGTTATGAGAAAACGCTTAACGTGTTATTAATCGCGTTGCGTTGATATTCTGGACTCATCTTATTTTTTTATACATAGTATGGTTTATTAATATGATGTGTAGTGAATTTGGTCTTTTAATATCACTGTCTTAGTACAGTAAGCCACGTTAAGCGTTTTCTCATAACGGTTTTCTATGGGAAGAAAATGCTTAACGTGTTATTAATCGCGTTGCGTTGATATTCTGGGCTCATCTTATTTTTTATGGTTTATTAATATGATGTGTACTGAATTTGGTGTTTTAATATAACTGTCTTAGTACAGTAAGCCACGTTAAGCGTTTTTCACGTTAAGCGTTTTAGAATGTCCCGATCATGCGAGAACGTTAGGTGCACGGGTGCGACCTAGGAAAAATTTTGGTCGCACCTTTTCAAATTTTGGTCGCATTTGCGACCAAATTGGTCGCACTCTAGAGCCCTGGTCATGTGGAGTCAGCGCTTCAGGTTGGCCACTGATTGGTCAGCACAGAGATGCCTGAAGTCTAACAAGCCTGAAATCAGGGTGGAGAATAATCATTTTCCCACATAGATATGTTTTCTGTGCAAAGAAACGAACCTCAAGGAACATTAAAATAATATTCCTTGTCATGACCCCTTTAAATGATTAAAATAATAAAGTATATAAAAGTAATAAAGTTAGATACGAAGTTAAATAATTGAACAGATATAAAGATATATGTCCGCAGTCCTTGTAAACAAGCTCTCTTATATCACACACTTTGAAACAGAACGTTATATCATTTAATATTAATATATTGTTCATCCAGATGTTAAGTGTGTGACGGCAGAAACGAGCTTCCGTAGTGTCGGTTTATGATAATCGTTTCCCTGTATCGTGCATTTGGGCACAATGGGCCCGTTTCCCATCATACCGAGCTGCAGTGATGTGTGTGTGTGTGTGTGTGTTGTAGCTGTGGTGTGTGTTCTGGTGCGGAGGGCCTTTGAAGACTCCAGTCACACACTCTCTGAGACCTGCGGCTCAATCCTGGACACCATGATGACCCGTGAGTGTGTGTTTCCTCACCCACCCAAGATGTCCATGTGTCTTCAGTCAGAAAGAAATGAAGGTTTTGTTTGTCCAACGGGTCGAAGGTCAGATGAGAGTCTCGATCCAGTCGAGGAACAAGACAAACCAGTGGACGTTTATAACAGAATACACACTTTTATACTTTAACCGCTAATGCTGGTCTTGCTCAAGCTGTGATGCGCCACACATTACGCTATCAGGGTGAAAGGTCAAGCGTGACGTTGGACCTAGTGTGACTAAATCAAACGGCATTTACAAAAAACAATAAAATAAAAGGTGAAACAACGATGACGGACGATTTTGGAGATTTACATATTTCCTACATTTCTGAA
This sequence comes from Cyprinella venusta, assembly GCA_038021265.1. Classification (NCBI taxonomy): domain Eukaryota; kingdom Metazoa; phylum Chordata; class Actinopteri; order Cypriniformes; family Leuciscidae; genus Cyprinella; species Cyprinella venusta. The sequence goes on along the minus strand of CM075886.1, from coordinate 362,673 downwards.
CGCGACCTTTCAACCTGATTACGTAATGTGTGGCGCATCACAGCTCGTGCAAGACCATTAAAAGAACGTACTCAGAGTAGGAAGAGGAGGAAATGATCAGGAAATGAATGAACTAATCCTGTAAAATGCTTTACTAATGTAACGAGTGTGTGTTCTGCCCAGGGCTGCTGGACACACTGAGTGATGAAGACTCGCACACCTCGCCCGCGGCGCTCTGGTAAATGTCTGATCAATAACGGTTCAGGAGGGGTCAGAGGTCAGGGGTTACGGCTCAGTCCGGGCCAAATCAAACGGGTTTCTTCTCTTATATCTGAAACTCCATGTTCCCGGGGAAGCTTCTAGTTTTGCAGGATTGCACATTTATGTGAGGGATAAGACAAATTCTCTTCATTTTAGGAAAGCCAAGAAACACACAACATTACGCTCATGAATCTGCCTCCACTCCAGAGAGATCAGTAATGCTGTGGGCCTGACTCTGGATAATGTGTGTGTTTCCTGTGTGATCAGGGTTCAGGTGTTCGATGCCTCAGTGTTCGGTGTGTGTGTTTCTGAAGACACACTGCAGCGGTTCTTCACACACTCGCTCATGCGCGTTCTCACACACCAACCCGTCTTTAAAGGTGAGACTCCTTCAGTGTTCTTTAGGGCTGATCATCGTTTGAGTATGAGTTATCGAAACTAATCAGTCAAGTGAGTGTTTCAACGACTCCTCGTGTGTGTGTGTGTGTGTGTGATCAGCTGTCTGATGGGTGTGTATCTGTGATGTGTGTAGTGTCGGAGGCCATCGCCACACAGAGTGAGTGGAGCTTCGCTAAAACCAACCCGCTGCTGACGGCTCTGTTCTGCAAGGTGAGACTCTTCACATGAACTCTCAGCTCTTATTCACACACAGGAGCTCTGGATCCACTAATCATGTCTTGATGAACAATAACGACCTCTGATCAGATTCCCTCCTGTGTGTGTGTGTGTGTCAGATCTGCGTTGTCTTCAGCGTGGAGTGTGTGTTGGATCAGCTGCTGCGGGTGTTGGAGACACACGAGGTGAACTGGCGTCACGTGCTGTCGTGTGTGTCTCACCTGCTGGTTCATGATGCGCAGACGCAGAGCCACCTCACAGGTACACACACACACACACACACACACACACTACAGCTCTTCATCTTCCTGACCCCTGTGTGTGTGTGTGTTCAGATGTGCTGTCCCGGATGCTGAGGTCGTCGTGTCACGGCTGTGATGTAGAGAAGATGGTGTCTCTGTTCCTGCTGTCCCGTCAGGCGTCTCTGGAGGGACCCGCCGTCTTCCCCTCCTACAGCGACTGGTTTAAGGTCAGTCAGCGCTGAACCCTCGGGTGTGCTGTGCTGTTCCCGCCAGTTTGACAGGATAATCGTGTTGGACTAAAACTGTCTGAGTTTGGTCAGGGTTAGGGTTAGTTGGGGTTAGGGTTAGTTAGAGTTAGTTAGGGTTAGTTAGAGTTAGTTAGTTAGGGTTAGTTAGAGTTAGTTAGGGTTAGTTAGCATTAGTTAGTTAGTTAGTTAGTTATGGTTAGTTAGAGTTAGTTAGGGTTGGGGTTAGTTAGAGTTAGTTAGGGTTAGTTAGAGTTAGTTAGTTAGGTTTAGTTAGAGTTAGTTAGGGTTAGTTAGTTAGGGTTATTTAGAGTTAGTTAGGGTTGGGGTTAGTTAGAGTTAGTTAGAGATAATTAGGGTTAGAGTTAGTTAGGGTTAGGGTTAGAGTTGGTTAGTTAGAGTGAGTTAGAGTTAGTTAGTTAGGTTTACTTAAAGTTAGTTAGGGTTGGGGTTAGTTAGAGTTAGTTAGGGTAAGTTAGAGTGAGTTAGAGTTAGTTAGGGTAAGTTAGAGTTAGTTAGGGTTGGGGTTAGTTAGAGTTAGTTAGAGTTAATTAGAGTTAGAGTTAGTTAGGATTAGTTAGGGTTAGAGTTAGTTAGGGTTGGTTAGGGTTAGTTAGAGTTAGTTAGGGTTAGGGTACAACTGCAAGTTTACATCTCGAAATTTTGACTTTCTCAGATTTGCGTGATATTAAGTGACAAACACAAATTATTATAAAAACTGTTATTGTCGTTATAAAGTTGCTATTCTGTTTTCTGCAAGATAAAAACAGACTTTCTCAAAATTCTGACTTTGTCACATGATTACATGAAACCAGCTTCCACACACACACACACACACCTTCCCAACGTTTCTTGATAATTCTTGTAGTTTTAGTATTTCCCTCCTTGTTACACTTGTGGTGTTCCCAGGCACAAACGGCCGGCTTATCAATCTCTCGTTCTGCTGTTATCGGACTGGATTAAGTCGAGTTTTTCTCACAGTATGTTGTTCTGATTGATCTTAGTAGTTTTAGGTGAAAAGGTAATCCTTAGTTCACTCATAAACTGAGTCAGAGCCACAGAAATCCAGAAGCTGTGCTAATGAAAGAAAGCTGATTAACACTGATAGTGAGAGTTTCCTCTTCAGCAGTTCAGGGTTAGCGGAGTTGTGTGTTGGTGTTTGATGTGTGTGGTTGACCTGAGGCTGGTGTTCTTCTTCTTCGTCAGTTGTCGTTCGGTGGATCCAGCAGTTTCCACGCTAAGAGTAAGAAGTCCACTCTGTTCCTGCTGAAGTTCCTGTCCGACCTGGTTCCTTTTGAGCGCCCCCAGTATCTGAAGGTGTGTGTGTGTGTGTGTGTGTGGTCCGAGAGCCGATGGCCTGAGTGTGACCGCTGTGTGATGTTCTCCAGGTCCACGTCATGCACCCGCCGTTCGTCGGGGGGAAGTACCGCTGTCTGCTGCAGGAGTACGTGACGCTCGCCAGGACACGGCTGACGGATCTGAAGGTCAGAGGGCGCCGGTCCAGTGGAGGTCAAGGTGTGTGTCTGCGGGACTGACCGTGTGTGTGTGTGTGTGCAGGTGTCGCTGGAGGAGACGGGCATCTTCGAGGTGGTGAACGGCTCCGCCGGTGCGCTTGAAGTGAGTCATGTGACCTGTGTGAACACTGCTGCTGTTTGGGCCTCTCAGTCGCTTCTGTGTTGCTGATCTGTGTGTGTGTGTGTGTGTGTGTGTGTGTGTGTCAGTGTCCAGCACAGCAGGATGTGGAGAAGGCCGTAACTCTCTTCATGAGCACCAATAAGATCCCAGCGACGGTGATAGAGGCCAGGTACGCACACACACACACACACACACACACACTGCGGAGAGTGTTTTCTGAGGAGTGTTTCCTGTGTGTATCAGTATCTTCAGGAGGCCGTATTTCCTGACTCGATTCCTGCCCGCTCTTCTCTCTCCACGTGCGGTCAGTATCACCCTCTCTCACACACACACACACACACACACACACACACCGACCCCTTCACTGCTCTCTAATGCTCTTCTCTCTTCATTACAGCTTCCTGTAACGCCTGATGCCAGAATGACCTTCATTGAGGCCTTGAGGAAGTACGTGCCACTGTACAGTGTGACGCTCTCTAGAGCGTGTGTGTTGATCTTCTCTATAGTGTGTGTTGATCTTCTGTGTGTGTAGGGTGGATAAGATCCCGGCCGCGCTCTACACGTCATACACACACTCGTGTCAGATGGAGATGCACCGCCAGAAACGAGGTGCTCATGATCACATGATTAATCATTAATCACACTGACCTCTAAGCAATCATGTACAAGAGTGTTTAGATTTTACACCAGGATCATCAGCATCATTATGGTGTGTGGTCATAGCCTAGTTTCACGTTGTGTGTGTGTGTTATATTGGGCTTAGGAGGAAAACAAGGAATTTAACGGCAGATCAAGTCAGATTTATTTATATCACACTTTATTCAGGATAGACCTCTCCAGAGCAGCTTGACTCTCACAGAGTGTGTGTGATGATGATGATGATGATGATGATGCTCACATAACGTGCTCTGATGTTTAAGAAGTGTCCACTGTGGTGTATTGTGTGTCGGTTTAGTTGAGCAAGCAGGTGATAAGAGGTGTGTGTGTGTGTTTAGGTGTGTGTGAGTCCAGTGTGGACGATCATCAGGTGATTCTACAAGAGCAGTTCCTTCAGCTGAGGAGACTGATGACTGACGGGGGTACACACACACACACACACACTCACACACACACACTCTCTCTCTCTCTCTCACACACACACTCTATAAATCCTGCTGTGTCTTGTGTTGTGCCAGATGTTTGTGCTCAGCTGTCCAGAATCTCTCAGACGTTGAGGAACATATGTCCTGATGAAGAGACAGGAAGTGATGTCATCACGCTGGACCTGGATTCACCTGATTCAACACACGCTGATGTATGAACACACAGATTCGTGATGTTGCACACACACTTACGAACACTCACTCACTCACTCACTCACCTCATTCTTAGTGCATGGTGCCTAACGTTAACTACTGAAACCGTACTGTAAAGTGTTAGCGTTTATTGTCACGGTAAAGCCTCACGTTTACAGTCCGCTTCTGATCTGCGTCTCTCAGGTGGCCAATCTGACCTTGCAGAGCTTCTGTGTGTGTGTGCTGGACGCTTCCCGAATCAGCCCTCCTAACAGGTGCGACACACACACCACCATCATCACCACTAAACGAGCAAACGCCTTTCGCAGAAATACTGCAGCTTGATTGGATGATTCTTTGGCGATGTCACTCAGTGCTTCTGTATTTAGAGAATAAGCCCCGCCCGTGTCTCGTGCTTGATTGCCATTGGCCGTTAATTATGATTTCTTGATTACTGCCCTGATGGTCAACATGGGGATTTTCATTTCTTTAGATATTTTCTTAAAGCCCTTCTCTATTTTGTGACGCTCAACAATCTTTTGCTGCACATCTGAAGAGCTATGATCTTTGGTTTTATTCATGGTGTTGGATAATTCAGGGGATTTGGCCTTTGTGTTTCCTCATATTTAAACTCCTATGAATCAAGAAGTCATGGCTGGACAATTTCCTGTTCCTAGTCGTCACCCTAGTGTGCTAAAAAAAGGTGAATATTAATGGGAATATACTTCACAGATATTTTACTCATAAAATATTCTAGGGGTGCAAATTGTGGCCAACGTGTTTTGGAGAAAAAAATTTATTTCAGCATTTACCCCCCAACACACACTTTTAATTCTTTTACTTCAATGAAAGGTTAGAATTTTGTCAAATTTTTTGAATGGAAGATCAAAAGGATAAACAATGCAGATTTATTTTTTACAGCCAGTGTTGATCATATTTACCAGGGGTGCCATTAATTCTGACCATGACCGTACGTCAGTGTGTGTGTAATGAGCGTGCTGTTGTCCTCAGGCAGGGCTTATGGCCGGGTGTGTTTGTGAAGGTGCTGTTGGGCCACCGATGGCTCGTCTCTGCCCTGATACACAGACTGTGGGATCTGCTCCAGCACCAGGTGATGACTGTCCCTCATGTGTGTTTTATCACTCTCTCAGTGCATGTGTGTGTTTCAGCCCGAGGCTCTGAGCACGGCTCATGTTCTGGGTGTGTGTGTGTGTGTGTGTGTTTCAGGCTGAGGCTCTGAGCGCTGCTCATGTTCTGGGTGTGTGTGTGTGTGTGTTTCAGGCCGAGGCTCTGAGCGCTGCTCATGTTCTGGGTGTGTGTGTGTGTGTGTTTCAGGCCGAGGCTCTGAGCGCTGCTCATGTTCTGGGTGTGTGTGTGTGTGTGTGTGTTTCAGGCTGAGGCTCTGAGCGCTGCTCATGTTCTGGGTGTGTGTGTGTGTGTGTGTGTTTCAGGCTGAGGCTCTGAGCGCTGCTCATGTTCTGGGTGTGTGTGTGTGTGTGTTTCAGGCCGAGGCTCTGAGCGCTGCTCATGTTCTGGGTGTGTGTGTGTGTGTGTTTCAGGCCGAGGCTCTGCTCATGTTCTGGGTGTGTGTGTGTGTGTGTGTGTTTCAGGCTGAGGCTCTGAGCGCTGCTCATGTTCTGGGTGTGTGTGTGTGTGTGTGTGTTTCAGGCTGAGGCTCTGAGCGCTGCTCATGTTCTGGGTGTGTGTGTGTGTGTGTTTCAGGCCGAGGCTCTGAGCGCTGCTCATGTTCTGGGTGTGTGTGTGTGTGTGTGTGTTTCAGGCTGAGGCTCTGAGCGCTGCTCATGTTCTGGGTGTGTGTGTGTGTGTGTGTGTTTCAGGCTGAGGCTCTGAGCGCTGCTCATGTTCTGGGTGTGTGTGTGTGTGTGTTTCAGGCCGAGGCTCTGAGCGCTGCTCATGTTCTGGGTGTGGCGGCGCTGACGGTGGAGCTTCATCACAGCACACAGGTGTGTGTTCGGGTGCAGCTGACGGGCTCGTCTGCAGTCGCTCTCTCCGTGTCCCAGTGTCTCTGTGAGGCTCTGATCTGCTCCACACGCGCACACATGGCCCTCTGCCTCAGGTCTGACCCTCATATCATTCCAAATATACAGAATTATCGGTATCGGCCGATATATCAGTTATCAGCTTCCAAATTTACAGAATTATTGCAGAGATTAATTCTAGAGAGACACACTGATACATCTAATACGACAAGTTCATTTCTACAATTTAGTCATTGCGGTTTAATTGACTCTTTAACTGATAGTACAGTTTACCAAGTACTGATTTGCATTCATATCATAGTGCTTGTGTGTGTGTGTATCTTCAGGTTGTGTGTGGCTGCTCTGTCGTACGGCCTGTGCAGAGCCAACGCTCAGTCGGAGGAACTCCAGAACTTCATCCCAGAAACACTTTATAAAAAGGTACAGAAGCAGTCAGGTGTTGATGCTCAGAGTGGAGCTCTCGACTGCATGTGTGTGTGTGTGTGTGTGTGTGTTCAGGCTCAGTGTGACTGCACGTGTGTGTGTGTGTGTGTTCAGGCTCAGTTTGTGATGGCCAGGCTGGTCCCCGGGACGCGAGCGCTCCTGAGTGAGGAGGGCGAGCCGGATGCGTGCGCAGGTGTGTGTGATCTGAGCGGGCGAGTGCAGGACTCCGCTGTGGCGCTGTGGAGGAACACACAGATCCGATCCCTGAGGAAACGGCCTCAGTATCAGGTACTCTCACAGCCTCACTGTCCCAGGAGACGGCAGCGTGTCGGACTAACTCTCTCCTTTCTTCAGCTCTCGTTCTCGGAGTGGCTCTCAGCTGAGCTTCAGGTCCACCGGAGCCGAGACGCCCTGACAGATGCAGAGAGGTACAGCAGTACACACACACACACACACACACACACACACACACACACACACACACACACACACACACACACACACACACACATCAGGGACACGAAAACACTAACACTAACAGTGTGTGTGACAGGCAGGAGTATGAGCAGTGGGCGTGTCTTCAGTATCTGCACATGTCGGAGTGTGACGGAGGCTGTGATGGAGACGTGACTCAGATCTGCGCTCGCATCATCTCCGCTGTTCTAGACCATCACGCGACGTGAGTGACTCGCAGAGGGATCAGAGTGATCTCAGTCATAACAGAGAATGTCTAATTGAAGAGAATGGGCACTGGCCGGTTACTTCCGGGTTCTGGACTGGCTGCAGTAACGCGTCTCTGTACATGCGGGGGCGCTCGCGGTCGAGAGCAGAATGAATGGGAGTCAATGGGGTTTCACCCCCAGAAATCCACTTTTCTCAGGATGTAATTTTTTGTCAAGTAATTTGAAAGTTGCTTTCAAAAGGGAGGGTTACGATAATACACTCAGCTGAAAATTGCATTTTTAAGTTCACTTATCTGTTCCAAAAATCCGTTCAAAACTGTGATGACGTCACACAATAGCAGAATGCTAGCGTGTTTCGGCCAACAACGGCCTAACCTGTAAGACATCAAAAGGACACAAGTACTCGTTCATTCGACTTTTGGCCTATAATCAATATTGAACTTGCGGGATCAACAATAAAATCTATGTTAATTTAACGACAAACAGGTGAAAGAGACACATTTAGCCGTTTAGCCCCATTGACTCCCATTCATTCTGCTCTCGCCCGCCGTCACCCCCAGTGGAATTATAATGAACTGCAACCAAGATGATACACAACGGGGCTAATGGGAAGTGCCAAGGCTCTCCGTTAGATGGGCTCTGGTCATACCTCACCTAATGTGTGTGTGTGTGTGTGTGTGTGTGTGTAGGTCACGGACAGGAGCGCGCTCTACTCCACACACAGACCGCTGTCTGCCGGACCTGCTGTCGCTCCTACAGGTGCGGATCACCTTCATCCTCATCTTCCTCTCGCTGACACATCCTTCAGTGTCTCACACAGTCTCTCTCTCTCTCTCTGCAGGCGTTCCTGTATGAGGAGCTGCTCACTCACAGCGCATCAGAGGACACAGGTCACTTCCTCTGGGACCTGATTGACAGCAGGTGCTCCGTGACCCCTGACCCCGACAGCATCGCACAGGAGCTGAAATATCAGCAGACGCTTCACGACCTGAGCAGGTACTCTCTCACTCACTCACTCACACACACACACACACACACACACACACACTCACTGTGATGGTGTGTGTGTGTCTCAGGGTTCTGGCTCTTCTTCCTGCTGTCCTGCTGGTGTCCGCCAGAGCCGACCGGAGAACCCTGGACTGCCGTCGGATGATGGACCACATCACGCATGTTCAGGTCTCAGCACGACATGCATGATCTGTGATGTGATGACGAGGTGTGTGTGTGTGACGTGTGTGTGTGTGTGTCTCCTAGAGGAGGGCGAGTGGTTCTGCTGGCCTGCTGTCCTTCAGTCTCACGGCTCACTTCCTCAAAGTAGGTGACATCATCTGACCGCATCACTCACAGACTTGTAGAGCTGTGGCCACACTAGAGTTAGAGGAGGAGGAGGAGGTGCGGTATCGTCCACAAGAGGGCGCCAGCGAGCAAACATCAACCAAATCAAGCATCGCTTCTGTTATTGAAATGAAACGACATTCACGATTAAACTGCTGTAACTTTTGAAAGATTAAATAAAATATAATTTCCTTAATGTGCATGCAAGGAAAATTAGCGGTGTGTGTGTGTCTGATGTGTGTTGTGTTTCAGGCGGTGGTGTGTGTCGGCGCGAGCTGTGCCGATCCTGCTGACGCCGTGAACGTGTGTGTGTCGGAGTTCAGCGCTCAGTGTCCACTGCTGCTGCTGTCTGCTGCGGTAATCACGTGTGTGTGTGTGTGTGTGTGTGTGTGTGTGTGTGTGTGTGTGTGTGTGTGTGTGTGTGTGTGAGCAGGGGTTTTCACACTGTGGGTCGCACAGTCACTATACTGGCGGCAGCTGAATTTACGTTCGTGACACAAACAGGCTGCACAATGAACCAACGTTAAATAGAAATGACTATATTGCCTTGTTAGATGAATGTGTCAGAATTGTGTTTCACGAAGCGCACGCAACTTGTGATAACAGTTTTCACCGTCTCAGAACGGCTTCGGTTCATTACAGGGTTAGTTCACCCAAAAATGAAAATGATGTCCACGCCCGTCAGACCTCGTTCATCTCCAGAACAGTTGAAGATATTTTAGATTCAGTCCGAGAGTTGAACATGTGTGTATGGTATACTGTCCTTGTCCAGAAAGGAAATAAACACATCATCAAAGTAGTCATGTGACATCATCAGTGGGTTAGTTACAATGTTTTGAAGCATCGAAAATACATTTCAGTCCAAAAATAAGTGAAACTCTGCCTTTATTCAGCGGTGTGTTGTGTTCCGGTTCTGTCCGCAGAGACAGGAAGAGAATACAATGCTGAATAAAGTCCTAGTTTGTGTTATTTTTGGACTGAAATTAGAGCCAGACCGATATTATCGGCCGATATTGGGCATTTTCTGAAATATCGGTATCGCAGTTATAATGGCCGATAAATGAATATTTCAAAAATAAAATTATGACAGATGAAACACGCTTCAATCATCTCTCCTTGGCCTGTTATGTTTTACAGTTTGCAGTATAATGTTATCCATTGCTAAATTATGGCTCATCATAGACTAGCTAACCACAAAGCTAGCTAACGCCACTATCATCAGTGGAAGACCGCTAACGTTAACATTAATGAGCTTGGAAACCACAATGATCTTTTTCTGCCTAAATAAAGTAATGATTACTGTATTTATAACGAGCATATCTCTAGTTACAGTCCCTGCAGTGTAAAATGTAAGTTATACGTGCGAGGAGTGAACATTTAGACAGAGAGAAAAAGTATCAAACTTATCTTATGCAGAAAAGTTAGCTTTTCTTTTACACGTGTGTGAAATCCAACAATATATAATAAAAAAATAACGGCCGATATATCGAAATATCGGATTTTAAAACCCAAAAATATTTGTATCGGTATCGGCCTTCAAGATCCTTCATCGGTCGGACTCTAACCGAAATGTATTTTCGATGCTGTATATGTGTACCATCAATCCTGGATGTGTCTAATAACAACCAATAACGCACAGACATGTATAATAAAAATGCAAATCATGAGTTCCCTTTGGATCGGTCAGTTGTATTGTGTTGCTAGAGGAGCAGTTTGAGCTGATCCCTGTGTGAGCCGAGCCCATGTTTATTCCTCATCTGAACCCCTCAGGCCGCTATTGGCCCATCAGTCCTAGAGAGTGTCGTTCTGCTTGGATAGAGCACAGGATTGGTTCCCCATTAGTTCTAGCAATACGATACAATACACAATACGACTGACCGTTCGAAAGGGAATGATCTGGTTACTAGCATGATCTCGGTTCCCTGAGACGTGTGTGTGTGTGTGTGTGTGTGTGTGTGTGTGTGTTATATCCATGTGACAGTAGGCGGCTCTTCCATACATTTCAAGGTCAAAGTATCAAAGTAGTGTCGTGACATCACTAGTGTATGGTGCCACACACTTTTCAAAAGGTTTGGAAAAACTGTTTTAGAGCAGCGTCCTGACGTGTGTGTGTGTGTGTGTGTGTGTGTGTGTGCAGCGCTGGTGGAGGCGTCTCTCTGTGGCGCTCGGCTCGCAGTGGAGGCGTCTGACTGGACGAGATGCTCTTCCTCAACAGCTGCAGATGCTGGACCACACACACAGCTGGAGCTCACGGTCAACACACACACACACACACTCACACACACACACACACACACACACACACTCAGTCTGAAATATCTTAGATGATACCAGTAAAAGTCCCCCTGTAGTCGATAATTGTGTCCCTTTTCTTTGTTTAACTGCTATAATCGTGTCCCGACCCAGAAAACGTGAACAGTGAAACCCAGTAACTTTGTCTTGGTGATCCTCTCTCTGAGAGCATGTCGAAGAGTAAGCTAAGTGAGCTAAGCTAGCAGTTACTGTACATTAAATTCGGCTTCACTACACTGAAGCTCCTCCCCAAGCTGAGCTACAGCAGTATGGCAGAAGGAGCACGGCAGGACTGGATTGGTTCCCCATCGGTTCCAGCAGACACAATACGACTGACTGTTCGAAAGGGAAGGATCTGGTTACTAGCATGACCTCGGTTCCCTGAGACGTGTGTAGATTAGCTCCCGCTAGAGAGGAAGTCTCCTCACAGAAACGTCTGTCTGACAGTCTCCGCCTCGACCTGAACTGCCGCCACAGAGGCCGGTCCCTTGAGAAGAGGTCAGTCGAGAGCAGAGTTCACTCAGGAACTGATCGTGCTTTGAGCCCCAGCAGTAAACACACGTGCGGTGTGTGTCATCCAGTGTTGATATCTTAGACACGGATCTACACGCTTCCTGAATCGTCTTTCACAAGCCATGGTGACCTTCCGGAAATTTCAGGTTGAAACTACGAACAAAACAGTCCCTGAAGACCAAAAATTTGATGTCGTATTCTCTAGGCGGCCCTCTCTACTGTTCGAGGAGTGACATCATAGGCTGTCTCCGGTCAGTATCAACGGCTGTGATTGGGTCAGCTTTCAGACAGCGGTTCACGCAGACGGCGTTCCCCGTAGGGTCATCAACGCAGTGTTGTCCCCTTCCGAACGGGAGCCGGGGGGGCACAAATGTGATGGTAAGATCCGCTGTTTCCTCTCTGACCTGTGTGTGTGTGTGTGTGTGTGTGTTGTAGGCTGATGAAGGGACTAGCGTCTGTGGCTCCGGCGGCTCCATCATGGCTGCTCGCCGCGGCTCTGCACAGCGTCCTCAGGAGATCCGACAGCGAGAGCAGGACACGGGTCCTCACACAGCTGGACGACACGGATCAGGTCAGTCACATGATCTCACAGGCCTACGGGGAGAGCACTTCCTGTTCTGATGCTCTTCCTGTTCTGGTGCTCTTCCTGTTCTGATGCACTTCCTATTCTCATGCTCGTTCTGTTCTGTTCTGATGCTCTTCCTGTCTGGTGTAGGTGTGGCTCTTCCTGTTTCTCTACAGTGCGATGGAGCTCGTCTCTGCTCAGCTGAACGAACACGTGTCGCCCGACCCTACACACTCTCTCTCTGATGACGTGTGTGTGAAGCGTGTCCGAGACGCCAGCGCGGGTCTGCTCTCTCACCTCCTCCTGCACGATGCTGATTGGCTGCTGCTGTTTGATCAGTCTGGATCAGGTGTGAACGAGTCACGTCAGCTTTAATCTGGACCAATCGTGTCACAGCATCAAACTTCATCTCATATGTCGTGATCATGTGACCCTTCTCTGGTAGATCACAGACTGTCTGGTTTCCTGTCTCGTGTGGCGTCTCCGCAGATCCTCCGACTGATGCCGTTTGCCTTCTACAGGTGAGAGACACGCTCATGTTTCAGTATAAAGCTCCTGTGTGTGTGTGTGTTTGTGGGCTGATGGTGTCTGCGCTCATCTCCCAGCATCCTCTCTGCTCTGGACTCCGAGGTCCTGACGCGAGCGGTCCGATCTCCTGGCTTCCTCTACAGAGCGGCCGTCTGCTACAGGGATCTCAGTCAGCTGATCATGAGCGGCTCACACACACAGCAGCAGGTCAGAGCAGCGCCTCACACACACACACACACACACACACACACACACAGCTTCAGTCTCTCACCTGTGTGTCTCTCTCAGGTCCTGCTGGATGCCCGTAAACTGCTGATGAGCAGCATCTCTCTGAGCTCACACACCTGTCTGTCACTCAGCCAGAGAAAACAGGTACTCACACACACACACACACACACACACACACACACACACGGAGGTATAAGTTAAAGTGTTAAAGTACTGGTTTCAAAACTACTGTGTGATTTTTAGCCCCATCTAGTGGTGTAAAGGTATATGACCATCCAGTGAAGATTAGTTTCTGTTCCTCTCAATTCCGATTTCGTTTGAACTCCTACGGTGGCCAATGTAGTCCAAGATTAACATGGCTTCCAGTTCGACCTCGTCCTTGAGTGTTAACTCAAACGTAAACGCGAAAGGCGAAGCTTGAATTAACGGGTATGTCCCTCTTTGGCTAATGTACTTTCAAGATGGAGGGGGAACATGGCGACCGACATTAGAACCCCTTACACGTGTGTGTTTTCAATGGCATATTATACACTCACGAGAATACTTTATTACTCGAACAAAGTAAATATACATTAATGAGCACACACATTTTTGAAAGAACTAAGTGTTTTTAGCTAAGATCACATGACTCACTGTGTTTGAGGACATCCTACTCACCACAGCTGTTTGATAACTTGTAAAAGGCACCAGATATTACCTTAACAGGCTAGCGACATGCTATCCATACCGATTTAGATGAAAGTTAGCGATGTCAGATTAATGTGATATATTAGACAATATCTATTATATGTTGATGAGTATGTCATATTTAGCGATATAAACAAGGAATGATGTTGGAAACAGAAAGCTATACGGAGCTCACACACACAGACGGCAGCCCTATGACAAGCTAATGCATTAATGGACGTTAAACGGTGAATCCATGCAGTTCTGAGTGTGTGTGTGTGTGTGTTTTCTCCCACAGCTGTGCTCGGAGTACGAGGAGCTGGACGCAGAGATCTCGGCGGCGCTCGCACACGTCACATGACCAACAGCAGCACAGGTGACGCCTTCAGGAACACGTGACTGGCTGAGCGCAAGATCAAACACTGATGAACTCTGACCGGACTCATGGAAACCGAGTTTCCATGAGTTCCGAGTTTCCATGAGTACATATAAAAAATTATATTTTCAGTTTTTAAAATGCCAAAGCTTGTATTTTAAAGCTCTTTGTGAAATTATAAATGATTACATTCGTGATATTTTTGTTGCGATCTCATCAGAGAAGTGAATCACACACACTCCGTGCAATTGGCTGTTCACACACACCCTGAGATCACAGGACGTTACAGCGAGCGCTGTTTGCTCAACCAACTCAGAGCTCAGATCAGCCAGCCTGGGGTTGTGCTGCACATGTGTGTGTGTGTGTGTGTGTGAGTGTGTAAAACTCGAGCGATCACTTGCACAGTTTGACTGACAGGATAAACGTAACAATAGTTCGGCTGGTTATTTTCTCTGCAGGACACTAGATTCAGGCGTCTGGTGTGTGTACACTTGTGTAACCGGAGAAGAGGCGGTGTGTGTGTGTGTGTGTATGAATCACCTGCGTCTGTGCAGCGTCTCATATCGAAACTGCAAGTTGAATTACTTCAATAAAAGCCACGTCATCACCTATTCGCTGAAGCAATGTAGTTCAGTAGCAAAGGTTTTTTATTTATAAAATTCACAAGACAGCAGCTTAAAACCAGTTTCTGTGCACACAGTCCTCACACACGGAGTGTGTGTGTGTCTCCATAGAAGCAGCTGAGGGTGTATTCATGACCTGGGTGAACGAGTTCCTCCTAAACCACACTTGAAAGTGGCTCAGAACAAACATTATCTCGTAGGGAACTATTTTATAACCTCAGAAGGTCCCGTTCTGAAGCAGTGTCGTGTGGACGGGCCCCGCGCAGGGGCTGATGGGACATTCACACACACCTGTAACAGTGTTTCTGGTGTGACGTGTGTGTGTGTGTGTGTGTGTGTCTACATACTGCTGTGGGACGGGTGTGTTGAGATGAATCCTGAGAAGCGGGAACACGGAGAGGGTGTGTGTGTGTGTGTCTACCCGCTGCTGTGGGATGGGTGTGAGTCGGTGTGTGTGTGTGGAGTCTTCGGAGGAACGCTGCCGCCCTGCAGGAGCGGATGAACCATAGACATGTGCACGTTCAGATTGTGCGCCTTCTCGAAGCGTTTCCCGCAGATCACACACGCGAACTCTAGCTCCGCCTCCGCCTTGTGCTTCGTCATGTGATACTTCAGAGACGCCCGCTGCCGGCACTGGAAGCCACACACCTCACACCTGAAACACACACACAGACGGACAGACGGTGGCAGTAAATGAGATGCAGAGCACCTGAAACACACACACACCTCACACACACACACTCACTGCAGTGGTTTGGCCCCCGAGTGCCTCATCTGATGGACAGACAGGTGTTTCCTCTGCTTGAAGGTCTGGCCGCACTGGTCACAGATGTAGTTCCTCACCTCTAGAGACAGGAACATGATCACATAGATGACAGATGTCAATCAGATTTCTGACATCTCATGGTGAGACTGAAACCCTCCTGTTGTGTTCGGCTCAGTTTGATCTACTGTGCATGCAGTATTTTGACACATACTGTAAACAAAGCCAAAAGTGTCGTCTGGTGGGGAGATCTGTTCCCCTTCAGTCAGTCACTCTCGGCGTACGCCAGAGACGATCCGACAGAACGGGGATCTTGAGCCCAATCCGCTACGAGTGTAGCTAAACGAGCCAGCGCTAGTGGCGTTCATGGATGACTCGTGTTCTCACTGTGGTGACATGACCATCGCGCGTTATGGTCAAGACTTCAATCCCTCTGGAAGGGTGGACCTTCCAATAGAGCGCGCCGGCCCTCCCCCGGGGGTGCCTGTCATTTCTTTTGGGGCTCTACTGGATGATCAGACGTCGGTCACTGTATCGAAGGGTGAGCTAATGTCCTCTGGGGATGTAGACTCGGCTGCGCTGCCCCCGTCAGGTGTGGCCCGAGTCAGACCCTGAGCTCATGGCTATGCTTTCCCAGGTAGCCAACAAGAGTCTGGCTCCAGTGGAACCCTCACTTGTGTCTTGAACACTCACGGCTGGACGGTTGGTCAGCGCCCCACCCCAGAGCCTTACTTTCCGGATCTGCTATCTTGGGTAAGGCTTACTCAGCCTGTGGGGGAGGTGCCTCCGCCCTGCATGCCATTCCGAACCCGGAGGTTATGCAGGAACTGCGTATAGTGACGGATCTAGCCCTACAGGCAACGAAAGTCACTACACTCTCCCTGGGTAGGGTGATGGTCCAGGAGCGACACCTGTGGCTGAACGTGTGTGAGCCCAACAAGGTGCGGTTCCCGGCAAGACCGTTTCTGCTCTTTGCGTTCAAGGGCCGGATGTATTAGTACAAAGTCCTACCCTTCAGGCTGTCACTATCACCCTTGTGTCTTTACAAAGGTAGCATTCTCAACTATCTCAACAACTGACTGATTCTGGCTCAGTCTCAGTTGTGCGAACACAGGGACATGGTGCTCCGTCACCTCAGCCTATTGGGACTTTGGATCAATTGGGAAAAGAGCAAACTCTCCCCCGTGCGGAGGATCTCTTTTCTCAGTATGGAGTTGGACTCAACCACACAGAGGAGTGCATACGCTCAGTGTTGAACTTCTTGAGTACGATCAAGAGCAGAACAACGGTCCCACTGAAACTTCTTCCGAGGCTCCTGGGGCGTATGCAGCCACTGTGAACCCGCTCGGATTACTTCATTTGAGGCCGCTTCAGCACTGGTTTTATGTCTGGAGATGGGCGTGACAGAGCAACACGCACCGGGTGCACGTCACCCCGCACTCCACACCTTCAGCCCATGGTCGAGCCTTCGTTTCTATGGGCAGGTGTTACCCTAGAACAAGTGTACAGGCATGTTGTGGTCTTCACATACAATGGGCATGCAGTTTCAGGTCAGTGGACAGGGCCTCAACTGCCTTGAGTTGCTTGCAGTATGCCTTGCGCTGGGCCGCCTCAAATCACTGCTACGAGGCAAGCATGTACTAGTCCATACAGACAGTACTGCGACCGTTGGAAACATCAACCGGCAAGGTGATCTATCCTCACCTGTGGCAACTCGCCCACCATCTCCTCCTTTGGAATCAGAAGCATCTGAGGTCGCTTCGGGTCATTCACATCCATGGCTGATGAGGGAGAGTGGCGACTCAATCCCCAGGCGTTCCAGCTGATCCTCTTTGGAGCTGCACAGGTAGATCGTTTTGCCTCTCCAGACATTGTGCAAAGTCATGGAGGATGAGGGGCAGGTCTTGTTTAGTTGCGCTGTATCGGCCCAACCCACCCTGGTTCCCAGAACTAGTGCTCCTCGCAACACTCCCTCCCTGGCCCATTCCTCTGAGGAAGGACCTGCTTTCTCAGTGACGGGGCACCCTATGGCACCCGTGTCCAGACCTCTGGAAACTCCATGAGTAACTGGTCCCTGGACGGGATGTGGAGACTCTAGGTGACCTACCCCAAGCAGTGGCAGACACCATCATTTCTGCTATGCGTTGAAGTGGAACCCATCATTGAGTGGTGTTTTTACCACCGGGAAGACCCTCAAACATGTCAGGTCAGAGTTGTACTGTCCTTCCTGCAAGATGGGTTGGAGCAAAGACTGTCTCACTCCACCTACAAAAAGTGTATGCTGCTGCCATTGCCGCACATCACGATGCAGTTGAAGGTAAGTCGTTTGGAAAGCATCTAATCGTTAGGTCACCCCTGCGGCAGTCACGCTTGTGGAGCGTGAATACATGTGTATTCTTCCACAGTCCAGCTCCTTTGTGGACGAGCCCGTGTCTTTCCCTCAACAGAGTCCGCTAACTCATCTCTGCTAGTGTTCCTCCCTCCAGAACTAGGCTGCAACCACCCCAGAGACTGCCATATGTTGCACTACCCAGCTCGGCTAATCCAAATGTTCCTCCCTCCGGGGTAGAGGTGGTTTCCGCAGCGTACCCGTCCTTCAGGGCACACTTTCCCAGCGTTATCCAATAAGTCACACTGAGTGAGCCTTGCGGAACAGCAGTGACACACCTTCTCTGCTTAGAGCTCCTAACTTCCGCCCTACAAATAGTCCCTACAAGCTCATTTTGAACTTATGTTGGTCAAATTGACCTCTGACCCAATGAAAATAGATCGGAATGATGGGAATTGGCACAGTTAAGTCTGTCAAGCTACAGTAGAGGTTCATGTTTTTAATAAATGTCTATTTTAGACGATTGCATGGAAAAGAAGAGTTCGAACACAACAGGAGGGTTACTGAGCATTATTTATTCAATGAGCAACGGCTCACTGTCAGCGGCGTCACCTGTGTGTGTGTGAGCTGGACAGCGGCGCCACCTGTGTGTGTGTGAGCTGGACAGCGGCGCCACCTGTGTGTGTGTGAGCTGGACAACGGAGTCACCTGTGTGTGTGTGAGCTGGACAGCGGCGCCACCTGTGTGTGTGTGAGCTGGACAGCGGCGCCACCTGTGTGTGTGTGAGCTGGACAGCGGAGTCACCTGTGTGTATGAGCTTGACGTGTCTCTGCAGGTATCTGTCGATCATGAAGACCTTGTTGCAGCCGGGATGTGGACAGGGTCTCTCCCGCACCTCCTCGTGATGCTCCTTGATGTGTTTCTGCAGTGACACACACACACACACACACACACAGTGAGTGGAGCTCGTGACAGCAGTGGGCATGTGCTTCAGGAGAGCGCACCTTCATGCCGTCGGCTCCTCGGTACACCGCTGTGCAGCCCTGGTGAGGACACTTGTAGATGGTGGGCAGCTCCTCTCTGCAGGGAAACACACAGGAGTCTACAGAAGCTCTTCACACACTACAGCCGAGGCCCTGACCGTCCCTGTCCCCTCGAGTCTCGCACCAGCACCTGACTGCTGAGAAACAGCCCCTCTCTCTCGTTTCGCTCATCCCTCCTGCTCCAGCTTGAGCTCTGACACTTTGGCTCAATCCCAATTCACCCCTTGGCCCTATCCCTCCGTTTTGAGCGTTCTCGTCTCAGGGTAGGGTGTCCCGATTCTTCAGAGGCACACTCCAAACGGAGGGCTAAGAGAAAGTTCCCGGAATCACCGGCGAGATGGATCGCGAACGGTTAAACATTTGAATTTAGCGCCAGATGATTCCACCACGCTCTTTATTTACTCTTATGATAACACTATAGTCGTTTAAATTAAGAAATGGTATAATGAATTACCTTTCTGATCAGAAAAGACATACATTACACACAAGGGAGGTTATCATCATCATCTTTATTCAAGGTTAAGAGCAGCAGCGCTGATTGTCAGATGTTGTCATGGAGAAATCCTGTAACGGCAGAGCCATCGCCGACGACTGATGACGGATCGGATTCATGAAGGGTTGTTCCATTTCGTGGGGTAATATTTCAACCCCTTGGCCCTTGTAACTCTGTTTTAGGGGCCAAGGGGTACACTCGAAAACAAAGGGTAGGGCCAAGGGGTGAATTGGGATTCAGCCTTTGCACTTCTGGTGTTTACTGACTCCTTTTTTGCCTCACATTTGCGAGTCGCGTGTAAATATGCTGAAGGAATGACTTGTTGGGTTCATGTCAATCGTTTGACTTCTGACTCTTTCTCCAACAGTTCCTGAAGCAGTTCCTGCGGGCGAAAGAGTCAGAAGTAAAACGATTGACGTGAACCAAACAAGTCAGATTTACGCGTTATAACAAGTCTCCGATTCTTGACCTTTTATTAATTAATATGGAATTAATCCGGAAGAATCACATCCCTGTTTATTCTGCGGTGCATTCAAGACAAAAGCGTTTAGAAGAATCTG
The DNA here is from genome assembly GCA_038021265.1 of Cyprinella venusta. Taxonomy (NCBI): domain Eukaryota; kingdom Metazoa; phylum Chordata; class Actinopteri; order Cypriniformes; family Leuciscidae; genus Cyprinella; species Cyprinella venusta. Next base: position 343,002 of record CM075886.1, on the reverse strand, counting down.
TCTGGCCCAATCAGAAGCAAGGAGTGTGTGTGATGTCACAGTACCGCTCTGACTTGATGCTGTTCTTCCAGCCGGGCTTCGGCCCAGGTTTCCTTCGGGCTTTGGGCTCCAGTGTCTTGGTCTCTTTCCTCTTTGATGAACTGATACAGTGGACAGAAGGAGAGACGGTTCATTTCTCCGTGAGTAATCTGCTGAGACCAGTTTCAGATTGTGAGATCTCTCGGATGCATCGTTTGGTTGGGCATCGTTTTGATTTGAACGATTCTGATTGTGATTCTTCCTTTTGATTTTGGTTCTTTTCGATTCTCAATTTCGATTCTTTGGACCAAATATGGACCAAAACTTGTGTGTTTGGAACCGATGATCAGATTCGAAAACAAATTTTCAAAACAATTCCAAAGGCATTGTTATTTTTTAAACGGTTCCGAGTTGGAACCGGTTCTCGATGCCCAACCCTAGCGCTAGTCTCCGGGAGAAGCACTGATGTTGAGGAAAACCTCAAGATGTTTATTATAAGTAAGATAGAAACTTTTCCCCCAGCTAGGCAAAGGCGAGCGCGTCACATCAGTGCTTCTCCCGGAGACTAGCGCTAAATCAATCCGCTACTCTAGCGCCATCTGCTGTTTTAGCAGAGAAGTTACTCATCTGCATCTGAGAACATCGAGCCGAGAGAGCTCACAATCGGAACACACAGATCTGTGTTTGTATGCGCTAGATTTGGTGTTTCTTCAAAGATTGCATGCGATTTGAAGGATGGTTTGTGAAAATTTATCTAGGCTCGTTTATTTATATATGTGAAACTCAATATTGGTTACTCCGCTGCATTTTCACTCAAATTGACCTTAGTTTCTGCAAACTGCTTTCTGAGTGTGTGTGTTTGTGTGTGTGTTACCGTTTGTCAGGGTTCAGATCCGAGCTGTCTTCAGACGAGCCGCTCTTCCTCCTGTCGTCACACTCCTCATCACTCAACATGTTCCTGAACACACACAACCACACTTCACTAACACATCTCTGGGCTGTTGAGGTGCGTGTGTGTGTGTAAGAGTGTGTGTGTGTTTACCTGTCTGAGAGCTCACTGTCCGCATCGCCTCTGTCCTCGATCAGCGGAGCCACAGATGGGGTCGTCTCCTCACCAGCGTCTGCAACGTCACACACACACACACACACACCTTACACACACAATCCAGTGCTTTTACACACTGTCCACGGCGTCACAGGCGGTGGAAGCAGTGTGTGTATCACTAGTGTGTACATCACCGTGTAATAGTGTCGGTAGTGGAGGGAAGAAGTGTGTTATGAGTGTGTGTGTTATGAGTGTGTGTGTTATGAGTGTGTGTCACCTGTGTTCCCGCTGTCTCCAGTGTATCCGCTGTTCTCTCTGGGCTGCTGATCGCTGTGTGTCTGAGCTCTGTCCTCACACTGAGCGCCAGCGCTGGGCCGGGTGTCCATCTCGTAGCTGTGCCCGTCCACACACACCCACACCAGCTTCAGCGCGCCTCGGCACGGGTCCTCCAGTGCCTCCTTCAGGCCGGGGGGGGAGCGGCAGCCGCTGGCGTGTGTGTGAGCCCACGACACCAGGCTGTGCAGAACACTCCTGTCTGAGGAGATGGGGGAGCCTGGACAACACCAGAGCGGTGAGACGAGACCACACACACACACACACACACACACACACACGTCTGTATACTTACGGAATAAAGCCATGTCCTCCTGTGGGGACGAGCGTTCAGTGCTGCTCCTGAAAATGACAGCACACAAACCACAACCATCCAATCAATTCCCCACGGACACATCGGTGAAGCTGGAGTCGTGTGTGTGTGTGTGTGTGTGTGGGCTGAGGTCACCTGTCTCTGGCGAGGGGCGTCAGGTTGACTCTGTTCCTGAAGTCCAGGAGGATGCTGTGGCACTTGTAGAACTGGGCGTGGCAGCTGTTGCAGATGAACTGGGACAGGGCGGGGTCTCTCTCCATGGGGATCCCCAGCAGCTGCTGGAAGTCTGAGCAGAAGAGCGGATACACACCGCACGCCTCGCCCTGGAGCTGAGCAAACGCCTGGCGCAGACGCCGCGTCGAGAACTTCCCGTGACACAGGCGACAGAAGCCCGTGCTCATCCTGCCTGTGAGAGGTCAAAGGTCAAAGCATTATCAGACCGATACAGGCCCGTGCTCATCCTGCCTGTGAGAAGTCAAAGGTCAAAGCATTATCAGACCGACAGATGCCTGTGCTCATCCTGACTGTGAGAGAGCAGAGGTCAAAGGTCAGACAGACATTACTGATAAATGTCTTTTCTTTGATACTTTACAATTAGATAATTAAATTAAAACATTAAAATAAACAAAAGCTGGTATTTTTATGATATATGATTGAATAAAACATTGATTAATCAACTATCAGATTCATATTTTATTTAAAAAAAATCCTTAGATTAATGGACTAATCGACTGATAGAGTGATGAGCAGCCCTGGGTTACCTGTCAGGTCCAAGGTTAAAGGTTACATCATGTTGCATAAATTGTGTTTGGCTTAAATGATTGTTTTTAAATATTTTACATGAATTCAACCAATAATAAAACTGCTAGATGATGCTTTCTGAGAGGGAAACGGTCAGTTTATGGTCGCTAGGCTGCTGTTTATATGAGCTGATGTGAGTATGAGCAGCTGTAGTGTGTGTGTTCTTCATGGGAATGGGTTCTGGGGTTCGGTTTGGTCATTAGCAGGCTTTGACTGGGTTTACACAGACCTGGCAACCCTGAGAATACGAGGCACGCTAACATGTAAACAGCAGCACCTGAAACCTGTCAGAATCGATGGATAAATGAGCAGTCATCATCATCCTCTCACCCGCGTCATCTTCATGAGCCTTCGCGCGTTTACTCGCTCTGCTCCTCCTCTTCATCATCTTCACTTGTCAATACTTCATCGATATCTGATCTGATTATGAGTCACACACGTCAATCATCTCATCAGCGGTTCACCGCGCGCGCTCTGCAAGCGGAACTTACGTACAATCTTCCCCAATAAATATCATTTATAAACAGATACATATGATATGATCAAATATTTCATGAAAACACGACGGTGCAAGACACGACCGGAAGCGCTCTGCTGACTGTCAACAGGAGTAGCGGATGTGACGTCACTCAGCAAAAGGTCGGGTGTTTTCTTTTACTATTATTTACATTTCTTTATTTTTTTTATATTAGCTACACGGTGAATTTTTTGTATTGTTTTCTTAATATTTATTGTTGTGTTCTAAATTAGTTGTTTCACATTGTTTTAATGTTTCTACTCACCTTTAATTTAATAAAAACAACTATTTAAATTTGTGAATTTAGTAAAAAATAATGCTACAATGTTATTTTCTTTTATTTGAGGGAATATTTGTCTTACATTGAGAGCATTGTAAAAAAATAAATGTTTCACTGTCTCACTTTACGTTGACTGAACCATAGATGTCTATATAAAGGCTAGATGTGTCGTCAGCGCTGCTGGCCAATGGAGGTCGTCGTCTGCACCTGGCGGCCATCTTGTCACAGGCAGCTCGCTGACTCGTAACATTGTGGTAATGGTACATCATGTTCAATTTAAATAACCATAACTTTCTCAATTTTCTACCGATTTTCAAACGGTTTGGTTTGTAATAAACGTCAAAGATGTAGCTATGTCACTGCAAACTTATCAATAAAAAGTGTATAAATAAATAATCATCCAGATAATTATAGCCACATTAATAACGTTTGTAAGAAACCAAACCGTTTGTATTTGTGTTCATGCTGACCACTCATCCTACATCAGCTTGTCTGCGGTCCGTGTACGTTTTGATAGTTTGTTTTTTCGTTTGAAACAAAATAACGAGAAACCACCCTTTTTTCGTTTGTCGTTTCAAACCAAAAACAAAGAAACCGTAAAATAAGAGCCGTTTTCCCGTTTTTGGTTCTGAATCCAAAACGAAAAAAAAAAAACAAAATCAAACAACGGTCCGATTTTGTTTTTTTGAAATTCCATTTTCCATTTTTCCGTTTGAAGATCTACATTGAAACAAGGACAGGTTGGCCACGTGACCCGGAAGTAATAGTAAATATGGCCTATCAAAATAAAAGCCAAGCTTTTAGAACGGTCATAATCATCTATGGTCATAATATGCAGAACTAACGTAGAGTAACGTTAGAAGAAGAAAAAATAATGAATAAATAGAAACCTGGACCGAAATAAATATGTTAGCAACAGTAGTTTATTTCAGCTATTTAATATCATGCCTATCCAGACCTCACCAGTCACGTTTAATGAGCGCATTGTTTGCCTCAATACAGTTGGTAATATAGGTTAACCTAAGAACTTATTGTGTGTGCAGAGTTGTTACTGTTAGCGCTATATTATATTTAATGTGGTTTCCACCGCAATGGACCACTTTCTACCAGCAGGTGGCAGTATTTAAATAACTGACTGTATGGTGTTTTTGGTAACTGTTTTAAATCAAGATTACTGATACAGATATATTTATTGTTGTTCATTTTATTACAAAACTCTGATAGTGTCATGCAAGTGAAGAGAATCCATACAAGTTTACAAATCCATACAAAACTTTATATAGCACATTCATGCTTTCAAAGGCATTGGATGTACAATCAATGGCTGCAGAATATTCGTTAACCCCTAAGATTTTACAAGGTCCTCAAAAGAAATAACAAAAACATAATTGCATTACAAAAAACAGGCTGTCAACGCTGATTACATCAGCAATAACTGCAACAAAATGTTTAACTTTTGAACAGTCCTGTCCATACTTTGAATGTGATCAGACTTGCAGCACTGTCTTTATATTTCAATGAAAGCTTAAATATTAACATAAAAATGTTATGTTAGACCACCATGGGCCCAAACTTTTCTGTACATTTTTCCATAGACAGGTTTTCAAAGCTGATTTTCATGAGTAATCAATGAAGCAAATAAGATCATCGGCCAAAAACAGAGCACATTACAAGAGCTATTCACAATTTTTGGGGGGAGAAAATGGCATTATCAATATATTCAGACCAGACTCATCCCCTCCATTCCTGCTTGGAGATCCTTCCTTCGGGGCGCAGGCTACGGATAGAGGAATATTTAGATCATTTGTTCCATTGGTGGAGACTGTTTTAAACTCAATTCTCAATTGAGGTGTGTGAATTTGCTGTATTAATTTCACTTCTGTATGTGTCATGATTCTGCCCTCTTGTCCTACTCTTGAGGCGGGGTCATGACAGATCCTTGTTTTGTGTGCAGGCACATGGCCTTGTGTTTGGGTTGTGTGTTTGTGTGTCTCGTTCTCTTGTGCTTGTTACTCTCGTTTGGTCATCATTGCTTCATCTATGTCACCTGCTGTCAAAGTCTGTTTCTCCCTATTTGATCCCCTTGTGTTTGCTGTCCTGTAACTTGTGAGTACCTTGTTTTAACGAAGTTGTGATCTTGTAAAATCCTGTCTTGTTCCTGTCTTGTTTAATGGTTTAAACACTTTATTTGATTTTGCACTTTCACAATTTGTGAATCAAATAGATATGATTTCCTGCATTCTGCTACATTTTAGGCATTTGCTCCTTGCCACTTAATACCAATGGTCTAAAAATACAATGTTAATTGAACTGCCATGTAGAAAATGAAATACATCAGTCTCTTGATCTTTGATATTAAGAGCTCCTCCAACCCGTGAACTGCTTAAACAAAGATAAAGTATTGATTTGAACAATAAAGAGGGCTCAAACATCTTTTTAATTATGAGAGTCTCAGTCTACATTACATTACCAATGGTGTTTAAGGATGCCAAACAATTATCATAACGTAACAATGATTTATACAATTATCCCTATGACGTAAAATCCATATAGCCTATAAATGTAGGTGTATACAGAATGAAAATGAATATTTCAAAAGTAGTCTACATTACACAATAATATAGGAAAATTAAAATATACTTTACATTAAAATGCCTGTCTTGTGCTGTTTAATGAAGGCAAAAAAAAACAACATCATGGTTTGGATTTTAGTTCATTGGCAAAATATAACACGTGAGACCTTCATGATAGTTTAGAACTTTCACATCTCATACGTTCGGCGGATAGTAGACTCGAATTCGGGTCCGACTGCATCACAACTCTACGATCCACGCCACTTCCGCTGTCCTGTGACGTGTGTGTTTTAACTACTCTTAGTCAAAATATAGGCTACGATCTGTTTTATCAGGCCGGCCTCAAAACACTGCCCATCTCCCCCCAGTGGTTTTTTCAAACAGAGTTTGAAGAAGAGATTGAAGGTCTCTTTCAATCAACGCTAGTTGGAACTCCTAATCAAATGATATCATTAATTACTGCCAGGTGATGGTCAATTAATTGAATTAACGAGATGAATGCGTTCCTGATATAAGAGTCTGAAAAGCGGCTTGATAAGGTTTAGTCTTGAGTGATCTGTCCTCGTGGCTGTGAGGGAGATTTGTGTTTAAAAGAAGCTAATTTTCACCCTTTTTCTCTTTGCTGTTGATGGACTTAACGAACCAGGTAAGTACCAGGGGCCTGTTTCAGGAAAACTCTGAGTATGTTAACCCTGAAATGAGGGAAACTCTGGGTTTTCCGTTTCAGAAAGGGATTTATCAAACCCGAGTACTGTCTATGGTAAACTCAGAGTTTCTTGCGGTCTCCTCCCCCTTTTTAAAGAGGAAGTGCTGTTTAAACACCAACAATAAAATGTATTTACATATTCTTTATGGATATATATTGTTTGTCCATGTTTTAATTGACTAAATCTGTTTTGCAGCACTTTGCCAAAAAATAAAAGGATTAAAACTTTTGCTAAGCTTTTATTTGATTACCACCATTTTTGATAATATATTTCTATTAAATCATTAAAAAAATGGAATAAAAAACATTTAATAGAACTCAATTATTTTTCAAACATAATATAATAAGTTATTAATGATAGAAATAAGATGTTAATCTCATTCATAATCAATTATTGAAGTTAGTTGATTACATATGTTTTATTGAACGAATGTTTAATTTATTTAACTGTCATTTTAACTGATGATAAAAATAACCATAATTTAATAATACAGTTTATATATTTAATAATTGTTTAATACCATAAACTGTGATATTTTCTGAGACGGTTCTTATACTGTGAAACTCTCATTCCCCACATGGGGGAGTCCCCCACCCCACCCCCACTGTTAAACAAGTTACTCAGCAACTTTTACTCATGTTGTAAATTAACTACTTTTTACTTGAGTAGATTTTTAGACTGCTATTTTTACTATAATTTATCAAAGTAATAGTAGCCTAGTTTAGTTTGAATAACATTCTTCCAGTTTCACCTCTGATATTATAACAGTAAGTTACTCTAAAATCGTTATGAATTATTAACTACAAATTACATCTTCAATGGTGTAGTTGGATTACTATCTTTAGAAAGTATTGGTCTGTATATTACTAATTGCTAAATCCTATATCAACCTCAACTACTTGATTAAGACAAGGAGGAGAGACAAGAAACTGGACTTTTGATGCTTTCAAATTAACAATATACAATTGCATGAATTATTCTTGAATTGATCAAAGTGTGTAGAGGGAGAAGGTCACATAAAAAATATACCTTGTAAAAATGTATGTTAAATCCCCTTTTGTTTTATATTGAATTGGTCAATAGTTTATGCAGTAGCCTATTTAATGTAATTGCATCATATTTTATTTTAAATTACAGAAGAATTAAGAGTAATCCCCTTAATTAAATTGCAATATTTAGATCACTTGGTAATTAATTATACCCAACACCTCTTTTTGTCTGGCGCTGTTGCCATGGTGACTCATAATATCTGCGCTCCATTGATAATGGCTTTTTATAGTTGTGGTGCACGCGCTTAACTCCGAGTCAGTCAACTCAGAGTTGATTGAACTAACTCATTTCAGCTGTTCTGTAACCGAAAACTCAGAGTTTCCCATCTCAGGGTAAGTCAACTCAGAGTTCAAGCTTTAACTCAGAGTGGGTTGAACCTCCTTATTGAAACGGGCCCCAGTAGGCTTTGAAGTGAACAGAAGCATTCTGTTTTTTATGTTGAAGTTGATTACTAAACTTTATAGATGGTAAAAATAAGCTTTGTGAACCTTTGAAGCTTTCCTTCAACACCATTACTAATCTTGGTTTGTTTGCCATCTAGTGATCAAATGGATGATGGTCTTGTGTTTTATTGTTTGTTTGTTTCCCCTTTCCTAGGCTTGACCATTCCTAACAGATATCCGTGACTCGTTTTGATAAGACTCCAGTTGCAAACAAAGTGACGGTGTGGATATGGCTCCAGCAGTGCAGATTCTGGTCTACAGTGTTCTTCCCAGTGAGAATGCAGCTGTGCTCTCTTACCACCCTTGACTCCAGCGTGGACCATCAGCCATTCAGCCTCCCTCTGTTGGACATTACATCTTCTTCACCATGGACTTGCGGCCCATTTGCTGCCCTACGGCTCTCCACCTCTTTTGCCTTTGAATAGCTCCGCCCTCCCTCAGGTTCCTCCTCCATCTATGGTTGCTGCAGCTCAGCCTCTAACCTCAGGATCGCCTCTTCCACTTCAGGGGGTCGGCGCTGTGGCCTAGTCTTGGTCTCCTAGGTCTTTGTGTCTCACTGCCTCATCGCTTCTCTGGCTACATGGTGTGCTCCACCTCCATCACCTCCGGTAATCCCCTTGGTAGTGTTGGGTCTCTTCTCTCCTTGGCTACTTCATTCTGCGATGCCGCCGTGGGATGCAGTTCTGACTGTGGGCTGAGTCTCCGTCAGCTTTACCCTGCTCAAGGCCATCCCCCTGGCTGTCCCCACCACCTGCACCAACCTTTCCTCCAGCTACGGATGGACGGCCGCCGTGGGATGCAATCCTGACTGTGGACATGGTGTCCGTCTGTTCTTCCATGCTGAAGGCCATCCCCCTGGCTGTCACCACCATCTGCACCAACCCTTTTTCATAGCTTTTTATTGTCCTCCAGCTAAGCCACATTCCCTCCGGACGGAGGCCTCCGCCCAAACGTCCGTCCCCCAGCCCAAAACGCCCGCCCGCCCGCGCGCCCAAACCGTCCGCCCGCCCTCCCCAACCGTCCGCCCGTCCAAACCCCAAACCGTCCGCCCGCCCGCCCAAACCGTCCGTCTGTCCGCCCGCCCGCCCAAACTGTCCGTCCGTCCGCCCGCCCAAACCGTCCGCCCGCCCGCCCAAACCGTCCGTCCGCCTGCCCGCCCAAACCGTCCGTCCGCCCGCCCAAACCGTCCGCCCGCCCTCCCTCCCCAACCGTCCGCCCGTCCAAACCCCAAACCGTCCGCCCGTCCGCCCGCCCAAACCGTCCGCCCAATACCGCCCGCCCGCCCAAACAGTCCGCCCGCCCACCTAAACCGTCCGTCCGTCCGCCCGCCCAAACCGACCGTCCACCTGCCCAAACCGTCTGCCCGCCCAAAACCGTCCGCCCACCTAAACCGTCCGTCCGCCCGCCCAAACCGTCCGTCCGCCCGCCCAAACCGACCGTCCGCCCGCCCAAACCGTCCGTCCCCCCGCCCGCCCAAACCGTCCGCCCGCCCAAACAGCCCGTCCGTCCTTCCAAGGCCTTGAGCATGGAAGAACAGACGGACACCTAGTCCACATCAGGACTGCACCCCACGGCGGCCGTCCATCCGCAGCTGGAGGAAAGGTTGGTGCAGGTGGTGGGGACAGCCAGTGGGGATGGCCTTGAGCAGGGTAAAGCTGACGGAGACTCAGCCCACAGTCAGAACTGCATCCCACGGCGGCATCGCAGAATGAAGTAGCCAAGGAGAGAAGAGCCCCAACACTACCAAGGGGATTACTGGAGGTGATGGAGGTGGAGCACACCATGTAGCCAGAGAAGCGATGAGGCAGTGAGAGACAAAGACCTAGGCGACCAAGACTAGGCCGCGGTGTCGCAGAATGGAGTGAAGAGTGCCAACACAAGTCTCCCAAGCCTTTGAGGTGAAAAAATAAGGTAAGTTGTGTGAGGGAAGTTCAAGAAAGTTGAGTCTTGTGCCAAGTGAGTGATGCTTTATTTTCTTGTCTTGTGGTTGGTCAGTTCTTTATCTTGTTATGATGTTTTCCAGATGTACATATGGCCAACCTGTACCTGGTCAAGCCTTAGTGGAAGTGTGCTGTGATCCATTTCCATACAGTCTGCTTCATAATTTGACCGGACAGTGCCTGACTCAAACCGCAAAGGTGTGTGACTCCTGCCTTACTGCTGAGGGTTTTCCTTTTGCCTGTGCTTGACTTAATTGTGTGTTTGTTCTCCTACCAGATGAATGCCACGGGCTGTGCCTCTCTTACTGTTGATACGTCAGAGTTTTCAACACCAAATTTGAAGACCAAATGCAAGACTCATTTCTTGTAAATGTTACTGAGGAGGGAACAGGTGAGCTATTGGCTGATCTGAACCATATCCTCTTTGTCATCTTTACAAGACATGCACTTTAAGCCACAAAGTTGATATTCTTCACTGTTTGTTTGGACTTTCTCTCGCAGATGTAATGGTGTCAAAATCTGCAATGGTGTCCTTTACCAACAAAGCTGTATATCTCTTGGAGAGGAGCAACTGGCCCAACAAACTGCTGTTGAATCTAACCACAAACAAGAATGGATGGGCTGCGTTCTCCCTAAACACTGCTAATCTTAAGGCTGATCAGAATCTGGTGGTACGACTTGTATTTTGTAAAAATTAAGACTTTCTCTATCATGATACTTATTAAGTTTGATCTTCCCCAGGCGAGTGCTAATCCAGAGGTTTTTTTATGGTTATAAATCGCCATACTTCACTACAGATACAAGGTTTGTTCAGCTTCTCCTACTCTTTCTCCCGACAACCCATCGTTTAGTGAACTGACTATAGTGAAGCTCAATCAGCCGCTCTAATGTGGTGCTTGTTTTCCAGTGACCGTGGAGTATTCATTTGTTGGAGAGGCTGGTAGCTACAGCGCTGACATAATCTATATGGTGAGTGGACATTAGTTTTGTAGTTAAGTTTGCTGGTCTATTTGTTCCGTAACTTGCACACCTATGTCTTCTGTCAGGTCTTATCCAAAGGAGTGATCGTCCTCCATGGATTTCAGACGGTTGAAGCAAAGGCTGGTGATGCAGACACAAGTGACTCTGTGACGTTCCAGTTGTCTGTCAGTGTCGATATGACTCCAGCAGTGCAGATTCTGCTCTACAGCGTTCGGCCCAGTGAGAATGCAGTTGGTGCTAGTGTGCCGTTTGGGACCGATATGTGTTTCCAGAAGCAGGTACTGTATGATGTGGCTATTTTTCAATTTGGGAATGTTGGTGTGTGTCCTACAGCGTGTTGGTCCTTGTTCCAGGTGTCTCTGCTGTTTGCTACGGCTGTTCCTGCGGAGGGAAACGTTCTGACTGTTTCTGCTCAAGCTGGATCTCTGTGTGGCCTCAGTACTGTGGATCAGAGTGTCCGGATCATGGAGCCAGGAAGACGTCTGAGTGCTGAAGGGGTGTCTGTGTGCCTCAATCAGGTTTTTTGTTTGGGCTTTTAATCTGAATATTTCAGTGTGTGGCACTTTTGATTAGACTGCCACTTTAGTTTACCCCAGTGTCTGAAGTACAAGGGCCTGAATTTTTATCGCAGCTTCAGTGTCGGTATGTCTGTTAGTTTAATTCTTGCTCTAGAAATTGGTACATGACTTAAAGATAAAATGAAAAATGTAGGCTTGTGTTGTAATGGTCTATACTAGCTTTTGTTACTGAATGTGGACTTTTAATATGACGGTCGGAAGGACGTCCGTCCGTGCTTGCGTCCGTCCGTGCTTGCGTCCGCCCGTGCTTGCGTCTGCCCGTGCTTGCGTCCGTCCGTCCGTGCTTCACAAAGACCAAGCCGCCACAGAATGGAGCAGCAATGCACTGAAGAGTCCCAACACTAGTCTCCAAAGTTTTTGAGGTGGAAAAAATACGGTAAGTTGTGTAAGGGAAGTTCAATGACGGATCTGAGGCCTTAATCTAAAGCGCTTTGTTTCTCGTTTAGTTTTGTCCAAGTTTGACGTGACCGTAAACGCACCGCAGATCTACAGCGTGGCAGTTATGGGACTGGAAGTTAAGTCTTGTGCCAAGTGAGTGATGCTTTATTTTCTTGTCTTGTGGTTGGTCAGTTCTTTAAATATTCTTTTTATCCCTTTGCCTGTGCTTGACTTAATTGTCTTTGTTCTCCTACCAGATGAATGCCACGGGCTGTGCCTCTCTTACTGTTGATGCGTCAGTGTTTTTCAACACCAAATTTGAAGACCAAATGCAAGACTCATTTCTTGTAAACGTTACTGAGGAGGGAACAGGTGAGCTATTGGCTGATCTGAACCATATACTCTTTATCATCTTTACAAGATATAAACTTTAAGCTACAAAGTTGATATTCTTCACTGTTTGGTGGACTTTCTCTCGCAGATGTAATGGTGTCAAAATCTGCAATGGTGTCCTTTACCAACAAAGCTGTATATCTCTTGGAGGAACTGGCCCAACAAACTGCTGTTGAATCTATCCACAAACAAGAATGGACGGGCTGCGTTCTCCCTAAACACTGCTAATCTTAAGGCTGATCAGAATCTGGTGGTACGACTTGTATTTTGTAAAAATTAAGACTTTCTCTATCATGATACTTATTAAGTTTGATCTTCCCCAGGCGAGTGCTAATCCAGAGTTTTTTTTATGGTTATAAATCGCCATACTTCACTACAGATACAAGGTTTGTTCAGCTTCTCCTACTCTTTCTCCCGACAACCCATCGTTTAGTGAACTGACTATAGTGAAGCTCAATCAGCTGCTCAAATGTGGTGCTTCGTTTCCAGTGACCGTGGAGTATTCATTTGTTGGAGAGGCTGGTAGCTACAGCGCTGACATAATCTATATGGTGAGTGGACATTAGTTTTGTAGTTAAGTTTGCTGGTCTATTTGTTCCGTAACTTGCACACCTATGTCTTCTGTCAGGTCTTATCCAAAGGAGTGATCGTCCTCCATGGATTTCAGACGGTTAAAGCAAAGGCTGGTGATGCAGACACAAGTGTCTCTGTGACGTTCCAGTTGTCTGTCAGCGTTGACTGACTCCAGCAGTGCAGATTCTGCTCTACAGCGTTCGGCCCAGTAAGAATGCAGTTGCTGCTAGTGTGCCGTTTGACACCAATATGTGTTTCCAGAAGCAGGTACTGTATGATGTGGCTATTTTTCAATTTGGGAATGTTGGTATGTGTCCTACAGCGTGTTGGTCCTTGTTCTAGGTGTCTCTGCTGTTTTCTCCAGCTAAAACCGCCCGCCCAAACCGTCCGTCCGCCCAAACCGTCCGCCCGCCCGTCTGCCCGCCCAAACCGTCCGTCCGCCCGCCCACCTAAACCGTCCGACCAAACCGCCCGTCCGCCCAAACCGTCCGACCAAACCGCCCGTCCGCCCAAACCGTCCGTCCGCCCGCCCACCTAAACCGTCCGCCCAAACCGTCCGACCGTCCGACCAAACCGCCCGTCCGCCCAAACCGTCCGCCCGCCCGCCCAAAACCGTCCGCCAGTCCGTCCCTCCGCCCAAACCGTCCGCCCAAACCGTCCGACCAAACCGCCCGCCCGCCCAAACCGTCCGAAAACGTTCTGACTGTTTCTGCTCAAGCAGGATCTCTGTGTGGCCTCAGTACTGTGGATCAGAGCGTCCGGATCATGGAGCCAGGAAGACGTCTGAGTGCTGAAGGGGTGTCTGTGCCCCAATCAGGTTTTTTGTTTGGGCTTTTAATCTGAATATTTCAGTGTGTGGCTCTTCTGATTAGAATGCCTGCAGAATGGAGCAGCCATGAAGTGAAGAGTCCCAACACTAGTCTCCCAAGTCTTTGAGGTGAAAAAAATATGCTAAGTTGTTATGTGAGGGAAGTTCAATGACAGATCTGAGGCCTTAATCTAAAATGCTTTGTTTCTGGTTTAGTTTTACCCAAGATTGACGTGACCGTAAACGCACCGCAGATCTACAGCGTGGCAGTTTTGGGACTGAAAGTTGAGTCTTGTGCCAAGTGAGTGATGCTTTATTTTCTTGTCTTGTGGTTGGTCAGTTCTTTATCTTGTTATGATGTTTTCCAGATGTACATATGGCCAACCTGTACCTGGTCAAGCCTTAGTGGAAGTGTGCCCTGATCCATTTCCATACATTCTGCTTCATAATTTGACCGGACAGTGCCTGACTCAAACCGCAAAGGTGTGTGACTCCTGCCTTACTGCTGAGGGTTTTCCTTTTGCCTGTGCTTGACTTAATTGTGTGTTTGTTCTCCTACCAGATGAATGCCACGGGCTGTGCCTCTCTTACTGTTGATGCGTCAGTGTTATTCAACACCAAATTTGAAGACCAAATGCAAGACTCATTTCTTGTAAATGGGATGTTACTGAGGAGGGAACAGGTGAGCTATTGGCTGATCTGAACCACGTACTCTTTATCATATTTACAAGACATGCACTTTAAGCCAGTAAGTTGATATTCTTCACTGTTTGTTTGGACTTTCTCTCGCAGATGTAATGGTGTCAAAGTCTGCAATGGTGTCCTTTACAAACAAAGCTGTATATCTCTTGGAGGGGAGCAACTGGGGCCAATGCCCCGTACTCGGACTTCTCCAAGGCGAATAATTTATGCAGATCAGAGAGTTCTCTCCTCAAGTCCATATACAGCAGCCACTGAGGGCAGGCCAGTTCTGCCTAGAGATCAAGACGATCCTCCTCAGCCCATGAGGCACTGCCTGTAGATTCACGAGGTGACCTTCTGCATTTTCATTCTGTCAGTCACAAAGAGATTGATTATCTCACTGACAACCTAGGAGACCTGAGATTACCAGACTCGGCTAACTTCAAGTCATCCTTTCTCTTATTATGAACCAACTCAATCCCAACACAAGCTAGCCCATCAAGAAGATGCTACATATCCTCAACCTGGTATTAGGCACATAGATAGACCACGTGGTTACTACAACACAGACCACAGAGGCCATAACTATATGTCCACTGACCAAAGAGATCGCAACCAATATCCCGCAGCTGTTCAGTTTATGCCTCAGGACTACAGTCAAGAGACGGCAGCTACATATGGGACTTATAAAGATCATAGTCTGAACTGCAAACCCATGCGCTATTTCACTTCCACTGAACCATATGGTTATCAGCAACCTTATCATGGGATTCCAGCATTAGCTCACCATGCACATGAGCGACACTCAGACAGCTATGGTCAATCAGCTCCTAATCCTGCAGACAAATCAAGCTTCTTGACCTCACGACAGTACGCAGATTACTCTCAGCCTGAGACACATCAGCCATACCACCCAGTGTGCCCTCCTTCTCTTCCACATCCTCATGTAGAGCCCACCTACAGAGGTCCTATTCCCACCCTTCCTCATTTTTGCAGTGAAGATCCCAGAGAGATTGCACGACTCAAAATTGCACTGGAGAATTTGCTGCCTGCTGAGGCTACAGAACGTTATAAGTACCAAATACTCGTTGATCATCTGAAACAGGAGAATGCCTTGCTCATTGCAGACTCGTACATCAACAGCAGGTGCCCACACACCAAACCCATGAGGTCTCTAACTGCACTTTATGGTCAACCACATCAACTCGCACTACAAAGAATTGCAGAATTGATGGATGGCCCAAAAATCAGGAGTGGTGACACTAAATCTTTTAGAATGTTTGCCCTCAAAGTGCGTGCATGAGTTGGAATGATGGACCAACTTGGAGTTAAAGGATGGACAGAGCTCAAATGTGGGTCACATGTTTCACGTCTCCTTGCCAAATTGCCTCATGATCTTAAAGCAAACTTCAGAGGGTTTGTTAACCCCATTCAGAACCCAGTTCCAACACTGATAGACCTCAGCGATTGGCAAGAATATGAGCTCAGAATACAAGAGCATGAGTCACAGTACGTTAGTAATGTAAGCAGAGCCTACTGTCAGCCACAGAGAGAACAGCAAAGGAATTACAAGCAGGTTCAACAATTTGCTACTGTCTTGCATGGTGGCGAACAGAGTAAACCAGCAAGTGTTACAGCAGTCAAGAAGGAGAAACCGACAAAGTCCTGCCCCTTCAGCACTTCACCCAATCTTGAAAGAGAATCTGGCTTCTCAACAGAATAACTTCCGTCTAAACCCTTGCACCGCATTTTGGTGGATCTTAGGAGAGAGAGGTTAGATCTATCAAGACTGCACTGCGTACCTCTCTTGGTTCTCAATCTGTGCCAGAGGAAGTACTGAACACGGAACTTGTGGAAATAGAGGGAATATTAAACTCCAGACCATTGGGATATGTTTCCTTAGACATGGCAGATATAAACCCAGTGGCACCTAATTCCCTCCTCATGGGACGTCCATCTTCTGGATTACCACAAGTTGTTTATCCAGAATCGGAAATGCTCAGTGATAGGAGATGGAGCCATAGCCAAATTCTAATTGAAAATTTCTGGAAATGTTTCATTCGGCATTACCTCCCTGACTTGCAACGACGATAAAAATGGCAAAGAGAATCAGACAACCTTCAAATTGAAGTTGTGATGATTGTGGACCAGCAAGCACCCACAGCCTTAATAGATTTGTCACAAGGTGACCAGCCCAGCGGAACCAATTTCCGCTGGGAGTGTGATTCTCCCTGGGACAATTTCACTGACACACCCTGCTGGTTTGCTTATTGTCAGTTGCCATGACAGCGGCAGCTGATGAGCTAAGCGGTACCAGGTGCAGTGTGTTTGGTGTGAGGGTTTGTGATTGGGAGATGGCGGCCTAGTGAAGCAGTTAAAAGGCAAAGAAAGAGGCATTGAGGTGTGGTACGCTATTCTTTGGCAGAGGCTTGAATTTGCTGGGATGTTTGGAGCGGGCTGTGAGGATCTGGCTGGAGAAGGGGTGCAACGGTGATTGTGAGAATACAAGCTGAAGACGTGAAAACGGATGTGAAGTGAGTGAATTGTGGAGATTGAGTCTGGAGAACGTTATCATTCTAGAGAGGAAGATAAGTAATGAAACACCAGACCTGTGTGAATGCATGCCTTGCACTGAATTGAATAAGGAATTGTGAGGTGTATTGACCACAAGTATAATTGCCACTTAAGAGTGTGAATTGAGTCATCATTGAAATCCTGATATCTTCTTCTGAGTGTGAAAGGGTATTGAAGACGCTGTTTCCCATGCCGTGAGAAGTCATCTGCATCTCTTCAACTTCTGAGTGTTGATTCAGCGTAACAGTGGAAGGATTGATCACTGGGTGAGTGCCGGCCTTATTGGACTTATTGGACCGCCAGTATTCCCCAGTTCACATTCTTGCCCAGTGTTTGGGGAACGAAGCCCTCAGTGTTGAATGAGTATGTTCCACTCTGGCCACAAACTCCTGATGATACTGAAGAGGAGTGTGATTGCCCTGTTTAACTTGTTCTGTCTATTTTAGAAGATTCTTCTGCCACTGCCTTCTTGTGTGCTGCCTGTGCGGAGGAGAGACACACCCCAGCCTCAGTGCTGCTTGTTCAGAACTACCCGCCCCAGCGGTAAGTCCTTGCTTTACTGTAATAGAATTGAACCTGTAAACTTGTCTCTGTCTTGGATTAGAGGATATCTTGCTTCTGGCTGGAGCCGTTAAAGGAGAAAAGACACCCGGAGGACCTTACACCTGTTGTCCAGTGACGCCACGGGAGATCACTCTACACGAAGGAGACATGCGTACCCAGTTACCCACCTGGCTGGCAGCGAGTCCCCCTCCTGGACCCATCGCCCCCTGTGCCGACCACCTACTGGATAGACGCCGCTTGAAACAAAACTTACCTGCTACCCACCTGTCCGGTGAGAGAGTCCCCTCCTGGCCCGTGGTCCCGGTCCTGGTCCGCCTGTATTACGCCTTAAAGGATCTACTTACCACGTTTACCCACCTGCACGCCGGACCGGCGTTCGACTCCCTCCTCCTCCGTGGCTGTCAGCGACCCGGGTCGGCGCAGTGGACCTCCTGGTCTCCTCCCTCCTTCAGAGAGATACGAAGCCCATATTAAGACTTTTAATTCTTGTTTTTATTCAATAAAGATTGTTACTTTTAGAAGTTCTGCTCGTCTGTCTGGTCTCTGGTACGCTCCTCGAGGTGGTCCTGGGTTTGAGGGGTGGGTGCAGTCTGGCTTGGCCTCCCGACCTGTGACTGATTGTTTCAAGTTTTTGGTGAGGATTTCTCAGAGGAAGTTTTAATCGGGGGTGTGAAATATAATTTTTTAAAGAGAAGGAAGATGTGTCTGTTAAATTATTTAACAGGAACTGCGAAATTGGCAATATGGAAAACCAGGAGGAATCAAAGATTGCAGCTTAATACTATTAATGTTGAAGTGATGTTTATGAAATTAGGGGCTGATAGACTAAAAATAGAATCTGCTTACTATAGTCTTGTAAATAATGAGAAGGGTTTTAGTGATCTGTGGTGAGTTAATGATGCTTTGTGTGTTGTTTACGATGGAAATCTGGTTTTGGAATTTTTATGTGTTTATTTATTATTTTTTTCCCCATACATATAAATAATGTTAATTGCTGAATATTAAGTGTTTTAAATAAAGTTTTGTAAACCCCTCTCTCTCTCCTCTGGTGCGCAATCTAAACTCGAGCGTGTTGTGTAACCATATAATTTTTATCTGCATGAATATTTTAGACGTCTTTTAGACGGGGGGAGACGGGGGGGGGTGGGGAGGGATCTGGGGCTATAAAAAAACCATCCGAATGCCTATGTCTAACGACGCGTCTGGTCTAGATTTTTATGGTGAACATGTATCGGCCCAGTGTTTTACAGCCGTAACAAAAATGCATGTTCCAGAGCGAGCTGCGGGCCACAATCGGCCCGGTTAACACGTAGTCGCAGACGCCGCGGCGCAGCCGAGCTCGGGCTGATTGTGCTGGCTGGGACACGAATTTGCGTAGGCTCAAAGTGTAGCTATGCGGTGTCGGTAGACTTAAAAAATATAAATAAATTTTAAAAAATCTTAAAAAAAAAATCCACCAGGTATGTTCTAAATATTACAGACTACCACTGCGGTGATTTTCATGTTGATCTACTGTTTTATTATTTAATAATTGCCAAATCATGACGATACTGTACATGATCAAATATGCCAAACACGAGGAGAAAGTACTTATTTTGGTGAGTAGGCTAATGCCTTAAGCAGCAGTGCAAAGAAACATGATTTGTGAAAGCACAGTTATAATGGAAAGTTTTAATTACAGAACATAAATTAATATCTCCATGACAGTAGCTCGCACACAGCAGACACAGTGCGACACTGACCTACTGGTATGTTTTTGTAATCGTTTTGAACTGCCCTAGGTTTTAAACTTCGTTGGATTATTAGTGGACTGAGAACCTTCACATATGTCGTTTTTGATTGTATTATTAACAAACTACTATCACTATAAGTCTATTACCTAACTAGCCTGTTCAATAAATTTTTATTAACACTGTATAACTTGAGCGACGCTGTCCATTACGGTGGAAACCACATATAAATTTAATTATATAATGTAGTAGCTTTAACAGCAACAACTCTGCACACACCATAAGTTCTTAGGTTAACCTATATTACCAACTGTAATGAGCCATACAATGCCCTCATTAAACGTGACTAGTCTGGATAGGCATGATATTAAATAGCTGAAATAAACTACTGTTGCAAACATATTTATTCAGGTCCAGGTTTCTATTTATTCATTGATTCTTCTTCTAACGTTACTCTGGTATAACGTTAGTTCTGCATATTATGACCATAGATGATTATGACCGTCCTAAAAGCTTGGCTTTTATTTTGATAGGCCATATTTACTATTACTTCAGGGTCACGTGGTCAACCTGTCCTTGTTTTAATGTAGATCTTCAAACGGAAAAATGGAAAAAGGAATTTCAAAAAAACAAAATCGGACCGTTATTTGATTTTTTTTTTTTTTTTCGTTTTTGGATTCAGAACCAAAAACGGGAAAACGGCTCTTATTTTACGGTTTCTTTGTTTTTGGTTTGAAACGACAAACGAAAAAAGGGTGGTTTCTCGTTATTTTGTTTTTTGTTTCAAACGAAAAAACAAACTATCAAACGTACACGGACTGACCCATCTAGCCTTTACATATCTATGGACTGAACCATTTCCCCACACCCACGGGAAGTGCGTGCAGTCTCGCGAGACTCGGAAGCGCAGCTGAGACGAGAGTGATTCCGCTGAGAGCTGCTTACTCGAGCGTTCTCTAGCGCGATGCGAAGAATTCAATCCCAGTTATCAGCACGAATCATTAGTAAACGTGTATAAATCTCCGATAGGACCGGTAATGGAGGTCAACTCGAGCGGCGCGTCTCCTAAAGAGGAGGGCGAGCTGGAGGACGGAGAAATCTTCGACGATGAGCCGCAGAGGCAGAACGCGAGGCCTCCGCGACGCGCCCGGCCCAACCGGAGAGCGCGTTTACCGGGACCGGGGCTCAACAATAACGCCCCGCTGCCGCTGAGAGCCCCTCACCCGCCCTTCCCCTTCGACGCGACCCCGCGGTCCGGCTTCTGGGAGCGCAGTCACGGCGCGTTGGGCCGCTTCAGGTGCCGCGACTGGACCCGCGACTGGACGGAGAACCGCGGCGGCAGGATCGAGTCTCCCGGGAGGAAGCGTATCCTTACACCAGCCGCTACACTCGAGCCGAATATGAAGTAACGTTAACGGTACTAGTTATTTTATTTAAGATGTCATTGTCTCAGTTTAATTATATATTGTACTGAGTAATATTAGGCAACACATGTAACTCACTATAGGGTTGGGGTAGGATTTGGTCGAGGGTTATGCATAATTTACAGTTATTACTGTACATTTAACACACGTAACAAGGATACTGTAAAAGAAAGTGTTACCAAATAGTATAATGTGATGATACCACTATTCCATGGTACCATAATAATGTGCCGTCATGATATGATCTCCAATGTCTCTCCAATCTTGGGCTTTAAGTCCGGCCAGTCGATTCTGCTACTGTGACTTTAAGACTTCGGTATGTAAATGTTGTGTTTTGTGATTGGTTACCCGCTGTGCACGTGACTGTGATTGAATGTTTACGATATTAATCGGATTTCTAATCGCTATTATTACTATTATGAATGCAACCACAATTAGGCCTATGTAATCATTTAAAGGCGAAATTAACAAAAGAAGTTTACTTATTCTGTATTTAAGATGTTTGTTTTTCTTTCTAAAGCTTATCTTAAGGGTTTCCCCCTATTGTTTTAGTATAACTTTATAATATCATATATACATTTACTTTGTTTTGTTTTAGAGCCAGACCGAAATATCGGCAGGCTGATATTATCGGCCGATATTAGGCATTTTCCAACCTATCGGTATCAGCAGTTATAATGGCCGATAAATGAATATTTCAAAAATAAAATAAAAACAGACGAAACACGCTTGAACCATGTCATGAGTGTTGGAGTTGTACAGTTTGTCCACCAGAGGGCGCTCTACACCGTCCCTGTCGGCTACACTCGTTGAATTGGTCACGAGACATACATCGCTTGAATAACAATTAAAAGATCATCACCATCAGTTCTCTAAACTCAAATAAGCAGGACAAAATGTGACTATCATGTCCAGTTAAATAAGCCGAGAGTGAAGCGGAGTTAGCTAGTAATCGTTACGTTATTCCAGTGTAATCGACTGACTGTCCTTTTAACTTTTGACAATGTGACTGAAGTATTTCTTTAATAGCGCGTGACAGTTACATCAATGAGACGCATCATCTCTCCTTGGCCTGTTATATTGAAAATATTGCTAAACCATTACTAAATTATGGCTCATCGTAGACTAGCTAAACACAAAGCTAGCTAACGCCACTATCATCAGTCTGTTCTGTTGTGACAATAAAAGAAGCAAGTTTCTTTTTAAAATGCTTTATCATATTATTTTAGTTAAAACTCATAAATAACTACAAATAACTAATGTTAGGGAAATCTGTTAATGTTTTGTTCCATGTTTCTGAAATAAAAAATAAATAAATAAAAAAAATATCGGCCAATATATCGGAATATCGGATTTTAAAACCAACAGATATTTGTATCAGTATACAAATTAAACAACGTTCAAAGTATCGGCCTTCAAAATCTTTTATCGGTCGGGCTCTATTTTATATATATATATATATATATATATATATATGTGTGTGTGTGTGTGTGTGTGTGTAAATATAAGGGCTGTCAAAACGATTAATCGCATCAAAATTAAAAGTATATGTTTACATAATATATGTGGGGGCACTGTATAATTATTTTTTATATATATAAAAAACACACATGCATGTATATTTAAGAAAAAAAAATATTATTTATATATAATATAAATGATATAGAAATCTATATAGAGAATATACATGAAAATATTTCTTAAATATATACAAGCATGTGTGTCAGGGATGGGCAGTGATTAATTGCGATTAATCGTTAGCAAGATAAAAGTTTGTGTTTATATAATATATGTGTGTCTGGTGTGTATAATTATTTTGTATATATAAATACACACGCATGCATGTATATATTTAAGAAATATGTGTTATTAATATGTCAAACATTTATATTTATATATAATATTAATTATGTATAAATATATATAAAGTATATACATGCAAATATTTCTTAAATACATGCATGCGTGTGTATTTATATATAAAAATTAATTATACACACTACACACACATATATTATGTAAACACAAACTTTTATTTTGCTAACGATTAATCGCGATTAATCGTTGCCCATCCCTAATGTGTGTGTATTTATATATATCTAAAATAATTATACACAGTGCCCCCACATATATTATGTAAACACAAACTTTTATTTTGGATGCGATTAATCGCGATTAATCGTTTTGACAGCCCTAATATATATATATATATATATATATATATATATATATATATATATATATATATGTGTGTGTGTATAATGAAAATTTGAGGCTTAATGAGATCCTTTGAGTGTGTGTGTGTGTGTGTCCAGTGTGTGTGTGTGTGTGTCCAGTGTGTGTGCGCGCTGCTCCTTGACTCTGCCTCAGAGAAGCCGGCGGGCAGGCCTCAGGCCAGGAGGGCCGGGAACAGCTTCCCGAAAGCCGCGGCCGTGGACGAGAGCTTCGAGGTGCTGCTCCTGAAGTACAAGCAGATCCAGCTGGAGCTGGAGGTGATCCGCAAGGAGGAGCGCATGGCCCTGAAGGAGGAGCCGGAGCCCGCCGCGGCCCCGCCGGAGGAGACCAAGGCGCAGGAGGAGAAGAGAGCGTTCCAGGCCTTCAACCTCAAGCCTCTCAGACAGAAGCTGCTGACGCCGGCCGAGAGAGACGCGCTCAACACTGAGAGAGACACGCTGACCACCAGCAGACCCGAGAGAGACGCGCTCAACAGCGCCACAGCCGAGCCGAGGCCCGACGCCGACCAGCAGCAGGACGTACAGCATCACGGTATCAGCAGTCGGTTCCCACACACTCCTGTGCTGTAGTGTTAAAAAACTGAAACAGGAAGTGCTTCTGGACCAGTGTTGTTTACATCTCACGAAAGGGTCTTATCTAACCGGTGGCATCTTTTGTTGTGTGTTCTCCCAGCTGTGAAGGAAGAGGAGTGTGAACCAGACCTCAACATCTCACCAGTGCCTGACGAGAGTCCAGACGGCCCAGCCAAGGTACACACACACACACACACACACACACACACACATCTGGAACTCGCTGGACGTCAATACACTGACCTCACACACACACAGGAACTCCACAAACAGCAGAATAGAGATTCAGTGAGTCTGATGCTGCAAATAATCTGAATATTAAACACTATTCACATCTGTATAGCTGTTGTGCTCAAACTAATGAGTGAAACAAACACTTGGCTGTTTATTAGTCGTTACAAAGCACATACTAATGCTTACTAATTATTAATAAGGAGTAGGGCTGGGTAATAAATATTGATTTCTCGATATTAATCGATTCTTATTTTTACGAACCGATATTGATTCTTAAATCTCAGGAATCGATTAGTCATCCTGTTTCATTTGAATGAATGGGACATTGTATCACGGCTGCGCGCATCCAAAAAATCGCGATAATCTTTGTCCTTTGTTACTATTGATATAAAACAAAGTCTCAATTTTCAAATTCCGTCCATTTTTTTTAGAAATTCAAAAACATAAATAGCGTTTTGGCGCTGTGGCGTGAGATCGCTCTGGAGAAGCAGCAGCGCTGATCTCTCTTCCGGCTTAATAATACCAGTCACAGCGCCAAATAAACATGAATGAGCATCTGAAAGTGTGTTAAAGATAGAGGACAACTGATCCAAATCCGGATCATGACACATTGATTCACTCAATCAGCGTTTCAACCGTGGAAAGACGTCAGTTAAACAGCTTGTAATCAATGTATCATCATATTTACCTCAGAAAACCCACATAAACTCGTTAGTCAGATAGAAAAAATAACTCTAGAGAGGAGCATTTTGATAAATATATACACCATATTACATATGCATTATAATCTTAATGTTCTTCAATATTTAATGCAGATTTGAATAAATCTGGCAATCCAAAATAATCGATATCGAATCGAAATCGAATCAAATTGTGAAATTTGTCTCAATACCCAGCCCTAATTAGGAGTAACCAGGAGTTTGATGATGAAGTGTCTTGTTTGGCTGTGGTGTTGAGATGTATTGGACAGGGGAAGTGTGTTAACTTCTGCACACAATGCCCAATCATGGTGACACGTTAGCTAAGTGTGTTGTAGAAGGCCAATCACATGATGTCTACTGTGAGCCATTTTATAGACCAAACCGTTCGAGATATCAAACATACTGTCACAGTTTAGCATCCTCAATGTCCTGACTTCATGCCGATCAAGTTGACGTGTGTGTTAAAGTCCCCCTGTAGTCAATAACTCTCTGAACTATATTTTAAAAACTCCATATATATGAACATTTTAAAGCTTGGTTCTCCCCACAGGGGGACTTCAAGGTTTTACAAGCTTGAACATTTAAATGGTTTTTGACCATTGGATGTGTATCACAAACTATATATCATTGGAAAGGTCTAAGACTCCTAAATAGATATTTTAGGTCTGTTTTTTTCTCACAAATTATGAATGAACAGTAATATATGAATTTATTACAAGAGTGCGCCTCAAAAAATCAACGTCATTACAAGAGTTTCTGACCTTTGTCACAAAAAGTCGAAACACACACTTTTAATAATTGAAACTTTGGTTTTTAGTGCTAAAATTTCATAATAAAACATAATTAGTGTTTTTCAATAAAAGAAGATAAAATTATTTTTAAAAAGTAAGGTAAGAAGTCCTCTAATCAGTATAATATATTATAAGTATATTGAAAGATAATTTTTATTATTATATCACATATTTTAGTAGTTATCATAAATTAGGTATCATTTTAAAGCTTACAAACTCAGAATTCATCCTGTGGAAACTGTTTTGAAATTGGAAGTTGCGTTACCATAGAAACAGTATATTTTTATTAGGCCCCTCCCCTTTTGGGCATCGTCTTTCATAATTTATTATGAAAACCTTTTCTAATCTTGACAAAACACATATTGTCTGAAAGGTCTGAGTCTCAAGGTTCCATATTTAGTGACAGAAGTGATATTTGGACAGAAATTTATTAATTTTTTTTATGGCAAAATGCATACAATTAAATTCAATGGAATTCAATGGCACCCGGTGGCTATTTTTGGTACTACGCCTAAACAAAATCTCATGGCAACTTCAATTTTTGTGATTTCAAATTTGGAACATAACTTGGTTAGATATATATAGCTTTCATTTTATAGTCATTTTACAGTAAAACATATTTTGTAAACTATTTATTTCATATTAAAATATATATATTAATAAAGTATATTTGATTTACTGTAAATTATAACTTCCATACATTTTTGAAGTGTTTTCACTTTAGTAATAATCTGCTGATTGTTTTCTTTAAAACAAGACCAAACTTAGGTCTATATTCCAACGCATTCTTGAATTACAACCATTTAAGTTTGTATAGTGCATTTTAATGTCAATTATCAAAAAGTGGGGTGACAGGTTAAAAATCATCGTTGTACTGGTTTGGGGGGAAATGACAAGTCGAGTCATCTTAATTCGAAGCAGCTTTACAGCGATAACAGGAAATTCCAGAAACCGATTGTTCGGCTTTACAGAATTTCTAGAATAAAATTATTGTTCAGATAAAGTTTTAATTGATTCACTTCCGTTGTACAGATCATTAGTTATTAACTTAGGGGCCGCTGACACGACACCGCACAACAGCAGTGCCTGCTGAAACCGGCGCCAAGGTGCAGGCTTGAATAACCTTTTTAAAAGTGCCCTTTACTGATGGCCAGATGACGGAGGAGGACGAGCTGTCGGAGATGCAGCTGAGACTCCTGGCTCTCCAGTCCGCCAGCAGAAAGTGGCAGCAGAAGGAGACGCAGGTGCTGAAGGAGAGCAAGGACAAGATCTCCCGAGCCGTCAGAGCGCCGCAGGACAAGAGCGAGAGCGAGCGGAGCAAGACGAGCAGAGCGAACGCCCCGAGCCGACCGCAGGAGGGAGTGAGAGCCGCCAGAGCCACGCCGGACAAGAGCCGAGTGAAGAAACCGCCTCACCTGAGTAAGACCGGCTCACACCCAACCATCACATCAGTCAGATCCAGAGCGTCAGCCTCATCTGTGTGTGTGTGTGTGTGTGTGTGTAGCCAAGCAGGCGTGGAGGAAGCAGCAGCTGCGCACCTGGAAGCACCAGCAGGAGCAGCAGAGACACCAGCAGGAGGAGGAGGAGGAGCGGAGGAAGAGGGAGGACGAGATACGCAAGATCCGAGACCTGTCCAACCAGGACGAGCAGTACAACCGCTTCATGAAGCTGGTGGGCTCCAGGCATCACTCGCGCAGCAAGGTCAGTCACATGACCAGTCACATGACCACTCACACCGCTGTCTGACGTCATGTGACCTGTGCTCTCTCCCAGTCCTCAGACGGCGAGCCGAGGAAACTGGCCAAGCAGAGCCTGGACTCCTCCGGGAACCTCTACCAGTACGACAACTACGACGAGGTGGCGATGGACACGGACAGTGAGGCCAGCTCTCCAGGTACTGACCGTGACCCTCGGCACTGACCCTCAACTCACTGACTGTAACTGCTAGTGTTCATGTTGTTTTTTCAGCTTCGTCGCCGTTGCGTGATGATGCGTTTCCTGTGTTTCCTCTGGAGTCCACACCTCACAGACAGGTACACACTCCCTGAAAGCTCTCTGAATGCCGATATTCGGATATCTTCCAGATGATGAACGCTAAAACACTCAGTCTGAATCCAGCTCCAGCATTTACAGTGGCACTCATAATAAACAGAGCCACATCATGCTGCCAACGCTGATATAAAGCTCATGGCTCTTGTCCTGTTGTCATGTGCTCAGGGTGTGTGTGTGCATCAGATGGAGCTCGTCCACCCGGCTCCTCCTCTTCCTCCACTGCCGCCCCCTGATGAAGACGAGCCGCCACCCAAACCACCCTTCGCTGACGAGGAGGAGGAGGAGGAGATGCTGCTGCGGGAGGAGCTGCTCAAAGCCCTGGCCAGCAAACGGGCCCGCCCAGAGGTGTGTGTGTGTGTGTGTGTATAGCGCTATAACAGTAGT
This sequence comes from Cyprinella venusta, assembly GCA_038021265.1. Classification (NCBI taxonomy): domain Eukaryota; kingdom Metazoa; phylum Chordata; class Actinopteri; order Cypriniformes; family Leuciscidae; genus Cyprinella; species Cyprinella venusta. The sequence goes on along the minus strand of CM075886.1, from coordinate 315,329 downwards.
CAAGACACCTTCATTGTGTGTGTGTGTGTGACGATCTGTTGTGTCCCTCAGGAGTCCAGCACCAGCGGTCCCCCTTCTCCTGCACTCAGAGCTGTGGTTCAGCCCAGGAACAACCTCTCCTCGGTCAGCCTGAACACCGTGACCTCACACACACGAGCGCTCCGCTTCATCCGGGCACACCCCGTGCCCAAAGCCCCGTTCCTGGTGAGTGTGATGAGACGCAGAGAGAGTGCTTGATCAAGGTTTCCCATGTGACTGTGTGTGTGTGTGTGTGTGTGTTCCAGCTGCCCCGACACAAGGCCGTGGTGGTGCGCCTGAACGCGTCTGATGACAGCGACTCTGAGGGCGAGAGCGGAAGCCCTGCTCAGACCGTGTTCGGGGGCCTGGAGTCCATGATTAAAGAGGCTCGCAGGAGCGTAGAGGTGTGTGTGTGTGTGTGTGATGACCCTTCCCTTTGCTCAGCATGACCCAAAACTCTTGTTTTTTTGGGGGGCTTTTGGACTTTTGTTGCAATTGAACCACTTGAATACTTGAAAACCACGAGTACAAATCTTTCTCTTTTGGGTCAATTTGACCCCCTTAGGAATGAATGGAACGCGAGGAAATCTTCAGTACACACAGAAAAAGCTAAAAAATCCTCACAATTTAAACTAAAAATGATAGAAACTTTTACATGTTTTAACAAAAAGGTCTACATGTGTATGTGAATGAATGCTGAAAGGAAGTGACTTAAGGCTCCAGCAGAACAGCTCGTTTCCTCCATATAGAGCTATAAGGCCATCTAGTCAGGAAATATCATCTTATTATTTATTTCCCACAAGAGGTCAAAGACTCTCAATGTAAGATGTTTTTAGCGTTATGCAAGAAATTATTTTGAATTTAAGTTAAATGACTATTTATTGTTTTTGATCTAATCTAGTAATTTAAATATCAAATCTAAAATTTTTAATTCCAAAAAAAAAAAATGAAAAATAATACCAAAATGAAATAATGCTTTCTTGGCAAAAAAATAAAATATTTTGGTATAATTTTAGGGCTATGGGTATTTTGGTATACTTTTATTTGTTTTAGGGCTTTGGGACCCGCGAGGGGAAGATGAGTTGCATGAAAGTAACACTAGTGCTGCTCTGATATATTCTCCATTTTTTATTATTATTGTCATCAATAATTCAATAACATTGTCAAGTTTGTCTGAGTTGGTATGTCTGGAGCAGGTGTTTTATTTTTGAGACAGGACTACAGTGATGCCAGAACATGTGTTTCCTGTAGTTGAAACACTGATCTCAGTGCAGTATATAGAAGAGCTAGCTCTGATCTCTGCAGTCATGTGCTACTCTCTCAGGCAGCCAAGCCCAAACACTCAGTGTGTGAGAAGGAGAATAACCCGGTGAAGAGTGCGGGAGCGGCTGTGAAGGAGAACCAGCTGATCCGAGACGACACGGCCAGGTCTGCAGTCACATGATCAACCACACCTGCACACATGCACACCTGTGAACCTCTAATCCTGTACACATACACACCTGTACACCTCACATGACATATGTCCGAGTGAAACTGCTTCTGGAGCTGTAACTGATGATATGAGGGTGATATGTGCACTTTAACCCCTCGTGTGATGTTCCTCAGTCTGGAGAAGCAGAGATCGGGCCGGCTAGAGCTCGGGGTCGTCCCGTACACACACACACACTCTCCTGTGGGCTCAGACTCAGAGCTGGAGCTCATGGGCAGAGTGGCCGACCTGCAGGAGAAGTTCGATCAGCACAGGTGAGCACACACACACACACACACACACTCACTCACACACACACACACACTCATGCTGATGTGTGTGTTCCTCAGGGCGCAGCTGTGTAAAGACGAGGCTCTGCTGAAGCAGCTCCAGCTCCAGGAGCTGAAGAAGAGAGAGTGTGTGCGCGCGGCCGAGGGGAAGGTGTCGCGGCTGAAGGAGCAGCTGCTAGCGTCAGAGAAGATCGTGAGCGCTAACAAGGTGTTGCTGAAGAAGCTGCAGGAGCAGGTGTGTAGTCTGAGGCGTAGGCTTGGGTTTGATCTGAGACCAGTACCTACTCGGTACTTTTTAAACCGTTCTTGAAACGGTACTTAAGAAAACGAAACCGCACACACTTTGTCAAAAAAAATAATAATATCCCTTTATTTGCAGGGCCAAACTGGACACAATATAAATACAAGTAACATATGGTAATAATACATAATCCAATATAAGATAAAAGTTCATATTTACATAATATCAACTAAAACAATATTATATTAAACAATGTGATTATCCTGGAGATTAATAGAGATTACTACCAGGGTATGGAAATGTTCATTCTAATTCGGTCTGGTTACTACCGTTTACGTCAGAACCGGTTCCCTATTGGCACCGAGTTTCAGTACCCAACCCTACTGAGGTGTACCGTCAGGTGTGTGTGTGTCCCGCAGGTGTGGAGTTCAGTGTAACGTCAGGTGTGTGTGTGTGTGTGTCCCGCAGGTCCAGAGAGTTCAGCACCGCGTGAGCCTGAGGAAGCAGCAGTCGCTGAAGCTGAAGAGAGATCTCGCTCAGGCCACACTCACACACAGCTCCAGCTCCAGTGCCGCCAGCTACCCGGTAAACCACACAACACTAATGCAGGGCTCCAGAGTAACTGTTTCACCTCCGTCCTGGAACCGTCCTAAAATGAATGTCAACCGTCCCAAAATAAAAATGTTGTTTCTGTACCTGCTGTTATCATCCTTAGCTATTAGTTAACTAAAACAATTCAGATAACTAAAATATAATGGGTTTAGTTCAACTGTAATGCATTCATTTAGATTTTCCAAACCTACATACTTCCAGAGAGAAAAAAAAATCTATTTAACAGTAAATATAAATGATTTTAAAGTTTGAACATGCAATACAGATTTACAAAAAAGACCTTAATTTTTTCCAAACAACATTATTATTTATCTTGCCTGAATGTTTGCACTCATTGCATTTTTACAATGGGGAAATGTTGTTAAGAATTTACACTACACCAAGCTGGATTTAAATTGAAAAAGGTTGCACAAATAAATACAATAGAATAAAGATACAAATAAAGCGAAAAGTGTTTGGTCTAACACTATATTCATAGACAGAAACTGAATAAAGTAATCAAAAGGAAAATAACACTGGATATTATTTTAGTCCAGAATAAATTAAATAGGCCTACATAGGCTATCAATCCTGATTCCTTTAACTTTAATTCTTTAAACGTGTTGTTTTGACGACAAAATTAGTGACCGACACATATGGGTGCTGTCTCTTTAAGAGCGGCACGGCTCCTGTGTTCATTATGCTGGCATGTGTTTTATGCTTATTAAAGACAAAACCGACTATGTTTAGACTATTATACTCACGAAGACCGAAACTGACACAGTTTTGCGTGTTAAATGCAATATAATCTGTGAAAAATAACTTTTGTTACTGGCCAGCTCTGCTGTTCTTGAGGCGGATTGTCTATGAATGTGCGCAGTCATCCCAGAGAGTGAGCATGCACTGATCAGTTTAAAACCGCCTGAATGTTTAAACTGGTAAGACTTAAAAAGACGTACAAATGGTAAACTTGATTCCCGATGCACTGCTGGCCCGATTGAGCAAGTCAATATTCCGTCATGTCCAACTCCTGAACGCGAGTGTGTATTCTCACAGCAGTGACTGATGCTTGCCTTCCTCAACATTTTGAGAGAAGAGAAGAGGCGGCACTGCTGAACACTCACTGTTTAATTGCGTCTGGCATTTTATAATCTGTGTGGATTACGATTAGGGGAATATCCTGTATTATAATTAGGAGACCTGCAGGAATGATTACAGTTATGTGCAATACCCGCGACGAAATTCGAGCCCTGTGAACACACATACAAAATGTCTTTCGTCCCTAATGTTCCTGCCGTCTCTATAACACTAATCACAACAGATAGAGAAAATTCACTCGCTCTTCACTGAATAACTGTATTTGATTTATAAAGTGCAGTGTTATTTTACATTTGATTAGTTTCTGTACCAGAAAATCTTAAAATGATATTTAGCTACAATTAAATGCTTTGCAGTAAGACTAAATGTGAATGATATGTAAGTTTTATTTTTTACCTTCTTGGAATCAAAATTAGGAATTGATTAGGATCGTTCAAATTGATCCGTTCCCCAGGCCTGCAGTGAGTGTGTGTGTGTGTGTGTGTGTGTTCCAGCCGGTGAAGGTGCGGCGCGTGGATCACTCAGACGTCCACTACGCGGAGCTCATCGCGCAGAAGCAGCGTCTGCAGCAGCTGGAGTCTGAGTACGCCCTGAAGATCCAGAAGCTGAAGGAGGCGCAGGCGCTCCGACAAGCTGAACCGCGGCCCGCCCCCCCGCCGCCGCCCCCGCTGTACCCGCTGCCCCAGCCCTCGCTGCACGACCTCACGCAGGACAAGCTGACCCTGTCCAGCGAGTGCGCGGAGGCGGAGGAGGACGAGCAGGTTCCCGCCACGCCCACCGCCCGCCGCCGCTCCTTCAGGGAGTCCGGCTCCTTCACCAAACCCAAGCTGTGCCACCCGGAGACGCCCGCCGCCTCGCCCATGCCCGTCAAACCGGCTAAAGCGGAGCTGCTGCTGGGCCTGGACCTGGAGGACCTGCGCCAGAGGTACACACTGAGCCCAGACCTGCCCGAGCTCCTGCGGGAGGAGGCGCGCTCGCTCCGGGACACCGCACAGCCCCCTGGGAAGGTACAGTACAGCTAGCTTTAAAGGTGCCCCTTCCCACAAGCACCTGGGGCCTGATTATAGCACTTCCAGATGACGTGTCTCCTGTAATTAACTCGAGTGTTTCCTCCTTGTGTTGGTCAGGTCGTGCAGGTGGACGTCGACCCCAGGGCCGCTCATCAGAGCCGAGTGGAGGCCAAGCCCGAGCCGTTCGGACCGTATCACAGTCCTTTACTGGTCTTCAAATCATACAGGTTTGGCTTGCTGTGTGTGTGTGTGTGTGTGTGACACAGATGTGTTATCATCAGCATAGCCAACTCGCATGTGCTATTTTTTTTCACTTATTAAGGTGTAGAGCCAGACCGATATTATCGGCCGATATTAGGCATTTTCTGAAATATCGGTATCGGCAGTTATAATGGCCGATAAATGAATATTTCAAAAATAAAATCAAAACGGACGAAACACGCTTCAATCATCTCTCCTTGGCCTGTTATATTGAAAATGTATATTTTATAATTTGCAGTATGATGTTATCTATTGCTAAATTATGGCTCATAGACTAGCTAACCACAAAGCTAGCTAACGCCACTATCATCAGTGGAAGACCGCTAACGTTAACATTAATGAGCTTGAAAACCACAATGAACTTTTTCTGGCTAAATAAAGTAATGATTACTGTATTTATAACGAGCATATCTCTAGTTACAGTCCCTGCGTTGTAAAATGTAAGTTATACTCGCGAGGAGTGAACATTTAGACACAGAGAAAAAGTATCAAACGTGTCTTGTGCAGAAAAGTTAGCTTTACTTTTACACGTGTGTGAAATACAACAATATTTAATAAAAAATATAACGGCCGATATATCGGAATATCGGATTTTAAAATCCAAAAATATTTGTATCGGCCTTCAGAATCCTTCATCGGTCGGGCTCTATTGAGGTGTAGTCACATTAGCGAAATGTAGGCCATTTTGTTTTTCAATTCCCTGTCGCGTCCTCACGGCTAGCGTTAGCATTAGGGGTGTTTCCCGCCGTCAGTCACATGACCCCTGTCTTCTTCAGGTTCAGCCCGTATTACCGGACCAAAGAGAAGCTGTCCCTGCGCTCGCTCACCTACAGCAACTCCATCCAGCCCAAGAAGAGCTTCTGCCGCTTCCACCTCACCGGCACCTGCAACGACGACGACTGCGCCTGGTACGGACGTGTGTGAGTGTGTCTGAAGCGTTGTGTGTCGAGTGTGTGTCTGAAGCGGTGTGTGTGTGTGTGTGTTTCAGGCAGCACATGAAGAACTGCACGCTCAGCGAGGGCCAGCTCTTCCAGGACCTGCTCTCCTACTGCCTGCCTCTGATTGGCTGCTCAGACGCTAGCGCCACCAGTGACATCAGCAGCGCCACAGGTAACAGGTCATATGACCCCTCGGGGCGATCGGCTCAGAGCTGTAGATCGTGAGCTGTGACTCTCCTGTTCACAGAGAAGTACATCAAGAAGCTGTTCGGGGCCAATAAGGACCGGATGGGCACGGACCAGAAGGCCGTTCTGCTCGTGAGCAAAGTCAACGAGCGGCTGAAGCACAGTGAGTGTTTGATGCAGTGTCTGACGGCTCGAGCTCGCGCGCCGAGGCTGACCACTGTGTTTCTGTCAGATCCTCCCTTCACCACGTACAAGTCCCAGAGGAAGTGGAGACCCGAGTCTCAGAGAGCGAAGAGGGCCAGTGTGGAGGAGGAAGATCACGCCAGCGTGGACGTCACCGTTCCTGTCCGACACGGTCAGAGACCCGCATCATCACATGAGCTGCGAACATGATCACATGACTGTGCTGGATGCGTGACGTGTGTTTCGCTCTGACAGACGCCGTGCAGGAGCGCTGGCCGTGGGCCGATGTGTGTGTGACGCAGGATGACAAGCGCTACTTCGCCAGCGAGACGGATGACATCAGTAACCTGGAGACCAGCGTGCTGGAGAACCCCAATCACGTGCAGCTGTGGATCAAACTGGCCTTCAAATACCTCAGCCAGAAGGACACGTGAGTGCTGCGCCACACCACTGCTATCTCGTGGTTAGAGGTGTGTGTGTTAGGGCTGCCAAATGGATGAAAAGCTCAATTCAAATGTCTTTCTTAAATATTAGCATTCTAAAGGCAATAAAGGCTGTAATGTCTCCTGTGTCCACAAGAGGGCGCAAGCGCAATGAGCAAATATAAACCAAATCAAGCATCGCATCTTTTATTGAAATGAAACGACATTCAATTGCCAGCTTTCCATTCGCACTGTTGATGGTTCACAGTGGGGTTTAGTTTATTCATTATATTATCATCATTTTTATTTCATTAAATCACATCGTTTGAGAATCACGTTAAGTCACAAATTCAGTTTTATTTCTATATAGCGTTCGTTTATAATGTTCTTATGCAACTGTGGGCTGCTATTGTGTCGCATCATCCTCCTGTGTGTGTGTAGGTCGGTGTCGGAGTGTCTGGACGCGGCGTTGAACACGCTGTCGCGCGCGCTGGAGGATAACCGCGAGCAGGCCGAGGTGTGGTGTCACTACCTGACGCTGTTCTCGCGGCGAGCCAGCAGGGAGGAGCTGCAGGAGATGTGTGAGATGGCCGTGGAGCACGCGCCGCACTACGACGTCTGGTGGACCGTGAGTCTGGCGCTCGCTTCATCAAATTATCCATGACTAGCGAGACAAGGTCATCGAACGATAACATGCAATATCGACGACAATAAAGATCAGATTTACATGTAGTTAAAATATAAAAACCTTAAAGTCCTCCTGTAGTTAATCATTTTATCCCTCAACTCATCTTTGATCTTAAATTACATATTTAAAAATATATTGAATGTAACTCTACACCTTTGCCTCATTTAGCATGGTTCTCTTCATAACGTAGAGAAAGTTCATTTACATGATGAATAGCCGATAATAAATCAGGGAACTATGAGCTCAAGTGTACGAGCCGACATCCTCTTGATTTGTGCTTATAGCCGTGCTTATATTTCAGCAAAATAATCATGATTATAAAACTGACCATTGTGCAACATGACGGAACAGACGATAAAAACATGACGAGGTTGACCAAAGATAACCAGTCAGCAGATGTGCCCCAGGACTGACGAGATCTGTGGCTCTGTCTGTGCTCCAGTACATGAGCGTGGAGAGCGCCTTCGAGGGCAAGGACTACGTGTGCGGGCGTCTGATCGCGCACCTGCTGGAGGAGTCACATGACCTCGGGCCAGAGCTGCGCTCCTTCCAGCTGCTGGAGTCGCTGCTGTTCAGGGTCCAGCTCAGTGTGTTCAGCGGCCGGCACACCAGCGCCAGGAACACACTCAAGGTCTCGCAGACTCACACTCACTCTCGTCTACTGCTCTAGATCATTGGCTGATGTACATCTCGTCCAGTGTTGATATCTCTCTATAAGAAGCTCTCATTTGGTAACATTAGTCGGTGTGACATATAAATATGTCATTGTTCAGACTGTCTTAAGAAGTTTGGTTTCAGATTGAAATCTAACTTTGTGTAGTGAATTGTAAAAGTTATATAAGACTAAGATGAGGGTAATGATCGTAGGTTTCAGGGCATGGTTTGTAAAGGAGGATGTGTGTGTGTGTGTGTGTGCAGAGTGCGCTGGACTCGAACGTGTCGGGTCACCTGACCGTGGCGGACCGCTGTCTGGCCTGGCTCTCCTACATCCACCTGGTGGAGTTCTGCCGCCTCCCGCCCTCACTGTACGACCCGGCTAGCTCCAACCCGTCCAGGATAGTGTGTACAGACGCCTTCCTCATCCCCTGGAGCCCGGCCCGGGACAACCACACACCTGACGCCATCATCAGCCTGTTCACAGGTGACCCTGCCCACATCACACACCATAGACACCATCATCAGCCAGTTATCAGCTTCCAAATATACAGAATTATTGGTATCGGCCGATATATCAGTTATCGACTTCCAAATATATAGAATTATTGTTATCGGCCGATATATCAGTTATCAGCTTCCAAATATATAGAATTATTGTTATCGGCCGATATATCAGTTATCGGCTTCCAAATATATAGAATTATTGTTATCGGCCGATATATCAGTTATCAGCTTCCAAATATACAGAATTATTGGTATCGGCCGATATATCAGTTATCAGCTTCCAAATATACAGAATTATTGGTATCGGCCGATATATCAGTTATCGACTTCCAAATATACAGAATTATCGGTATCGGCCGATTTATCAGTTATCGACTTCCAAATATACAGAATTATTGGTATCGGCCGATATATCAGTTATCGACTTCCAAATATATAGAATTATTGGTATCGGCCAATATATCGATTATCGGCTTCCAAATATACAGAATTATTGTTATCGGCCAATATATCGATTATCGGCTTCCAAATATACAGAATTATTGTTATCGGCCAATATATCAGTTATCGGCTTCCAAATATACAGAATTATCGGTATCGGCCAATATATCAGTTATCGACTTCCAAATATACAGAATTATCGGTATCGGCCAATATATCAGTTATCAGCTTCCAAATATATAGAATTATTGGTATCGGCCGATATATCAGTTATCGACTTCCAAATATACAGAATTATTGGTATCGGCCGATATATCAGTTATCGGCTTCCAAATATATAGAATTATTGGTATCGGCCGATATATCAGTTATCGACTTCCAAATATACAGAATTATTGGTATCGGCCGATATATCAGTTATCGACTTCCAAATATACAGAATTATCGGTATCGGCCAATATATCAGTTATCGACTTCCAAATATACAGAATTATCGGTATCGGCCAATATATCAGTTATCAGCTTCCAAATATATAGAATTATTGGTATCGGCCAATATATCGATTATCGGCTTCCAAATATACAGAATTATTGGTATCGGCCGATATATCAGTTATCGGCTTCCAAATATACAAAATTATCGGTATCGGCCGATATATCAGTTATCGACTTCCAAATATACAGAATTATTGGTATCGGCCAATATATCAGTTATCAGCTTCCAAATATCCAATCTGTGTGTCCTGTAGATGCGGTGAGCCGCTGCACGGATGAGCGCTTGTCCTCCAGTGAGCAGATTGAGGCCTGTTTCCCCCTTCACTCAAACCTCATTCACCTGTACCGGCGGCTGGACAGGTACAGCACTCTCCCGCTACGAGGCTTCTGAAGTCTGTGCTGTTACTGACACCAGTGCCATGCTTTCAGGTGTGCGGAGGCGGTGTCTCTCTGTGAGCGTCTGCTGGTGGCCTGCCCGCTCTACTGCCCCCTGCTGGAGCTCTCCGGGGAGCTGCTCGTGTCCTCGGGACAGGTGGAGCGAGCCGAGGCCATGTGGACACGCGCCCATCAGGACCGCGCCGGCAGCGCTCGTGTGTTCCTCCAGCTCTGCAGGTGTTTGCACTCGCAGGTGAGACCCCGCTCTGGTCACAGCTGAAGCACAGTGCAGGTGTCCTGATGCTCATTTCTCTCTCTGTGTGTGTGTGTGTGTGTGTGCAGGGGAAATGCAGTGTTCTGGAAGAGCTCTTTGACCAGTTCATGCGCTCTTTCTGTGAATCTGTACCAGATCAGCTGAAGCCTCTAGATGTGCTACGGTAATGTCCTCACCCACACCACAGTCTGCAATGCAACACTAAAGTCTGCAAACAATCTTACTCTCCAAGGCCCGACAGGAAGGCCTGTCTGATGTCCCGGGCCGTGTGAAAGATGCTCGGGCCAGTCCTGCATTATTACAAAACATCATCATTTTAAACACTCAAGAGATTTTAAACCGTTCAAGCGTAAGAGATAATGGGGCACGAGTTCCTAATTCAGTAAAAGTAGTCACAAGTAGGGTTGGGAATCGAAAATTGATTCCACTTCAGGAATCGAATACTTGTTGTAAAATTTGAATTGAAATTCCTGTCATCGATTCCTCTGTGAGCGTTTCAATATGACTGTAAATCATTGAAGAGCGAGAGACTCTGTTCTCTGTTGTTCACAGATGTGAATCAGTGTATCGGACCCGAGCAGATCTTAAAGTGACAGCACTGATATTCCTGCAGTCTCTATAGCACTAATCACAACAGATTCACTCATTCTTCACTGAGTAACTGTTTTAACTATATTTGTAATGTATATTCTATTTATAAAGTGCAGTGTTATTTTACATTTAATAACAGTTTCTGTTCAAATACCTGGAAATCTTAAAACTCTGTTTATTTCAACCGTTGCTTTGTTCAGTTTTATCTTTGTTGTGATCGCTATTATTTTGTTGAATCGTAATCGTTGAAATTCAATTGACTGGAGACGCCTTGGAAATTAAGTAGAGATGTATATAATCTGGTTTCATTGTTTTCTCTGACAGATGATGCCATGTTTCCTGTGTCTTACTGCCTTTTCTATGCCCAGTATTTGTGTCAAGATCTAATGTTTGTGATTTCAGCCATGTTCTTGGTGTTGAAACTCAAAACTTGCTGAAAGCTCCAACCCTCAGAGATGATGTTGAGCGTGAGATGGAGTACCTGCACCTCCTTCACTGGTGCGTCCCGCTGCGGCTCGCCTCGCTCTGCTCTCCACACACACACACACACACACACACACGCCTCGCTCTGAACTCCACACACACACACACACACACACGCCTCGCTCTGCTCTCCACACACACACGCCTCGCTCTGAACTCCACACACACACACACACACACACACGCACGCCTCGCTCTGCTCTCCACACACACACACGCCTCGCTCTGCTCTCCACACACACACACACACGCCTCGCTCTGAACTCCACACACACACACACACACACACACACACGCCTCGCTCTGAACTCCACACACACACACACACACACACACACACGCCTCGCTCTGCTCTCCACACGCTTCCCTTCTCACCCCGACTCTTGCTTTTCCACAGCTTCTGGCAGTCTACCTTTGGCAGTGCGCGAGAGGCCATTGATGCGTTCGAGAAGGCTTTGGGAACCATTACAAAGTTGGAGTTAATTCACACACTCTGGCTAGAGTAAGTAAACTGTGTAGTTTGTTAAACCTAATTCATGATTAGTTGACTGCCAAAGTAAAATATTAAACAGAATAAAAAATACCGCTATTAATGGGTTAATGGTCATTTCGAATAAGCGTAATTACACTTTATTTCTTATTCAGTTATTTTGTTCCTGTTAATTTATTTCGAGCCTTTGTTATTAGTTTTTGAATATACAGAATTATCGGTATCGGCCGATATATCGGTTATCGGCTTCCAAATATACAGAATTATCGTATCGGCCGATATATCTGTTATCGGCTTCCAAATATACAGAATTATTGGTATCGGCCGATATATCCGTTATCTGCTTCCAAATATACAGAATTTTTGGTATTGGTCAATATACTATATACCAATTCAAATATACAGAGTTATTGGTATCTGCTAATATGTCTAAATCAGCTTCCAAACATACAGAATGATTGGTTATCTGTTTCACCCTACATGACGGTGTTGTTTCTCAGTGGTGTGTGTCCTCTGCTAACGCCTGAACTCTCTCCTCAGCTATCTGTCCCTCTCCAACAGTAAGATGATGGGCGAGCAGCCGAGTGTGCGTGAGCTGAAGATGTTCACAGGTCTGGTGAACCGCTGTCTGGAGACGGTGCCCACCAGACTCACCCTGCCCTTCAGCTCCTCACAGTACTGGAGCAGCTTCTGCTTCCATAACCAGGTACGCCCCGAGGCGGCTCACGCCCGCCACACGCCCGCACGCCACGCTTCTCACGGGTGTATATGGGTTTTACTGCTGTCCCACAGGGTAGATGGTAGTGTGTTTGTATTTTGTGCTGTGTGCATTGCAGGTCATATCCTTCTGTTTGGGATGTTTCCCTCAATCCCAACATTCCCTTCTCCTGGAAAGATTTCAGCATATCATGCCAACCAATACTGATCTGGCCATAAGGTAATTGGACGACTTGCCTGGATTTATTCTGATAGTGTCTGACCTGAAGCTTCCAGTTTATCCCATTATTTACGTGTGTATCTTTCCCTCAAATACCATGACTTGTTTTTGTTTTAATCATCTGTATGGTGTAAATATGTAAGGTTAGGTTTACCCTAACCCTTCACTGAAGTGTTAAACTCTGTCTTCTCTGTAATGGGGAACTGTTTTATTCTTTAACTTAGTCAAGAGGCGTCACTGGATACAAGCCACAGCTTCTGAAGGCACTTTAATGTCCTGGAGTTTAGTGTTAATTGTCCTTGTGTAGGTTGCTGCAGCAGGAATGGCAGGATGGCAATGTTGAACATTTTAAATTGCAAAGCAGAATGTTGTGCAGTAGCGTCCCAACCTGTCTGGCCTTCTGGAAAATGTAAGTTCATGAGCTCCAAATACATCTAGCTAAAATGCTTCTGTGTGTCCTAATGAGATGATATTTCATATATAAGTTTTTGGTGTAGCTCTCCACCTCTTTCGCGTAGCTAGTTTTAATAAAAACCAAGTCATTTTTCAAATGTTTTCTATCCAATTGAGACTTTCCCTCCACCTTATATATTCCATATGTACAGGTAAAGACCCATGAGGTCACATGATATGAAGTCTCCTTAAGACACACCCCCTGTTCCTGTGAGTGCTTCTGATAGCATAAGACTGGTGGTTTGAATCCTGGCTCCTGGTTTAGTGATTAGACAGAGGCCCATAACTAATAGAAGAATCTGGACTGTTGCTGGACTTTAAAGTCCCTGTAGTCAATCATTTTATCCTTTAAAACTTATCTTTGACCAGCAAAAATACATATTTACACTTTTTTTCTTCTTGAAAGTAGCTTGAATGTAACTTGACACCCTTGCCTCATTTAGTATTTGTGGTTCTATGAATATGCAAATGAACCCTGCCTCCACTTACTCAGAGATCCACTGGTTGACGATGACACGTTGATCTGATTGGTTGGTTTGTGACGTCAGAAACACCAGTGATTTAAAAGCGTGTTTTTGAGACTGTCTTTGGTTCACTGCAGTTTTAAGGAGGAAATACTCAGCAGTGCTCTCGACAAACACCACATAGACATAAACTACATTAAAAGCTGGATTCTCACCACAGGTGGACTTGAAAATAAGTCAATACCGTTTGACCTTCCTCTTCTTGAGAAGTGTCAGGAACAGAGAGTTAGATAAACCAGGGTATTTCTGGGCTTCTGGAATTGGCACCAGATTTCATTCAGATTATCTGCCATGTTTTTATGCATTGGAAAGAAATGGGACAGGATTTTCGGGTGGAACTTTGGTGTTGGAATGAACATGCCTTTAATAACCCTTGGGTTCTGAACCTGTACTGGTCTGGATGAGGTGTGGTTGAGTAAATGATGGCATTGAGGCTCCCTTTAGTCAGATGAGGACTAGATAACACATCACACTCTCCTTCTCTTGCCTGGTTCTGACTGGAATCCCGTGGTATGCAGACTGAATTTTGCATGATATAAGTTTCATACATGGACAGGGTTGGACCGTTTTCAGAGTTCCCATCCCCAAAATCCCAATTCGCCCCTGCCTACACCATTACTGGACATCAGGTGGCCCTCACCCCTGAAACGCGAGATGTTGCCCGTCTCAGGGGAGCGAAGCAAACCACAGTGACCGGCTGGCATCTTCTGTACTCGTACTGTAGGGTTATGGAGGGCTCTCTCTGAAGGAGGGCTGCATGCTCTATCAGTTTTTTCATTCAAAGACTCAGCTTTAAAATATTTATTTGAGGCCAGCGAGAAGTAGAATAATGAATCTCATCCAAACATTCCCCTCAGTAATGCAGTGAAGCCACACGAGTTGAGTTGTTTTGCTGTCTTTATTGGGTAAACTAATGACATTAGCCAAGGCAGTCATGGTTAATTACCATCAAATTGCTAGAATTACTTTACCAACAAATTCACAAATGTGCTGTTCACTCAAGACACAGCGTTCTGGCTTTTGACCAGTAACAGACCATTCACACATCAGCTCCAGAATACTGGTAAACTGTGATTGTCATTAACTGGAAGTGTGTGCCTTGTTCCTGAAGAGGGCTAGTTATTTCATCATACATGACAGTATCGCTAACTGTTCCTCTAAGTTTTGACAAATCTCATGACAAACCAAAAGTGTGTTAGTTTTGATATCACTCCCATTTGGAGACATTTGTAAACGGTGCCGAGTAAATGTGTCATCTGCGTCATCATTTCATGAATGGCTCCGTGCCGTTGCTCTTTCAATGGCTTCTGATTGGCCCAAATCCCTTCTTACGTCAGCGCGTCCTGACTGCGTACGGACAAAACACTGGTAATCTGCATTCACACATCGCAGATACCGGTCATTTACTGGTAATGTTACAACTTCCCTTACTGGAAAATTGCTGGAACAAATTCTCTTCTTCCAAGACCCTGTGTTTGAGCTGGATCCTGCACAAGATCTCCAGGAATTTACCAGTAAAGAGTGTGTTTGTAAATGTGGCTATTATCTGGTCCTGCATCGCTTCCCAGGGTTTATTCTCCAAAGAGAGGAGGGGGGACCAAGAAACTGATCCTGGAACGCACTTCGGTCGTCTTGCCATGAAGCCGTTGTCATTGAACTGTTGTCCTGCTTGCCTGTGCAAAGAATCATGGGAGTGAAGTGTCTGTTTTACCCTTCACAATCCTTAACTCAGAGCACTTGGTTTAGAGGAATAACCCTTCAGTATATTGCGGCTATGAGCGCTCTCGGTCTGAAGGGCCCTCCGGAGACGGGTTCATCCCATTGGAAGTCAGCCTGGTGACCCTGAAGAGATAATGCAGTGTGTTTGAGCTGGACTCAGCCTCCAGGAGCAGGGTTGGGTTCAGCCTAGTGACCCTGAAGAGCCGGATGAGCTTGTGCAGTGTGTTTGAGCTGGACTCAGCCTCCAGGAGCAGGGTTGGGTTCAGCCTAGTAAACCCTGAGGAGCAAGAGGAGTCAGAATTGTAATTTTTTTAACAAGTATCCGATTCCTGACCCTAGTGGTGTTTAAGAGCTGTTGGTGTTTGCCGTGTTGGTCACGTGTCTAGGGTGTTTCCCTGTACATATGGAGTGTGTAATGCTGTGGTAGTGTTGAGTTCTGCTTGAACTGACCCAGGGTCACACACGTCTGCATGAGTGACAGAAGCTGAATGTGATGTCTTCATTTGGACAGAATTGAAGTGTTTGACTGTCGATATATATTTCTTGCCAGAGCGATTGCGGTTGAGAAGGAGCAGAGGCAGCGAGCAGAGGTGAGTGAGAGGTCAGAGGTCAGCTCATTCCTCATACAGTGACCCATTCTGTTGCGCTTTGATCAATCTATTGTTCTTTCTGCAGGGTATGCTCAGTGCACGAATATATGTAAGAGTTTAAAAGGCATACCTGTGACAGACGAGCAGAGTGTGTGTGTGTGTGTGTGTGTGTGTGTGTGAACTGACTGTGTTCTGTCTGGTGTGTTTGTGCTGTGATCGGCACGTCCGCAGGTCCGGCGGCTCTACCAGCAGGCGCTCCAGAAACTGCCCCTGTGTGCTGCTCTCTGGAAAGATGTAAACACACACACACACACATCAGTACACACACACCTCAGTGCCGTGTGCTGCTCTGACACACCCTCTCTCTCTCTCCACAGTGTTTGCTCTTCGAGGCGGCAGAAGGAGGTAAAACTGACACACTGAAAAAAATAATTGACAAGTGCCAAGAGGTGGGAGTGAGTCTGAGTGAGCCGCTAGGGTTAGAGCCGAGCCACAGCGAGTGACATGACACCACACTAGCCCAGCCAGACTCTCACACACACTCTCACACACTCACACACACACACACGCTCACAGATCACACTCAGTGTTACGAGCAGAACCCAGTCCAGACACTGAGCTGCCAATTATCCAGTATTTGGGCGTCTTTTGACATCATGTACGTAAGTATAACTCTGTTGCCGACACCTGTTGCTTTTGATTTGCGTGTTCCATCTGTACACTAACACTTTTAATTTGACGTATTTTTCTTTAACGTCGCCATAGTTGTTGACGGACTGTGACTGTTGAAGGTGGCTTGCCTCCTTCCTCTCTATATAGTTTGTTGTTTCTTCTCATCGTGAAGAATATGAACTCCGCTGGAGAGTTTAAGGGCTCCGCACCAAGTGTTTTTCTTTTCTTTTGTTTTTTGTTGTTGTTTTTCTACTCCCTCTCCAACCATGGATTAATGGCTGTTATCGGAAGTATTGTGTTTGGCTCCCAGTGTCGGTGACACTCCTCCACAGACTGCCAAACTCTCGACTCGTGTCTGTAGTCCTGGACTGGCCAGAACACCTCATTCAGTTGTTCATGTAATGCTGTTTCTGCCCAAATTAAAAAAATCCATGTTTGTATGTGTTTGTGCGTGCGTGTGTGTGTGTGTGTATATATATGCACACACACACGCACGTTGATTAACGTATTCTGCAGGAATGATAATCTTACGCCTGTTTTTTCTTTCAATTTATAATTGAACAATGTTTCTATTAAATTATTTTGTACATAAATACAGTGTTTTGTGTTTATTGAGTGTGTCGTTGCTCTGGCATTTACATTAACGCAATATTCAGCTTTTAATGGTGTGTGTTTTCAAAGAACATGGACGAAGAGGAAATGCATCCCTTTACAAAAGAGAGAACAGTGCGTCCTGTAACGCAGGACAAGTCAGCTTTATGTATACAGCACTGCATACAACAGTTTCAAAGCAGATTTACTGCTTTTTTTTGCGATTAATAAAAACTTAAATGCTCATGTATGTAATTTTTACAAGCCTATAGAGTGTGCATTGGTACACCGTTATTACAGAAACGCAGTGTGTGTTCTCACTAAATTGCTCTCAAATGTAAGATTGTTGTATCATAATACAGAATAAGTTCCCCTTATTTCTATAATACTTCCAGTAAAAATCATTTGGTAATTTTGGATGTTACCCCTTTATTTCCCAAGCATTACAAGTTGTTCCATTATACTAACACAAAGTACATTATATGTACACTATAAATACCGAAAGTTACTCTGTAAATTCGTCTAAATTATACAGTAGTTTCCGGGCTGTAATTTAAAGCGTTACCTAGTACAGATACTGAAAGCGTACTTAAGTTCAGCACTCAACAGCTGAAGAGGTGACACTGCACTGCAGATGATCTTATCATGTTAAAGGGTTTGTTGTGGTTTACACAAGTGCTGGACAATAATTCAATGTCAATCTATGTTTTTCCAGTATTGGTGTTATGATTTTCAAACACATTCCCTATATTTCATTATACATTACAGCATTAGTCAGTGACTGATGTTTAGCGCACAGCTGTCAGAAAGCAGAACACAATAGGCTCAGCGGGAGGAGGCTAAGCTCTAACGCGGAAAGTTTTAGCTACCAAAAATGAGTATCTCTGACCGCAATGGAACTGTGACTGAAAGAGTTTATTGGAATATTCTGAACATCAGAAGATGAAGCACCATCGAAGTTTAATGTGAAGGTGAGTAGTAGAACTTTGTTTTTGGTCCGGGAGAGAACTGGTAGCCAGTGGAGTTGGTAGAGAATGAGGGTGATGTGTGCTGATTGTCTGGTATGGGTGAGGAGCCTGGCTGCTGAGTTTTGAATATATTGTAACCTTTTAAGTAATTTGAGTCTGTTCATGTCCCTTCTGCCCAGTCAGAGACTCTTCACGTTCCCTCTGTCCAGTCAGGGATTGTTCACGTTCCGTCTGCCTTCATGGACCTGGACTATCTGGAGCATCTGGCTCGGATCCTGGAAATGCCCATGTCTGCTGTCCCAGAGCTGGAGGCAGAGCCAGTGCCTGTTCCAGAGCTGGAGCCAGTGTTTGTTTCTGTGTTTGTGCCTGTCCTTGTGACCATTTCTGTTCTAGTGGCAGTTCCTGAGCCGGTAGATGCTGTTCCAGAGCTGGAGGACTAACATTGAGAATTAGCCTCGGCTAAAATGTTGTGGTGTGGAACATGAGCTTATGTGGCATACTTGTCCCTATTCAAATAAACTATCAAATATTAAATAAAGGCAGAGTCAGTGCCTGTTCCAGAGCCAGTGCCTGTTCTAGCGCCAGAGCCAGTGTTTGTTCCTGTGTTTGTCTGTTCTTGTGGCTGTTACAGTTCTTGTGTCTGTTCCTGAGTCGGTGTCTGTTCCTGAGCCGGTGTCTGTTCCTGAGCCGGTGTCTGTTCCTGAGCCGGTGTCTGTTCCTGAGCCGGTGTCTGTTCCTGAGCCGGTGTCTGTTCCTGAGCCGGTGTCTGTTCCTGAGCCGGTGTCTGTTCCTGAGCCGGTGTCTGTTCCTGAGTCGGTGTCTGTTCCTGAGCCGGTGTCTGTTCCTGAGCCGGTGTCTGTTCCTGAGCCGGTGTCTGTTCCTGAGTCGGTGTCTGTTCCTGAGTCGGTGTCTGTTCCTGAGCCGGTGTCTGTTCCTGAGTCGGTGTCTGATCCTGAGTCGGTGTCTGTTCCTGAGCCGGTGTCTGTTCCTGAGCCGGTGTCTGTTCCTGAGCCGGTGTCTGTTCCTGAGCCGGTGTCTGTTCCTGAGCCGGTGTCTGTTCCTGAGCCGGTGTCTGTTCCTGAGCCGGTGTCTGTTCCTGAGTCGGTGTCTGTTCCTGAGTCGGTGTCTGTTCCTGAGTCGGTGTCTGTTCCTGAGCCGGTGTCTGTTCCTGAGCCGGTGTCTGATCCTGAGTCGGTGTCTGTTCCTGAGCCGGTGTCTGTTCCTGAGTCGGTGTCTGATCCTGAGTCGGTGTCTGTTCCTGAGCCGGTGTCTGTTCCTGAGCCGGTGTCTGTTCCTGAGTCGGTGTCTGTTCCTGAGCCGGTGTCTGTTCCTGAGCCGGTGTCTGTTCCTGAGTCGGTGTCTGTTCCTGAGCCGGTGTCTGTTCCTGAGCCGGTGTCTGTTCCTGAGCCGGTGTCTGTTCCTGAGCCGGTGTCTGTTCCTGAGTCGGTGTCTGTTCCTGAGCCGGTGTCTGTTCCTGAGCCGGTGTCTGTTCCTGAGTCGGTGTCTGTTCCTGAGCCGGTGTCTGTTCCTGAGTCGGTGTCTGTTCCTGAGCCGGTGTCTGTTCCTGAGTCGGTGTCTGATCCTGAGTCGGTGTCTGTTCCTGAGTCGGTGTCTGTTCCTGAGCCGGTGTCTGTTCCTGAGTCGGTGTCTGATCCTGAGTCGGTGTCTGTTCCTGAGCCGGTGTCTGTTCCTGAGTCGGTGTCTGATCCTGAGTCGGTGTCTGTTCCTGAGTCGGTGTCTGTTCCTGAGCCGGTGTCTGTTCCTGAGTCGGTGTCTGATCCTGAGTCGGTGTCTGTTCCTGAGCCGGTGTCTGTTCCTGAGTCGGTGTCTGTTCCTGAGCCGGTGTCTGTTCCTGAGTCGGTGTCTGTTCCTGAGCCGGTGTCTGTTCCTGAGCCGGTGTCTGTTCCTGAGTCGGTGTCTGTTCCTGAGCCGGTGTCTGTTCCTGAGTCGGTGTCTGTTCCTGAGTCGGTGTCTGTTCCTGAGCCGGTGTCTGTTCCTGAGTCGGTGTCTGATCCTGAGTCGGTGTCTGTTCCTGAGTCGGTGTCTGTTCCTGAGCCGGTGTCTGTTCCTGAGTCGGTGTCTGATCCTGAGTCGGTGTCTGTTCCTGAGCCGGTGTCTGTTCCTGAGTCGGTGTCTGTTCCTGAGCCGGTGTCTGTTCCTGAGTCGGTGTCTGTTCCTGAGTCGGTGTCTGTTCCTGAGCCGGTGTCTGTTCCTGAGCCGGTGTCTGTTCCTGAGTCGGTGTCTGTTCCTGAGCCGGTGTCTGTTCCTGAGTCGGTGTCTGTTCCTGAGCCGGTGTCTGTTCCTGAGTCGGTGTCTGTTCCTGAGCCGGTGTCTGTTCCTGAGCCGGTGTCTGTTCCTGAGTCGGTGTCTGTTCCTGAGCCGGTGTCTGTTCCTGAGCCGGTGTCTGTTCCTGAGTCGGTGTCTGTTCCTGAGCCGGTGTCTGTTCCTGAGCCGGTGTCTGTTCCTGAGTCGGTGTCTGTTCCTGAGCCGGTGTCTGTTCCTGAGCCGGTGTCTGTTCCTGAGCCGGTGTCTGTTCCTGAGCCGGTGTCTGTTCCTGAGCCGGTGTCTGTTCCTGAGCCGGTGTCTGTTCCTGAGCCGGTGTCTGTTCCTGAGCCGGTGTCTGTTCCTGAGTCGGTGTCTGTTCCTGAGTCGGTGTCTGGTCCTAACAAAAACAAGTACATTTTTTTCCACAATGATATCATTAATTAGGGCCGTTTTGTTTGTGATTGAGCGCAAATTTAGATGGCAAACGTTAAAGTTCTGACATGATGACGAGGCAAAAGGAGGCAGCCTAGGAGGGCGACTAAGGTTGTCAAAGTTAATTCGCCTGATCTTTAGCTGGTATCGTTGGCAATGATCGGGCGTGTAAACAGTTGGGATTTGAGCATCATATCCAAAGATAAGAGTCGGTTGTCTTTTGAAGCGATGAACATAGTGTGGACGCTGAATAATTCCAAGTGAGCAGCAGTGTTTATACACCGCCGGGTCTAGGGGGGCGTGGCAGCGATAAAGTTTGAGATCAGCAGAGGTGTAAACTGGCTCCATTTCCAAGTTACAAAAAACACACAAGCACAACATAAGGCGAGCTGCGAGGAACACCACGCTACATGTTAGCCAACCAAGCTCACAATACAACCCAATCCGCAATGTAATTAGCGCAGTTTAGTTCGCCAACCACTGAACAGATTGAGAACAACAAGGTATGAACACTAAAATTTAAAGTATTTGAACACTAAAGTTTATTTCAAAATTTCACCCTAATTATAATGTCCATAAAGCCAGCGTGTGTATAAACATGTGGTTGTGTAAATGTATCTAAGTCCGTCTGCTAAATGCCTGAATCTCAGCAGTGTTGTTTATGTATGGGAAACTGAAGGACTGGAAGGCCTATTATGAATGTGATTTGATACTTATGACTGATCATGCCCAAATGCGCCAAGTCAGAGAGAGTTGCTTTCAGTAGGTGTTCACAGTTAGTGTAGGAAGTTGAACCCGCTGGGACGTGGGTGTCACAAACACTGGTGATTATCTGGAAAGGTTTTTTTAAGCATTATACCTCACTTTCAACCCAGGAAGTCCCTAAGGGACATTTAAGGAACACCCAGGTTCAGTCATGTGAAAATCTGTGCATTTTTGTTGCCATGGTAACATTTCCAAAATGGTGGCCTGTCTGGTGTCACATGTTGCAGTGTCAGCAATTTTTAAAACTAAAAAGTCTTTGTCATTAAAGGTATGTTTCAACCCATGCAACAATTCTAATGTTTTAATAACATATCCTAGATTACACTTGACCTGAGACGGGTCTCTCTGTAGGCAAGGGCATGGTTAGCTGGTCATCAAGGCCACCACAACTTCCAATAGGAAAATTCAACTGTAGTAGCCACTGATCAACCTAAAGAGGGCAGCACTCAGACATTTTTACACCATATATTGTAGAATTAAAACACTATTCCCAAATGTCCAAAAAAATTACTATTCTCACTCATCTAGCGTGAGCGCTGTCGCAGAAGTGTCAGTGGAAGCGTTCAGCTCTCGTGTTTAGCCTCCTCTTGTAAAGACCGACTCAGGTAAAGACCTGCGACCCTACCTGTGCGACTCCACCGAGCAAGGACACCTGCATAACACTTAAGTGTCTTCTTCACCCTTTCCTTCCCCACCTTTTTCTTATTTTACTTAATCAACATGTGCTTTCGATACATTCCTGTTGTCTCTCGACAACGATCTGTCATCGAGCACAGAAGGCAGTGCAACACGGCTAATCTGCGTCATATTCCCTCATCCTCACACTCTCCTCTCACTCTTTCCATGGGTTGATGGAGTTGTCAATCAGCAGTCAATAAAGCTGACTTCATTCCAGCCTTTGCATCTCATTCAAAGAGAGACCCCTGCTGCTCTCTCTTTCTCTCACACCCCTCACCAGTCAGGGAGTCGTGGGGGTACTGTTCTTCTCATTACTAACAATTGGAAATACTCAACGCTCTCTTCTCTGTGCAATAACTCATTTGAAAATCATGCTCTTACACTTACAACTCCCATTCAGATCCACATTGTAGTCATTTATCGCCCTCCAGGTCAACTGGGAAGATTTGTAGAGGAACTGGATGTGCTGCTCTCCTCCTTCCCACTTGTAGTCTTTGGCGACTTCAACATTCATCTAGAGAAGCCGTATGACTTCATCTCTCTCCTAGCCTCATTCGATCTCAATCGGCTCATCACCTCAGGTACTCACAAGTCAGGCAACCAACTGGACCTGGTCTACACACACAACTGCATGACAGACAATATCCTAGTGAAACCTCTCAATGTCTCAGATCATTTCCTCATCACCTTCAATCTACAACTCACTATCCACACTCCACCAACTCCACTACCAGTTACTTTTAGATGAAACCTCCGCTCACTTTCTCCCTCCCATCTTTCCTCTGCTGTGTCATCTTCTCTTCCCTCACCCTCACATTTCTCATCTCTAGATGTGAGTACTGCAACGGATACTTTAAGCTCCATTCTAACCTCGTCTTTAGACAACATCTGCCCTCTCTCCTCCAGGCCAGCACGCGTTACTACCTCCAACCCCTGGTTATCTGAGGTTCTTCGTGAACGCCGGACTGAACTCAGGGCAGCGGAGAGGAAATGGCAAAAATCAAGTCACATCTGGCCTCAGTAGGTACCAATCTCTGCTCTCTGCCTTTTCCACTGATGTTCATGCTGCGAAATCTTCATACTTCCACAAAAAGATCAACAGCCTCTAACACACGTTCACTGTTCACTTACACTCTCCTCTGTCCACCACCACCCACATCCTCACTAACTGCTGATGATTTTGCTAACGTCCTCACTAACAAAACTACAACTATCAGAATTCAGTTCTCAGCGTCTCACACACACAGGAACCCAGACTATCCTCTCCCACAGCCAACAACCTTCTCTCCACTAACCGAAGAAGAAGTGTCTAAGCTTCTCCTCTCCAGTCCTCCTACCACCTGCCCTCTAGACCCCATCCCCTCACACTTCTACACTTCTACCAGCTCTCACACACATTATCAACTCATCCCTCCACACTGGCATTTCCCGCTAGTCGTGAAGTGTGTACCCGGCTTTAACAGTATTGAGCATGACCGTGTCTGTAAAATCCTTGATAATGAGAATCTTCCGATACACTCCAACATGAGGCGGATGTATAATCCACAAACAGATCGGCCGCAATAGTCCACGCAGCGTTAGCGCTAGCACTGAACAATCAACAGTCGGCTTCATCAATAGGCAAAATGTCCTGAACTCCCATACTCCGTCAACTGAGATCCTGTGTTCGGAATCAATATTAGGGAAAAAAGTGGAATCAGTGCATCCTTAAAACTAATTAGTTCAAATATCTTTTTTGTGCATTTATTAAAGCAGGAAGGCCACTGGTGCTCACTCAAACCCAATATGTGCCTTTAAGCCCAGTGAAAAACACAACACAACAGGAGCTATCATAGTTTTTCATTAAATACTTTTAATACACTGCATTTGTCAGCAAAGACTGTGTGTCCATAACAATGTGCTGATTTGTTTTAATTATTAAAAAAATTGATTCTAAATGAAATAAACTTGTAATGTGGAATCAATTAAAGTATATAAAGTGTGTGTGTGTGTGTGTGTGTGTTGTGGTGAGGTGGAATGTGTGCTCAGCCATTGTATTTCCTGTAGGTAATAGAGATCTCTGAGGTTCTGAAGGTCTTCCAGAAATCTCTGCATGTCTTCAACTGGACTGAACTTCCATAATATTGTATAATATTTCAAACATGCGTAGCTGAGACCAGTTATCAACACAGATCCAACTCCGTATACCAGTATTTAACGGCCCTCGATCCAGCAAAGATGGCGTGCGTGTCATGATGTCCCAGGCCGAGGCGTGTGAGATCCCTGTACTGTCAGCCGCCTCACTCTGTTGAATAGAAGGAAACGACGGTCATGACTTTTCCTTCCCCTGAACGAGTTTCCTCCGGAGCGCTCGAACCCTCAGTTGGTCAGAGAGACTCTCAGCCAGGAACATGGGGACGCTCTTTCTCCTCTTACTCACACTGGAGCGTTTTTCTGCTTTGAGTGAGTATTAATATATCAATCTGTACTCTTCTGGCTCGTTGACTTTGTTGGTTTTAAGGAAAATCTGCTTCGAACTGTTGAAACTATAGCAGGTTAGCTGAACTGATCATTACATTTGTATTCATAACAACTAATTACATCATTACATTCATTATAATGGACATTTTTATTAGCAATTTTATTATTTTTTTAAATTTTCAGAATCAGTGTTCAGAAGTTACTGAGTAGTTTAATTAACTTGTATAATGTTTATGTTAATGGTGCTATTATATTATATTAACATATGATGTCATACTGTAGACTTAAATATACGATGAATAGTTACTTTAAACTTTAATCTTGCCAATCTCAACACAATAAATCTCTCCGTTTTTAAATTAAACCTTCAGCTGTTCATAATCAGAGAATTCTGCTTAACAATCACTGATCTTAAAATTACCAATCAGAATAATAAATCTCTCATTAACCTTCGTCTATCAGTGATTGTAAGCAGGATTATCTGATGTGAAGCGCTAACACTAGTCGTGATTTCTCTGATGTGAAGCGCTAACACTAGTCGTGATTTCTCTGATGTGAAGCGCTAACACTAGTCGTGATTTCTCTGTTGTGAAGCGCTAACACTAGTCGTGATTTCTCTGTTGTGAAGCGCTAACACTAGTCGTGATTTCTCTGATGTGAAGCGCTAACACTAGTCGTGATTTCTCTGTTGTGAAGCGCTAACACTAGTCGTGATTTCTCTGATGTGAAGCGCTAACACTAGTCGTGATTTCTCTGATGTGAAGCGCTAACACTAGTCGTGATTTCTCTGATGTGAAGCGCTAACACTAGTCGTGATTTCTCTGATGTGAAGCCCTAACACTAGTCGTGATTTCTCTGTTGTGAAGCGCTAACACTAGTCGTGATTCCTCTGATGTGAAGCGCTAACACTAGTCGTGATTTCTCTGATGTGAAGCGCTAACAGTAGTCGTGATTTCTCTGATGTGAAGCGCTAACACTAGTCGTGATTTCTCTGATGTGAAGCGCTAACACTAGTCGTGATTTCTCTGATGTGAAGCGCTAACACTAGTCGTGATTTCTCTGATGTGAAGCGCTAACACTAGTCGTGATTTCTCTGATGTGAAGCGCTAACACTAGTCGTGATTTCTCTGATGTGAAGCGCTAACACTAGTCGTGATTTCTCTGATGTGAAGCGCTAACACTAGTCGTGATTTCTCTGTTGTGAAGCGCTAACACTAGTCGTGATTTCTCTGTTGTGAAGCGCTAACACTAGTCGTGATTTCTCTGATGTGAAGCGCTAACACTAGTCGTGATTTCTCTGATGTGAAGCGCTAACACTAGTCGTGATTTCTCTGATGTGAAGCGCTAACACTAGTCGTGATTTCTGTGATGTGAAGCGCTAACACTAGTCGTGATTTCTCTGATGTGAAGCGCTAACACTAGTCGTGATTTCTCTGATGTGAAGCGCTAACACTAGTCGTGATTTCTGTGATGTGAAGCGCTAACACTAGTCGTGATTTCTCTGTTGTGAAGCGCTAACACTAGTCGTGATTTCTGTGATGTGAAGCGCTAACACTAGTCGTGATTTCTCTGATGTGAAGCGCTAACACTAGTCGTGATTTCTCTGATGTGAAGCGCTAACACTAGTCGTGATTTCTGTGATGTGAAGCGCTAACACTAGTCGTGATTTCTCTGTTGTGAAGCGCTAACACTAGTCGTGATTTCTCTGATGTGAAGCGCTAACACTAGTCGTGATTTCTGTAATGTGAAGCGCTAACAGTAGTCGTGATTTCTCTGATGTGAAGCGCTAACACTAGTCGTGATTTCTCTGATGTGAAGCGCTAACACTAGTCGTGATTTCTCTGATGTGAAGCGCTAACACTAGTCGTGATTTCTCTGATGTGAAGCGCTAACACTAGTCGTGATTTCTCTGATGTGAAGCGCTAACACTAGTCGTGATTTCTCTGATGTGAAGCGCTAACAGTAGTCGTGATTTCTCTGATGTGAAGCGCTAACACTAGTCGTGATTTCTGTGTTGTGAAGCGCTAACACTAGTCGTGATTTCTCTGTTGTGAAGCGCTAACACTAGTCGTGATTTCTCTGTTGTGAAGCGCTAACACTAGTCGTGATTTCTCTGATGTGAAGCGCTAACACTAGTCGTGATTTCTCTGATGTGAAGCGCTAACACTAGTCGTGATTTCTCTGATGTGAAGCGCTAACACTAGTCGTGATTTCTCTGATGTGAAGCGCTAACACTAGTCGTGATTTCTCTGATGTGAAGCGCTAACACTAGTCGTGATTTCTCTGATGTGAAGCGCTAACACTAGTCGTGATTTCTCTGTTGTGAAGCGCTAACACTAGTCGTGATTTCTCTGATGTGAAGCGCTAACACTAGTCGTGATTTCTCTGATGTGAAGCGCTAACACTAGTCGTGATTTCTCTGTTGTGAAGCGCTAACACTAGTCGTGATTTCTCTGATGTGAAGCGCTAACACTAGTCGTGATTTCTCTGTTGTGAAGCGCTAACACTAGTCGTGATTTCTCTGATGTGAAGCGCTAACACTAGTCGTGATTTCTCTGATGTGAAGCGCTAACACTAGTCGTGATTTCTCTGATGTGAAGCGCTAACACTAGTCGTGATTTCTCTGTTGTGAAGCGCTAACACTAGTCGTGATTTCTCTGATATGAAGCGCTAACACTAGTCGTGATTTCTCTGATGTGAAGCGCTAACACTAGTCGTGATTTCTCTGATGTGAAGCGCTAACACTAGTCGTGATTTCTCTGATGTGAAGCGCTAACACTAGTCGTGATTTCTCTGATGTGAAGCGCTAACACTAGTCGTGATTTCTCTGATGTGAAGCGCTAACACTAGTCGTGATTTCTCTGATGTGAAGCGCTAACACTAGTCGTGATTTCTCTGATGTGAAGCGCTAACACTAGTCGTGATTTCTCTGATGTGAAGCGCTAACACTAGTCGTGATTTCTCTGTTGTGAAGCGCTAACACTAGTCGTGATTTCTCTGATGTGAAGCGCTAACACTAGTCGTGATTTCTCTGATGTGAAGCGCTAACACTAGTCGTGATTTCTCTGTTGTGAAGCGCTAACACTAGTCGTGATTTCTCTGATGTGAAGCGCTAACACTAGTCGTGATTTCTCTGTTGTGAAGCGCTAACACTAGTCGTGATTTCTCTGATGTGAAGCGCTAACACTAGTCGTGATTTCTCTGATGTGAAGCGCTAACACTAGTCGTGATTTCTCTGATGTGAAGCGCTAACACTAGTCGTGATTTCTCTGTTGTGAAGCGCTAACACTAGTCGTGATTTCTCTGATATGAAGCGCTAACACTAGTCGTGATTTCTCTGATGTGAAGCGCTAACACTAGTCGTGATTTCTCTGATATGAAGCGCTAACACTAGTCGTGATTTCTCTGATGTGAAGCGCTAACACTAGTCGTGATTTCTCTGATGTGAAGCGCTAACACTAGTCGTGATTTCTCTGTTGTGAAGCGCTAACACTAGTCGTGATTTCTCTGTTGTGAAGCGCTAACACTAGTCGTGATTTCTCTGATGTGAAGCGCTAACACTAGTCGTGATTTCTCTGATGTGAAGCGCTAACACTAGTCGTGATTTCTCTGATGTGAAGCGCTAACACTAGTCGTGATTTCTCTGATGTGAAGCGCTAACACTAGTCGTGATTTCTCTGATGTGAAGCGCTAACACTAGTCGTGATTTCTGTGTTGTGAAGCGCTAACACTAGTCGTGATTTCTCTGTTGTGAAGCGCTAACACTAGTCGTGATTTCTCTGTTGTGAAGCGCTAACACTAGTCGTGATTTCTCTGATGTGAAGCGCTAACACTAGTCGTGATTTCTCTGATGTGAAGCGCTAACACTAGTCGTGATTTCTCTGATGTGAAGCGCTAACACTAGTCGTGATTTCTCTGATGTGAAGCGCTAACACTAGTCGTGATTTCTCTGATGTGAAGCGCTAACACTAGTCGTGATTTCTCTGATGTGAAGCGCTAACACTAGTCGTGATTTCTCTGTTGTGAAGCGCTAACACTAGTCGTGATTTCTCTGATGTGAAGCGCTAACACTAGTCGTGATTTCTCTGATGTGAAGCGCTAACACTAGTCGTGATTTCTCTGTTGTGAAGCGCTAACACTAGTCGTGATTTCTCTGATGTGAAGCGCTAACACTAGTCGTGATTTCTCTGTTGTGAAGCGCTAACACTAGTCGTGATTTCTCTGATGTGAAGCGCTAACACTAGTCGTGATTTCTCTGATGTGAAGCGCTAACACTAGTCGTGATTTCTCTGATGTGAAGCGCTAACACTAGTCGTGATTTCTCTGATGTGAAGCGCTAACACTAGTCGTGATTTCTCTGATGTGAAGCGCTAACACTAGTCGTGATTTCTCTGATGTGAAGCGCTAACACTAGTCGTGATTTCTCTGTTGTGAAGCGCTAACACTAGTCGTGATTTCTCTGATGTGAAGCGCTAACACTAGTCGTGATTTCTCTGATGTGAAGCGCTAACACTAGTCGTGATTTCTCTGTTGTGAAGCGCTAACACTAGTCGTGATTTCTCTGATGTGAAGCGCTAACACTAGTCGTGATTTCTCTGTTGTGAAGCGCTAACACTAGTCGTGATTTCTCTGATGTGAAGCGCTAACACTAGTCGTGATTTCTCTGATGTGAAGCGCTAACACTAGTCGTGATTTCTCTGATGTGAAGCGCTAACACTAGTCGTGATTTCTCTGTTGTGAAGCGCTAACACTAGTCGTGATTTCTCTGATATGAAGCGCTAACACTAGTCGTGATTTCTCTGATGTGAAGCGCTAACACTAGTCGTGATTTCTCTGATGTGAAGCGCTAACACTAGTCGTGATTTCTCTGATGTGAAGCGCTAACACTAGTCGTGATTTCTCTGTTGTGAAGCGCTAACACTAGTCGTGATTTCTCTGTTGTGAAGCGCTAACACTAGTCGTGATTTCTCTGATGTGAAGCGCTAACACTAGTCGTGATTTCTCTGATGTGAAGCGCTAACACTAGTCGTGATTTCTCTGATGTGAAGCGCTAACACTAGTCGTGATTTCTCTGATGTGAAGCGCTAACACTAGTCGTGATTTCTGTGATGTGAAGCGCTAACACTAGTCGTGATTTCTCTGATGTGAAGCGCTAACACTAGTCGTGATTTCTCTGATGTGAAGCGCTAACACTAGTCGTGATTTCTGTGATGTGAAGCGCTAACACTAGTCGTGATTTCTCTGTTGTGAAGCGCTAACACTAGTCGTGATTTCTGTGATGTGAAGCGCTAACACTAGTCGTGATTTCTCTGATGTGAAGCGCTAACACTAGTCGTGATTTCTCTGATGTGAAGCGCTAACACTAGTCGTGATTTCTGTGATGTGAAGCGCTAACACTAGTCGTGATTTCTCTGTTGTGAAGCGCTAACACTAGTCGTGATTTCTCTGATG
The DNA here is from genome assembly GCA_038021265.1 of Cyprinella venusta. Lineage (NCBI taxonomy): Eukaryota > Metazoa > Chordata > Actinopteri > Cypriniformes > Leuciscidae > Cyprinella > Cyprinella venusta. The sequence continues at coordinate 285,117 of CM075886.1, read as the reverse complement.
TGAAGCGCTAACACTAGTCGTGATTTCTCTGATGTGAAGCGCTAACACTAGTCGTGATTTCTGTGATGTGAAGCGCTAACACTAGTCGTGATTTCTCTGTTGTGAAGCGCTAACACTAGTCGTGATTTCTCTGATGTGAAGCGCTAACAGTAGTCGTGATTTCTCTGATGTGAAGCGCTAACACTAGTCGTGATTTCTGTGTTGTGAAGCGCTAACACTAGTCGTGATTTCTCTGTTGTGAAGCGCTAACACTAGTCGTGATTTCTCTGTTGTGAAGCGCTAACACTAGTCGTGATTTCTCTGATGTGAAGCGCTAACACTAGTCGTGATTTCTCTGATGTGAAGCGCTAACACTAGTCGTGATTTCTCTGTTGTGAAGCGCTAACACTAGTCGTGATTTCTCTGATGTGAAGTAGGGCTGTGCAATTAATCGAATTTCGATTTCAATTTCGATATTGGTTCCCAACGATCTCCAAAATAGCACAATCGAGAAAAAACGATTATTTTGCCATGCACGTTCTGTTTTGAAAGGACGCTATAATTGTGTGTTCTGAATGACGCGCACATGATCCGCCCCTCCCGAAGCCATAAACTTGCTCAGCCTACAGTCATCAATTGCAAGCACAATAAACTTCACAATAACAATTGGCTAATTTAATATCTAATGGAGTGAGAGACCATCTCGAGCTGACGCGATCTTTGTCTGCACGACCACTGCAGCGCGAGCGCACGTGACCTGATCATCTGTGCCGCCGCTTTACTGAACGAAACACATCGGGAATGAACACCGGGTAAACAGCTGATCAAAAAATAAAACCATCGCGCGAATTATTCGTGCGTCAAAATCGCGTCCAGTGTGAAAGGACCTTAACACTGGTCTGCTTGTCCGAGAAAAGTCGATTTTTTTTTCAAAAGTGAATGGTTTTGATCTTATAAAGTCAGCATAAAGAGCGATTGATAATGGATTATGCTAGTGTATTTCTGAAGCTGCGCTGCCTGTCTGAGACTTAGTGAAACAATTAAAATAACAGCACACACAAAACTCACAGAAGAAACATACTGAGGTAAAGTTTGAGGTTTTCTATTTATAATAGGCTAAATGATATAGTAACATAACATGACCAAGTAGCTGTTATATCACGACTGCAATTACATTGAATTTATAGTTTAATAAACAAGTTAACTTACCTGGTTTTATATGTACTGTAGTAACTTACATTTTAGACGCAATATTGACTGGCTTGTTCCATTTCACCGACGAAAATAGTTACAAAAGAAAAGCAACGCTAAGCACTGTGTTCTGTTATTGAATGATTCATTATTTTGAACGAATCGTTTTAATGAATGACTCAATGATTCATTTATTAAGATGGTCACTTGCCACCACCTATTGATTTATTGTTTAAAGGTAGCCTATCATTGATTTTATTTTATTATTGGTTTAAACAGTAACCTCATAAAATTATTTATTACAGTTGTACTTTTGCTGTGTAAATTAATTAATTTGATTGATAGCAGCTCTTTTTATAACTGAATTTGATCAAATGCAAGAATTTGACATGAAGATAGCACATGTTTAGTTATATTAAGTTATAAAAGTGTCCTTTATAAAAGGTAAATAACACCCCTCCCCCCACCCACAAAAAATTACTTAACATGTCACCTCTGTGAGTTTGCAGGTGTGCTTAATAGCTACAACAAAATGCTCAAATTAAAAAAATAATAATATAATATATAATTTTTGAAAGGTATATTTTAAGAAATGTAACACTTTCCCAAAGTCATGTGAAATAATCGTGTTGCATAATCGTGATTTCAATACTGACAAAAATAATCGTGATTATGATTTTTTCCATAATCGAGCAGCCCTAATGTGAAGCGCTAACACTAGTCGTGATTTCTCTGATGTGAAGCGCTAACACTAGTCGTGATTTCTCTGATGTGAAGCGCTAACACTAGTCATGATTTCTCTGATGTGAAGCGCTAACACTAGTCGTGATTTCTCTGATGTGAAGCGCTAACACTAGTCGTGATTTCTCTGATGTGAAGCGCTAACACTAGTCGTGATTTCTCTGTTGTGAAGCGCTAACACTAGTCGTGATTTCTGTGATGTGAAGCGCTAACACTAGTCATGATTTCTCTGATGTGAAGCGCTAACACTAGTCATGATTTCTCTGTTGTGAAGCGCTAACACTAGTCGTGATTTCTCTGATGTGAAGCGCTAACACTAGTCGTGATTTCTCTGATGTGAAGCGCTAACACTAGTCGTGATTTCTCTGATGTGAAGCGCTAACACTAGTCATGATTTCTCTGTTGTGAAGCGCTAACACTAGTCGTGATTTCTCTGATGTGAAGCGCTAACACTAGTCGTGATTTCTCTGATGTGAAGCGCTAACACTAGTCGTGATTTCTCTGATGTGAAGCGCTAACACTAGTCGTGATTTCTCTGTTGTGAAGCGCTAACACTAGTCGTGATTTCTCTGTTGTGAAGCGCTAACACTAGTCGTGATTTCTGTGATGTGAAGCGCTAACACTAGTCGTGATTTCTCTGATGTGAAGCGCTAACACTAGTCGTGATTTCTCTGATGTGAAGCGCTAACACTAGTCGTGATTTCTGTGATGTGAAGCGCTTACACTAGTCGTGATTTCTCTGATGTGAAGCGCTAACACTAGTCGTGATTTCTCTGATGTGAAGCGCTAACACTAGTCGTGATTTCTCTGATGTGAAGCGCTAACACTAGTCGTGATTTCTCTGATGTGAAGCGCTAACACTAGTCGTGATTTCTCTGATATGAAGCGCTAACACTAGTCGTGATTTCTCTGATGTGAAGCGCTAACACTAGTCGTGATTTCTCTGATGTGAAGCGCTAACACTAGTCGTGATTTCTCTGTTGTGAAGCGCTAACACTAGTCGTGATTTCTCTGATGTGAAGCGCTAACACTAGTCGTGATTTCTGTGATGTGAAGCGCTAACACTAGTCGTGATTTCTCTGATGTGAAGCGCTAACACTAGTCGTGATTTCTCTGATGTGAAGCGCTAACACTAGTCGTGATTTCTGTGATGTGAAGCGCTAACACTAGTCGTGATTTCTCTGTTGTGAAGCGCTAACACTAGTCGTGATTTCTCTGATGTGAAGCGCTAACAGTAGTCGTGATTTCTCTGATGTGAAGCGCTAACACTAGTCGTGATTTCTGTGTTGTGAAGCGCTAACACTAGTCGTGATTTCTCTGTTGTGAAGCGCTAACACTAGTCGTGATTTCTCTGATGTGAAGCGCTAACACTAGTCGTGATTTCTCTGATGTGAAGCGCTAACACTAGTCGTGATTTCTCTGATGTGAAGCGCTAACACTAGTCGTGATTTCTCTGTTGTGAAGCGCTAACACTAGTCGTGATTTCTCTGATGTGAAGCGCTAACACTAGTCGTGATTTCTCTGATGTGAAGCGCTAACACTAGTCGTGATTTCTCTGTTGTGAAGCGCTAACACTAGTCGTGATTTCTCTGATGTGAAGCGCTAACACTAGTCGTGATTTCTCTGATGTGAAGCGCTAACACTAGTCGTGATTTCTCTGTTGTGAAGCGCTAACACTAGTCGTGATTTCTCTGATGTGAAGCGCTAACACTAGTCGTGATTTCTCTGATATGAAGCGCTAACACTAGTCGTGATTTCTCTGATGTGAAGCGCTAACACTAGTCGTGATTTCTCTGATGTGAAGCGCTAACACTAGTCGTGATTTCTCTGTTGTGAAGCGCTAACACTAGTCGTGATTTCTCTGATGTGAAGCGCTAACACTAGTCGTGATTTCTCTGATGTGAAGCGCTAACACTAGTCGTGATTTCTGTGATGTGAAGCGCTAACACTAGTCGTGATTTCTCTGATGTGAAGCGCTAACACTAGTCGTGATTTCTCTGATGTGAAGCGCTAACACTAGTCGTGATTTCTCTGATGTGAAGCGCTAACACTAGTCGTGATTTCTCTGATGTGAAGCGCTAACACTAGTCGTGATTTCTCTGATGTGAAGCGCTAACACTAGTCGTGATTTCTGTGATGTGAAGCGCTAACACTAGTCGTGATTTCTCTGATGTGAAGCGCTAACACTAGTCGTGATTTCTCTGTTGTGAAGCGCTAACACTAGTCGTGATTTCTCTGATGTGAAGCGCTAACACTAGTCGTGATTTCTCTGATGTGAAGCGCTAACACTAGTCGTGATTTCTCTGTTGTGAAGCGCTAACACTAGTCGTGATTTCTCTGATGTGAAGCGCTAACACTAGTCGTGATTTCTCTGATATGAAGCGCTAACACTAGTCGTGATTTCTCTGATGTGAAGCGCTAACACTAGTCGTGATTTCTCTGATGTGAAGCGCTAACACTAGTCGTGATTTCTCTGATGTGAAGCGCTAACACTAGTCGTGATTTCTCTGATGTGAAGCGCTAACACTAGTCGTGATTTCTCTGTTGTGAAGCGCTAACACTAGTCGTGATTTCTCTGATGTGAAGCGCTAACACTAGTCGTGATTTCTCTGATGTGAAGCGCTAACACTAGTCGTGATTTCTCTGATGTGAAGCGCTAACACTAGTCGTGATTTCTCTGATGTGAAGCGCTAACACTAGTCGTGATTTCTCTGATGTGAAGCGCTAACACTAGTCGTGATTTCTCTGATATGAAGCGCTAACACTAGTCGTGATTTCTCTGATGTGAAGCGCTAACACTAGTCGTGATTTCTCTGATGTGAAGCGCTAACACTAGTCGTGATTTCTCTGTTGTGAAGCGCTAACACTAGTCGTGATTTCTCTGATGTGAAGCGCTAACACTAGTCGTGATTTCTGTGATGTGAAGCGCTAACACTAGTCGTGATTTCTCTGTTGTGAAGCGCTAACACTAGTCGTGATTTCTCTGATGTGAAGCGCTAACACTAGTCGTGATTTCTCTGATGTGAAGCGCTAACACTAGTCATGATTTCTCTGTTGTGAAGCGCTAACACTAGTCGTGATTTCTCTGATGTGAAGCGCTAACACTAGTCGTGATTTCTCTGATGTGAAGCGCTAACACTAGTCGTGATTTCTCTGATGTGAAGCGCTAACACTAGTCGTGATTTCTCTGATGTGAAGCGCTAACACTAGTCGTGATTTCTCTGATGTGAAGCGCTAACACTAGTCGTGATTCCTCTGATGTGAAGCGCTAACACTAGTCGTGATTCCTCTGATGTGAAGCGCTAACACTAGTCGTGATTTCTCTGATGTGAAGCGCTAACACTAGTCGTGATTTCTCTGATGTGAAGCGCTAACACTAGTCGTGATTTCTCTGATGTGAAGCGCTAACACTAGTCGTGATTTCTCTGATGTGAAGCGCTAACACTAGTCGTGATTTCTCTGATGTGAAGCGCTAACACTAGTCGTGATTTCTCTGATGTGAAGCGCTAACACTAGTCGTGATTCCTCTGATGTGAAGCGCTAACACTAGTCGTGATTCCTCTGATGTGAAGCGCTAACACTAGTCGTGATTTCTCTGTTGTGAAGCGCTAACACTAGTCGTGATTTCTCTGATGTGAAGCGCTAACACTAGTCGTGATTTCTCTGATGTGAAGCGCTAACACTAGTCGTGATTCCTCTGATGTGAAGCGCTAACACTAGTCGTGATTCCTCTGATGTGAAGCGCTAACACTAGTCGTGATTTCTCTGATGTGAAGCGCTAACACTAGTCGTGATTTCTGTGATGTGAAGCGCTAACACTAGTCGTGATTCCTCTGATGTGAAGCGCTAACACTAGTCGTGATTTCTCTGATGTGAAGCGCTAACACTAGTCGTGATTTCTCTGATGTGAAGCGCTAACACTAGTCGTGATTCCTCTGATGTGAAGCGCTAACACTAGTCGTGATTTCTCTGATGTGAAGCGCTAACACTAGTTGTGATTTCTCTGATGTGAAGCGCTAACACTAGTCGTGATTCCTCTGATGTGAAGCGCTAACACTAGTCGTGATTTCTCTGATGTGAAGCGCTAACACTAGTCGTGATTTCTCTGTTGTGAAGCGCTAACACTAGTCGTGATTTCTCTGTTGTGAAGCGCTAACACTAGTCGTGCACACCCATATTGCAAAGTGTTAGCGAGTTACTCAGGTGATGAATGTTTTTCTCTCCTGGCAGGTGGCTTTCTGATCGCACACACTACTAAAGGCTTGTGTCTGAGCGCGCACGTGAGTGTGGTGGTGCTGAGGATGTGTGATGAGAGCGATCCGTCTCAGCAGTGGATCTGGACCGGCGACAGGAGACTCAACCACACGCTGCTGTCCCGGTGCCTGTGGGCCGATAAGGACGCCGCCGTCCCGCACCACGCTCGTCTGGTCAAGCTCAGCGTCTGCCACACCGCACCCGCCTGGATGTGCTACGACAGCTCAGGGGTCTTCGGACTGGCAGAGACGCCGCTGTTCCTGAAGAAGCAGGGTGTGCGGGTGGTGGTGCGCTCCAAGCAGAGCTACTCCAACTGGTCTATGATGACGGTGGACTCTGAGGGCCGACGGGTGACCGCGTCTCTCTGCACCCACACAGGTCAGCTGACTCTCCTGCCATCACAACTTCACTGATGTCTATAACAGCTTGTACCACAGAATTAAAAAAGTGATTGCTATTTTCTCGCAATTGTGACTATCTTGCCATTCTGAAACTAAACTTGCAATTGAGAGATATTAAGTCAGAATTGTGAGAGATAAACGTGCAATTCTGAGAGAATTTTTTTTTTATTCTGTGGCTGAAAGGTGTCTTTAGAAGTAACATTTAGGCTGATTTGACTTGATTTTGGCATTTGGTATGATCAATCGGTGATCAGGCCAACAGGATAATACAGTACAGGAATCAGTGAGGTTACTAACAGTACCTTAAATGAATTTCTATAATACTAATTTAATAATATAATGTAGTTTTTGCTGTCCATATTGTTAAAAGCACATTCAGGTTTCAACTCTAGTCATTGGAAACGAGCCTCTACCTAAATTTTCTACCGATACTCTACCGATAAAACTCCACAAATATACCTATACATACAAATCACTGCCGTTTTCAGCTGAAATGACTTTTATAGACTTTTCACACAATTAATAAAGACTCTGGCATTTTCTTGCCCATCTATGTTATGACTTGTAAACTATGAGATTTGAGGTTTGCATCTCCTAAGTGTGTATTTCTGCTGTAGTAAACCACTTGTGATGTAAAACGCTTGAGTTTGAGTTTCTGAAACGCCAGAAAAGATCTCAAAGACTAGCCAAAACGGATCAAGTGGCAAGGTTACTTTAGCATAGCATGTGTATTATATCTCACATTTGCACTATTGGTTAGGTTTAGTGTAGGTTGCTATGTTATTTTCAAAAGCTACGGAGCGTTACATTTTTAGTACGTCACGTTACATACAACATCCCAGGTTATAAAATGTTGCTTAAACATGCTTTAAGCAACACTCACTGGATATTTCAATGTACAAGAACTGTAATTCCCTTTCAAGGGAACTCACATTGTGTCGATTGACGCTGTGGAGACGCTTTACGCGATGACGGTTTGGCGATACGAGGCAGGCAATGTCACAAACAAGGAAACTTTAAAGCCTGCCTAAAACAAAGCAGCACTAGCTTCTGTATCTGTCTATTTGGTGTTGTACTGTCTCATATATATCAGAAACAATGGCGAGCAAACGGCAGTTTATAGTTTATTTACATATGTGCTTCAAGACGTTATTACACAAAGCATTACCACAGCATCAGTCGACACAGCGTCTGAATCCCTCTTCAGGGAACCGAGGTCATAGTCGCAAGCCGAGGCGTTTTTTTTCCATGATTCGGACTTGCTGGATTTTATGGATGCTTGTTTACCTCACAGAATAAAACATTTTAAAAGATAATTGTGACTTTTTATCTTACAACTATGAGAATTGCGAGAAACAAAAGTCGGAATTGTGAGATATAAAGTCGCAATTACCTTTTTTATTCCTTTATATCCTTAACTAAACTTCCATTGTTTTGCACCATCATAGACAACTTATGAACAAAGACCTCTAAAAATGCACAACAACTGTGAATAAAGAAATTACCATTTGGTGCCCATCAACTTCATTATGGTTAATGTTTGAAAAACACATGCTGCATAATGCTAACATCAATCTCTTTCCATCAGGCCCATCCACAGTATCAACAGTGATATCCACAGGAGAAATCACCACTCGGACAGTCCCTCTCATGACCCAGCACACTGTCAGAAGCAGAATGAAACGGACCACCACAACTGGTCTAGGTGATCAGACGGCATTCACAGCCGAGAACTTCACTCAAACGCTGGAGACAGAATCACCCTACGAGGACACTGATGTGTCCTCCACTGCTCTGATGGAGACCAGAACCCTTCATGTACCTCAGAACTTTACCCACAACAGGCTTCACGTGAGCTCAGATGTTTTGAAGCAGACCCATAACCCTCCGTTTTCTCAGGAATGGTTCACACTCTCCACAACGGATGCTGAGCCTTTAGTTTCCTCCGATGCAAGCGCTGAAGCTCAGACCGCTCTAGATTCTCACACTGGACCGTCGGAAGATAACAGCATCCGCACTGAAGCAGATCGAGCATCGACCGAGAGCTTACCGGTGTCGAACACAGATGGCACATGGACAAATGCCACAACCAGACTCTCAAAGATCACCAAAGACGTTCAGACCACGTTGCCACTCAAAACCAGAACGACCCGAGCAATTACTGAAGTTCTTACCAGTAAGGATACTAGATCTGCTCCAGACATTAGTTCTGCCAGAGCTAGAGCAAGTGCCATGACCTCTGTGACGGCCCCGCACACATCTACACCTGCCCTGGACACAGACACATTCAGATCAGCGACTGCAACTACTGCTACAGCTGTAGAAATGAGCAGATCTCCCATGGTCATCATCAGCACTGCTGCACCCAGCACTAAAGAATCATCTCCTCCGGCGTCTACAGTCACTGCTTCAGTGTCTAGACTCCCTCCTGTAACGTCTACAGGCACTCCTACAGCGTCTAGACTCACTCCAACAGCATCTACAGTCACTCCTACAGCATCTACAGTCACTGCTTCAGTGTCTAGACTCCCTCCTGTAACGTCTACAGGCACTCCTACAGCGTCTAGACTCACTCCAACAGCATCTACAGTCACTCCTACAGCATCTACAGTCACTGCTTCAGTGTCTAGACTCCCTCCTGTAACGTCTACAGGCACTCCTACTGCGTCTAGACTCCCTCCTATAACGTCTACAGGCACTCCTACCGCGTCTACAGTTACTCCTCCAGCTTCTACACTAACTCCTACGATGTCTACAGTCACTCCTTCAGTGTCCACATTCACTCCTCCAGTGTCTACAGTCACTCCAATGGTGCCTACAGTCACTCCTACAGCGTCTAGACTCCCTCCTATAACGTCTACAGTCTCTCCTACAACATCTACTCTTACTCTTACAACATCTACATTCACTCCTCCAGTGTCTACAGTCACTCCTACAGCGGCCACTACATCAACGGTGAGCACTGATCCCTCACTCATCTGCCTATAGTCCTGTTTGTCTTTGCAAACAGCGATGACGTTTGTGTGGCAAATAATAAGAGTTCTGCAGTAGCAGTTGAAATGTGGAAGCCAAGGAATACAGTTATTGCTGACACTTTATTTTGATGGTCCCTTTTGAACGTGCTGTTGACTAGAAGTAACTTTGCAACTGTATGTCAACTAACTCTCATCAGAGTAATAAAAGATTGTCTGTTTAATATCTGCAAACACTTTATGGTGATGGTCCTCCAACAGACACTCTACTGACTATTAGTACTTTTGCAACTACATGTCAACTTAATCTTACCCTAACCCTACCAGTCTATTAATACTCAACTAACACTCAAATGAGAGTTAGTAGACATGTACTGTGGGTGCAACGTTACTTACAATCAACAGAAAATATTAGGGACCATCAAAATAAAGTGAAACAAAAGTTAATTTTGAGTTTATATCTCACAATTATGACTTTATTTTCTTGCAAATTAGAGTTTACATCTCACAATTCTTAAGAAAAGTAAAAAAGTCAGTCAATTCCCTTGTTCCTCGCCCTTGGGTCCCGCTCTAGGTGCGTCTTGCCGTCGCAGAATGCTAACGAGAGACGCCTCCCTGTCGGGCTGGAGAGCGGTCTTAACATATTTCATTGGTAGTTTTTGAATCTGTCAACATTGCCGAACTGCTCACAGACTGTCTGGCGAAAATCACAAAGTGTAATCTGACTGGCTGCTTGACACATACACTGCCTTTCAAAAGTTTGATGATTTTTAATCATAAAAAATCTAACCAAAAACAACTTACTGACCCCAAAAGCTTGAATGGTAGTGTTTAATATTACAAAAGCTTTCTGTTCCAGATAAATGCTGTTCAAACTTTCTTTTTGTCAAAAAAATCCTGAAAAAAATCAATATTGATAATAAGCATAAATGTTTCATCATATTAGAGGAAAAATTATGTGACCCTGAAGACCCCACACTGTAAATTCAGCTTTGATCACCGAAATAAATTATACTTTAAAATATATTCAAATTGAAAACAGTCATTTTAAATTGACATAATATTTAACAATATTACTGTTTTTTGTTCATTTGTTTTTTAATAAAAAAAAATGCAGCCTTGGTGAGCAGAAGAGACTTCTTTTAATAACATTAAAAATCTTACCGACCCCATACTTTTGAACAGCGGTGTAGCTTCAATAGAAACCCTTGGTGTTCCTGTAACCGTAAGAAACTGCAGGAAATCAATGTTGCCGTTCACATGAGTCACATCAATCAACACATTTACACTCGAGGTTTACCTTCATCGATTCACGCGTTCCCTGGGAATCAAACCCATGGCATTTCTAGAACTCCACTCTTCTGTTGGAGCTCCAGCAATGTAATCAAGATCATCACAGTACTAGTCAATATCATTTTCTCTTTAACATTCTGCTGTATGTTTGTTGATTGCAGTTTGAACCGACGGAGGCCGTCAGGTGTCTGGTGAACGTAACCGCAGCCAGTGTTCATATGGATTATTGTGTAATCAATTTCACAACACCTGGAAAATCCTGCAGCTTCATCATGACGGATGCTTCTCACTTCACAAGCTGTTCTGAAGACGCGGAGAGACCGCAGCGGTACACTTGCCGGATAGTGGGTCTGATTCCCGGTGAGACCTATGTGTTTGAGATCATTTCTGCGACGGACGGCGCTCGCTTAAACATCACAGTTCAAACCGGTAAGTTTCAGTGCAGCTTCAATACAAGTCAACTTTATTTATATAGCACTTTTTACAATACAGATTGTATCAAAGCAGCTTCACAGTGATAACATGAAAATAATACAACACAGATCAATAATATTGTTGTTGAATAATAAATGCCCCCGACTAAGCAAGACAAAAGCCAAGGCAACAGTGGCAAGGAACCAAAACTCCTTTGTCATAGTTCCTGGTTCTGGTAAGATCTGGAGCGGCTGCGTTTTGGACTAGCTGGAGTTTGTTTGTTAAGCGTGCAGGGCGACCACCCAGTAGAGCATTACAGTAATCTAGCCTTGATGTCATGAACGCATCAACTAATTGTTTCACATTCGTCAATGAGAGCTTTTGACATAATTTAGAGATATTTTTAAGGTGGAAAAATGTGGCTCTACAGATACTAGACTTTCAAATGAAAGAGCATACACGGGTTCTTAACCGATGATGAAAACTTAACAGAGCAGCCATCAAGTGTCAGACAGTATTCTAGGCTGTCACGTGTGGACAGTTTTTGTCCCATAATTAAAATTTCTTTTTTTTTTTTTCATTTTTAATTTTTTTTCAATTTACTTGTAGGAAATTTCTAGTCATCCAATTTTTTATATCAGCTGTGCATTCCGTTAATTTTGTGAATTGGTAAGTTTCATATAGATTTTGAAGAAATATAAAGCTAAGTATCATCAGCATCACAGTGAAAGCTAATTCCATGTTTCCTAATGATATCTCCTAATGGTAACATCATGTACAGAGTGAATAGTAGCGGTCCTAGAACTGAGCCTTGTGGTACGCCATACGCCTTATTCACGGCAGCGCCATCTTTGATTTTTAATGAGAATGAAAGCGAGGCTGTGAGGAATAGACATACATCTCTTCAATGGGCCGTACTGTTATTTAGCTTGTTTTCAGATTGTTCTGTTTATGAAACACTGGAAAAATATCTTTCCAAGAAATTACAGTTGACGAAAAACTCCCAACAATGTAAGCTGTGAAAAAATCGTCAGTAATTTGAGCTTTATTCAGCTTTTTAGAGCGGATGCCATTGGAAACACGGTATGTCTATCCCTCACAGCCTCACTCTCAAACCTGTCATGGCGCTGCTCTGAATAAGGTCTATACTGAACTTGTGATCGATAAGACATCTCTTCATTTACTGCTAACGGTCAGATAAGTGTGATTTAAACCATGCTAGTGCAATTCCACAAATGCCAACATAGTTTTCTAGTCTATTTAATTGTGTGGTCAATTGTGTCAAATGCAGCACTTAGCTGGCCAGTCTTAGCGGTTTATGCAACCGGGCCTCTGGACTTTGACTTGGCCAATCAGGACCCTTCATTTCCTTCCTTTCGTCTGATTCCTCTCTGGATCTGCTTGACGTTTGAACGTTGGAAGTGAGCCTGAACAACTCAACCTTTGACCCGATCAGTCGAGGACACATTGTTCCAGAAGTCCTGCCTCCTCCTCCTGTCCTCCTGTGTATCAGGATGCGTTTGCTGGCGAACTGCCACACATTCAGGCCGACTGCAGCTCGCGCTTCTGCAGGCTCCTGGACTGGACTCCCTCAACAGTCACTGTTGAAAAACATCGAAGCTTAGTGCTTCCTTCTGAGACGTTCCCGCTGATGTTTTGAGATCTTTGAGATCTTGGCATGATGGATGAACTTCTTTGCATGCTCAGGTTTATATATGTGTGGCACTTCTCTCTAAGAATGTCATAATTGCACTTGATTCTACTAATTTGTGCAGCTCATTTCAATTCAATATGGGGGTGTACATTTGTGTCGTTACACTTTAGACATTCTACTAACTAAAAGTAACTTTGCAACTACATGTCAACTGACTCATCAGACCAGGCAACATTTCTCCAGTCTTCAACTGTCCAGTTTTGGTGAGCTCTAGCTAATTGTCGCCTCTTTTTCCTATCTGTAGTGGAGATGAGTGGTACCCGGTGGGGTCTCCATCCGCCTCAAGGTTGTGTGTGTTGTGTCTTTGCTGCATACCTCGGTTGTAACGAGTGGTTGTTTCAGTCAAAGTTGCTCTTCTATCAGCTTGAATCAGTCGGCCCATTCTCCTCTGACCTCTCGCATCAACAAGGCATTTTGGCCCACAGGACTGCCATCACATACTGGATGTTTTTCCCTTTTCACTCCATTCTTTGTAAACCCTAGAAATGGTTAGACCGGCCTGTCTGGCACCAACAACCATGCCACGCTCAAAACTGCTTAAATCCCTTTTCTTTCCCATTCTGACATTCAGTTTGGAGTTCAGGAGATTGTCTTGACCAGGACCACAGCCCTAAATGCATTGAAGACACTGCCATGTGATTGGCTGATTAGATATTTGCACTAATGAGAAATTGAACAGGTGTTCCTAATAATCCTTTAGGTGAGTGTATAGTCAGTGGGATCTCTAAAATGAACTACCAAAATAAAGTGTTACCCTTTTTTTAACCTGGTCTCACTTCAAACTTGTAATAATTTGTCATTTGGAAAAATCATAAGATGTGTGTTTGTGCGAAATGTAGTTTTACTCCTATTACACTCCATCCATCAGTCCACCAACATGTTTTCAAAACTAACTAACACCTGATCGCGTTCCAGTCAAGCCTGACCCCTGACCCCTGACCCCATGTCTGATGACTGTAATCTGAGCAAACTCGTGTTTAGAGTGAACATCAATCCAATAGGAACTTAGACTGTCCTTCAGAAGCCACTCAACAACTTCCACGTGTGTATTGCACTAGTCCTCCGTGAGGTTGGTGTGTGTGGTCACATTTGACTACAAATGAGCTTAACTTTTTAAAATCTGTGACTGTACTGTATAGTTATACACATGCTGAGTTACTGCAGCTTTTTCCGACAGAGGCACAGGCTTCTAGAGCTGTGTGTCCTCATCACTGAAGAGACAGCGTTCCTGATGGTACGGTAGTGAACAAGTGTACAACAAATGCTAGTAAACAACTTAGATTCTAAACAATTAACTCTTTTAATATTATTCCTGCTGTGATTTATGTCCTCTCCGTTTACAGTCGCCATGTTCCACAGGACGCAGAAACACACTTTTACTCCTAAAGGCCATCAGCTTTTTATCGCTTTTTCCTGGATATTTTCAGCTCGCCTCCGCCCTTCCTGCTTTACCAGACGACCCGCCTACACATCCTGCTGTTCACCGCCCATTATTACCCATGATGCGCGCACACACACACTCACTCAGTTTTTTACAATCACTTTGCTACAATTTTCAGAAGCTTGATGTCATTTTGCAAAGCTCAAAACGGTTATCACTTGTAACACAGACTGTCTAATGTTCAAAACATTGCATTGTGCATTCACATCTTTAGAGAAATCTTGCACTTGCACAATCTTTGGTTCAAATTTACTGTGAAATACCATTGAAACATAACTATAGATCACCCCCACACAAGCAGCTGATTGTTTCACTGTCATTGTTCGTACAATCATCATACAAGTTTTATGTGTATTGTATCCAAGCAGTTGAGAAAAGGGTTCGAGTTTCGAAAAATGTGGATTTTGATCATTGGTTGTAAGTTTTTTGTCTAGAGTTGTGAACAATTACATCAAGGTCATAGTGGTTACAAAGTGGAAATAGGAACAAAGTGATTGTAAAAAAACTGTAGGATAAATCTAGACAAGTTGTGTTCCGAATTTGCAGTTGATCTCTTTCAAAAAATGAGCTTTCAGTATTATTGGGTTTGGCTGCGCGCTTTTTGAGTGCAAGCAATATAAGTGTGACTATTTTTTTAGTACCATTTAACCTTTTCGAATCATGTCCGTGACGTGTGTGTGTGTGTGTCAGTAAAAATTTATTAAAAAAGGTCAACTTTTTCTTTCTTAAATATAAAAATCAACATTACTTGTATCTGAAATTGTTTGCTAAATATGTAAGCTTAAGTCAAAACCTTTCAGATGATATGGTTAGTCAAGATTAGACAATTGTTTGATTATAAAATAGTGCAGTAAAATTAGCAACAATTGAAATTGACTCCGCCCACTAGGAGCAGGCCACATCTTCATCCTCCCGTCACATGTTTGACTCTTGTCGTTCCTCTAGATCCTGCTCCCGTCACATCATTGACTCTGCGGAGTAACGGCAGTCAGGACTCTCTCGAAGCCGTCTGGACTCCTGCGGTCGGACACATGGAGAGCTACCAGCTGTCTCTGTCTCACTCCGGCTCCTTTGACCCGCCCCTCACCCTTCCTCCAGACGCTTCTCACTGGCTCTTCAGCGGCCTGACACCCGGACACGTTTACCAGGTGTCGGTGAAGACGAAGAGTGGAGAACGAACAGCTGAGAGGAGGACGACCGCAAGAACAGGCAAGAAACATGAGCATGAGCTGTGCTTTGCCAATGCAGACACAACCCACTTAAAACCACTTACTACTATAGATACTGTATGACACATGCATGTCTGAATAACAAAATGATTCATTGCCTAGTCAACTAACAGGAAACATTTTGTAATGCTTAAGATGAAACGTTCTGATAACATTATTAATATTTGAAATTCTGTTGAGAGAAAATACTCCTGGAACAATGTTCTTGAAATATGTTTATGATGTTTTTACTTGATGAACGTTTTCTTATCATTTTTGTAACATCCTCCTCATAATGTAGAGATGAATGTACTGGATGAATGTTATCATAATGTTCTTTGAACAACATTCTCTGAACGTCCTCCGTTTGTGAGTAGTGTGTGTGTGTGTGTGTGTTGCTCATCAGCTCCAGGACGGGCGGCTCATCTGAAGCTGGAGGCTGTGAATGAGAAGCTCCTGCGCTTGTCCTGGTCTCCTCCTGACGGCAGCTGGGATGTCTACCGGATCCTGCTGTTCAACGGCTCGTCTGTGCTGACGAACCGCACCGCTGACAGGAGTGTGCTGGAGCTCAGCTTCACCAACTGGACTCTGGTTCCGGGCCGGCTGTACCGGGCGTCCGTCAGTGTGGAGAGCGGAGGTCTGAGCTCGACCGCAGACTGCCACGGGAGACTAGGTGTGTGACTGGGCCTAAGAAGTGTGCTTAGCTCTGTTGAATGTGCTCTTTTAGTGTACTTCACATCTTCAAAGCATATTTCTTAAACACTATACTTGCAGATAATGTAATATTATTAAAATAAAAGGCCATTTATGTGAACTTAAAGGAATTGTTCACATCAAAATGAAAATTCTGTCATCGTATACTCACCCTCAGTTTCTTTCTTCTGGAAGATATTTTGAAGAATGTCAGTAATCAGTTAACTGGACCCGATGACTTCCATTGAAGGAAAAAAAAATGGACCGGTCTATGAACACACAATGATTGTGATGTATCTGTGTGTTCCTCTGTTGAGCTCCCCGACCCGTCCAGTCGCTGACTCTCTGTCACATTAGCGAGACGTCTCTGAGCGCCGTGTGGACCCGTCCTGTGGGCGAGTGGGACGACTACACCGTCCTGCTGAGGGACGCAGACTCCACGGTGGACAGAAGGACATTAGCTGGAGACGTGCAGCAGTGCAGCTTTAGCAGCCTGACCCCTGGACACTCCTACACCATCACAGTGACCACCAATAGTGGAGCTCTGAGTAGCTCCGCCCACGTCACAGGAACAACCAGTGAGTCGCTCCGCCGCTTTCATCAGGGTTCGGTTCAGCGGTGTAGCAAACCTCACCGTTCACACACACTTGCACCGCGGTTGATCTAATCTGATGACGCATCTTGTTGAAAATAACAACAGTAAAACAGACTGCTAATGTCGTATATTAGCTCTGCTAGTGGATGTTTCTGTTGATGGATCCACATGGCTCCCCAATAAAACATTACAACAGCGATAATCAGCAAACATAAACAAAACGGTAATTCTGAGTAAACTTTGTTCAATGCGAGTGCCGATCACGCAGGGGCGCTCGAGCGCAGGCCTGAACTACACACGCTGCTAGCTGTGGTTAAACTCACTTAAGCTTTGCCAATTTAAACATTCAAGACCAAGATGCAAAAGAGAACTCTTTGTGTGTGTGTGTGTGTGTGTGTGTACACACTAGAGTCCGACCAATAAAGGATTTTGAAGGCCGATACAAATATTTTGGGGTTTTAAAATCCGATATTCCGATATATCGGCCGATATTTTTTTTATTAAATATTGTTGGATTTCACACACGTGTAAAACAAAAGCTAACTTTTCTGCACAAGATACGTTTGATACTTTTTCTCTGTGTCTAAATGTTCACTCCTCGCAAGTCTAACTTACATTTTACACTGCAGGGACTGTAACTAGAGATATGCTCGTTATAAAGGTACCGCTTCCTTTTACAGTACAGTACTTACAGTGTACTTACCTAGAAAGTACTGGCTAATATAAGGTAAGTACATGGAATAATGTAAGTACATAGTATTTACATGGGTAACTGGACTGTAAAAAGGAAGCGTTACCGTTATAAATACAGTAATCATTACTTTATTCAGGCAGAAAAAGTTCATTGTGGTTTCCAAGCTCATTAATGTTAACGTTAGCGGTCTTCCACTGATGATAGTGGCGTTAGCTAGCTTTGTGGTTAGCTAGTCTATGATGAGCCATAATTTAGCAATAGATAACATCATACTGCAAATTGTAAAATATGACAGGCCAAGGAGAGATGATTGAAGCGCATGTCGTCCGTTTTGATTTTATTTTTGAAATATTAATTTATCGGCCGTTATAACTGCCGATACCGATATTTTGGAAAATGCCTAATATCGGCCGATAATATCGGTCTGGCTCTAGTACACACTCATCCGAAGCGTGCACACGTCTCATATATTCAACTGGGTTGCCCTAATAATAATGTTAGCATGTTTTTTAGATCAAAAATAGTCATAATCACTGTTAGGAATAACACCATTAAAAAGAACAGCGTTAGGTAATCTAACTAATTACTTTTCCCGTCGTTACAATGCCATTAACGTTACTGGACGTAAAATGCGGTGCGTTACCACGGCGTCAGTTTGGTCGGTTTAGTTCACCGATGATGTTGGAAGTGTGATGTGTGTGTTCGCTGATGAAGTGTGATGTGTGTGTTCAGTGCCCGCACAGGTCACACACCTGCGGGTCAGTAACGAGGGCCGCACAGACGCGCTGCAGGTGCGCTGGGACGCGGCGGTCGGAGAGGCGGATCTGTACCGCGTGCTCCTCATCCACGACAGCGTGGTCATGAAGAACGAGAGCGTGCCGCCCAACATCAGCTCCGTCCACTTCCAGGGCCTGAGGTGTGGCGCCCTCTACAGGACAGTGGTGACCACTGCGCTCGGCAGCGCCCTCTCACGCCAGACTGTGGCTGATGGACGCACAGGTGCCCTCACACACACACACACACACACACACATGATTACATTACTATAGTTTCTTCAGAGTGTCAGTGGGGTTTTGTTGAAGGACTCCACACACACTCTTCTCCGGAGCGGCAGGAATGCTCCTGGAATGTTCAGGAAGCCTTGGATATGTGGAGGTCAAGTGTGTGACTTCCTGCGGGGAGTGTTGTTGTGGACGGAGGATGTTGTTCTGTTCTGAGCGAACAATCACTGACTTATTCTGAGTTTAGACACTGATACTCCTGAACATCGCATCTTTATCTGATTTATAAATGCCGTTATTAAAGGTGGCGTATGTAGAAAAACTTTGGGGAAAAGTTTTTCAGAAAATTTCTACCTAGCCCACCTTTAAGTTATATAAACAATTATATAAATCTGAAAATGTAATGTTGTGTGTGTGTGTTCAGTTCCAGCCGCCGTGAGAGACGTGACGGTGAGCAACAACGGGCGCATGGACTTCCTCAGTGTGTCGTGGAGAGCCGCTGATGGAGACGTGGACAACTACTCCGTGACTCTGAGAGATCAGGAGAGGACCGTTCACACACTCACTGTGTCTAAGCTCAGCACAGAGTGTGTGTTCAAGTCTCTGGTGTCTGGACGTCTCTACAGCATCTCCATCGCCAGCCGCAGTGGAGAGTTCGAGAACCTCACCGTGGTCCAGGGCCGCACACGTGAGGACATTCATTAGCAGTTTTGTCCAGGTGTAGCTCCTGTAATTTCAGCTGGTTTGACGTTATTCTCCGGTTCTCTGCTCTAGAACCCTCCACAGTGTTGAACCCTACGGCCACACACATGGCTCGTGACGACCATCTGAAGGTGTACTGGCGCCACGCGGCCGGAGACTTCGACTACTATCATGTGTCCATCAAGCACAACAACATCTTCCACCAGAACAAGACGGTCCCCAAGACTCAGAACGAGTGTGTGTTCAGCGGGCTGGTGCCCGGCCGACTCTATACTGTGATTGTCAGTACATGGAGTGGGAAATATGAGTCCAGTGTCTCAACTCACGGAAGGACATGTAAGTATGCCTGTGGTGCTTTACTGTACTACTGTAGTGCCATAGTTCATTTTATAGTACTTTTATAGTATCATAGTTCATTTTATTGTACTTTTGTAGCGCCATAGTTCATTTTATTGTACTTTTATAGCACCATAGTTCATTTTATTGTACTTTTGTAGCGCCATAGTTCATTTTATTGTACTTTTATAGCACCATAGTTCATTTTATTGTACTTTTATAGCACCATAGTTCATTTTATTGTACTACTGTAGCTCCATAGATCATTTTATTGTACTTTTATAGCACCATAGTTCATTTTATTGTACTACTGTAGCGCCATAGTTCATTTTATTGTACTTTTATAGCACCATAGTTCATTTTATTGTACTACTGTAGCTCCATAGATCATTTTATTGTACTTTTATAGCACCATAGTTCATTTTATTGTACTACTGTAGCGCCATAGTTCATTTTATTGTACTTTTATAGCACCATAGTTCATTTTATTGTACTACTGTAGCTCCATAGTTCATTTTATTGTACTTTTATAGCACCATAGTTCATTTTATTGTACTACTGTAGCGCCATAGTTCATTTTATTGTACTTTTATAGCACCATAGTTCTTTTTATTGTACTACTGTAGCTCCATAGATCATTTTATTGTACTTTTATAGCACCATAGTTCATTTTATTGTACTACTGTAGCGCCATAGTTCATTTTATTGTACTTTTGTAGTACCATAGTTCATTTTATTGTACTTTTGTAGCGCCATAGTTCATTTTATTGTACTTTTGTAGTACCATAGTTCATTTTATTGTACTTTTGTAGCGCCATAGTTCACTTTACTGTACTTCTGTAGCGCCATAGTTTTGTCCGCGCCCGTGAATCACCTCTTTATGTCATGTCATATTCAAATGTGAAGTTCTGTAATGTAGTTTACCATAGTTTTCTAGTTCTGTATTGTATTTTTCCATAGTTCAGTAGTTCTGAGTTTAATTTCCTGAAGTGATGTTGTTCTGTAGTTCTGCTCATTGTCGTTCTGTATCTCTGTACTATAGTTTGCTAGTGTGTTCTGTCTCTCAGTGCCCGCAGGAGTGTGGAACCTCTCGTTGGCTGACAGCGGCACTGAGGATCTGCTGGTGACGTGGGGTTCTCCTCCTGGAGATGTGGATCATTATGAGGTTCAGCTGCTCTTTAATGACATGAAGGTGTTTCCACCCATCACACTGACCAGCAGCACCAACAGATACCTGCTCTCTTCACTCACTCCTGGAAGACTCTACAAGATCGTGGTGTCCACCTTCAGTGGGCCAAACCTCAGTGTGCAGGTCATCAAAGGCAGAACTGGTACATCTCATGTGGCGTGTGGATATCGGAGAAATGTAGAGCTGAGAAATGTGACTTTTCTCTGTAGTTTTCTTGCATGATATGTACTGTTGCGCTGTTTTCTTAATATGCAGTTCCCAGTAAAGTGAAGAACATTCACATCAGTAACGGCGGTGAGAGCAGCAGCCTGAGGGTCAACTGGACGCCGGGACAGGGGGATGTGGACCGGTACACTGTGTCCCTCTCTCAGATGGGCGGCCCGGCTGAAGAGAGATCAGTCCCTAAACATGTGACTGAGATGAGTTTCCAGGGGCTGTTACCGGGACAGCTGTACATGATCACCGTTACATCTATTAGCGGATCCCTGATCAACAACAGCACAGAAACCGGACGAACAGGTGAAATGACCAGATCTGATGTTCTGTGCTGTCTTATAATGTCTTAAGTTGTCTTAAGGTTTTTACACTCATGCCTGACTGCATCATGGTAAAATCAGTGTGTTATACAGCCTGAGGTGGCTTTTTGATGATATGTTCAGACACTACTGTATATTTTTGATTATTCATAGGAAAAGCGCTTTATAAATACCTTATTCGTTCAAATATTCTGTTAATATAAATAATAAATATTCAGTTTAAGCCTACAAACTATTTAACTGTTTCAGTTGCTCTATTACTAGGGTTGTCACAATATATTGCAATACAAATATGCAACAATCCGTCTTGTGGATAGTTCCCCCAAAGTGAAAATTACTGTCTGAGAAAGAAATGAAGGCTTTCAGAGTTTTATCGTGACTATTAGTACTACTACATTAAACTACTACATCATTTTGAGTAAAATGTACAATAATACATTGGGGGAATATTTATGGGTCCTGATCATTTCAAATGTCTGATGTTACCAGTAAAAGGTACAGAGTGCAGCATATTCTGTATTTTCAGCTTCAGAATCATGAATATGGTTATGCTGGTCTCTATTGTCCTGTGCTTTGGGTTTCAGCACCAAGTCCAAGTCTATTCATCTATTCACCAAATGTAGTATTTTAATCAACAGTATTTGTTTTGCTAACCCTTTATCTTGAGTATCGCAATAATAATAAGGTCTCATGAGTTCAGTATGTGGAAGCGTGACACGAGGGCTATGTCTGATCTCCGTGTGTAAACAGTTCCCTCCGCGGTGCGGGCTCTACGGGTGGAGACCCAGGGCAGCTCGGCCGCTCTGCTGGTGTCCTGGCAGCCGGCTCCAGGGGTGTACGACAGCTACCGGCTGCAGGTCCTGGATGACCGAGGAACGCTGGTGGCTAATAACTCTCAGACGGCCGAATCCAGTCAGCTTTACCTCCGACAGCTGACGCCGGGGAAGAAGTACCGCATCCGGATACAGACCGTCAGCGGAGGAGTCAGCAGCGACGCTGCCGTGGCCGAGGGCAGAACCTGTGAGTAGACCCGCTTGACCGAGCTCTTACGGCAGACGGGCTGGCCCGGTCAGAGTCTGAGAGTGTGTCTGTTGCAGGTCCAGCTTCTGTTAATGAGCTGTCGGTCTTCAGCAACACCACCACCAGCCTGTCGTTCCGCTGGGCTCCGCCGGACGGGGAGTTCGAGGGGTTTGATGTTCTTCTGTATAACGGGGATGAAAGCTTGCATGATCAGAAACCAGGACTGGCGAACATGCGGGACTGCTCTTTCCATGACCTTCGACCCGGGGCGCCGTACAAGGTGGTGGTTCTGACCCGCAGTGGAGATCAGACCAACGACACATCACTCTGGGCCCGGACAGGTGAACAACACACACACACACACGTTTAACCGTTTTGTTTTGTGTAGTTATTAGGGCTGTCAAAAAAAAATGAGAATTTTGAATATTCGTCAAATAAAAAAAACCCTGCACACTCAAATGCAAAAACTGTGCATTTTAATGTTTGGTGTGTCGAGGCGTGCAAGACATGATGATGATGTCACTGACGCGGTGTTTCTGTTAGCTTATCCAGTAAAGCGTGTTGCTAATGTAAAAAATGGCAGGAAAAGGCTCTTCATAATGAAGAAAACCTGTGAGTGTGTGTGTGTGTGTGTGTGTATATCAGCTCAGTACTCACTCAGATCAAGAGCGTCTGGTGTGTGTGATGATCCATATGTAGATGTACTGAGTAGAAGTGAGTGTTTCTGAAGGCCAGTTTGCTGGTGTGTGTTGAAGTGTGTTTTCTCAGGTCACTGTTGCAACAGATTTATGCAGTATTGTTAGCTAATCCCTTTACTTGCATGCACATTAACAAAATTATATTTTATTTAAAGGGGTCATATAATTCCATTTTTGTACAAGTTCACATGAACTTTTAGGGTCTAAAGGAAAACTTTTGTAATATACTTTTATTAAAAAATTGCATTAGTAATGTAAGAAAACACTACTGCGCCCTCTTGTGGACACAGGAGACAATTCAGAAATTTGTCCTCTAACATTAAAGCTACACTGTGTGATTTTTAGCCCCATCTAGTGGTGTAAAGGTATATGACCATCCAGTGAAGATTAGTTTCTGTTCCTCTCAATTCCGATTTCGTTTGAACTCCTACGGTGGCCAATGTAGTCCAAGATTAACATGGCTTCCAGTTCGACCTCGTCCATGAGTGTTAACTCAAACGTAATCGCGAAAGGCGAAGCTTGAATTAACGGGTATGTCCCTCTTTGGCTAATGTACTTTCAAGATGGAGGGGCAACATGGCGACCGACATTAGAACCCCTTACACGTGTGTGTTTTCAATGCCATATTATACACTCACGAGAATACTTTATTTATTTATTTTTACTTTTATTTATTTACTTTTATTTTATTATTTACTTTTAATTTTTACTTTTATTTATTTTTAAACTTTAAGTTTTATGTTTTCGAAAGATCCAAGTGTTTTTAGCTAAGAATAAACTAAACGAGTTAGTTACACAGTGTAGTTTTAAGTATAGTCTTTACAATTCTAAAATCCTTCAAATTTCGCTAATATTTAAGAAGGAAATTTGACATTTGACAGCGCTGGTAGTTCAATGTCATTGCAGTTTAACCGACAACACATCACAATTACTATTTTGTTCACATTTGACCATGAAAGCCAAAGCGTGTCATTAATGTCAACGCTGTAATCATCAGCTTGGTAACGGTGTTTTGCAGTGCCCGCGGCTGTGTCGTTCTTGCGTGCGGACAGCAGGAGAAGCTCTGAGAGTCTGTGGTTGAGCTGGAAGCAGGCGGGGGGTGAAGTAAGCCGCTACACACTCCTGATCTACAACCCCGACGGGACTCGTCACGCTCAGCACAGTCTGGGCCCCGAGAGCCGCAGTCATCAGTGTCAGGGCCTGGTGTCTGGGCGACTCTACCGGGCGGTGGTCCTGACACACAGTGGGGATCTCTCTAACATGGCAGCTACTGACGGCAGGACGGGTAAGAGCGATCCCGAACACGGTCTCCTTCAGCAGAACTGTAGAATCGATACTTTATAAATGTAGTACTGATTCCCTTGGTGGCTTTGATATATTGTAGACCCCAGGCCTCCGGTCTCGTTCTCCTTCGGGGAAATCACCAACACCTCGCTGGAGATGACCTGGAGCGGTCCAGAACACACTGATTATGATGACTTTGACCTTCAGTGGATCCCCAGGGACCCTCTGTCCGTGTTCAACCCCTACCACAGCCCCACGTCCGGCAGCCGGATCCTCAAGGGCATGTTCCCTGGCCGGCGGTACAACATCAGCCTGCGTACGGTCAGCGGCGCTGGATCCCACAACCCCAGCTACAGCCGGCCCATCGGCAGCAGCATCAGGACAAGTCAGTTACGGCTTTATGAGAGCCAGTTTATCAGGCATCTCTGCGTGTCCCAAACAATATAGCTCCTAGGGTCATTCGGGTACTCAAACCCCTCCAATACGTGAAGGTGGCAGTTCAAGGAGAGGATTTTTTGAAATATCAAGCTCAAATTTGGAAAAGAACTTGTTTAGATATATGCCTTTGATTTTCTAGCAGTTTTAGAGTTCAGAGTGTTTCATAAAATATATATTTTTACATAAATTAATGTTCATAAGTAATTTTTATAAACTTAAACCTCTATAATTTATTTTTGGTTTCACTTTTGAATTTTTTGTTTTAATCTGCCATGAGTTTTCTTTAAAATAATACCACAGCTTCAGGTTTTTGACAGACATTTTTGTCCTGGACCTATGTGTAACTTTCTTAACTTGACGCTCAAGGGTTAACAGTAGAGTACTCCAGTGCAATAGAGAGCCTAAGTCCCGCCCCTTCCGGTCGGCCACCATGGGACCTTATTTCAGAAAAATATTGAATGGTAGTCAATGGCAAGCGACAACAAATATTTTGATCTGGTTTGAATTGTGCCCTGATTTACACATATAATGTTTGTCAATTTAAAAGATACATTTTAAAGTGAAGAAAGTCGCAGTTTGATGTAAAAGCGTTGAGGTATAAGACTGTGAAAATACGTAATTACAAAGACTACAAACCCCAAAGGCGCACATTTTCTCTCAATGACTGAAGCTAACTTTACTGAGGCTGTCTGTCATTGTTTCTACAGTCTTACGTTATAATCGTAACGTTACGCCGTCCTACCTGAGTGTTTTGAACCAGACTGCACACACACGAGCAGCGGATCTCGTTTCTCTTCCCGGGAGATGTAGTTCACAGAGCGATTTTCACACAAAACTAAACGTTACTCTTCTGCTGTATGACAAACTGCGACGTTTTTGACTTTGAGAATCATTTTAAATTGACAAACATCATATGTGTAATTGAGGGCACAGTTCAGACGGAATAAAAAGATAAGTTGTCTCTCACCATTGACTTCCATTCATATTTTTTCCGAAATAAGGTCCCATGAGCCGGAAGCGAAGGGGCGGGACTTAGGCTCTCTATAAAGCAGTTAACTGTGGGTAAAGCAGTGTGTGTGTGTTCAGGGCCCGTGGGTGTCCGGGGTCTGCACTGCCGTCCGCAGAACTCCTCCGCCATCGCCTGTTCCTGGACTCCTCCCGAAGCCGACTTCGACTCCTACACCATCGAGTGCTCCCGAAAGGACTCGCAGAGAATGGTGTACTCGCGGCGCACGCTCAAAGACAACACCGTCTACCTGATCAAAGATCTGGAGCCTCACAAACACTACATGGTCTCCGTCAAAGTCATCTCTGACAGCATGACCAGTGAGGCGGTCGTGGAGAACGTGGTGACGATGATTGACCGTGAGTTTGGGCTTTTCCTTCGATGTAAACGATCACTCTCTGAAGGAGCGTTCGCTGATAGGCTTCATGTGTTCTCAGGTCCACCTCTGCCCTCCACTCGAGTTGAGGAGAACACAGTTCAGATCACCAAGTCCACCATATTCTTCCAGTTCAACTGCAGCTGGTTCAGTGACGTCAACGGCGCAGTGAAATTCTTCACCATCATCGTCACCGAATCTGATGGTTGGGAGACTTTTGTGTTATGCACAGATAGCTAAGCCAGTCTCCTTACACAAGCATGTAGTGCAATGATCCCTCTCTCTCATCCAGACAGTGTAAACCAGCAGCCAGACCAGCATCATCCTCTTCCCTCATACCTGGACTACCAGTCCAACAGCTCTGTCAAAGCGTATCAGACCAGCTTCATCCGCAGCCACTGTGACGAGAGCCAGAGCTCCACGCAGGAGATCCAGGTCCATCTGGGGTCGGGCATGGAGAGTCTGGGAGGACGGTGCGATCAGAAACCAACTCCGGGTCAGCTGTTCTTCTGCGATGGGCCACTGAAACCCAAGACTTCATACAGGTGAGGGCCTGTCAGGAGTGCTAGTGTCTGGATGATGAGGGCAGAGCCTGACATAGGCTTCAGGAGATGGAGGTTATTGTCAGGGTGAAACCTAAGCTTCCTTTCACACACGCTTACTCATTGTTGATTACTTTAACTGTTTGAATCGTGATTTTCAGACTCAGTGTTCGAGCGTTCACCAAACTTTCTGATGAGGATCACGAGGAGTTTCTCTCTCCGCTCTTCACGGACACGTACCTGTCCCAGCCCTTCGTGACTGACGCAGGTATTACACACGGCTCCGGCACGCTGAGGGAGATCGGCAGGACGCGTGTGTTAATTCTTGTGTGTGTGTGTGTGTGTGTTCAGAGCCGCTGAGTGGGGTCATCGAAGGAGTTAGCGCTGGACTCTTCCTCATCGTCACCATGGGGGGGTTAATCGTCCTGCTGATCTGCAGGCAGAAAGTCCACAAAATGTGAGTCCATCTTTATTAAAACTCGAATAGAGTTAATGAAGAGTTCAGATGCAAAAGCCTCTAAGTGCCATTTGAAATTTTCTTCTAAAATGACCATTTTTATCAAGCTTGTATATTTAAGTTCAGTAATTTCACTTAAATTGCAATGAAGATTAGCGTGAAATGACTGAACTTAAATATACAAGCTTGATAAAAATGGTCATTTTAGAAGAAAATTTCAAATGGCACTTAGAGGCTTTTGCATCTGAACTCTTCAAATGCTGTCCTGAACTTCATCACATGCTGCTCTGACTACAGGCTGATGAGTGACAGGACAACAATCATGGGTTTGTGGTGTCAGATTTTCACCACACAATCATCATGACCAAAAGAATTCAGAATGACAATGATACCGCAATATCTACAGAAGAAAAGTAAATAAACTTAGTCATGTTGTCTCTTTTTTGGCCAATGAATGATGCACTCGTGACGATGGTTTAGTGAATCCGGTTTGTTAGTGATGAAAGATTTTTGGATTAAAATCTGTAAAAACCACTAGAACACTGTTATATATTTTGTTGATTTGTATACTTACATGATCCCAGATGGTTTACTAACACAGTCCTGCTATGGGAGTTGCTGTTGTGATGTCATTTTTATAGAGCATTGTGGTCTATGTGTTGCATTGTGGTCTATGGATCTGCCAATAAGTACACATGAGTAGACTCAAGGTGTTGAGGGTCTGTCCAAATGAACTTCCCTCGACGTCCACTTGATGAAGTTTAACACACTTAAGTTTGCACTGGCGATGCACTTAAGTTGACACGTATTGAGATATAATCGAAGTATCAGGAAGTGATTAATTAGCGATGATGGGTTTGTGTTTCGCAGGAGTGCACAAGAGCCTGTGGTCAGAATGAGTCTGAGAAGAGAAAGACTGTCTTCAGTAACACACGTCACAGCCAGAGGGTACGAACACCGCGCAAAAAATACTATCGTTTGTACGTTGATTGAGTTTAGAAGCATGAACTGTTCTCATTGTGTTTTAGGAACCGGCGTGTCTCGAGGTACTGAACTGATCACATGATCACGCTGATCTCCACAGTAACAGCGCACCGCAATCACATTACTCTTTAGCATTACGTTACGCTAGATTTATATTGTATGTTCTTTGAATGAGCTCTGAGTGTTGCCATTGTCTATTGTAAGAGAGTGTCGTCTTCTCCAATACAGCCCCATCAGCACCTCTAACTTTGAGGCCCATTTAACTAAACTTCGAGCAGACTCCAGCTACCTCCTTTCTGAGGAGTATGAGGTACACTATCCTCCTTATTTCTTAGTAAGATATTGAGCAGGATTGAACTCTTCGTTCTGCTTTCAGGACCTGAAGGACGTTGGTCGTAACCAGCCTCAAGACTCGGCGTTATTGCCTGAAAACAGAGGCAAAAACCGCTACAACAACATACTGCCTTGTACGTCCATACAGTGCCTGTCTCCACTATATCCAATATTATTCCAACAGTTTGAGTAAACGGCTGTCTGTTTTGACATGTTCTTGGCACAGATGATTCCACACGGGTGAAGCTGTCCTATGTTGACGACGACTCCTGCTCAGATTATATCAACGCCAGCTATATTCCTGTAAGATCTCTGCTGATCCAAGTACACTCATGACAAAAGGCAAATGTCTGAACTTAAGCATGCATTCTGAGTTTAATATGGTTGTGTGATTAAGTAATACATATTTCAATTTAAACATTTGGACAAGATCATCAAATACAGTAAATAGTGGTAGAAGTGAGTTAGAAAGTGTCGGCCCAAGGCTATCCAATGACCAAACGGGTCACATGGTTTCTCTTAAAGGGCAATAACTTCCGGCGGGAGTACATCGCGACCCAGGGGCCTTTACCCGGCACTAAAGACGACTTCTGGAAGATGGTGTGGGAGCAGAACGTGCACAACATCGTGATGGTGACGCAGTGTGTTGAGAAGGGTCGGGTATGTGCTACGATCACACACGGCTCCTCTGCTCTCGAGCCTCTTCTGGCATCATCTCAGTGAGCTTGAGTCCCTCTCTCTCTCCGGTCTAGGTGAAGTGTGACCACTACTGGCCGTTCGACCAGGAGCCGCTGTACTACGGAGATCTGATCGTCCAGATGCAGTCGGAGTCTGTGCTGCCGGAGTGGACCATCCGAGAGTTCAAGATCTGTAATGTGGGTTTAACCGTCTCTGTCCTCGCGGATCAACTGCACTGGGAGCGCAGGTGTGACGTGTGTGTGTGTGTGTGTGTGTGTGTGTGTGTGTGCAGGAGGAACACCTCAGCTACTCCAGGGTGGTGCGTCAGTTCCACTACACAGTGTGGCCGGATCACGGAGTGCCAGAGATCACGCAGTCCCTCATTCAGTTCGTGCGGACCGTGAGAGACTACATCAACCGCTCACCCTTCTCTGGAGCCACTGTAGTGCACTGCAGGTGGACACACACACACACACACACACACACACACACACATACACATATTTGTTCGTTGCACAGATTGCAATGCTTGTGACAAGACACAGGTAGTGATATAGATCATACTGGCCCAAGCCTATCCATCCATCCGTCCATCCATCCATCCATCTATCCATCCATCCATCCATCCATCCATCCATCCATCCATCCATCTATCCATCCATCCATCCATCCATCCATCCGTCCATCCATCCATCCATCTATCCATCCATCCATCCATCCATCCATCTATCCATCCGTCTGTCTGTCCGTCCGTCCGTCCATCCATCCATCCATCCATCAATCCACCCATCCATCCATCCATCAATCCATCCATCCATCCATCCATCCATCCATCCATCCATCCATCCATCCATCCATCCATCCATCCATCCATCCATCCATCAATCCATCCATCCATCAATCCATCCATCAATCCATCCATCCATCCATCCATCCATCCATCCATCCGTCCATCAATCCATCCATCCATCAATCCATCCATCCATCAATCCATCCATCCATCCATCCATCAATCCCCCCATCCATCCATCCATCCATCAATCCATCCATCCATCAATCCATCCATCAATCCATCCATCCATCCATCCATCCATCCGTCCATCAATCCATCCATCCATCCATCCATCCGTCCATCCATCCATCCATTCATCCATCCATCTGTCCGTCCATCCATCCATCCATCCATCCATCCATCAATCCATCCATCCATCAATCCATCCATCAATCCATCCATCCATCCATCCATCCATCCATCCATCCATCCATCCATCCATCCATCCATCCATCCATCTGTCCGTCCGTCCGTCCATCCATCCATCCATCCATCCGTCCATCAATCCATCCATCCATCAATCCATCCATCCATCAATCCATCCATCCATCCATCCATCAATCCCCCCATCCATCCATCCATCCATCAATCCATCCATCCATCAATCCATCCATCAATCCATCCATCCATCCATCCATCCATCCGTCCATCAATCCATCCATCCATCCATCCATCCGTCCATCCATCCATCCATTCATCCATCCATCTGTCCGTCCATCCATCCATCCATCCATCCATCCATCAATCCATCCATCCATCAATCCATCCATCAATCCATCCATCCATCCATCCATCCATCCATCCATCCATCCATCCATCCATCAATCCATCCATCAATCCATCCATCCATCCATCCATCCATCCATCCATCCATCCATCAATCCATCCATCCATTCATCAATCAATCCATCCATCCATCAATCCATCCATCCATCCGTCCGTCCGTCCGTCCGTCCGTCCATACAGTCCAGTGATTACCGGACATTGGCCGGGGAAAAAAGAAAGTCCAACACAATTAAATCTCTCCAGTCAAATTGTCAGATTAAAATGGCCTAATAATCCCACCCCTAACTCAATCTGAATCTGGGAATAAGCCTAAAATGTATAAGGAATGTATAAAGCAAAAATACACTGACCGATCAGGATTATTTGCCATTTTACAAGCATTGTGTCTTATTGATAACCTTAGCCTGTGACGTGATGCCCTCGCTGTGACGGCGATCTGGGGAGGATTGCATTTCTCCACCGTCTGCGCAGTCCTCATATGAGATCATTTCTCCACCGTCTGCGCAGTCCTCACATGAGATCATTTCTACTCATTGTCCATTGAAATTCCCCCAAAACACACCAAGACTGACCAAGTACTTGTCAAATGTACACCGGCCAATTTAGTGAAGAGAAACTGTGTTAAAGTTCAAATAAACACAAACACGTTCTTCATGCTCGGTGTCCAACAGCGCCCCCTCCAAGATTTCGCAATTTATGACACAATTCAAAATGGTAGCCTGATGGTTCGTCCGATCCTGGCAAAATCAGTATCCACGAATTCAGCATAGACATTACATCATGAACTGGAGGTAGTGCTATAGAGTTGGTCCTGGAGACAAATAAATCATTATTCATTACTATCTCTACAAATGCGCCACATTTCATCATTTTCTCTTGTTCCATTGATAGGGCTGCCTTCGACTCCCATTAGGGAGGAATAATATGAAATTAACGGATACAATAGGGGCTGCAGGCCCTTAACAAACACAACTAACCGTTTAATTCTGCTCTTTTAAAGGCTCCTAATGTTGTCTCTAGTCTCCTACAACTGGTTCACAAGCTTAAAAACACTTTAGTGCCCTCATAGTCTCCTGTGCAGCATCATCTCTTTCCTCTGAAATGCTTCCATCAAGGATTCAGTCTAAGCTCCGCCTCTCTGAGAGGTCAGATGGCCCAGTCTGCTCTGATTGGTCAGAAAGCAAACTCTCATTATCATATCAGCCTCTCAGCTGTTGATCAGTGATACGAACAGTAACGATGGCGTGGGTTTCACAGTATCAGTCTCCGAAAACAGCGTCTTCTCGACACAAACAACACGAACCAAACTCTCCCAGTCTCAGATACACTAGCGTTTGAGGGCGGAGCTAACAGACGCTGTTCAGCCTATCAAGACCACAGGCTTGCATTATGCAAATGAGTTGCAAACCCATGCAGCATCAGCAGGAAGTGAGACTGAATCACTGATGACTCGTTTCAGTTCAAAATCACTGCAATGATCTTTTACATTCACAAACAGTTTTATTACAGCTTTAGTGTGTGTGTGTGTGTGTGTGTGTGTGTGTGTGTGGCAGTGCTGGAGTGGGCCGCACCGGGACCTTCATCGCCCTGGACCGAGTCCTTCAGCAGCTCGACACCAGGGACACGGTGGACATCTACAGCTCTGTGTTTGACCTGAGGCTTCATCGCACACACATGGTGCAGACAGAGGTGAGCCTCGTCCATCACACACACACACACACACACACACACACACACACATGGTGCAGACAGAGGTGAGCCTCGTCCATCACACACACACACACACACACACACACACACACACACACACACACACACACACACACACACAGGCGGGCAACACTTTATTTCCAGGGTCCACTTCAGACATTCTTACTATGAGGAAACTAACTGTTTTCATTGGTCGACTGGTATTAGTATATATACAGTATATTCTTGTGTGTTGCTCCAGTGCCAGTACTCGTACCTCTACCAGTGTGTGCGAGACGTGCTGCGTGCCAGAAAACTGCGCAGTGAACAGGAAAACCTCCTGTATCCCATCTATGAGAATGTGCATCCGGATCAGCATAGAGGTCAGTGTGTGTGTGCGTGTGCATCTGTGTCTGTGTATTTGTGTGTGTGTGAGTGTGTGAGTGTGCGTGTGTGTATGATGAACAGGTATTTTCAGTCTCATCTGATAGTGTGTGTTTCTTCACACAGATGGGATCTACTCCAAGCGCTGATCTGCCATTGGAGGAAAAAGAGGCAGAACACTTTAATGTCAAACTTGCATATAAAAATCTAAAATGAATTTTATATGAAGGTAATGCTATGTTTATAACTAGATGTAACAGAATTATATCATGTACATATATTATTCAATATTAATTCAGAGTTTATGCTAAACTTGCTTAATATAATATGCAGCACTAATTAGAAGCTTATTTTATATGAATAAACATATTCTGAAACATAGTATGCAGTGTGTTCCTGTATGCAGTGTGTTCCTGTATGCAGTGTGTCCCTGTATGCAGTGTGTCCCTGTATGCAGTGTGTTTCTATATGCAGTGTGTCCCTGTATGCAGTGTGTCCTATATGCAGTGTGTCCCTGTATGCAGTGTGTCCCTGTATGCAGTGTGTATTTGTATGCAGTGTGTCCCTGTATGCAGTGTGTTCCTGTATGCAGTGTGTTCCTGTATGCAGTGTGTCCCTGTATGCAGTGTGTTCCTGTATGCAGTGTGTTCCTGTATGCAGTGTGTTCCTGTATGCAGTGTGTTCCTGTATGCAGTGTGTGTTCCTGTATGCAGTGTGTGTTCCTGTATGCAGTGTGTTCCTGTATGCAGTGTGTCCAGTATGCAGTGTGTATTTGTATGCAGTGTGTTCCTGTATGCAGTGTGTCCAGTATGCAGTGTGTTCCTGTATGCAGTGTGTCCAGTATGCAGTGTGTCCAGTATGCAGTGTGTTCCTGTATGCAGTGTGTCCAGTATGCAGTGTGTCCAGTATGCAGTGTGTTCCTGTATGCAGTGTGTCCAGTATGCAGTGTGTTCCTGTATGCAGTGTGTCCCTGTATGCAGTGTGTTCCTGTATGCAGTGTGTCCAGTATGCAGTGTGTTCCTGTATGCAGTGTGTCCAGTATGCAGTGTGTTCCTGTATGCAGTGTGTCCCAGTAGAATGTCGGTTTTAAGTCGTTCATCCTCGGATGCGGCCGGCACGTGCGCGCTGTTACAAAAAAGCTGTGGCGAAACGATCAACTTGTCATGCCGCGCTCGTGCTGTGGCGTCGAGTATAAAGGCTTTACTCCGTGTCAGCGCGCGCTCTGATCGGTACGGTGCACGGACCTCTCCCGAATCATCTCCGGCATTCCGAAGCACCACTACTCCGCCTCTGTTTCCCTCGTAAGCTGATATTAGCATTCAAACACACTGTCTCTTGCTCTCTCTCTCTCTCTCTGTTACACACACACACACACTGTCTCTTTCTCTCTCAAACATATGTAGGCTAGTTATAAACTCTTTAGACTTTTAATGATTAGTGTTTTATTTTTAAAGTCTGTGGGTCGTGTGCAAAACAAAAAAATCCATTATTTTGGGGATGGATTCCGGGAAATCTCCCTTATTTTCAATGTTCAATGTTGACAGCTGGACTGGATACGGTAAAAGTTTAATATATCAACTTGCTCCGCTGAGTATGTCACCTTCTTCGTTGCTCTGATTGGCTGTAGCGCTATCCAATTGTGTGCAGAGAGAATTTGAAAGACAACCGTTTATCCCGCCCCTCGGATAGAGCCCTGTCAGTGAAGAGTTTCCAGACCTAACAACTTGATGTAGGTCTGGCATGCCAGGCTAATGTAACTTCTGTAAAAACTTGATAAAATATGATTAATTTTAACTGACACTTCTCTTATAAAATGAAAAAAACCGTCGCACACTTGCAATTGATAGGTGCGTAGGAAAAAACTAAGATTGGAGAATTTGTCAAATTCGTATTTTTACCTGTGCGCTTTCCCGTTCTGTTTCCTTGTGTAAGCAGCTGGAACATTTATTAAACATGTAGAATACTTTCCAGAGCATTACATATAGTATTATAAATTCAGACGTTTGTGATATATAAAAAATAAAATATAAGATTATCTTTTTTAAATTAGATTGAACACGGAGCAGTTTTTTTCCTGAGTGAGACTGGAAAACCCGTAGTGGATTGGAGCGGAGTGATAACAGAACGCTTAGAGTGCAGAGAGGAACGGGCTTTTGCTCCAGTCCTGCTTTGCGTCCGCGCCGTTTGGAGCTAAACTCTAGATTAGTGTATTTTTTAACTAATTTGGGTAAAACTAGTCGATCACGAGTGGCTCATCAGGTAGATCATCATAGATAAACTCATCTTTCAGGGATTTGACCGGCAGGGTTCACACTTCAGCGTGAGAAATCGGGGGTGTGGCGTAAGAGCGTGAGAATTGGCTCAATTTTGCGTGAAACTCACGCTCAATGCGTGAGAGTTGGCAACCCTACAATCATGTGTTTGACTAGAGATCTTACGACATTAGACGCTATGCTGCTGCGTCTCAATAAAGATTCTAGAGCGTTTTTTTTTTTTTTTGGCCGATTAAGATCAACTCCAAAAAGGAGGACAAATGAGTGTCCGGCTTGAGGCTGCGCCGGACACGGAGCTTAAAATCCGGACTGTTCGGCCAAAATCCGGACGTATGGCCACCCTAGCTGTTGTTCGGCCATGACGAAAACATACAGACGGCAATCAAACGCGAGTTGAGCACTAACAGGATCTGAGGAAGTTGTGGGTGGTGGGGGAAGTGACGTGCCGTAAAGCGGTCGAATTTTGTAGTTCTTTTTGTGCTCTAGTTCCTACCCGAAGCCCGAAGTTACAAAGTGCTAGTAAAAGCGATACAGACACATTCAGGATACGGCAGACGTGTCATTCAACCTATTGTAAGTCGATCTACCATCTCAATGGGTTTTGGTAATATATTATAAAGGTTAAAAAGTTACAAAGTGTGGCTTTAAATTTATCAGATGTGAGAAGAGAAGAGACTCTCAGAAACATTTTGGAAAAAAATGTATAAAAGAAAAGTGATCATATCAGGAAAAAAAATCTGCGTATTAAAGACTTGAGAGTTAGAACAGGTGTTCTGAAAATTCATGCTACCCATCGAGATTTGCTACTTACCGGTTATGCGCATGTGCAACGTCAGATATTTTTTTCTTTTTTTTACAAAAGGTACATTTTCCCGTTATAATATATAATTTCCGTTTAAAAAATGCTTACTACCATATGAATATTTGTACGGTCAGCCACATGAAAAGGAATAACTGAAATTTTCAGTTACTATGAGGAAAGGTGTACTTTGACAAGTCAACGATGAATATTTTATGATAATTTTTAATTTTTACACCGTTTTAAAAGTAAAAAATAGTCGTCTACAGTATACAGTAGCTTCTCATAACTTAGAATTGTATTACAATTGTATTTCATACGACTTTAATCGGCATTCTGTCATCAATTCGCGCTACGGTAGCATTTTTTTACAAGGAAGCAAAATTCCGTACTCCAGATGCTGGAGCGATCAAACAGAGAAACGGAGAGTGTGTAAACACTGGCCTCTGGTGTCGTCAGCGGGAGAATACAGGAACACACCGATTAAGAGACTTCTTCAGATTAACGCACGTGTAGTCTACAGTGTAGGGCCGACGGAGAAGGATAAATCAGCCTAAACACACACCAGCCGCTGCCCGACAGGAGAAACCCCTCACACACACACACACACACTGCCGCGTAGCGAGGGCAATCAGATGATCTCAATCCAAAGATGGTTCGGTATTACGTATATAGCGGTTATTCATGTTCCTCAGCAGTCCTGAAGTGTCTAGTAATGTCTGCTAATTAATATTCATGAACCTATCTAATTAGAAAGCTAACTCTGATTCCAAAAGTATGAGAGACTGCAGAGGAAGATAACGCTGATCTCCGGTGAAGTGTTCAAGTGCTCATAAATATCCATAAAGTCATGATCCGGAAAGACTACAGCCGGATACGACTTTGGCATCACATCACATTTATTTGATTTGCCATAATCTTATCAAGAAGAGCCTAACTGTATAATTCACACATGTCGTTGTGCCAATGAAACGCTTGTCTGTTAGTAGGCCTACTGTTAAGCAGTTGTGTCGAGACTGGATAAGGGTGATGTTGCTCGACATCATCCTGACAGCTTTAACTAGTGTGTGTAAACACAAGATGCTGATTGTTTCCGACTCTGACATGATGATGTCCTTCCCACGGTCCATTCATCCCGGGTCACATCTCTGAGGAGTCATGGTGAGCTGCAGAGAACCACACACACACATCCATAACAACACTGTCAGGTCACACTCGCACACACACATCCATTACAACACTGTCAGATCACACGTGCGCGCACACACAAACAAGCGCACACATCTTTGTGGGGACTCATAGGCGTAATGGTTTATACTGTACTAACTGTATATTTTGTACAATATAAAATACAGTATAATTGTACAGTATTTTGTACAGTATAGATAGATAGATAGATAGATAGATAGATAGATAGATAGATAGATAGATAGATAGATAGATAGATAGATAGATAGATAGATAGATAGATAGATAGATAGATAGAGAGGCGCGCGTTCAGGAGGGAGGCTGTCGCGCGCTCTTAAGAAGCGCGTGAACAGCGCGCGCTACAGTGATGTTTCCTCGCGCGGACCCGCTTCACCTGTTTGTCTGAGGTACTTTTTAATATATTCTTATACAAATATCGTATTCAAATATGCTAAACGTTTAAACTGCCCATTCCAAGTGATTTTTGTAACTTTTCTCTATTTGTTTGACTTTATTACACAAATAAAGTAGCACTCCGAAAGGCAAGAATGTAAATAATAGGCTATGCACATTAAAACTAAGTTGTTATGGATATTTTGCATCTCACTTTAGTTTGATTTATAACAGGAGGAGTCTTCTGAAAGGAGGGCTTTTGTTTTAGTTTGTTTTACGGTTGTTTATTCACTTAATTGCTGTAATATTGGTTGTACAGTAGACTATGTGTGAAGGCATCACTGCTGTACAGTGAGAGCTGATGTCTTCCTCCACAGTTTTACCACACAGAACGCGTTTTATATTCCCCGGTCTGTGTTACTTTGTTAATGTTGCATTTACTGGCAAACTCTTATTCTCCATGGCAGGATTGAAATGTAATATTTCACATTTCTGGAGCTGCATTAATATGGTGTTTTATGTTGCAGTGCAAAATCAGTGTCACAACGCTGTCACTACTCTCTCATATAGAGACTATTGACTGATAATGACAGTCAAACACACCGAGACTCGGTTAGCTCTTGATGATCTGCATCTGAAATAATCACTGAGACCTGACGAGCTTAAAGACTGATGAGGAAGAAATGGAGAGTTTAACTTCATCTCCATTGAGATTACTGAGTAAACTCATGCGACTGCCTTTTAATGTGCTTAAATTTACAAAAACTGTACTTGCAGAATGCAGATTATCAATGAAATGAAAGTTAAATGCAATTAAAGAGAAAAGACGTTCATGCTCTGCACACTTTAAAAAAAGTTCAGTTAGTGATATTAATTTAATATTTGGAATACATTTAAATGCTAATACATTTAACGTTAACTGTTTAAATAACTAAACTTCATTACTAAAAATCTACAAAATTATTACATATTAATTACATACATATATTACATATGACATTATACTTACGTTTTAATATGACATTAAAGTATATTTTAGATGATCATAAATGTGTGTCAGTACATTCAGTAAACTTTAACCATATTTCAAAGACAATAGAAGTATTTATAACATCACAGTGCTGTATTTTACATCATACTTAGGTTAAGTAATTGCATTTAATATAAATTTAAACTATAATACATTTTCAAATAGTGTATGAAAAGTATATCCACAATTAAGTTTATTCTTTTACATTATTTCCATGATAAGTGCTCTTGTTAATTCTGTGTTAATAACTGATTTAAAGTGTGTAAATATCGAATCCCTGAAGCAAAGATGGAGGGCGATGTTTTACAGATGGAAATCAGCTTGTTAACATTATTACATTACTCTTAAAAAAAGAGAGAAAAACGACTTTTTACACACATCAGGGCAAAGAACATGGCCACTGATTGAAGTTTCTCATTCCAACCTGATTCCTTGTGTTAAATTGACTCGATGTCTTCATGTTTCAATCAAGTTGCTCGATCAAAAAGGGCAAATGACTTTCGCTGCTGATAATAAAGACAACTGGCAGTTCTGTTTATTTACCTTATGTGTATTATACTCAGGTGGAATTTGTAATGTTGTAGTTGTGATTTGGTGATGTTTGCCTGTATTTCATGTTGTTTTTCGTCTACAGGTTAAACTCTGATCCTCAATCTTCTAGAGTCCAGAGCTGGAAACACAACTGCCATCATGAACAATGAACAGTTCCCTTCTGTACCGAACACGGACAAGCAAATGAACATCGTCAGTATCAAAGCCGTAGAAGATATTAGTTATGATCTTCAAGATTCTATAGTAAGTTTGTTTTTAAGTCTTAACTTTTTTACGATGGCCGGTATATGCAAGACAACACAGCAGTTGTCTTATAAACATTAGAGGTCTCTCTGAAAAAAAGATGACAGAATGTAAGCTTGTTTCCACTATGGAATAAACAATTAAAAAGATCAATGTTTTTCTCAGAATTGCGAGTTTATATCTCAAAATTGTGAGAAATAGTCAAAATTGTAAAGTATGAAAATGCAATTGCAAGAAAAAAGATAATTGAATTAAAGGAATTGTGAGATATAAAGTCAGAATTGCATGAAAAACATTGCAAGAATTGTGGGGTATTGTCATGGGTTGTGCGTCGTATTACTCTAAAAACGAGATGCGTGATGTAGAATGAATGATAAAGATACGTGTAATTACACACCAAGACCATACAACACTACAGACATCATTACACTGATGAAGCACTGAAGATACTTTGGGGATAAAATACACTGGGAATTATCCTTAACGAGACAATGAACAGGTGAGCACTAATCAGAAACCGTAGTAACAAAAAGTTCATGAGAATTAAGGCAAGACAGAAAATGATAATGAAACGGATCAAATTATAATCGTCTTAACCTGAAAAGTGCATCCTTGGCTGCAAACGTCCAACAGATGTGGGAGGGGGTTCCAGAGGACCATCCATGATGAAGGAAACTTGGAGCTGGACAAGACAATCCTTAATGAAGGACACTTGGAGATGGACAAGACAATCCTTGATGAAGGACACTTGGAGATGGACAGGACCATTCTTGATGAAGGACACTTGGAGCTGGACAGGACCATCCATGATGAAGGACACTTGGAGATGGACGGGACCATCCATGATGAAGGACACTTGGAGATGGACAGGACCATTCTTGATGAAGGACACTTGGAGCTGGACAGGACCATCCATGATGAAGGACACTTGGAGATGGACGGGACCATCCATGATGAAGGACACTTGGAGATGGACAGGACCATTCTTGATGAAGGACACTTGGAGCTGGATGGGACCAGTGGAGACTGTTGGTCTTGTATCATGGCATTATCCAGCTCATCACATAACAGTGGTTCAGCGGGGACTCTGCTTATATTATGAACCTCAGCGACGGGAGTGTGGGCGAGGCAAGACATGAAGATGTAAAGCTTAAATTGTGAGGGAAAGAGTTAGAATTGCAAGATAAAAATTAATTTCTTCTTTATTTTTTGAATCCATGGTGCAAACAAAGTTCTGCATTACAGAGGTTTTACAGTGTCCATGTTGACATAATTCTGAAAGTCCCCTGTCCATAGACTGACTTCTGACTAACAGTCCTGTGTGTGAGTGAGGGCATCTCGGAGGCTGATGGGTGGCTTTATAGTTGAGTCTAATATTAGCTCCTGGCTCCTCTCGCTCCTCTCAAGTAACAACAGGGATCAGTTGGTGACCTGTGTCTCAGTCTGAGGGCCAGAGAGAAACAGACAGACGGAGAACAGTGTTGAAGATTACAGGAGTGTGAGAACAGGCTCTCACTGGGATTGGGAGATGGATTTACCCGAGGAGGAAAGTGGCGTCTCTCCACCTCAGACTGCCTGCAAGCAAACACACTTCTTGAGGGACGTGATCTTTCACGGCAAATTTCAGGTGTGTGTGGCTTGTGTTCATGACTATTCAGGAAGTTTTTGGACCTTTACACCCCATATTTATAATGCATATGCAATATCTGCGATTAATGATGACTATTATTGGCTGCTTAATTGAGA
The DNA here is from genome assembly GCA_038021265.1 of Cyprinella venusta. Lineage (NCBI taxonomy): Eukaryota > Metazoa > Chordata > Actinopteri > Cypriniformes > Leuciscidae > Cyprinella > Cyprinella venusta. The sequence continues at coordinate 244,032 of CM075886.1, read as the reverse complement.
ATTTGATAAACGTAAATGACCGTATCAATAAGTACAGTAAATGAGCATGTGCTAGATCTATACGGGCCAATGCTTTTGCTCCTAAAATATGAGCGCACATCCCCATAAGATGAAGCGGGATGCCAGAGGAAATCGTACACCCCATAACACAGTCAGCAGTTGCTGGATCGGTTGCAGTCGCTCTACAAAAAAAGCTGACCTCATAAATTAGGACTTCAAAAAATATTTTCTATCTAGGATTACCGTCGCATTAGTGTTTGTGCTGAGCGCATTTTACAGGGAATGCTTCACAGCTAGTTACAGAAACCTGCTCACTGTACTATATTATAGATATATAACTTAGTTAGCATTGGTTTTTCCCATAGATGTAATAAGAGCCGGTAGTTGACAGTCTCAAGTTCAAGGTAACTGGTGTCGAACATGATTTAACAGTGTGTTAGCGGCTGCGTGTCCAACATGACTCAGATCCATTCATTACGGGAGCTGAACTACGATCTCCAGATCTCCAACACTGGGGCCGAACACGAGAACTTATGAAGCAGTACTGCATCTATAGTGGTAATAATTATGGCTTTCACTAACGGGAGTATTACTCAGAGATTAATGAATATGCACATAAGAGAGTTGTGCTCCTATATTCAAATATCATCATTGCATTGTGCAATATAACTCATGACTGCCATATTCTTCTGGATAGATGAGGAGGAGAGAATTATACAGTAATAATACAGAGTCACTGTATTATTAACCATTTATTATTATGTTTGTTTGTTTCTGTAAAATAATTCAGTCACTAATTTCACGTGAAATTATTTTCTTAATTGAGAATATGTTTATTTGGCAGATCAAGAACTGGCCTAAATAGAGTTTTTCCATGGATTTTGTTACGGTACCAGTCAAAAGTTTGGAATAATTCTGTTTTTAAAATGCTTCTGTAAGTAGTTTCCTCTGTAAGGGGTTAATTTGGTCAAATACAGTAATCGTGTGAAATGACACAATTTCAGATAAGTCAACCCGATCTCACGACCAAGTCGTACGAATTCGACGAATGATTAAAAAGTGGCTAATTCATAACAATTCATACGACCTCACTCGTACGAATTAGTACGATTTTGCTAAATCGCACATATTTTACGAATTGGCCAATTTGTATGAATTCGTACGAATGACCTACCCCTGACCCCGCCCCTAAACCTAACCGTCACGTGGGTTTAGACACACCGTACAAATTGGTATGAGTGAGGTTGTACGAATTAGACACTTTTTAATCATTCATCAAATTCGTACGAATTAAGTGTGAGATAGTGTTGGATAAGTCTATTTTCACATGATCCTTCAAAAATCATTCAATATGCTGATTAGCTGTTATTGGTGCTTAATTATTAATTATGATCAATGTTGAAAATAGCTTTTGCTGCTTCATATTTTACACTTAAATATTTTCAGAATTCAAAAGAACAGCATTTATTTGAAATAGAAAACTTTTGGTAAGAAATAATTAAGAATAAAAGTTATTGTTACAAATATATATATATATTGTCACAGTTTCCCGAAAAAAAAAAAAAAAATTTCACATTGAAAACAGTTATTTTTAAATTAATAATATAGAGCGCATATTTAAAATGAAATAAACATTTTTTTTACATCTTTACATCATTCCAATCATTTCACCGGTACACTCTTAGAAAAAAGGGTTCTATATATGTATCATAGGGTTCTTTACTCGACTCCAAAGGACATTTTATGCTAAAAAAGGTTCTATAGTGACAATAAAGAACCCGTTTGGCACAAAGGTTCTTTATAGGCTATTTTTCATTCATATATTACATTATTCTCCAATATTTTGTAGTTGTAATTAAATTATTGTTTGTTAAACTTAATATCACATTTTAATCATGCTGATTTTTGAAGGAGAAAATCTGAAATGGCACTCTTCGTGGTGTATTGATTAACTACATAAAATGATATAAATATATACATTTTCTAACCCCCATATCTTGAATTTTGATATAGAAAAGTTTAGGGGTTCCAAATACGTAGCGCTTTAGAACCTTTTAAGCTTCTATATAGAACCTTTCCTTCTAAGAGTGTAGTGTCGAGTTCTCATGAAGACATGCTTTTGTATTATTTGTCAGTTTCAACAGCAAAAATGAATGATTGTAATGTATATTGTGTCCCTGTTGCCTTTGAGCAAATAACATCTGGTTTAGTGGCATATAAGTGGTCTAATATTCATGTTTATTTCCTAACATTTTACCGGCTCTTCAACCACGCTTGTGTTTGTAAATACACACTCACACACTAGAGAGATTAAGTAACACTAACACACTGTATATCCGCTCTGAAACACTCAAAACACACTGATCACACGAGATTTGTCAACGTCCTTCAGTTTAATGATAACATTCCTGTCCGATGCTGTTCACGTCTGTCATTATTCGCCTTCTGCTAATCACATTTAAGAATGACAGTCAAAAGACTAAATCCACAGATAATGCCGAAGAAATGAAAACACTCTAGTCATCTGAGAAATCATTCTGACAGTCTTTCACTCTAAAAAATGCTGGGTTGTTTTAACCCAACTTTGGGTCAAATATGGACTAACCCAGCCGTTGGGTTACATTTTTACATTACATTTTTAACCCAACATTTCGGGTTTGTCCATATTTGACACAACGTTGGGTTAAAACAACCCAGCATTTTTTAGTGTGTAATAATGCACGTCTGAGAATGATGTAATGAACAAACACACACGTGAACACTTTCTGCTGACTCTCAACGTTCACTCTTTCTCTTCACTCCACGTCCACTGCGACGGGGCCTTTGGTTTGGTCAAGAATATGATAATGAGCCACGGTTTAGATTCGTCCCTCCGAGCGTTCCCGCCGAAGCCTTGAGGTCATGCCGAGCGCGTCCACAGCTTCTGCCTCCTCCTCATGCGCTGATCTGAGTTCAGGACAATGAGGAGATGCGGCGATCTTGACCTTTGACTGGCCACTGCCGTCACACACACACACACACACACTCACTCATGTTCTGGCCTCCTCTCTCCTCTCAGCTCCTGAAGTCTCTCACCCCGGAGGAGAACACTCGATGCCGGCAGGGTCTGTTCTTCCAGGACGGCCGGAGACGGGTGGACTACATCCTCACCTACCCCATCAAGAAGAGCAGCCGCGCCGGGGCGTCCCGCCTCCGAGACAACGCCTTCACACGCACCCTGAGACGGGGCCGGCCCGCCCCCCCAGCCGACCCCGAGCGGGGCCCCGACCCCAGCGCAGAGCACCACGAGCACCAGGACCGGGACAAGGCCCTGCGGCGGGCCGAGTTCGAGAGCAGCCTGCTGGAGATGGGGCTGGAGCTGGAGCGAGACGAGGAGGTACGTGTGTGTGTGTGTGTGTGTGTGTGTGTGTGTGTGTGTGTGTGTGTGCTCGTCCAGGCTTTTGTCTGCCGCAGGTTTGTTTAGTCGTTCGGCTGAGCTCAGCTGTTTCACTTCAGCTCAAAACACACAGCGCTGACGACTCGGACACACACACACACTCGCTCGGGGGTTCGCTGTGGTCAACCACACTCCTGGATGCTGATTGGCCAGTCCAGCCATGCTGACATATCAATATCACTCGCTCTGTGTGTACTGGAACACACACACACACACACACACACACACACACTTTTACTTACTGTTAACCAGTCTAATTAGCAGAACTAGGTGGACTTAAAGTCAATTAATTAAAGAGAAAACACTTTCATGACTGTTTCTGACCACACTTTATAATGATGTCAAATTTTACGCATTATTATGTATATTTTACATCATTATGTATTAATAATCGGTAACACTTTACAATACGTGTGCAGTAATAAGCAACTAATGCCCAGATAATACTGAATTAATGTGTAACTAATGATTATTTAAGCTATTTATTGATGATTACCACATTAGGAACTAATTAAGAGTCTGTAAGGTTGAATTAAATATGAATTAAATATGTAATTGTGAATTAATTCCATAATAACTCAATTTTTTAACTAATAGTGTCTGTGCACTGAGCTGTGTGCACCTGCTCTTCTGTTCTCTGTGAACTAGCACACGTTTATGAGAGCGAATGCCATTAAATGCAGAGTTTCATGGATTGGAGGATTGGCTAACGTAAGGATGATAGCAGCTGTTTGTTTTTTGGTCTTGGCTGTGAAACTCGGACATGGGATCTGCAGTCTATGTAGGGCTCATAGTAGTGCACACGCTGTGAGTGACGCACGTGTGTGTGTGAGAAACCCAATCTGACGCGCCTCGTTTCCTGATTCCAACACTCGTCTGTTGCTTTAACCCTCCGCTGCTCTTTATTTGGGACTCTCACTCATGTTCTCAACGCCCAGAAGTAACTGAACCGCTGAAATGTACTGTTACATTAAATGACATTACGTTTATATGACGAAGACTTGACAGTTAATTACTTTTGTGGAGTACACTAAACTGTTTATTTCATTTGTATCTTTTTTCTATTGTACTGTATGGTCCTGGACTGTTTCAACTCACTGCTGTTTGTTGACAGTGAACAGAGGAAGGGGTCAGGGGTCGTTTGGGGGTTAGATGAACGCATTGACTTGGAGGGTTTGCTTAAGTCTAGGGCCGCCCTGAATCAGACACTGGTGGGCGATCGGCACTCTAACTGCATTAAAAGCTCTATAAATATTTAATATGCTGATAGCATATTTAAATGTTTTAATAATGTCATGTTTATTTAGTTATTACAAAACCCTGCATTTGTTAATCTTTGTGTCATTGTGAATAGCCGGTCATTCAAAACGCACATTCAAGTTTCATGAAATGATTCTTGTTTTTTGTCAGATGTGACTTGGCATTCAATAAGTGAATCAGAGACAGATTTACTATCGTTTGAGAAAAACATGCGCATACTTACACATACAGTACAACAAATGAAGAGTTCAGATGCAAAAGCCTCTAAATGCCATTTGAAATTTTCTTCTAGAATGATCATTTTTATCAAGCTTGTATATTTAAGTTCAGTAATTTCACTTCAATGACAATTAATAGGTAATCTTCATTGCCATTTAAGTGAAATTACTGAAGTTAAATATACAAGCTTGATAAAAATGATCATTTTAGAAGAAAATTTCAAATGGCACTTAGAGGCTTTTGCATCTGAACTCTTCAAAAACTCTTAGGATTTGCAGACAGAAAGCAGAGAACAGCACTGGAAGCTCAAAAAGATCTTTATTAAAGGGATTGTTCACCCAAATAATGAAAATTAAGTCATTAATTACTCACACCCCCAGTGGGCTGTACCAACCCCGTAAGACCATGAATGAAGATATTTTTGATCAAATTTGAGAGCTGGATAACTGTGCTTGTTCCAGTGAGTTTCAGATTCAGTGTGTGTGTGCGTGTGTGTGTGTGTGTTTGCAGGGATGAGCCAGTGCTTGTTCCTGTGAGTTTCAGATTCAGTGTGTGTGTTTTCAGGGATTGCTGTAAGATCGGTTGTGTGTTTTCAGACCAAGACACCTGGAGTGGGCTTTGTGAAGATTCATGCTCCGTGGAGCGTGCTCTGTCGCGAGGCTGAGTTCATGAAACTGAAGATGCCTACCAAAAAAGTAAGGTTTGCCCAGCATGCCCAGCGTGAAGCAGAGATATGAGGAGTGACCACTGTGATGATTCTGTGCTCCTACTGTAGGTGTATGAGGTCAAACACAGCAGCGGCGTAATGGAAAAGATCAACACGTTCATCAGCAAAATCACAGATCCTCTTCATCCCAACCTAGAAGAGAACCGGACGCAGAAAGTGAAGCACCTCTCGTACCCGTTCTCCAGAGAAAAGCAGCATCTGTTAGTGTCCGCCTCCATTCTCAAGCACCAAACACTTCTGTTATACGTGCTGTTATAGACAGTCGGTGTGACTCCTTTCACAGGCCTGTCCTCAATGTGACAAGAATATAAAAAGGACAGAAATTCTGCTCTGTTTAGACCAAACTAGCCTTCAGTTTTGATGCAAACACAAGTATGTGTACAGACAAACACACAAACATGCATGAACACGAACACTAGAGGGTTTCAGTCTTCTGTCACGGGTTGTGTGGTAGAGACTCAACACACAAATAACACGAAGATGATTCGTTTCAGAAGCCGTCTTCCCCTGTCGCCTCTCTGCTGTCGCTATCATGCTTTTGTTTTTAGGACAGCGGCGTTGTTTCGAATGCCTCGCTCTTCATGCACCACATGCGGCTCTCGTCTGCACGAGGCGGACAGGCATTCTCAGTGCGTCGAGTGCCTGGGTCCCGTCCAGGGGATCCTCGGTCTGTGAGAGCATCTCGACGCTGTGGTCGCGGCTAGCTCTCCTTTTTGGATGGCAAACTGATTTTCCCCAGGAAAAAGCTTGTATTGTCAGTCCAACACCCCCCCTGTGTTAGGCGGCCCGTCCCAAACCCTAGCCACATGGGCCACCCAGATAGCAAACTGACATTGAATCAATGTGGAAACATGACATCGAAACAACGTCGATCTGACATTGTTTTGCTCATCGAATTAATGTTGAACCAACGTCAGACGCGTCATTCTTTAAAACTAACGAAAAATCAACTTGAAATCAACGTTGTTTCAACGTTAGGAAAGGCAAACCAATTGCATCGAGTTTCATTTAGCTTTGAAGAATGCCGTGTCTGACGTTGGTTCAACGTTAATTCGATGAGCAAAACAATTCCAGATCAACTATGTTTCGATGTCATGAGAGACGTCGTTTCCACGTTAATTCAATGTAAGTTTGCTGTCTGGGCATGGCCTGGCGAGCCACCCCCGCTGTGTCGATTTGGGTCATAGACACAATAGAATTTCAGGCATTTAAATGATGAGACTTATAGAGACTTCAGTGAGAACCAACGTGGGTCACGTGCTTCACTCCACAACACACAAATGGGGCGCTAGAGTCAGTCCCCGGGATGCAGCATTGGTGTTTTTATAGCCGCTATTTTCTAGTTCCGAAAAAAGATGGTTTTATCCAACCCATTTTAGATCTGAGAGATTTCAACAGAGCTCTCATGAGATGGCCATTCAAAATGCTGACCATAAAACAAATCTTTGCGCAAATTTAATTGCTTTTTATTTTGTACTGTGGATCTGAAAGACGCTTACATTCACATTCAAGTATCCCCCTGTCACAGGCCATTCTAGAGATTCGCCTTCGAGGGTCAGGTTTATCTGGACACAGTTCTGTCCTTCGGCCTGTCTTTAGCACCCCGCACGCTCACAAAGTGCATAGACGCAGCGCTCTCCCGCCTGAGGCTTCAAGTGGTGCGCTTGCTGAATTATCTTGATGATTGGCTGATTCTAGCCCAGTTACTCCACAGGTCTCTGATTCTGAACCATTTGCAAAGTCTGGGTCTCAGAATCAATATATCCAAGAGCAAACTGTGTCCCATCCAGAGTGTGATCTTCATGGGCACGGTTATTGACTCTATGACTATGAGACGCTTTCTATTCAACAGCTCGCAGCCTCATTAAGGGCAGGCGAATGCTCACGCCTGAAAAGGTTTCAGAGAGTTTTGGGTCTCATGGCAGCCATGTCGTCAGTACTCCATTTGGGACTACTGTTCATGCACCTGCTGCAACACTGGCTCAAGCACCGTTTGCCAGCCCGCTTGTGGCGGTCAGCCAGCCTATATGTCACGGTTAATTACGGTTATCTACGGGCACTGATTCCCCGGATGCCTCAGGACTGGTATCTCGAGGGTGTGAGTTAAATGTGATTTCCACTTGAAAGGTCGTTTTCACAGATGCCTCCAACCAGGGTTGGGCAGTGCTACACGAGAGAGAGCCTGTCTCCGGCCTCTGGTCAAGCGCGGAGCAGAGCTTACACATCAACTGCCTGGAAAAGAAAGCAGTTTGTCATTTCTGCCAAACATCAGGGGACCCCAGGTGTTAGTCCGGACGCTAATACATCTGTAGTGTCTTACATAAATCACCAGGGCGGCGTTAGGTCGGGCAGCTGTACGCTCTGGTGAGGGATCTCCTTATTTGGACACAAGCCAATCTCAGCTCCCTGAGAGCAGAACCTATCCCAGGCATCCTCAAAACGGGTGAGGATATGCTGTCACGGGGCAACACTTCCCTAGGCGAGGGGTCCCTGAATCCTCATGCGGTGCACCTGATGTGGAAAGTGTTTGGCGAGGCCGAAATCAACTAGCCTCGCGAGACCATCCTGATCTCGTGAGCTTTCAAGGTTTCACTCGCAGATCAGTCTGGACACTCTCCGTTAAAGAAAATTTGGGAGCAGTTCACCAAACGAACGTCCAATCAGTGTTGGGTTTGAGGCGGGTTGAGGTGTGACGCAACGAGAAGCGCGACAGTTCAGTCTAAAGAACATGACGGCTTCAGCGGATGAAACTAGCATCAGCGTGGCTATCGAGCAAGTTTTATCGGAATTACAGAGTATTTTTTCACTGAAAGAAGAGCAAAACACTGCTCTGGAGGCTTTTCTCAGAGGAAAAGATGTTTTTGCTCTTCTCCCGACTGGTTTCGGCAAGAGTTACGGTACGTCATATGCTTCGTTGATCTGATTGGTTGATTTGGCCCGTCTATCACCAACATAGGCCAATCAGCTAACCAGTATTTTCGCCTCTTACCAAAACTACTTCAACGGAAGGTTTCCAGATGGATATGCGGAGCAAATCCATCTGGCGGAGTCAGGTTAGAAATCAACCTCTTTGCCTCAAAGAACACCACTGATTGCACAGTGTACTTCTCGAAAAACAGGGATGCGTTGGCCCAACCACCCCGTTTATGCATCCCCCCCCCCCCAATGATACCCCAGGTTATCGAGTGGGTCAGGGAGAGCGGATGCCCCGTCCTCCTGGTAGCCCCCTCTGGGAATCCAGACTGTGGTTTCGGGAGCTGGTTCAGATAGTAGACAAAGTCCACTGAGGAAAGACCTCCTCACGCTGGCGGACGGGACGATATGGCATCCACGACCCGATGTATGGGCTCTCTGTGTGTGGCTCCTCAATAGGTACCTGGGGACCTTCCTGAGAAGGTCCTAAGCAGGATCAATGAAGCCAGAGCCCCTTCTACTAGGCGCCTGTATGCTTCTAGATGGTCAGTGTTTTCCAGCTAGTGTCTGGACAAACGTTTTGAACCTGTGTCATGCGAGGTACCAGTGGCGCTCTCCTTCTTACAAGAGCTGTTAGATGCGGACAGGACCCGGTCCGCGCTCAAAGTGTATGTGGCAGCCATCGCAAACTTTGCCGAAATTAAAGGTACTGGAACTGGAAGTGTTCTTTTAACTAAACTAAATTAAAATTAAAAAATGCGAAATGTGAAACTAAATCAATTCAAACTAAAAACCATCAATGAAACTAACTAAAACTAAACTGGAATCAATAGGGTAAATGAAAATGATGTTCAAATAAAGTGTAAAACTAAAGTGGACCTTCGTAGTGAAAGTGTTGCCTTATATTTCAGCAGTGCTAGTGCAGTTGAGATCTGTGTGAATGGACCTGAATGCATCAACGCAAAGCACGCATTGAAAAAACATAGTGACCTTTTATCTTTACAGGTTTGATTTATCCGACAGAGATTCCTTTTTCGACAGTAAAACAAGAGGCTCATTAGTAAGTATAAAGTATTGTCAGATGCATAGTATTAATGCCATATTTGATCATTAAATGTTTTGATAAGTGCATCGTTTTAGGTATGTGAAGTTTTGAAGCGAACCAAGTGCACAAAAGCCAAATTCAGCATGGGTGAGCTACTGCTTCGTCTATGCAGTTTGAAATCTATCCTCATTTTTTCTTTATAAATGAACAGCACCATGTTTCAGTGCTCCATTCACTTAGATGTGCATCATTGACAGCAAACGTGTAACTGACGGAACAATCCCTCTGACATGTTGTTCAGGAATCACCAGCCTGCTGGGCAGCGGCGTTTATCTGGCTGCGTATCCACTGCATGATGTGAGTGTCCAGCACTGTTCCTGTGGATCTGACACACAGTTAGATTGATTAATAGTTGCATTAGCACTGGAATGATCTGTAGGATGTGATGGATTATTCTCTTTACCGTCAGGGTGATGTTGAAGGGGAGAACGCTGAGCCTAATGACCGAAAGGTGAGTGTCAGTGCTGTGTGTGACCTCTGTGTGAATGGGGGAAAGGACTGAACAGTGTGATGTGATGGTGAAGACTGTGGTGAGAGTGAAGGCCGTGTTTCTGCCTGTATTTCAGCTGCTGTATGAAGAGTGGGCGAGCTACAGCGTCTTCTACAAGTACCAGCCCATCGGCTTGATCCGGTACATCTCAGACTCTCACAGCTCTCTCCGCGCTTCAGCTTCAATAGTAATCTCTCGCTTCTCTCGCAGGAAGTACTTCGGGGAGAAGATCGGCCTCTACTTTGCTTGGCTTGGGGTTTATACCCAGATGCTGATCCCTGCTTCCTTAGTGGGCGTCATTGTGTTCCTCTATGGATGCGTTACTGTCGATGATGACATTCCCAGGTCAGTGGTCAATCAAAACGCACGGCCAAATTCCAAATTACATGACCAAAAATGTTTAGGTAGGGTTATCATGCATAATTTCTAGTATCTAACCCTAACCGTTAATCTATAGTACTAAGTACATGTGGTTCCTTAATATTACTCAGTACTTATTTGAGTTTAGTACATTGTAACTATGTCTCCTAAATAAAGTGTAACCTTGGAATCTGATTATGTAATCAAGATTACATGTATATTGCTAAACAATTAATTTAGTCTATTTAGAAACCCAACACTTTTAAATAACTCAACAAAGGCAGAACCCAGCAGTCTGAGTAAAAAAATAAACCAGCAAATTTTAGAGTAAAGTTTCCACAAAACATTTCTGTCAAGTTCTATTTTAATAAATGGAAATGCTATTAAATCACGTCTCAGTGAAGCTCATGTCTTCAATGGGTTTCTCTCTTTGTGATGCCAGAAATACTGCTGGGTAATAAAGTCGAGCCCCCCATCCTGAGCTAAAGCCTCAAACTGCTCAAGAGGAAGTTCATACGCTGAGAAAGAGCATATAAAACCCAAACATCTGTCTGAAAGTCCCTCTGGAGTTTGTCTCTGTCAGGATATTATGACAGCCTGAAAAGAGCCTGCTGGAACTGATCCTGCATTTTTATCCAGAAACTACACCTAAAATAGTTTCATTTAAACTAATGTTGTGATAGTTTTTGCTCATGAGAGTGAAGGATAGAGTGGGAGTTGGACATTCTGTAACCTTGAACGGAATGAGATGAAATGTATTAAAGTACAGTATGTAATGAAGCAGAGGTAACAGTCTGAAGATGATCTGGATCAGGTGTACTCAAGCGCTTCTTCTGTGTGCAGTATGGAGATCTGTGACCAGCGCAGGAACATCACCATGTGTCCGCTGTGTGACCGCGTGTGCAGCTACTGGAACCAGAGCACGGCGTGTGGGACCGCCCGCGCCAGCCACCTGTTCGACAACCCCGCCACTGTCTTCTTCTCCATCTTCATGGCACTGTGGGGTGAGTTACCGAGAGCCTGAGATCCCATGAGCCTGAGAGCCTAAGACCCAGAGACTCTGTGATCCCGAGAGCCTGAGATCCTCAGATCCTTAGAGCATGCAGGCACTCACACAGCATAATCTCCAGTGTTAAATTATCACTCCTGGTGTACATAAACACTCACCTGAAGGATTATTAGGAGCACCTGTTCAATTTCTCATTAGTGCAAATATCTAATCAACCAATCACATGGCAGTGTCTTCAATGCGTTTAGGGGTGTGGTCCTGGTCAAGACAATCTCCTGAACTCCAAACTGAATGCCAGAATGGGAAAGAAAGGGGATTTAAGCAGTTTTGAGCGTGGCATGGTTGTTGGTGTCTGAGTATTTCACAATCTGCTCAGTTACTGGGATTTACACACACAACCATGTCTAGGGTTTACAAAGAATGGAGTGAAAAGGGAAAAACATCCAGTATGCGATGGCAGTCCTGTGGGCCAAAATGCCTTGTTGATGCGAGATCCCTAAACCCCGAGCTCCTGAGACCCAGAGATCCTCCATTCTGCTCCTCCATCAGTGCAGCCTTGTGTTTGATCCGATTATCAGCCTTTCCTCAAGCAATCATCAGCACACACACACTATAAAACCCGGGGAGACCTGTCGTTTCAGGTTGTAGCCCCCGCCTTGCCTTTGTTCCTCCGTGTGTCTGACTCCATCGATTACTTTAAAAGGCATCTTAAGACACTTTTATTCAGACAAGCATTTAGTTAACTGGGGTTTATTTTGGGCTTTTTAAATGTTGTCATTTTACTGATTGTATACTGTTTTATTCTGTGGTTGCACTTTGTAAAGCACTTTGTGATTTTTATCTGTGAAAAGTGCTCTATAAATAAACTTTACTTACTTGCTTACTTTACATCACACACACACACACACTCACTCACTCACACACACACACACACAGGAATGTATGTTGAATATTAGCTACAGTGGTCATGTTGTAGTAACTGTTAATCAGGCACAGTATATTGCCTTACAGGTGCCGTCTAGAGTTAGCTTACTTTAGTGAACTCCTCCTGTTAGTTGGGGGATCTGGAGCTGTAAGGAGTATGTGTGTGTGTGTGTGTGTGTGTGTGTGTGTGTGTGTGTGTCTATCTCTGAACGGCTCGGTCAGAGTAAACATCTCCCGTCTGGAGGGTTTTATCATGCGTGTGTGTACGGCTCTGCTCTGCTCAGTGTCGAGCGCTCAGGGATCTGGACAGGAAGTCGTGACTTGGGCTCGGTTCGCAGGGCAGGAGTTCACACACCAGATTTACTGCGCAGGAGACACACGACAGATGCTGCTCGTCCAACACACACACACACACACACACAGAGTATCAGCCGAGCATCGAGTGTCCTGCAGAAGTCTTCACTGTTGTATGGCTGGAAACTCACTGATGACTTTCTTTTGAATCCTCATCCGTGGATTCGACCAATACGGGGAAATATCTTCATTATGCACCATTAATCACCTCTATAATCCAAGCGTTAATATTTGATCAGTTCCTGCTACATTTAGAGCAGTTCCTCAGGTGTGTGATGAGTTCATTACCTGCTGTCAGTGTGATTAATGTGTGTGTGTGTGTGTGTGTTGCAGCGGCGTTCTTCATGGAGCACTGGAAGAGGAGACAGATGCGGCTCAACTATGAGTGGGATCTCACAGGCTTCGAGGACGAGGAGGTCTGATCACATGACCACACAGTCACATGATCACCACAGCTCATTTCTCTAGTGTCATTTAATGTTGTCATCCTCTTCTTCCCCGCTGTGTGTGTGTGTGTGTGTGTGTGTAGGAAGCACTGAAGGTTTGAACATATTTTAATCTCTGACTGTATTCTCTTTATCCACGACTCACTGCTTTCCTCTCGAGTCTTTCACAGGGTTTCTAGCATGCGGACACTCACCTGAAGACATACATCTCTCTCTCTCTCTCTCTCTTTCTTTCCTTCTTTCTTTCTGTCTTTTCTTGTTTTCGAGTCAGTTTTGTCATATATATATTTGTTTACGTCAGGATCACCCGCGAGCTGAATATGAATTCAGAGTCATGCAGAAATCTCTGAGGACAGACCACTCATCCCAGAAGGTGATTTCCTGATGAATATGTTTGCGATGCTCTATAGTATTTCTGTGCAGCTGCTTTGAAACAGTATGAATTGCCAAAACGAACAGTGATATTTGCAGTAGACTGTGATATTTGCAATATTTTACAGTTCATCTTTTATTTAAATTATTTAATGGTTATCGGTTTTGTTTAAATATTCATGACCATGGAATTACTAGGTTAAAATTAGATCCCTAACCTTGCCAACACTAAAAATACCGCTCTCTGATGTGAACACTGAAGGACATGACCCTCTCCCTCAGTGTTTCGGGCTTATTGTCCAGTACATCAAGAAAACTACTGAACACATTGAGTCTTGATCATGAAAAATGTATCAAAATGAAGTGAGTTTTGCTGAAGCCAAGAAAAAACATCTGCCAATGTGGTTAGAGAAATAAACTTAATTCAATCGGAAAACTAGTTATTTTTCTGACCCCATTGGTGGATATTATATTTGTTCTTTAAGCACAGTCACTCAATTTTGATGATTTTATTTTCCGTAAACTACACTTAATACCTGAACCCTTTGTAATATCCCAGTAAATATATCTTGATTTAAGAGTGTTCAGATATTTGTGCTGAAAAGCTTGTTCTTTTTTTTCTTTAGCCAGAGAAAGAGAAGCTGACATGTAAAGACCGATTCCCTGCGTACATGACAAACCTCATCATGATGCTTTTAATGGTAAGGCTTGTGTTTCATATGAAGTCATACATCCGCCCACACCTCCGGGTAACACTTTACCATAAAGTCTAATTTGTTAACATTAGTTCATGCGTTAGCTAACAGCATTTCTTAACCTTCATTTTAGTAATAGAGATGCCGTGACTTAAAGGGGTTCTATTGTGCCTCGGTTCTAGAATATGTTTTCATGCTTGATTGTCCAAAAAACACATTATTTTTTACATATTTATATTATTACAGCTCCCCTCTACCCAGTCTGGCTCAAACACCCTGATTTCGGCGAAGTCCAAATGTGCTGTGATTGGTTAGTTGGCCCAGTGTGTTCAGGAAATGTCCCGCCCCTTCAGAACCGCGAGCTCTAGTCAGCTGTAAATATTAATGATGGCGTCAATTTCAAACCAATTCGAGCCCGATTCAGACCCTGACAATGTTAGCCAGCACGAGGACCGAGCAGAACGCATTTAAAGGAGGATCACTTGGCTGATCATTTACTCATCCCCATGTCATCCGAGATGTCCACATCATTCTGTCTTCAGTCAAAAAGAAATTAAGGTTTTTGACGAAAACATTCCAGGATTTTTCTCCATATAATGGACTTCAATGGGGACCAAACGGTTCAATGACATGGGGGTGAGTAAATTAGCAAAAATTAGCAAAAAAACATTTTTAAAAGTGAACTAATCCTTTAATTCAGACTTTGCAAGCAATGATTTCACAGGACACTTCAGACTGGTATGTTTTTTTTAATTTTCTTATACGTTATTGATACAATATTGTCCACCAGTTGATTGTGATATTTGTTGGAAAACTAAGGTAATACAAACAGAAATCAATCACTAATCCATGTTTAAAGTAGAGGTGAACCGTCTCACAAATGCGAGAGCTCACAAAAGAAAACAAGCAGTTCTCCATAAATGTGCAATTCCATGTAAACTTTAGGATTGTGTTTAAAATAAATCTTAACCTTTCTTAAGTTAGAAAGGTCAAACAAGTGAGTTTGTGTAAAAAACTGTCTTCACTGTCTTCTCTAATGCAACTCAACCAACAGCAACATTACACACTAGCTAAAGCTGAAAAAGTGGAAATCACAATAGGACCCCTTTAAGGTTTGTTCACGTTCATTTACTAATGTTGACACGATTCTTGATTTTAACAGAAATATTTGATTTTGTATTAGTAAATGTTGAAATTAGCATTGTATTGGTGAATAAATGGTGTTAATTGTTCATGTTAATATAAATATCTAATGCTAATAAATGAAAGCTTAATGTAACGTGTTACCCACATTTGAACATCAATATTCATATTCAATCCTGCATGTGAATATGGATATTTGGCAGACATCATGATTCCATGTAACCCTGTGATGCATGGTGTCCACTAGAGATCTTAACAAACCATTTTAACCATCCAGACCACCACGGGTGATGACCGCTGACCCTTGCCCATCACTCTATATGACTGTCCTCTTTATAGGTCGTTGTGTTCTTTATTTATGACTACATAAATTCAGCATGGCTGACCAAAGTGATGAAGCATCAACTGCCTCTGGAATATCAGCTTCTGTCTTTTATTCCAGGAGATCCCGACAGGTAATAACACACTTTTCAAAAGAATGAGATCTAAGGAAAACTTGCTATTATTAATGCATTTGTTGCCATTCACCAAAATACATCTGTCATAGTGGGCACCATGCATCATGTACATCTGTTCACTGGGCATTTACCATATACACAGTTCTATCATTCGACATTTTGTGGTCAGAAATGAAGACTTTTATTCAGAAAGGACAAATGTCAAAAATGTTAAAGACATACGGTTATGACTGTAACCCTGGTTCCCTGAGAAGAGGACCGATACGCTGCGTCTGGGCATTGGCGCTGTGGGAAGGGGATCAGTGTGACTGGTGTCTGAGGCACTAAACAAACAGCATTAATCATTGGCACACGGCAGTCCAAGACGTCACGAGGAGATGTGCAGACAGGTGCCATAGACAGCATCTCATTCCCTTCTCAGGGGACCAACGTTACAGTCGTAACTTGAGGCGTTCCCTTTCAAAGTGGACCCTCAACGCTGCGTCTCCGTATTGCCGCTATGGGGATCCAATACCCTCTCCCCCGTGCTGAGGGAACGCCTGCCTCACTATACTGGAATATGCACAAATATAGTGGTATAGAAAACATTACCTGGGTTTCCATCCAAACGTGAAGCAAATCTTTTCCCAAGTTTGGAACAAAAAAAGGCCAAGCTCCCCAATGCTAGAAAAGATTCCCAGGTTCTTTGCTCTACATCAAGGGATGCCCGGGCTGATATAGTTCCCTCTCTTGTGGGACTGGCCTCAGCCGTATACAGCCCCGAAGGAGAAAATACCCCGCATTGCCTCAGGTACATCAGGCATTTCTCACCAGTGTTTGAGAAGGCTCTTTGGGAGAATCCTACACTCTTAGAAGAAAAAGTTCTATATAGAACCTTAAAAGGTTCTAAAGCGCTACGTATTTGGAACCCCTATAATTTTCTATAAGAAATTCAAGATATGGGGTTAGAAAATGTATATAATTTATATCATTTTATGTAGTTAATCAATATACCACGAAGAGTGCCATTTCTGATTTTTTTCCTCCTCCAAAAATCAGCATGATTAAAATGTGATATTAAGTTTAACAAACAATAATTTAATTACAACTACAAAATATTGGAAAATAATGTAATATATGAATGAAAAATAGCCTATAAAGAACCTTTGTGCCAAACGGGTTCTTTATTGTCATTATAGAACCTTTTTTAGCATAAAATGTCATTTGGAGTTGAGTAAAGAACCCTATGATACATATATAGAACCCTTTTTTCTAAGAGTGTACCGAAGGAGAGCTTCTACACTCCTTAGTACTAAGTTGTGAGTTTTTACTGTATTTCTGATCAAATAAATACAGACATGGTAAGCACTAAATGCTTTTTGACAAACAGTTAAAAACCCAAACATTGGAATGGTAGTGTCTGTCAATATTTGTTGCCCACTGAAATCATCTTAATTCTTTTCCTACATTGTTTATTCACACTCATCCATGTACCCGAGGTGATCCGGATTCCAGATAGTCTTCCAACTAGTTTGCTTTAAATCAGGTTCCAGCTGTCTATTGAAAGTCTTTGATAATTATTGCTGATATGAACCTCCACAAAATGAACAGTTGTTTTCTTATCCTCAGTTGTGTCGTACTGTTAGTTTCGGCTGTTGCTGTTTTGATCATGCAGTCATACATTCTCCAGCAGAATACCCAGGCTCCTTCTGTTATCTCAAACTTGCAACAAAAGCAAAACACTGGCCCAGAATCACGACCGTACGGTCAAACGCGGAAGCTTTTGAGACATCCTAAATATACACATGAACAGAAATAGTTCAGTATAGTTCAGAGTCGAGGACTGGGCCAAAACGCCTCCAGCTTCTCAATCTGATGGGCAGCTACACCGAGAGTCTTGGCTAAAACTGGTAAAACATTTGATTAAAAAAATAATAATTTAAATAAAATGACAAAAGCACAGAATAGATTCATAGTAACTTTGTGAGAAGCAAATCAATAATTTGTAAATACACAACACCATCAATTATTAATGTAATATACTGTTTATTTTAAGGTGTACTCGTTACAATTCGTTGAAATTGAAGTACTGAGTAATAATAATCAACAACAAGAGCTTGTTACAGGTTTAGGGCTAGTTGCATGTAATTGTGCATACTTTACTGTAATTGCTATAGTAAGTACTTAATCTTACTTTCATCGTCATATCATGACTTCACTTTTATCTATTTATTTAATGCTGGTGTTCCTCTGGTTGTGCTTTCAGTTGTGTACTCATACTCACTTCATTTCAGATAAAACACATGACGTATGTGCTTGAAAACACGCGGACTGAAGTGCATCCTCACTGTTTTGCAGATCGGTGTGACGTTTGCTATTGTGTTCGGTGTGATTTTATACCGGATCTCCACCAAAGCCGCTCTCGCCATGAGCTCGAACCCCATGACCCGCTCCAACGTCAGGCTGACGGTCAAAACCACCGCCGCCATCATCAACCTGGTGGTGATCCTCATCCTGGATGAAGTGTACGGGGCCGTGGCGCGCTGGCTCACTGTCCTCGGTCGGTCGCTTCGTCTAGCTCTGCTCAAAGGACAACTCCGGCGCAAAATGAACCTGTGGTCTAATAACACATCGGTTCCTAGTCGGCCGTTCTCGGAGATTTGTTTCATGATAATCGAATGTAAAGAGTTTCATCTCTAAAAACTGTTTAGCGTATACGCTAGTATATGGGGGCATATAATAAGTAAAGAGAAATCGCTAGTTTATACCACTAACAAGGCTCAAAATGGCCCCTATTTAGAGATAAAACTCTTTACATTTGATTATCATGAAAACAAATCCCAGGGAACGGTTGACTAGATACCGATGTGTTATTAGGCCAAAGGTTCATATTGCGCCGGAGTTCTCCTTTAATGCCAACGAGTGCTGACATCTGACTTCTGTTGCTCATGTGTGAAACATAAAACACAAGGGTTACGTCAATCATGTGTCTTGTGTTGGTCTTCCCAGAGGTTCCTAAAACAGACAAGAGCTTTGAAGAAAGGTTGATCTTCAAAACCTTCATCCTGAAGTTTGTGAATGCGTTCACTCCCATCATATACATCGCATTTTTCAGAGGCAGGTGGGTATTCAATATCCTCTGTGGATGCTTGTTTCAGCCACAAAATAAAAATAAAAAAGTCAGTTTCAACTTTTTATCTCACAATTCTGACTCATAAAGAATAAAAAATCAGAATTGCGATATAAACGTATTAAACTGGGATATAAAATTGGAATTGCAAGGAAAATTTCAGAATTGTGAGATATAGTCATAATTGTGGGATATAAATTTGCAATTGCAAGAAGAAAAAAAAATCAGAATTGCAAGAAATTTAGTCAAAATTGTGATATATAATTTTGAAATTGCGAGAAAAAAGCCAGACTTGTGAGAAATAAACTGTATGATAAAAAGTCACAAATAACCTTATTAATTTTTTTATTCTGCTGCGGAGACAAGCCTCCATAATTCCCAGAGCAGTTTTATCTCGCTCTTCTTTCTGCGCGTGCGTTTGTCTGTTGATTTACGGTTTATTGAAGACGCGTGCCGCATGCGAGTGTGTTGATGCTGACAGCTGTGTGTCCGCACAGGCTCGGTGGGCGTCCAGGCAGTTATCTCTACGTGTTCGAGTCCTATCGCATGGAGGAGGTATGAGTCATGAACACACACACACACACTGACTGAAATCACCTGACTGACGGCTGTTTCGACGTGTTTGATCAGTGCGCTCACGGCGGATGCCTCATGGAGCTCTGCATTCAGCTCAGCATCACAATGCTCGGGAAACAGCTCATCCAGAACAACCTGTTCGAGATCGGCATCCCGTGAGTACAGCGAGCACACACGCTTAGACAGGCTTTACGGACATGCTGAACAGCTTGCATTGCCATGGTTTGGGTTTGTATGTGCTTTATTGCAGTAAACTGAAGAAGCTGATCAGATACATTAAATCCAAGAGACGCTCTTTCCAGGAAGAGGAATATGAGAAGAAGTTACAGCGCTACGAGACGGATCATTTCCTGGAGCCCTTCGCTGGCCTCACGCCCGAGTACATGGAGATGAGTGAGTGTCTTACACGCTCACAAGACAAAAACCACGGCTCTTTTTTCGTGTGTATTTCATAGGAACAGACTGGTGCAGTTCTTTTCTCAATTCCCATTAAGAACTGGTCAAGCTAAGTCCAGAAAACTGGCTCGTGAGCTGTAATAAAGCTTCGGCTGTATAGCAGTATGAAGACGGCTTGTTTCTTATATTACTGCAGTAATTATTACTGTTCCATTCCTGCAGTAATCCAGTTTGGCTTTGTGACTCTGTTTGTGGCATCTTTCCCGCTGGCGCCTCTCTTTGCCCTCCTCAACAACATCATTGAAATACGTCTGGATGCCAAGAAGTTTGTGGCAGAACTCCGAAGACCAGATGCGGCCAGAAGCAAAGACATCGGTCTGTACTCGTACACCTCTCACGATCATTCAAGAAATCTTATATTATCAGTTTAAGCTCTGTGATGAGCATCCATGGCATCTCTGTCCACTTTCTTAAGACATTTGAACTTGTCCTCCAGTTTGGACTGTTTCTAGATTGTATTATTGAGCTGGAATATTCCTGCAGATCTTTACATAATATCAGTAGCTCCATTGGCTGTGTTATAAGAGGTCCTGATGCACTGATGTACAACACATGATGTCTTTACAGGAATCTGGTATAATATTCTCAGAGGAGTCGCAAAAGTGGCTGTTATTGTCAATGTAAGTCTGTCTGTGTTATTTGGTCCTTCTAATGCTAGCGGATCACATTTACCTGTGAACGCCTAAACTTGAATTACTTCTGTCCTGGCACCAGTCAAATTTACATGTCAACTTTAAAATTTCTCAGTCATTAAGACTGAGTTCGATGTTGCATTCAAGACTTTAATCATAAAATAAACTGATGAAAGTAAAGGCTGCAGCGCCTCACGGACGACCGCTGGCCACAGAAACCAAACACAAGATAAGTTCAGGCCTGTTCCTCTCTCTCTCTTCACTGTCGTCGCTCCTCCGTGAGAGATGTGAGGCGGGTGCGTCTCACAGGAGTCGCTCATTACCACTCACGCCACTCGCCACAAAGACCTTTGCATGAGAACTGTTCCTCATGGAGACGTCTGTAAAATATAAATCAGCATACACCTGTGTTTCTGTGTGCTGTGTCCCATGAACCTGGGAACACGCTGCCCACATACACTAAATGACGGTTATTGCTTATTTTAACAATAGTGAAATAATATCCTCTGTATTTTCATTTTTATTTAAATACCCTATTTAAAAGTTGGAAAGAAACCGGTTTTCTGCATAGCATTTTATCCCTCAAAACGATGGAAATCGCTTTTTTAAAAAAATGTGGAAATTAGTAGAATTAGTAGAACTTTGAAAAGTTTGTTCTTTTTGTTGTTAACAGCTCTCGCTCACTGTAGTGGATCAGTGCTGCAATATTATTTTTTTAAACAGTAATACGTCATGTCACCATTTTAAAGCCACATCACCACGAAGAGCAACAGTTACCGCACGATGCTCTGCAGTGGACAGAAAGATTTACAAAATGACTTCAGTATTGATCCTCTCTTATAATCTCAGAGATGTGGATTTGGACGGCAGTTAAATCCCCTGAAGCCCTTGGAGTTCAACTTTAATTCCACCAGGAATTTTTACTAGAAAAAAAACACTAACATTCTGGTTTCGGAAAGCAATAAAATCACAGACTGAGCCCTGTAAACGTTGAAATCACGTTATGTCCCCATGTGAAACAAGTACAATCCAAATAGGGCAACAGTATTGACAGACTAAAGAACCCTTTACAGCAGTGGTCTCAAACTCCGCTTCTGGAGACTCAGCTCATGTGTCTGGAAGTTCCCGTTCGAGGAAACCCACGCTGCGTCACTGTAGCCTCGCTGTGGGAGCGTCTCTTCTGCGACTGCGTCCTGAAGTATGGTGGGATGTCTCAGGTGGGGGGACATCATAACCAAGAAGCTATAAAGAGTGCCTTGACCAAACAATATTAGCTGCTACATCCCAATTCGCCATCTTATACTATTCACTGAAAGTATATTTTTGAGAAGAAAAAGTAATACTTTTGAGTGTGAAACAGAAGAGTATGCAAGCTTTGGGACATACTACTTGCTCATAAGTGAGTCTTTAAAGGACGCTCTGTCGCTTAGCTTAAACTGCCCTGTCAATCATCTTGCCACAGTTAAAATCATCCACATTCAATTAAATTTAATTTCATACTATTTTGGACAGAGATGTAGTTGCACGTTGATCTGCCAGCAGTTTAAATAGTCAGCAGCCATATCACCCTGTAGACCGAGACTGGTTGCCCACTGAAGCTAAGCGGGGCTGAGCCTGGTTAGTACCTGGATGGGAGACCTTCTGAAAGCCAGGTTGCTGCTGGAAGAGGTGTTAGTGAGGCCAGCAGGGGGTGCTCACCCTGTGGTCTGTGTGGGTCCTAACGCCCCAGTATAGTAATGGGGATACTATACTTTCAAAGAGCACCGTCCTTCGGATGAGACGTTAAACCGAGGTCCTGACTCTCTGTGGTCATTAAAAAACCCAGGATGTCTTTTGAAAGAGTAAGGGTGTAACCCCGGCATCCTGGCCAAATTTACCCAGTGGCCTCTGTCCATCATGGCCTCCTAATCATCCCCATATATACTAATTGGCTTCATCACTGTCTCCTCTCCACCAGTAAGCTGGTGTGTGGTGATGGTTCTGGCGCACTATGGCTGCCGTCGCATCATCCAGGTGAATGCTGCACACTGGTGGTGGTTGAGGAGATTTCCCCCTCTATGTAAAGCGCTTTGAGTGCCGAGAAAAGCGCTATATAAATGTAACGAATTATTATTATTTATTATTAAATGGTGTATTCCTCCCTGCCCTCACAAAAAAGATGTAAGTTGTGTAACAAGTAGCTCATTCTCAGACCTAATGTTCCTCCTCGACGGATTCAGGCGGGGGTTTAATCCTTCAACCCCTCCAGAGCTGGAAGCTGTGTGTTTGGCCAACTGATTCTTCACTTCAGAGCTCCCTCCATGAGGAAACTTTATTCGCTGTAGTGGAGAGTGTTCGCTTCATGGTGCAAGAATCATCAGCTGGACGATTGGTGCCCAGATCCTGCAGGAACAGTTCTCCGCGGGGTTATCCCCGTCCACCTTAAAGGTCTATATCAGGGTTCCCCAAACTCAGTCCTGGAGGGCCACTGTCCAACCCTGATCAAACACACCTGAGTGAGCTAATCAAGGTCTTAAGAATCTCTAGAAACTCACAGGTAGGTGTGTTTGGTTTGGGTTGACCGACTTTGGGGAACCCTGGTCTACATGGACGCCATAGCTGCTTGCCACTTTGGATGATGGGTCTTTGGGGAGGAATCGGCTGGTGAAACGCTTCCTCTGTGGTGTCCTGAGGATGAAGCCTGCAGTCTGCGCGAGGGCAGAAATCTGGCCGTTGAATTGGAAGGTCTCTTTTTGGGTTCCCTTGACCCCTTGCAGATGGCTCTAGTCAAGTTTCTGACCCTTAAAATTGTGTTTGTTGTAGCCATTACTTCTCTGAATGAGTAGGAGATGTCCAGGCTCTTTCAGTTGCACCGTCATACCTAGAGTTTGCACCAGGAATGGTGAAGGCGTTCTTACACCCGAGACTGGGCTATGTGCCCAAGGTACCAACTATTGTGCTACTTCCTATAGTTCTGCAGGCTTTCTGTCCGCTTGGAAGGAAAGGGGAGCAAAAATTCTCTCATTATTGAATTGAGCTCTCTTTTGTGCCTTGAGCCTGAATATTTAAATTGGCAAGGTTTAAAAATACGTACAAATGATACACTTTCGTGATGCAGCACTGGATCAACTGTCCTGAGTGACCCTTACGCTGGCCCTGGGTCAGCAGTCCTCCTCACCGAGAGCTGGTTAAAGCCAAACTCTGCAGGACACTGGCCCTCCAGGAACTGAGTTTGAGACCACTGCAGTTTACAGTTTGGATTCCCACTGAGATGATCAGTGATTTTAACCATAATATTGAATTAACCATACTCTTATGGAGTTAGTGCCGATGAAAACTAAAATTGTAGCACTAGGACTAAGAACATTGGAGGTAAAATTTGTAGTGTTGTTGTGGCACACTCATCCGATCCAGAGATATACCCCGACAAATGCAACTTTACTGTAATTTTCCATATTTCACTTTAACCTTCTATCTGACTAAAACTTTTAAGTGGATGTGCAACATTATAAACAAAAGTTACTCCACAAATACTCTAGATGTCACATTACAACAGTTTATGTTTGCACTGTTCCTGTCTTTGGCAAGTCAAAAATGACCACGAGTCAAGTTAAGGTTGTGAAATTGTTCAGAAGAAGTAAAACTCATAACATGTCGAATCTTCTAAGAAACTGTCATCTCTCCTGCAGGCATTTGTGATCTCCATCACGTCAGACTTCATTCCCAGGCTGGTCTATCAGTACATGTACAGCCCAGACGGCTCGATGCACGGCTTTGTCAACCACACGTTGTCTTACTTTAATGTCAGTCACTTCCAGAACGGCACCGCCCCGTTGGAGCCGTTCCACCTGGGCTTCCGCGTGGAGATCTGCAGGTATGAAGCGCATCAGAACAGCTCCATTACCACCCTACACACACGTGTAATGACATTCTCCTGCAGGTATAAAGACTACAGAGAGCCTCCGTGGTCTCCGACGCCGTACGAGATCTCCAAGGAGTTCTGGGCTGTGTTGGCCGCCAGACTAGCGTTTGTCATCGTCTTTCAGGTGAGTGTCTAATGTCTAAAGGCTCATCTGAGTAAGGCTCTCAGTGTAAGGGCAGTGCAATCAGTCGCTCAGAAATCAAGTGTGTACAGAACACCAGTTAAAATCATGCTAAGCTCTGGTGATTTATTTGTGCAGAACGTGGTGATGTTGATGAGCGATGTTGTGGACTGGATAATCCCAGATATTCCCAAAGACATCAGTTTACAGATCCATAAGGAGAAGATCCTCATGATGGATCTGTTCATGAAGGAGGAGCAGGGAAAGACACGGACCGAGGACAGCGTGACGAGTGAGGAGATGCGTCACGGTCCTCTAACGCGCTCGCGCTCCATATCACACACACCCTGCCAGACCTACTGACGTCAGCAGCCTCAGAGTTCCTGTCCTTACATTCCCCTGACGAAGACGTGCCGCTGGGTCTAAAGGAAAGCCTCTCAGCCTCCAGTGCACACTGCCTTTGCCTTCATATTGTACAGTTCTGCACACTGATCAATGTTCAACGCTTATTTCTCACTTTCATTTCCCTTAGTTGTTGTCTTTCAAAAGATGTGCCACAGCCACCAAGAACTTTACTGATGACGAAATCCAGCTAAAGCCCAGAACACACCAAGCCGACGCCAACGAACTAGCGCTGATGAAAGCCAACTGTGTTGTCGCCTCTCGTGAGGTAAAAAGCTGCACTTGAACACACCGAGAGAACTACAGCCGACTGTCAGCTATAATGTGCGTTCTGCGCCTGCGTATAATGAGCTAACTGTCTATTTCTGCAGATATATTAGTCTATATTCGTCATTCAGAAAGGAAAACCGACGCTACTGGCTGCAGATACACATAACGTAAACAAAGTACCGCGTGCTTACCGTTCTGAATATCAATCCTGCTGAACACTTTCTTTATTCCACTCCACTCATGTTAATATTGAAATATTCGCCAAGGAACACTCAGGTAAGAAGACGTAACATAAGAACAGCCTTCTAGCTTTACCATTTTGACTTCTTTGCTTGCTGTTTTGCTCTATTCTCGTGGACTGACTCTTTCACTAAGCTGAACAGCCAATCAGAGTTCTCTCTTTCCCCTACGGCCCGACGCCAATTCAACATGTCGAATCGGGCGAAATAAACCCGACGAGGACTATTCTCAGCCAACGGCACGAAACCGTGCGTATCACACCGAGGAAACTTAGTTGGCCGACGCACAAAATCTGCCAGACGGCCGACCGTCGGCTTGGTGTGTTCAGGGCTGAACAAAACATGTCCTAAGAACGTTTTGCTAACGTTCCCATTAGGCTATGAAAACGTTATTTGGTATGTTCTCTCAACATTCGAAACGTACAGTTTTTTTTAAATGTTTCAAAAACGTTTTTTCTTGGTTATGTGAATGTTAAGGAAACGCTCCATCGTATCATTCTGCAAACGTTATGGCGACGTTACTTTTGAAAGTTCTCTGGACGTTCTGAAACAAGTAACATTTCAAAAAACGTTAGACGAATGTCCATCGAAAATGTTTTTGTGCGAATGCTTTAAGAACGTTATTAAAGACCAGCTAACTTTGAATGGACGTTCTATTAACGTTACTGGAAGTTGCCCCAACATTAGACAAAGTTCTGAGAACTAGAAAAGTGCCTGAAACATATTCTATGCCAGTATGCGAACGAAAACATCTCTGGATACGTGAGTTTGAGTTCATGCTCATTCATAATGTAGCCGGTTCTCAGCGTAAAGCAGTTTACCTGCCTGTAATGTTGGAGTAGCCTAACCTAACATTTTAACTCGATCACCCCTTTGAGTCCCATAGGCTTTTATTACCGTAGATTGATAGCAAGATTAAATGTTACCGTAGGTACGGTACGAAACCACACGCTGGCAATGCGTTGGCCAAGCATTCACGTTTACATCCCCGAGTATGTTTCTAGCCTATGAACAATCTATACAAACCATCACATTAGAACAAATTGAACTGTGTTTATATATTGATAAAATGCTCTGAATGATTAAAAACCTCAACTGAATGAATTTACTATTTTGACCATAAAAAGGGCTGCTAGATGTTTTTATTGAAACGTGATATTTAATATGGTTTATTTCAACCCTTAAGGTTCTGGTTGTTTTGTTTGCAGTTTTATGTGACTGAAAATATCTCCCACCCTTAATTTATAACAAAGCCTAAATATGGGAGAAATGGGAAGGATCTTTAGACAAGGACCTATAGGAACTTGATTCATTTAATGGACATTTCAATTATTAGAACAAAATGTAATCAGAGGTCACGATGCAAGTCTGAGGTCACGATTAAGTTTAAATTAAAATTATTTATATTCGTTTTTGAAATTTTGAAACGTTCAAACTTCTTTTAAGTGGACGGCCGTTGGTGATCTTCTGTATGTGAGCCTTTAATTCTTTTCATCTAATGTACCTTGATATTTCATGTTTTCACATTCATTGTATGATGGTACGTTAAGTCTTTTGTACATTTGACGCTTTTCATATTTAATGGTGCTTGATAGGGTATTCATTATCTGTGCATTGGGCAAGCTTTAACTTTGTGGAACATTAGTCACATTTTGTTCAGAGTGTCACGGACTTGAAAACCACAAATTCCATGATAAGTCCAGTAATGTTTAGTTTTTATACAGAATCATTAAAAAACAAACAAAAAACTGTTAGATTTCTAAAGCATCTGTATACTGTCCTGAGATTGATCAAAAGTGACTTTTTGCACCGGATGGATTGTACACTAAAAGCAAACTCAGCTCAGCCTCACGAAGAACCATACAACGTCACAAACGAACTTTCAAGCTCCAAAGATAAACCATTTCTGTGCTGTTATATTATGTTTTTATGGTCTTAAATATCAAGCAGAACAATCATTTTGTTTTTTTAAGTATGATGTTTACTATTTACTGCCTTACATGTCTACTAAATGACTGCATATACATGCTATCTTCAGTTTTCTTGCCTTGAACCAGAAACACAATGTTCTTTAGTGATTTGTGTTGCTGTGTACTGTAATGTAACACTAAACAGAAATAAAGTCTACTTCAGTTGTCAATGTTGTATTGCTGACGTCTGCACCATTCAGCATAGCAGTTTTTGTTAATTTAGTTGTAATTATATCATTTATTTTAGTGTACTGTTGGTGGATGTATTTGGGGTTGTAATATCAGATTAATCCATATTCTGGACAGCAGCAATTTTGTTTAAATATTTTCTAAGACTAATCATATCATTTTTGATTTAATAAGGATGTCTGTAATTAATTTTAAATGTCATTCATTAATTAAACAAACACAAAAAGAGATTCAGGTGACATATTCAGTCAATTCTTTCAGTGAACGATTTATCAGACTGATTCAGACAGGTAAATCATGAGTTTGTGGGTCTTTGAATGATTCAATAAAAGAGGTGGCGTATTAGAGTCAGTAGTCACACGTAGCTATATCTGGATGGTTGTTTTTACGTAAAAAACGGTGATGTGATATAAAACAGTTTAATGTGTTAAAGGTAATGAATGTGTCCCTTCTCCATTAGGTGGTGTCCAAGTGCTTGCTATAGTTGATGTAGGAGCATTAATTGTTTTCTATTTATTATTGGTTATTCACAGTCACGTGGGCTCAGGTGATCACTTCCGTTTTTTCTTTATTATTTCCTTTGTTGAATTGTTTGATGCTGTGTTTGGAAGGGGCGAGTGGCGGGAGCCTACTTTCTGTTGACCGCATTGCGATTCAATGAATCATGTCTACATGTGATACCGAAAATAAAGGTGAAATCAAGTAAAGATCTTCAGTCTACTGTTTTGGTAACGATATGAGCAATGAGTGCAAGCGAGTCAGGAGTCATCCCGCTTCAGAGCCTCTGCGTGGCTATTGGATGCCGCGAATATTAGTCAACAGAAAACGGCGCTCGGTCTTTCAAGGAAATTTCATTCATGCTTGCATTGGAATGCGGTTGTGGATTGAAAGAAGAAACGGACACGAGACGCACAGCACTTGGACCGGTATGTGAATCAGATTATTATCTGCTGGCTGGATGTCTATTGGAGACGCTACTTGTGTTGTGCTGGATGTGGAGCGCGGATCCGTTTGTTTTGGATAAACTACGGTGGACTGGAAAGTTCGTAGTTTATGTCACGTGTGTTACACGCAGCGCTGGGATATGCACAATTGTTTGTGCGATTGAATGGATTGCCTTGAAAGTTGTATGTGTCGCTGAAGTTGTTTGATGAGTGAAAATGGAGGAAAATGAGGCTGTTGCACTTACAGAGAGGAAAAGGGAGCGTAAGCTCACCGCAAAGGCTTGGGAGTTAAAGATTGAATCTCTACAAAAGGATCGTAAATCCAAAGTGGAAAAAATTAAAAATGTGATTGCTTCAATGAAAGAGCTTATGCAAAATGATGAAAATTCATCCAAAGTTTGTTCTTTACTGGAAACGCTGAAGCTTTTGAGAGATGATGTTACTCTGTTGCATGAGAGTGTGATTCCTTTACTTCCCACTGAGGAACAAATAAAGCAAAATGAATGGTATGGATCAGTTTTTCGGTTCAACAAAGGATTTATAGAAGATGTGGAGCAATGGCTGTCTGATCTTAAACCTAGGAAAACTTCACTGACTCATATAGCAGCAGCATCTGGACAGAGTGATGAAATTCCACTGTCATTTCATTCAGTAATAGATGGAATACCAACAATGACTACGACGGTTCAAGGACAATCGCTTTCAAGTGATTTGTTGCCTGCTACTGCAACTTCTGCTGCTGCAACCTCTGATGCAAATGTAAATTCACAAAGGAATCTGGACCAAGGTGCAGAATGTAATGCATTGACGTGTGAGCATTTCATGGATGAGATCAAACCAACTGATAGTATTTCCAATGTATTCAGCAAAAAATCAAGCAAAAGGAGCTCTTCTTCAGGTTCACGATCTAGTAGATCATCTGCATCATCTGCTCGTCTTCAAGCTGAA
The DNA here is from genome assembly GCA_038021265.1 of Cyprinella venusta. NCBI lineage: Eukaryota > Metazoa > Chordata > Actinopteri > Cypriniformes > Leuciscidae > Cyprinella > Cyprinella venusta. Next base: position 214,364 of record CM075886.1, on the reverse strand, counting down.
GCTGAAGTGGCGGCTTTATTAGCCAGTCAGCAAATGCTGCAACAGAAGCATGCTCTAGAAGAAGAAGAGGAGCGTTTAAGAAAGAAAAAGGAACAAATTGATCTTCAAACTAAAATAGCGGTGTCTATGGCTAAAGCCAATGTGTATAGGTCTGCTGCGTCAGAACAAAACATGCATTTGGGAGAAAGTAAACCAAGAAAGGAAAAGGATGAAACAATCTGTTCTAATTCAATGGCAGTGGCATCAGTTCAAGTTGATACGTATGTCAAGTCACAGTCTCTGTCTGTTAATAATTCAACTGGAGGAGCAAGAAATAAGGAAAGTAGTTCTCAGTTTCAGCCTGTACAACAACCAAGGTCCATAACGTCATTTCAACCAATTGCCTCTGTGAATGGGCAGCTTCTTGGCAGCCATAGTAGCAATGTCCCTGTTTCAAGACAATCACCACCTCATGGAGAACAAGGAAATATATTGAGTGTTATGGAAAAGCAAAATGAAATTACTGCCATGTTGGTCAAACAATGTAATATTTCATTACTTCCTCATAGAGATATTATACCCTTTGATGGAGATCCGTTACAATATCAAAGCTTCATGCGCTCATTTGAGGAGGTTGTAGAAAGAAGAGCAAACAACTATGGTGATTGTCTCTACTTTCTTGAGCAGTATACCCGAGGGCAACCCAGAGAACTTGTCCGAAGTTGTCAACACATGACTTCCACGCAGGGTTACATGAAAGCTAAGACTCTACTTAAGGAACATTTTGGAAACGAACTCAAAATCTCTTCAGCATATCTGGACAAGGTGCTCTCCTGGAAGTTCATAAAACCTGAGGATACAAGGGCTCTACAAGATTATCATCTTTTTCTTAGAGCTTGCTGTAATGCTATGGAGGATGTTTGTTATATGAAAGAGTTAAACTTGGCTACCAACATGCAAATAATTCTTTCAAAGTTGCCTTTTAAGCTCAGAGACAAATGGAGAGCAGTGGCATGTGATCTGCAGGAAAAACGTAAGGAACCAGCAGTATTTAAAGACATTGTGGATTTTGTAGAAAAGCAAGTAAAAATTGCTACAGATCCCGTGTTTGGAAACATCTTGGAGGCTCCCTTTGGTGGAGGTCGAAGCATGATCCGTTCCAAGACTAAAGGAAGTAGTTTCGCTACCACAGTTACTGTACCATGTATGGAAGACGTGAGGAAAATGGATAAAGTAAGTGGCTCCTGTCTTTGTTGTGGCGAAGAACATTTCCTGAATTCCTGCAATGTGCTTGCCAAAAAAATCCATAAAGAAAAGATGGACTTTCTGAAGAGGAAAGGAATCTGTTTTGGTTGTCTAGGTACAGGTCATATTAGCAGAGATTGTAAGAAGCGCATAACATGCAGTGTGTGCGGCTCTAAACATCCCAGCATTCTTCATGTCTTTCAGCGAGATAAAATAGAGGAACCAAAGCAAGTATTCGGCAGTGCCCTAATCTCTGTTCAGTCCAGTAGTCTTACTGGGGCCGGTGAAGATGCTTGTGCACTGTCCATTCTTCCAGTTTGTGTTAAGTCTAAGGATGGAAACAAAATAGTGGAAACGTATGCCTTTTTAGATCCAGGCAGTTCAGCAACCTTTTGCACAGAAAGTCTTATGAATAAGCTTAATCTTTCCGGCAAAAAACTGAATATTCTGCTTAAAACCATGAATCAAGACAAATCGGTTCCCAGTTATGTTCTTAAGGATCTAGAAGTTGCTGGATTGGATCAGAGACATTATTGTTCACTTCCTGAAGTGTTTTCCCAGAAAAATATGCCAGTTTCTCAATCCAATATTCCCACGCAGAGTGATCTGGTTCGATGGCCTTATTTGAGTAGCATACACTTGCCTTCTATTGAAGCAGGAGTTGAGCTCTTAATTGGAGCAAATGTACCAGAGGCACTTGAGCCATGGCAGGTCATTCGCAGTCAAATGAATGGACCATATGCGGTAAGAACCATACTTGGATGGACAGTGAATGGACCGCTTAAGGGAATGGAAAGGAATGGAACTTTCAGTAATGACAAATCTCAAGCGACTGTTAACCGGATCTCTGTTTCAAAATTGGATGAGCTTTGGGAACAACAGTTTAAAAACGATTTCCCTGAAAATGCTCTGGATGAACTGGTAGGGATGTCTAAAGAAGATAATCAATTCATGGAGTTCGTATCTCAGTCTATAAAACTGATAGATGGCCATTACTGCATTGGATTGCCTCTCAGGAATAAGGATGTGGTTCTACCAAATAACAAAATAGTTGCAGAACAGCGGGCTTTTAGTCTGCAAAGGAAATTTCGAAAAGATTCTGCATTTCAAACAGATTATACTGCTTTCATGGAAGATGTGATTTCCAAAGGATATGCAGAAAAGGTACCTGTGGAGGAACTTGAAAGGCTTGATGGTCGTGTGTGGTACATTCCTCATCATGGGGTTTACCATTCAAAAAAGAAAAAGATCCGGGTTGTTTTCGACTGTAGTGCCTCATTTCAGGGAGTGTCATTGAATGGACAACTACTTCAGGGACCAGACCTAACAAGCACTTTAATAAGCGTCCTTACAGGATTCAGAATGGAGTCTGTTGCTTTAATGGCCGACATTGAATCCATGTTTTATCAAGTGAAGGTTCCTGTGGAGGATTCGGACCTTTTGAGGTTTCTGTGGTGGTCAAATGGCGACTTGAGTAAAGACTTGGAGGAATTCAGAATGGTGGTACATCTGTTTGGTGCTTCTTCATCCCCAAGTTGTTCTAATTATGCACTCAGGAAATGTGCAGAGGACCATGGAAGTTTGTTTGATTGCAGGACAGTAGAGGTCATCCAGAAACACTTCTATGTGGATGATTGTCTTTCTTCAGTGCCCACCAAATCTGATGCTATCCAACTATACAAGGAGCTTTGTGCAATGTGTGCTAAAGGTGGATTCCATCTGACCAAATGGATGAGCAATAGTCGGGAGGTGCTGAATGCCATACCAGAAGAAGACCGGGTGAAAGAGGTAAAAGATCTTGACTTGAGTCACGATGTGCTTCCGATGGAAAGAGTTCTAGGTGTACAGTGGTGTGCCGAATCTGACACCTTCAGATTTAAGGTAGTTATAAAGGACAGACCTTTTACCAGAAGAGGGATACTTTCAGTGGTCAGTGCTATCTATGATCCTCTTGGATTTTTGTCTCCAGTAGTTCTTTCCGCAAAGAAGATTCTTCAAGATCTTTGCAGGGAAGGGGTTGGATGGGATAGTGTTATACCCATCAAATATGTACAGAAATGGGGAAATTGGCTCGAAGATCTTCATGGCTTGGAGAAATTTGAGACCAAAAGATGTTTGAAACCCGTCGAGTTTGGAGAAGTCACAGCAGCTCAGTTGCATCATTTTTCGGATGCCAGTGAGGAAGGCTATGGTGTTGTGTCTTACCTACTTCTCCATAACAGTCAGAGCATTGTACATTCTGCCTTCTTGATGGGTAAGGCTCGGGTAGCACCACTGAAATCTACCACCATTCCCCGCATGGAACTTACAGCTGCCACTCTCGCCAGTCGGATGGACAGGCTATGGAAAAGAGATCTAAGGATGAAATTACAAGATTCTGTGTTTTGGTCTGACAGTACTGCTGTGCTAAAGTATATTCAAAATGAGTCCTCTAGATTTAAGTGTTTTGTTGCCAACAGAGTGTCTGAGATCTTGAGAGCATCCCAAGTGGCTCAGTGGAGATATACCAATTCTGCCAACAATCCTGCTGACTTTGCCTCAAGAGGGCTGAAGGTGGATATGTTCCTTCAGGAGCAGATGTGGACATTTGGCCCTTCTTTTCTTACTGGAGCACAGGAAGAGTGGCCAGATATGCCAGTTGATTTGGGAAAGAGTTTGGTTCAAGACCCAGAAGTCAAACAAGAACTTGTGGTTAACACCTTACTGGTTCAAACTGAGGAGGGATGTAGTGCTGTATCACGGCTTATTCATCATTATTCATCATGGAAACGTCTGAGGAAGGCTGTGGCCTGGATTCTTAGGCTGAGGAAAACCCTACTAGCTCTAAGTAAAAGGAGAAAACAATTGAAGGAAACTGAATCGGATCAACCACTGGAAGTTATCAATGAAAACATGCTTAAACTACGATCCAGTATCTGCAAAGGCTATCTTTCAGTGGACGAAATAGAGGAAGGTGAAATGGCGATTATACGCTTTTCCCAGAAGATGAGGTTCTCAGAAGAATTGATATCTTTACAAAGAGGTGAAGAAGTCAAGCAGAGCAGTCCTCTGTACCGTTTCAATCCAGTACTTGAGGCAGGTATTATAAGAATGTATGGACGTCTAGATAATTCAGCCATGCCCGAAGAATCAAAACACCCAATAATACTGGCAAAGGATCTGCATATTTCTGAACTTCTTTTAAGGCATGTTCATGATGAGGTCGGGCACAGCGGACGGAATTACATGTTGGCTAGGCTGCGTCAACGTTATTGGATACCAGGAGCAAGTACTGCCATACGGAGAATTTTGTCCAGATGTGTAATCTGCAAACGGCTTCAAGGAACAGCAGGTTCTCAACAAATGGCAAATTTACCTTCAAGCAGAGTCTTACCAGATGAACCACCATTTACTCGAGTTGGAATTGACTGTTTTGGCCCATTCGAAGTCAAACGAGGGCGAAGCACTGTCAAGCGATATGGGGTAATTTTTACCTGTTTGGCTATAAGAGCCATACACATCGAAGTGGTGGCATCATTGGATACGGATTCTTTCATCCACGCCTTACGGCGGTTTATAGCACGACGTGGTCAAGTATTAGAATTACGCTCCGATAATGGAACCAACTTCGTCGGAGCGGAACGAGAATTGAGAGAAGCCATCAAAAATTGGAATCATCATAAGATCAACGATGTTCTGATCCAGAAGAGTATCAAATGGATATTCAATCCTCCTACGGGATCTCATCACGGAGGTGTTTGGGAGAGGATGATTCGATCCGTGAGAAAGATTATGAATTCAATATTGAGGGGGCAGAGTTTGGATGAAGAGGGTCTGCATACGCTTTTGTGTGAAGTGGAGTCAATTATTAATGGTCGTCCAATAACAAGATCATCTATGGATCCCAAAGATCTAGAGGCACTAACACCCAACCATCTGTTACTTTTGAAGACTCAACCATCTCTATCCCCGGGTTTGTTTCAGAGGGAGGACTTATACGTGCGTCGAAGGTGGCGACAAGTACAGTATATGGCCGACCTGTTTTGGAGGAGGTGGACAAGGGAATACCTACCTCTGCTACAGGAACGGCAGAAATGGCTTGTAAAGAGAAGAAATTTTCAAGTGGGAGATGTGGTACTCGTTATCAATGATGCTGCTCCTCGAAATTCATGGCTTATGGGTAAAATTGTCCATACTACACCAGATAAGAGGGGATTTATCCGCCAAGTGAGGATTAAAACAAAGTACAACTGCCTAGACCGACCTGTCACCAAGATCTGTCTACTTCTGGAAGCGGAAGAAGACTATAACTGACTTTTTTTTTGGTTTTTACATGACTTAAGACTTTGATACGAAGATACACAGACATGTTTTTTACATGGACAATGCATACACACATACTGTATTTGTAAATTTTTGTATATTTCTAAAACGATTTGTACTGTTTATGTATTTATATTTCGGTAATTGGTAATGATTATTATTATTTTTGGTCTATAATAATCATGGGGCCGGAATAATGTAGGAGCATTAATTGTTTTCTATTTATTATTGGTTATTCACAGTCACGTGGGCTCAGGTGATCACTTCCGTTTTTTCTTTATTATTTCCTTTGTTGAATTGTTTGATGCTGTGTTTGGAAGGGGCGAGTGGCGGGAGCCTACTTTCTGTTGACCGCATTGCGATTCAATGAATCATGTCTACATGTGATACCGAAAATAAAGGTGAAATCAAGTAAAGATCTTCAGTCTACTGTTTTGGTAACGATATGAGCAATGAGTGCAAGCGAGTCAGGAGTCATCCCGCTTCAGAGCCTCTGCGTGGCTATTGGATGCCGCGAATAGTTGAGTTGCTGATGCCCGAGTCTGCCAGTTTTCTAGGACACATTTGTGTTTGCCTGTACAGTCAAAAACTTTGATGTTAATAAAGCTCAGACTTCACGGAAAGTAACTTGTTTTATTGAAACATCACGCTCAGGAGATTTTCAGACAAAGTTTCAGATGTTTAACCTAAAATAAATAAAAATAGACACAAATGAGACATGAGAAATATCCGAGAGAAATGGATTCAAACCCGTAAATGTTCTGAAATACGCACAGGGCATCTCTTTATGGTCTTGCTGTCAAGACTTCATTAGAGAAACCTTTTATTGCTCAGATGTTGCCCTTTCTAAGCAGAGGATATACAGTGGTGATTCTCTTATTAATTTGTCATATAGGTTTCAACTTTGTCTTTACATATTTCTCTGATTCTTTATGAGAAATAAAAATAGAAAGTTGTGAGAAACAGAATAGATCAAAACTAAGCCTGTGGTGAGAGAAAACACGGGTGAGCTGAGCTCTTTGTTTTGCTGTATAGTCAAAACTCTTTCAGAGTGAAAGATGGATTGTAGAGCGATAGAAGGTCCGTTAAGTACATAGGAGCTGAAATATTAAAAGCTGTTCTATAGCTTGTTTAAGGCTACAGTATTTCACATTGCCTGAAACACGCTGTTGTTGTTGTTGTTGTTGTTGTTGTTGTTGTTGTTGTTGTTGTTGTGAGTCGTGTTGCGGCACAGTCTCCTGGCAGCAGGGGCGCTGCAGGGACAACACGCGCTCGGGGCTCCATTACTTCCGCCTGCAGGAGTCAGGAAAACAAATCGAGCTGAATCATCGCGCACTCTGCGGATAGTCTCCTGATTTGTAGGAAATATGGTGAGAAATTGTCCTATTTTCCTCTTATAGTTGTTGCCAGTGTTCTGCTGGGGAGTGGATGGAGCAGGGTTTGAGTTTATTCTCTGAGGGGATTGGGTTAGTGTGTATTGTGAGTGTATCATGCGCGTGAATGATGAGCATGAGTAAGCGGAATGAACGCGCTCGCGCTCCCGATGCAGAAACCCGAACATTAAACAATAAACACCATCATTACTGGTTAATAAACGGGTGTTTGTGAATATGCGTGTGTGTTTGAGGGGTATAACAGTGTTAGTGTGTTTATTCAGCGGATTAATAGTGTGTGTCGTTGGACGAGGCCGCGCGCTTTCGCTTTCACTAAACATCGTTATTAGTTTTACATCACAATCTGTCATAACTATTCTGGGTGTTATTTAATTAATTAATGATATTAAAAATCGTTTATTGCACCGTTCTTAATGTTCAGACTCCATGTAACGTTACTATGTTTTATAAAAAGTCATTAGCTAACGTTACAATAATAATAATATCTTTGTGAAAGTCCTCAAAATGGGCTTGTTTTTCTCTTAAACCGTATTATTCTTCCGTTTATGTGTATGTTGAAGAATGCCCTAGACGAAGTGAACTAAAGAATAGTGTTATAAAGAGCACTTATTTCTGAAATACCGTCATTATGTTTGTAATGTTGTTAGCAGTGTTAATGAAGTGCTGTAGTGTGTTAGTCTGCACACAATCACGAGTGTGTGTGTGAGGCTCGACTACGAGGATTTAAGATGTCCTTAATTTGACTTTATTATGAAGTGTTTGTGCAGTGTGGAGTGTGTGTGTAGTGTGTAGTGTGGTGTGGATCACACACTCGATGAGATTCACTGCTGATTGATTATGTTTGTGTTTTCAGTTTCGTAACCAGTATGACAATGACGTGACGGTGTGGAGTCCTCAGGTGAGTGTGTGTGTGTGTATTATGTTGTCTGTACATGTAATGTATGGGAGTCCTCAGGTTAGTGTGTGTCTTTGTGTGTATGTGATGATCTGTGTGTGTGTGCAGGGCCGCATCCATCAGATCGAGTACGCTATGGAGGCGGTGAAGCAGGGCTCGGCCACTGTCGGCCTGAAGTCACACACTCACGCTGTGCTGGTGGCACTGAAGGTACATCACACACACACACACACACCAATGATCATCAACAACTTCAAAGGGGTGATGAACTGAGAAATCAAAGTTTCCTCGAGCTTTTGACATCTAAGAGGTCATCATATAATAAGAATATCCTGTGAGTTTCAGAACTGAAAACGTCCTTGTTAGTCCAATAAAAGCTTTTATTGACACCAGGCTCAGCAAACGACTGGTTTTTAAAAGAGGATAGCAGTGGGCGTTTACGTCAGTGTCTTCAGTGTGACACGCCCATATAAACAGAGCGTTTCAGCTAGGGTAGAGAATAGACTATTACTGACTCATTTTGATGTTTTTGAATGCAAAAACCAAGTGAACGTCATAAGTCGACCTCAGACAACAATATAATAAAGATGAAATAGCCAGTTCATGACCCCTTTAACCCTAACATTCTCAACAAATGGTGCAGTCGAACCCTACACACACACACACACACTCACACACTCTCTCACACTGTGATGAAGGTCCATCTCTAGCACTCGTCACCCGTCAGAGCTGCTAGCGCCCGCTCCAGTAACCCTGTGTGTGTGTGTGTGTGTGTGTGTGTGTGTGTGTGCAGAGAGCTCAGTCTGAGCTGGCCGCTCATCAGAAGAAGATCCTGCATGTGGACAGTCACGTGGGCATCTCCATCGCCGGACTGACGGCCGACGCCAGACTCCTCTGGTAACACACACACGCTTTGATCACGGAAATAAATCCCACTTTACTTCATTTATGATCATATAACACACATTAGAAATAGTCCAGACGTACACCTGTACTGTGTGAGTGTGTGTACAGTAAATATACAGCTAATCCTAATGATTGCAGCTGTATATGTATCTGTATATGAAGAGTTCAGATGCAAAAGCCTCTAAATGCCATTTAAATTTTCTTCTAAAATGATCATTTTTATCAAGCTTGTATATTTAAGTTCAGTAATTTCACTTAAATGACAATTAATAGGTAATCCTCATTGCAATTTAAAGGGCACCAATTATGCCCCTTTTTACAAGATGTAATATTGGTCTCTGGTGTCCCAAGAATGTATTTGTTAAGTTTCAGCTCAAAATACCCCACAGTTGATTTATTATAACCATTTGAAAATGTCATTTTGGGGCCTGCTTAAAAATGACCTGTTTCGGAGGTGTATGGCTTTAAATGCAAATGAGCTGCATATCCCCGCCCTGCCTTTGGACGAGGGTGTAACTTGATATGGCAGTCGGTACTGAGAGACTGAGAAACCGGAGAAACCGCAGTTGTCATTCAGCAGCGTACGTTTGAATCGGAATATATAAATACTACTAAAAGACTCCGGCAGAATAAACACAAATGAGAATGGACCAGTACGTCTCGGTATGGTTATTTGATACATTTATGTACTTATAGCGTTGTAATCGCGTCCCCTTTGAAATGATGGGCATACAACACACACACGCACACATAAACACTAATGCTAGCGCATTTTTTGTGAAATTACATACACATCCTGTGATAAAGTTTGCTGCGTACGAGCGAAATTACAGTTGAGTTATGCAGGGACCTGTGGCGTCATGTTTACTTGTCATACCGCTGCTTCTGTGGCAATTGAGGAGATGGCTAACTTACAGAACAAGAACATATATGCAGTTTTTAATACAATATCTTTAAATATATATAAACGTGTGGTTACACACTATACAAGGTTTAAATTATAGCCTACATCCTACGACGACAACAACTTTAGACGCATTTGTTGTTGAATTGGCTAACATTGACAAGACTATTTGCTCAAAAATCATAAAATACAATTACTGTTACTGGATGTGACGGTGGATCGCAAACAGTAGATTAAGATCCACAGTTGAGGATTAACGTTTAAACTACAACAACAGGATTAACCGACGAACATTTATGTTTCCAAGAGACATCAACTGTCGTTGAAGCAATGTAGGATGTGTTTACAGATCACCGAAGGAGGGGTCTTGGCCACAACCACGCTGTCAATCAAACCCCTTTCTCATTTTCTACGTCACTAATATCTGGATCTCAGAACAGCTCGTTCTGAGACAGTGCATATGATTTATTGAGATTGTAAAAAAAACACTGGGTGGATTTTTATCATTCTAGGGTGGTTTTGCTCACACACTGCCGACACACATTTATGTTCAAACACCATGTAAAAGTGAATTTAGCATAATAGGTGCCCTTTAAGTGAAATTACTGAACTTAAATATACAAGCTTGATAAAAATGATCATTTTAGAAGAAAATTTAAATGGCATTTAGAGGCTTTTGCATCTGAACTCTTCATATATATCTGTATATTTACCTGTATATATATCTGTATATTTACCTGTATATATATCTGTATATTTTATTTGTATCTGTAAGCCTGCAGGAAATGAGCAGCGGTGAGGAGGATGAGTCGGTCAGGCGGTGTATTGAGTGTGTTCTCTCTCTCTCTCTGTGTGTGTGTGTGTAGTAACTTCATGCGTCAGGAGTGTCTGGACTCCAGGTTTGTGTTCGACAGGCCTCTGCCCGTGTCCAGACTGGTGTCTCTCATCGGGAGCAGTATCCTTTCATCACGCGTGGGGCTGCCCGCTAATACTCCACTACCCGTCGGTCAGCCAGAAGTGTATCAGTCATTTAGTTAGAAACTGTGAAGAGTGATGAAGTCCGGCCGGCTGTAACGACAGATCATCCACACATCTATCATTCATCAACATCATATATGGCTCATCTCACAGCTTTACTAGCGCGCTCGCTCTAATGCTAGGCTAAACGTGCGCTATTATCAGCTGCATATCCAGGTGTGTGTGGACAGCTCCTACCGCATGACACACACATCACCACATGTATCTCGCAGTACACAGGAGAGAAATGAGAACTGTAGAGGGTCTACTTTATTTAGGAAACTAACCACAACAATAAAACAAACCGAAACTCAGCGTATCCTCTCCTCACACACACGAGAAACACATCTATAGAAAGATTCCTATGGAAATACATGTTCTCGATGATGTCATCAGTGTGAGGAAATCCTTATCGATCAAATATATCGACAGAAACAGCCTGTAGAGTCTCATATTTACTTAGAAAAGATATCATATTCTAGATGCCACTTTGACTTAGACATATCTAAATGTTTCCCAGATGAAAACTAGATGTTCTGTTTGTCACTGCGTGATGTGTCAGTTATGAGTTTTTGTCTTATATTTATGTGGAATGATGTTCTTCTATTATAATATCACATCAGCAAGAGAGCTGTTTCTCCGTGCTCAACTGTGAGAGTGATGTTTGTGATTCAACAGTTCAGTGAACTAACTCAGTGCATTACTTTTTAGACACAATATTGTTTGTTTTCCCTTTATTTTGCCAACTAGAATTTGAAAATGAAACCGTAGAGTCGATGACATGGACAGCGATGATCTCTCGACTGAACAAATCATTTGATTCTTTCCTGAGTGAATCAGCCGTTTAAACGAATCATTTGATTCTTTCCTGAGTGAATCAGCCGTTTGAATGAGATGGTTCTCACTGCAGAACAGGAAATCCACAGGGAGGAGTCAAATCCAGATCTAGCTCCTCCCACCTTACATATACCCAAACTCCACCCATCAGATCTGGATCCGACTCCGCCCCCTGGATCTCGTGTACTGCAATGAGGTGCTACTGGTTTGAACAAATCATTTGATTCTTTCCAGCTGTTTTGAACGAATCGGTTATATGGATGACTCTTATTAAGACAGTGTTTTGTGTGTTCGAGCGCTGATTGGTCATGTAGTGTCAGTGATGTCATGATGAGTGTGTGTTTCCTGAGCGCGTGTCAGAGACACAGATCCCCACGCAGCGCTACGGCAGACGCCCCTACGGAGTCGGGCTGCTCATCGCAGGATATGATGTGAGTACTGGAGACGGCTGTGTGTGTGTGTGTTGAGCGCTGTATCTGATGATCTGTGTGTGTGTGTGTGTGAGCAGGACATGGGTCCGCACATCTTCCAGACGTGTCCGTCCGCTAACTACTTCGACTGTAAGGCCATGTCCATCGGCGCGCGCTCGCAGTCGGCCCGCACGTACCTGGAGCGCCACATGGAGGCCTTCCTGGACTGTACGTCTCTCACACACACAGGCCTGCTGTTTACTGATGCTCCGAGATCTGACGAGTGTGTGTGTGTGTGTGTGTGTGTGTGTGTGTGTGTGTGTGTGTGTGCGCAGGTAACCTGAACGATCTGGTGCAGCACGGCCTGCGGGCGCTGAGAGAGACTCTTCCTGCTGAACAGGATCTGACCACCAAGGTTTGACACACACACACACACACACACACACACACACACTGTTGGAGAGCAGCTCCTGATGTGTACACTCCTGCAGAACGTGTCGATCGGGATCGTGGGTCAGGGGTTGGAGTTCACCATCTATGATGACGACGAGGTGTCGCGCTTCCTGGAGGGCCTGGAGGAGCGGCCGCAGAGACGGGTGAGTGTGTGTGTGTGTGTGTGTGTGTGTGTGTCCTGCACAGGGGCTCCTGCAGTGCCTGATGGTGTGTGTGTGTGTGTGTGTGTGTCCTGCACAGGGGCTCCTGCAGTGCCTGATGGTGTATGTGTGTGTCCAGACTGATCTCATAAAGTAGTGTGTGTATGAGACGCCAATTCATATTTGCATTTTTGGCATGATATCAACACGGATAATCGCTCTTCAGCGTGTTTATGAACGCTGTTGACTTACACCGTGTCCTAACTACACACAACGCGATAACATTCCAGCGACAGCGAGTGTGTCTGTCCACACTACACGCGACTGTGAGACGCCACACATTCAGAAGAGCGTGTGAGCCTATGAGTCTCTCTGTGAAAGCGCACTCACATTGTAAATGGGTAAGGACATAATCAAATCAAGAAATAACTCTATTAAAAATCAAAACATTAACAAAATATACTCATTGACTAATTTTGTTATGAAGTACAGTCGTATGTTTGCATAGAATTGATTTTGAACACTATAATGCTTTCAAAATCTGAGGTAAATTATCCGTTATGGCTTGTGGCACAGTGACCTATTTTTAACTAAAAATAAATAATGTGTACTCATAACCAGTGTGATTTCTTCATTCTGTCTGCCGCAACGTCACAGAAATAGGAACCGTTTCTAAATTAGAAACTTCGCGTGTCGCCGTCGCGTCTGGTTAGGACAAAAACTCTGATTAACATGGAAAAGATACCTTTTATCATAGCGTGTAGTTAGGACACGGTGTTAACGTTACATTACTGTATATATGACTTACCCCAGCCCCGTCCCTAAACCAGTGTTGGGGTAGTTACTCAAAAAAAGTAATTAGTTACTAGTTACTTCTGTAAATTGTAATGAGATTACTTTACTAGTTACTGCGTTGGAAAAGTAACTTCACTACTTATTACTTTACTTTCCTGTTTCTTAATTTACCGTGTAGCCTACATGGACAAACATCATATCAGTTTTTGCCCTATCATCACTTTATTGTAAAAATGTATACAAAATGACATGAAAGAACAATATCCCTGTCTGCACAAATAAATATGCCGCACTGTAAAATTCACAAACAAAATGGGGTTCAAAATTCAAAATTTTAAAATGGTGTTTATCACAGAAGTTTCAAAACAGGCTGGGAGAATAAAACTCTTCTCCTGAGAACAAAACCAGCTTTTTATTCGGCTCATGGTAATAATAATAATTTTAAAAAAAATAAAAGATGTCAATGAAAAATAATAAAATAAAGGTCACTTTATCCCATAAAATTCTTAATCCTAATTTAAAATGTATTTTTCTAAACCTGGGGAATTAATGGTCGACAGGGGAAGCATGTCTTCTACAATGAACCCTGCAACAATCCTGTTCATTTCGTTTTCCAAGACTTTCGAGCCTTGTTTTTACTTGACGCGTCCGAACGAGTGGAAAGGTGCGCGCGGCAAACAGCGCACGCGATGCCGCATCCGAGGATGAACGACAAGAAGCCAAACCTGCACCGAACATGGAGCCTACATCTCCGCAACGGCACCCAGTTTGCGCATCTAAATCAGTTATTTATGTTTACAAAATGAGCCTAAGATCCATGTTTTATAAAATGTCCACGAAACTTAATGAAATGTTTAGTGAAATTAGAAAATAGAGATCGTTCATTTAGTTCTTTAGCCTAGCCTATATACATGTTTTTATATCCACATATTTTGTTCTAATGTCACAAATAATAATCTAAGGGTTTACTATAGCCTACATTTCACTCAAATATTTTTGTGCTTTCGAGCAATAAACTGAAAGTAATGTGAATATTGCCATTTGTTGAAACCCGTCTCTCTCTCTCCACTTCCCTCTCTCTCTCTCACTCAAATCGGTCTCTATGGCAACGGCGCGCACGCACCACTAGACGGAACTCTCCACACAGGCAAACACGGCTTGGGTAACGCAGGAAAGCGCGTTCCTTTAGTAGTGTAGTTACCAATATTTTCAGTGTAATGCGTTACTTTACTTACCCAAAAAAGTAATATCGTTACTGTAATTCGTTACTTTGTAACTCGTTACCCCCAACACTGCCCTAAACCTACCCGTCACTGGGGTTAATGGCATTTATGAGTCTTCCCCGACTGTCCTAGGAAATAAAAGATCGCTCCCCAGATGTAGATCTACATTTAGCTTTGTTTCGCTGGGACGTTTAACGGTGTATATACACACACACACACGGATAGCTCCTGATACGTATAGATAACACACCACTTGACTCAAAAGCGGCGTGGATGTTTACGCAGAAGTCATGATGTCGTGTGTGTGTGTGTCGCAGGTGGGCCCGCCGGCGGACGAAGCGGCTCCAGCTGTGCCTGAGGAACCCATGGAGCACTAACACACACTCCTGCACCACTGACCCCAGATCACACACATCTGTACTCAAACCTGCATTTTCTATCTGTGAGTGTTAGAGGAATAAAACTGTTCTTGTTTCTTTCAGAGTGTGTGTGTGTTTATGCTGTGAGTGTATATTACATCATCATCTGCTCACGCATCATTCACCGTCAGATCTCCATCACAGTTCCTTTAGCAGAAACGGCTCCACGTTTCCACATGAGCTCCACGCGATCTGTTAGCGTATGAATTATGATGAGGAATACTGCCCGTGTTCCTGGAAGAGACTGGAGACGGCAGTGGAGGTGTTTCAGGAGTTCAGGAACACTGGGTGCGTTTGACCGTAAGTGGACTTCACAGGGTATTTCGCCATCTTTAGTGAGATTCCAATCCGAAGGGAACGAACATGTTCAGTTCCAAGGGCACTGCAAACAGGAACATCGATACATCACTTCACAGGAAGTCAGTGAAGTCCACTTCAACTGATATACCGTGTTCAGGGGGTCGGGAGCAGTGAACACTGCGTAGGGACCCTGTCGAATGGGACGCACTTAATGACTCTGATATAGAGGTCACATGATCACAGCAACATTTACCGTCACGAAAGAGTTGAGCTTTAGAATCGAGTCAAGCGCTTCAGGAACGGCATGTGGGCGGGGCTTGACTGTGTCTGTGCTGAGTTGATTGGATGGTTGTGGTTTGCTATTGGCTGATGCCCTGTGACTGACAGGTTGCCCCGCCCACATCATCAGAGAAGAGCAGCTGAAGAGGAACTTATTCAAGATCAGGGATCGTCCGCTCGAAGATGATGATGAAGCACAGAAACACACATCAGATGTGGGGTTTATTAACACATCATCAGAGCAGAATATGATACAGTCATGCCCAGAAAACATCAATAAATAATAAGAGCATCAGTTACAGAAGTGATGAAGTCCTGATGCTGTTTACTGAGAGGATGTGAACACCAGAGCCCTTTATGGCCTTCAGAGCTGTTAACATTACGGGTCGTACGAGTAAATAATAACGTTTGAGGTCCGTGAAGTGTGTCACACACCAACATGCTAAATAAACATTATGTGCTGTTTATCTGAGTGTATATCATAAAGAAACAGGACACGCATCATCATCAGTAGTGAGTCAACACGGTGTTCCTCCGCCTGATGGCGCTGTGCTCTGGGCCAGGCGTGATGTCACTTCCTGTCTGAGCGTCCGTCTGTGATTGGCTGATGGTGTGCTGGTGTTCATCTCTGGTCTGTGTGTGTGTGTGTGTGCTCCGCTCAGGGGAATGAACACTGCAGAAGCGCTCGTCACGGCTGAGGTCAGAGGGATCTGAGAGAACAACACAACAGGAAACACACACACACACACTCATTACCCAGCACACCACAGTGTTTCTTTTACTCCTCAATACTCAGCTCACTGTTGCTTACGCTAGTCAGCTTCGCCACATTACAACACTTCCTGTCTTACATCAGCTGATTCTGAACACTAGCACAGGTGTAACCCAACAGGCACACGCATCATCACTCATTACGGGAGCATTCTGCTGTTATTTAGAGGAAGTTGAACTGTATGAGCAGTGGCGTTAGTAAAGAGAACTGTGTGAAGGAGGAGTAACGGGTCTGACCGTCTGCTGGGGTCGAGTCCACGAGCCGGCCCTCCTGCATCACACGGGTGATCTCCTGCAGCTGCTGCAGTAACTGCTGCTCCTCCACCACTGCAGCGCTAAACACACACACACACACACACGTTACACTCACTGCACACACACACAGATAGAGAGAGAGACAGATATCCAGACCTGGCTGCACCGACGCTGGCTGATGAAATTATTCTCTCGATCACGTCCTTCGTCTCGTTCAGTCTGTCCTGCAGCTGAGCCAACTCGAAATCAGCTGAGAGAGAGAGAGAGAGATAGTGTGTGTGTGTGAGAGAGAGAGAGATAGATAGATAGATAGATAGATAGATAGATAGATAGATAGATAGACGGACGGACAGACAGATAGATAGATAGATACTGTATGTGTGAGCTCATACTTATTTTCCTCTGGCTGTTCTGTGATCTGACAGCGGTGAAGCGGCTCTCTGCAGGTTGTGTTGTTTTGCCCTTTGACGTGATCTGTAACACACACAGAGACACACACACACACACATTTTATATACTTTATTTGATTCCACATTTCAAATTTCATTAAATCAGCACATTGTGGATTACAGTACTTTGCTACTGTTTGGCCCCTGTTTTAGAAATCCAGTCAATGCCAATCCACAGGTCACCAGTACACGTAAATGACCTCCACTACCACACACCAGCACAATAAACTGGCCCTAGGTGTACCCAGTGGAGCGCAGTCCTCTACGACAGCATCTGACCCCCACAGGACCTCTACGACAGCATCTGACCCCCACAGTCCTCTATGACAGCATCTGACCCCCACAGTCCTCTATGACAGCATCTGACCCCCACAGGACGGTAGTGGGAGCTCCGCTTCAGTTCAGAGCCTATCCTTCAACATGAGTCTTTCAGTGTGAAGACACACCTCATCCCTGTGCCCATCCATCCAGCTATCCATTGGTCTCTCACACACACACACACACACACACTCCTGTCACGGCACCTGTGTGACGCTGCAGATGTGGTCACCTTGAACAGAATGTAGAGGATGTAGAGTAAGATGGCGAAGCCGTAGATGGGGATGATCTGTGCCGCCAGATTGGACTTCCCCCCGGTCCCGATCCCGACCCCTCTGACTCCGCCTCCGGCCCCGCCTCCTCTGGCCTCGGGATTATGAGCTCTGGACCGCCGCGGCTCCTCCGACACTGAAGCCCGGGGGGGCATCGGCGGAAACTGGCCTGAAGGTCCTGCGTCACACACACACACACACACACACACACACACACACACTGATCACATGATTCACCTATATAATGACCTATTCTCATGCTCTATTGTTCTCCACACACACACACACACACACACACATCTGTTTATATGTGCATCAACAGAAAAGTAGGCTATTTTAGGTACAACGTATTTATTCATTAATAATCCTTATTTATTGTATAGGTGTGTTTTGCGAAGAACATTCCTGGGCAAGAACAGAAGAAAATACTATTTCTTATGAATCGAACGCAAAACGCACTGATTTGAATGGAATGCAGGCACTATATCGATAAAGAGAATAGATGTATAACAGATAAAGAGAATAGATGTATAACAGCACCTTCTCCGTCTCTCTTCGGTCGCGACAGCAGCATCTTCGGCAGCAGCAGCGCGACGCACAGCGCCACACACGACACCACGGCGAGCTTCTGGACGCCGGAAATAGACATGTTTAATCTGAGAGACTGAAAACTGCACCTGCTTCACCATCTAAATAAACACAGCATCCTCCTCACTTCCGGAGCGCTGCCATAGAAACCACATCGGCTGCCTCACAGTGGGCGGGGCTAAGCGCTGTGGTCACGTGAGAACGCTACTTTCGTCAGCGCCTCGGCTCAACATCAAAACCAGTCGTTGAAATAATAACCTCAGTTGGTAATATTTGTTTTGCAAACACAACAAGGAATAATAATAGGAATATTCGCTCTTTATTCCAGAGAGATGTCACATGCATCCCTAATGTTGTTCCCTATTGGTCTAACTTTGCTGATAACCTGAATTGGGGGATTATTTGGACCCTTCCTTACAAATACCTCCTTACGAATAAAGTAAGAGAAATCACTTTCAAAATGATACATAGGTATTATCCTGCTAAGCAAATCTTCTGAGGTTTAAGCTTGACATTTGTGTTGACTGCTCTTTATGTGGACTAGTTCCTGAAACAATGGTACACCTGTTTTGGCAATGTCCCTACACCATTAGTTTCTGGAAAGATCTGTCCAGATATATTTCTGTTAAACTCATCTCTGATTTTTCTTTGCTATGGAGGGATGTGCTGTGTGGTCTCCATGTTGACAAAGGTAAAAAACAAAAAGAAATATAGGCTACTTAATTAATCTATTTATCATTTTAGGGAAATATCTTATTCACAAAGCCAAATTTAGTAATTCAAAACCTTCCTTTATTGCTCTTGGTAAGGAGACAGAACAGTACATCAAATCCATTAATGATTCACAAAATAAGAAGGCTGCTAAAACCATTCAGTTATGATCCATCTTTAATGTATTTATTTGAAGCTACCCCTGGCTCTGTTATAGTTTAATATTGTGTTTTGTGTATTAATGACTTTATTTGTGTCTTACTGTATATACTTACTGTTTTGTTAAGATTTAATTAAAAAAAATTCGTTGAAATAATTATAAAATAAGTTAATATGCAAATATATTATGTCTGTACGTCATTTGATATTTCAGAGAGACCTGCAGTCAATAACTTATATTGACTTCTATAATATTTGCCTGCAGGGATAAACAGAGGAAACCAGTTACACAACAAACAAACGCCTAAAACTAAAAGACAGGGTTTTCTAACATTAGATGTGCTCACTTAGTAAATGTCTGTATTATTAGACTGAAGAATAAATCTAAAAAATGTAATTAAATGTTTAAATAGAATAATAAAGAATATTCAGTCTTGCAGTGGCAGTTCGGCCTCCCGCCCGCTGGCGGCGCGCTCTTGGTGTAATCCCGCGCTGAGCGACAGACATGTATTATCTCGCGAGATTACAGTGGGCACTTCCTCTTTGCGTTCTCGCAGCCATGGTAGGTGCTCACGAAGAGTTCTCCCACTGTCTGTAACACATCAATCCTTCTTAATCCTTTATTAAATGTTGCAAAAACATATTTATAACTAGTTAATATGGTTTCCATATGTGTTGAAGTATGATTATCAGTCATTATTGTGCATATGTGTGGGATATAGAGGTGTGTTAGCGGCATTGTTGAGGTGCAGCGGCTGGTCTCGGCATAGCTGGAGCTCGCCTCGTGTCGAAGCGCTAAAACTGCAGTAAATACACGAGTGTGATCAACATGTAATCTCTCCACAGCCGACCAAGAAGTCCAAGACTAGGAAACTGCGCGGGCACGTTAGCCACGGGCACGGGCGCATCGGTCAGTAACGCTCGTGAGACAGTGATGATGTTTAGCGGTGGATAATGCTGTATTAATGTATGTATGTGTGTGTGTGTGTGTGTGTGTGTGTGTGTGTAGGCAAGCACAGAAAGCATCCCGGAGGCCGGGGTAACGCCGGTGGAATGCATCATCACAGGATCAACTTCGACAAATAGTGAGTAAAGAGCATCAACATCAGTCACGTGTGCTGCACGAGCCGTGAACGCGCCTCTCCCCGAGTCCTCAGTGATCAGTGTGTTCATTAGTGTGTTCATTAGTGTGTATCATCCCTCTTCACTGCTGAAACGGCTAATATCAGGAGTGTGTGCTCTCCAGGCCGAGTGAACACACCTGAAAGAGGCGATGCACAGGACGTGTGTGTGTGTGCAGTCAGACACACTGATCTCGGGATATATGCTGTCAGTTCCTACATCTGTCCGTGTTCAGTGCTTTATACACGACTGATCGCTTCGAAGACGCTTCACACACACATAAACAGGACAGTGTGAGTCAGTGATGTGAGCGGTTGGGATATCAGCCGCTGGGTCGAGTCCATGCAGAGTTCAGTGTTGAGGACCTTATTATACGAGTAATAACAACTGGATATTATGTTGAGGACGTTATCCTGAGCTCAGCTGTCCGTAAACACAGGAAGATTTGTTCTCATCACATTTAATGTTTTATTAATTAGTAGGGCTGGGTAATAAATATTGATTTCTCGATATTAATTGATTCTCATTTTTATGAACCGACATCGATTCTTAAATCTCATGAATCGATTAGTCATCCTGTTTCATTTGAATGAATGGATCATTGTGTCGCGGCTGCGCTCATCCAACAAATCGCAATAATCTTTGTCCTTTGTTACTATTCATATGAAACAAAGTCTCAATTTTCAAATTCCGTCCATTTTCTTTATAAATTCAGAAACATAAATAGTGTTTTGTCGCTGTGGCGTGAGATCGCTCTGGAGAAGCAGCAGCGCTGATCTCTCTTCCGGCTTAATAATACCAGTCACAGCGCCAAATAAACATGAATGAGCATCTGAAAGTGTGTTAAAGATAGAGGACAACTGATCCAAATCCGGATCATGACACATTGATTCACTCAATCAGCGTTTCAACCGTGGAAAGACGTCAGTTAAACAGCTTGTAATCAATATCGTCATATTTACCTCAGAAAACACACATAAACTCGTTAGTCAGCTAGAAAAAATAACTCTAGAGAGGAGCATTTTAATAAATATATACACTATATTACATATGCATTATAATCTTAATGTTCATCAATATTTAATGCAGATTTGAATAAATCTGGCAAGTTTTTATGACAGCCACCATTTAAATGTTTATATTTAATATAATCTTCTAATTATAAAAATAAATAAAGTGTAATTTAAGTGTTTGTATAGCTACAAAACAGTTGATTATGACCTTCATATTAGGCTAATGAAGCCTATAGGCTACAACTAGACTCCCATAGTTCACAGCATTAGTTCAGAGATTTGATTCCCTTCAGAAAAATGGACATTTATTGGAACTGATATCCAAAATAATCAATATTGAATCAAATCGAAATCGAATCTAATTGCAAGCTTGTGAATCGAATTGAATTGTGAAATTTGTCTCAATACCCAGCCCTATTAATTAGAGTAAACATTGAAAACTTTCAACTTTAAATCTCTGTTAATTTCATCATGAAATGCACTTAATGTGGTTTTTCTCGGTTTAATTATAATAATGAACAAACCCGAAGCCTGTAGATATGAGACACTGACTGTAGTGATGAGGTTTGGGTCTGAGACGTCAAGAGGAGTATTAGATCATGTCACGGTGGATCTAGAGTAAACACTGATGCGCTCCTGAGGTGTGTGTGATGGCGGCAGGGACGACTTGAGGCCAGATCACCCCGTATCGACACTGAACCGGTCCCACAGTCGGGAAAGTCTCAGTTTAAGTGAATTGAAACACTTTTCTAAAACACACACACTACACACTGAACATCTCTTCAGATACGCTCCTCCGTCTGTTGATGTTCCTCGAATGCGTGTCGCTAACCGTGAGTGCGCGGCCACAGCTCGCGAGCAGCTCCTCTCCTGGGGGCGGGGCTTAGCGCTCGCCTCCTCTGATTGGACTAGCTTTTGATGGACAGCTGCTGTGAAGCACAGACGCTCTCAGTGGCGTATTGGAGCGCTCTCGCGGTGAAGAGTATTTGACGTTTGCTCGTGTCAAGCGCTGGAGTGTCGGAGCGGGGATTGGGCATGATCTAAGCATTCACGCTGATTCTTAGATAAAGGTTTGTTTTATTAAAAGTTTTGAGAACTGATAATGCTCTATTCATGCATTCAGATCTGTAGATATGAATAAATGAAGATGATTAAATTGCATCTAAAGTTATTCTCCCGCTCCACAGTGGTTAGATCCCCATGTGACCCGCGTAAGGAGAATCTCCCCCAGTTTAGGGGGTTAAACCAGTGTGTGTGAACATGAGAGACGAGCACACAACTGGAGATTAGCAGATCTGAGACGGGTGTGTTAGTCAGGAACTGACCCCAGATCAGGATCCGCCACTGATGCCAGACGTGTGTGTGTGTGTGTTCTCAGTCACCCAGGGTACTTCGGGAAGGTGGGCATGAGGCACTACCATCTGAAGAGGAACACTGTGTTCTGCCCCACCATCAACCTGGACAAGCTGTGGACGCTAGTCAGCGAACAGACACGGGTCAACTACGGCCAGAAGCCCGACGGCCCCGCGCCCGTCATCGACGTCGTACGAGCGGTGAGTCACACACACACACACACACACCCGCTCACTCACCTATGGAATGCCAAAGCTGACATAATTAGGCCGTGTGTCCACCAAAGTGTTTTTATCCAGCTGTAAACGCTAGCCGCTCTGCTGGAGACGCCGTGCTTTGGGCGCTTGAGAGCGTTTTGGCAGCACAGTGTTTTTTCCGTTGAGGCGTTTCGTTGCTATGATACAGAATATCCGCAGCAGTTTAAACGTTGTGACTGTTGGTTGGTGTGGTTTAGTCCCGCCCCTCCTCCACTGTGATTGGACGGCTGGGCAAGAACTGACAGTGATGAGCGCTGCGTTTTATCCAAAGTTGAACATATTTCAACTCTCGGCGACCAGTAAAAAACGCCGGGCGCTCGGCGCTTCAGCGTGAAAAAAACGCTCAGCGCCTCGTCACGCTCATGGCGTTTAAAAACGCGGTGCTCCCATTGGAAACAATTGAAAACATACGCCAGGCGCGTGGAAAAATGCTTTGGTGGACACACGGCCTTATAAAGAAATATACATTAATAAATGTACGGAGCAATGTAAAGAAGTACAAATAAATGAGTATTTAAACTTTTATTTCCATATTGATGTATAATTGGATTTTCACACATTTAATTATTTGTTTATACATTTATTCATTTATTTATTTCCACATTCATTGATGCATCTATGCTTTTATGTCTACATTTATTTATTTCTACATATATTTATTCCAAGCCAAACGCGAGCTCTCAGCCCTATCCACTGTTTACAGTGTTTTATTAATAGTGGACACTTCGTTCATGCTAGTTTGAGTTTCTGTGCATGTGTGTGTGTGTTAACCCTATATAGCCTACCCTCCACACACGACTGCTGCACAGCTGTTGCGGTTCGTTTGGACACACACCACAAGGGGTCACTGTGGCCTCAGAGCTTCAGCACTGCCACTCTGGGCTCGATTGCTGAGGTCTGAGTTAGAACACGCCCCCTCGTTAGCATACGGAGAAAGAAATGTGGAAATAAATAAATGAGTAAATGTGTGAAAAAAAATAAAATTATACATAAATGTGGGAAAAAAATATTCATTAATTTGTACTTTTTTACCTTTTTTTGTACACTTCTGTATTTATTCATCTTTAATTACGTCAGTTTTGGCGTTCCATACTCACTCATGTGGATCTATCCTCTCATTCTTGCGTAATGATCAGGACTCTTCACCGCTGTACCGCGAGCGCAGCCGGCGTAATGATGTGATGAAGAGCCCAGCTTCATCATCAGTCTAGAAAAACACAACTTTCCTTTTCCCGTCGGTCTTGGTGCAACCACAGAAGAGTCGAGATTTAAATAGGAAAAATATCGAAACACATTGGTCTTTTTTTTTTTTTTTTTTTTTTTTTTTTGAGAAATGCTAATGGTCTGGTGCACTTCAATGATGTATGCTTAGCTATGCTAAAAGTGGTGCCGCCAGATCCAGAGATGGGCTGGATGGATTGAATAACTCTATATAGCTCAACAGTGTGACTCTGGGGGAGATGAGACATGAGCCTCTTTCCTGAAACAGTGGAGTATCCCTTTAAGATTTACATAGATATTAAGATTTTAACTGAGTTCTAGTTAAACCAACCAGCTTCAGTGTTGGGTTACTCTTGTGCTGCTCACTCTGGTTAACTCATAAATATATATTTTCTGTCCAGCCCATTAAACTCAGTCTGTGGCACCATCTTCTGGACATTCATGATGTCGCATTGGTTCATTTCCTGTCCTCAAGCACACCACTCATCTCTTTCTTTTAGAGTTGCACATTCTGCGGTGATTAAAACAGAAAATAAAATGGTGGCATTGTATGAAAAATAAATTATAATTCGGATGAGAAAGTTAGTGTTGATTTTAAAATTAAGGAAAGAAAATATTGAATCTGAAATACAGCAAATTTTAAACTCATTCAGGTGCAATTATCAAACATCTCAAGGTATTTTTTTCTTTATTAAATTAATATCTCATTTAATTAGTTAGTCCCAACTTTAAAAAATTAGTCTTTATCATAGGGTCATTCACTTTCTCCATATTCACTCTGTGTGTGTGTGCTCTGACCGATGGTGTGTGTGTGTGTGTTTCAGGGCTACTTCAAAGTGCTGGGCAAGGGCAAGCTGCCGAAGCAGCCGGTGATCGTGAAGGCCAAGTTCTTCAGCCGGCGCGCGGAGGAGAAGATCAAGGGAGTGGGCGGAGCCTGTGTGCTGACCGCTTAAACGTTAATAAACCTGATCAAACTCTCTCTGCGCTCTCGTCTCTCATCTACAGCTGTGTGTGTGTGTGTAAGAGATTTACTACATGTGATGGAAGGGATTTTGTGACTTAATTAGAGTTTAATTTTCTCCTGTAATGATGGAGTTTGGCTGCCGTCTGGTGGCTGTTTGTGGTATTACACCTAAACAAAATCAGAATAAACCTCTTTACAATAAGGTTTCATTAGTTGACATGTTCTAATAATGATCTGCACTTCCACAGCATTTATTAATCTTTATTATCAACATTTACTAATACTTTATTAAAATCGTATGTTGTGTATACTAGTAACAGTCAAAATGTTTCAGTTTTTAACTATTTTTACCCTCTGAGACCTAAGGGTATTTTTACAATAAATTTTCCGTCTGGTGTCATTTACTAAAAAAGCTTGTAAAACATCAACCCTTTGGTGCGTAGACAATTGACACACCTCTTTATTTTTTTCAGGACAAATTGAACTTTCAGCATATTTGTGTTACATTGATGTCACCCGAATGTAAAATAAGTTATGGGACCATAAAGACAAATGAAAAAATAAATCGGAAATGGAATCACTCAAATATTTATTGAAATCACACACAAATAAGTAAAAGCTAAGCAATTTTCCTCTGGAAATAGTTTGTTCATGTCTTTGGAGTCCTGGAGCACAGGAATAAACATTATAACGTGTACAGAACCAAAACTATTGACATTTTTCCAAAAGAAGTCCAGGCGTTTGGGGCCTCATGAAATTGACTGATGCCAAGCCTCAAAACAGTTCCTATCAGCCATCACACAGAGGGCCACATCACAGGTTTTGCATTTCTATTTTATTTATTATGTACTTTTTATTCTTTTATAATACATTTATACTGCTATAATACTTTTTACAGTAAATAAATAAATGGCACTTCAGCTGTGTCTATCCTGGTAATCTAGTTCCTCATCCGTCAAAAAGCTCTGTTCTCCTGAAAATCCATCATCCTGCAATGCACCAAAATAGACTAGCGCTTTATTTACGTCCATTTCTCTGTGAATCGCGCGTCTCCGTGTGCCTCAGCTTTTGGTTCATGCGTAATGACGCACACCAATGTTTACGACGGATCAGCCTGTAATTGGTCAAAAACCATCACATGAACACATCACGTGATATCCAGAATGGCCGCTAAAATCGAGCTAGCGGCTAAAATGACGGAATATTTATGAATTATGGACTTCAAGAGTATCAAAATTGACATAAAGCGTTTGGATTTATTACTGAAAACCTCTGAAAGGAAGCACAAGTTCCAGGCTGGATAGAAAACCTTCTGTAAAGGCTAGAAAGACACCAAAGAAACCCCCGTGATGGCTAGCTCGTTAGCTTTCTGCTGGAAAAAGGTGACGTGTGGCGTCGTCGACGATGCCGTCGGGCTGAAGATAAACAAATAAAGTAAGTGTATTGTTCATGGGTAGTTCATAACATATTAAACCTTTTTCGTTGTTTCAAAGGAATTCCGATATGTGGGATTACTTCACATTTGTGAGACAGCTTGGCTTTGATTTCACAGTAATTTTAGATGAAAAATTACTTAATATTTTATACAAAATATATTATCTTCATTCCGGTACATTAGTTTTGCAGTAAACGCAAGTGCTTTCGGCAGTAATCTGCTGGGTCTGACCTACTGTTGGTCTCTCTTTAAGGTGTTCATGAAGCACTTCAGTAAGAGGTGAGGAGCATTTATGGGCACAAGTCAGGAACCGGCCTATCTCACATATTTCAAGGGTGTTGAGTCCCAAAAAAAGGTTCCCAAGTGAAATTTAGTGTTTTTTTTACCTTCTAATTAGTATATCAAAATGGTCGCCAAATTGCCCATCTTGTTCAGTCGGACAATTTTCTCCTAGTTTTTTTGTAAGTTGGCAATCAAGATGAGGAAATTAAGATCGATAGTCAAGGGTCAGAGCAAAGATATACTGGAGACTCAATGCCTTTTTTATGTAAATATATTTGCAAAATAGCAAAATGAAAACTTATAAAGATACTAACTCATGGCCTCAAGATACTCGTGTATCTTACTCTGGAGGAGCTGGAGAACTGTTTGTACCCAGACACGCAAGATGGATACTGGTGACTGCAATATTTATTCAATTTTATTAAACATATTATTAATATATTGTAAAGTGTTACCTATATTTAATCACACATATTAAAAAAATTGGTTTTACATTCATATGTTGTGCCCCCTGGCAGACGCCCCCCTATGCAACAAAAGCTGTCCCAATACAGTCAGGACCGGCGTTTACTTACTAAGGTCAATAAATGCTTTAGCAGTATTTGTTCATTGTTAGGTCATGTTAACTAATGAAACCTTATTGTAAAGTGTTTATATTACTGATTTGCTATGATCCCTGTCGCATAAGACATGTCCTGACACCTCAGATGTTTAAAGCACTGATTCGTTTATGTCCAGTAAGATGGACACACTGAGTAAAAGCTAGAGAGTAGTCTGATTTTCCCTCAGTGCTGTGTTGTGGTAGTGTTCCTCTCTCACCAGCAGATGGCCACTGGATCACAGCTCTAGATGTCAGTGAAATGTTGATCTCACAGTGTATGTTTATTCAGAGCGTTTATTCAATTAATTTAAATGAATGAGCTGAGTGTAGATGCCAGTGCAGATATGAGAGTCAGTTTAGTGAACAGAGCACTTAGTGGCGAAAGAATGACGTCAGAGTCGATCTTCAGACATTATCAGTGCGCAAGAGCTGTGGGACGGATGCTGATTGGCTGACGGGTGAAGTTCTGTGCTCGGATTGGGCGATGGGAGATAATTAAACACCTACACAGATAACACAACTCCTCATGGTGAATATATAAGGGCTTGACCACTGACGCCACACACAGTAGTATCAAGGTGGTCTTCAAGAGTCAACACTTTCACCCATCAGCAACACAAGGTGAGGTAAGACCATGAAGCTAGTTTCTGTGAGATTGGGATGTCTGTGGTTTGGGAAAGGAACGCCTTTCATTACTCTAATGGGTGAATGAGGCTTCACAGAGGCAAATGCTGTAGTCTCTGTGTTTTTGTCCCAGGGTACGATGTTCCTGTTGAAGATCTCTGCCTTGCTAGTGGTGCTGCAGATGTCCAGCTCGAGCGCTGCCCCGGCCAGGTAAAGCTTCCCTCACTCCTCATGTTGAGTCCACAGGTGGGCTGATCCGCTTCACCGTTTGCTCTGTGTCTTCAGACCCGCTTCAGAGTCTCTGACAGACAGATTTGCGCTCATGGACTACGAGGCACGGAGATTATTGAGCGCTATCGTCAAAAACGTGGTGCAGATGACGGCGGAGGAGCTGGAGCCCACCGGTGATGACGACAGGTACGAACTCCACAGGTTTGTAGGACTTTCTGGGCAGGGAAAGAGAGCGTTTATATGAAACGACCGACGGCTCCTGTTTTCATTTTGTGAGAGGCAATCTCAGTTAGTCAAGTGGGAGATCAGTGTGAAAGTGTCTCTGCCGGATGAGGTGCACATCTTAATGCAGTGATCCCTGTTTGCTTGTCCTAACAGCAGCATGCGATCTCTCCGTCCTCTGAATCCTGCACGCTGCCACCTGAGCATGCTCTCTCTCTCTAACCTGATGCATGTGTGAGCACTAACAGGCGGACTCCGCTGCATGTGTGTGTGATGCGCCTGTCCACATGTGTTTCTGTTCAGCCAGGGCAGATTCCTGTCCAAGCGCTGCTCCAATCTCAGCACCTGTGTGCTGGGGAAACTGTCCCAGGAGCTGCACAAACTGCAGACGTTCCCGCAGACGGACGTGGGCGCGGGGACGCCCGGCAAGAAGCGCAGCCTGCTCGAGGGCAACCTGTTCCCCAGCTACGAGGAGTCCTTTAACACCATCTAACCCTCCCCCCCCGCTGCATGTGGAGCTTGACTGACCGCACACACACGCCTGCCGCATCGGGCTCCTCCTTCCTCCCTTCCTTCTGTCTTTGTTTTTTGGCAGAGAAAGGCATGTTAAGACCTAGATTAAATTTCTTCCACAAGGAGTCATTTTTGTGCATTTCACACATGCCTCTTGAATAACTGGGTAAATGTATTATAAAGCTAAATAATCAAATATAAAAAAAAGTTTGATTTCTTTCATGTAATTAAGTTCAATAAAGGTATTTTTATATCCGAAACTCTAACTTTATTGTCAAGTTATTAGTTACCTATTCAATTGTTAAACTGCCTCTACAAAAACAACACGTTTGCTGCAGGTAAGATGACGACATCTGTGAATGTAATCAAATCATCAAGATGATAATTCCATACACATTAAATATTAAATAGATGAGTAATGCATGAGTGTACTTGTATGGGTGTCCCTGTGCTGATGCGCGCTCCCGCTCTCTGTTGCTCAGCGTGACCGCGGAAAAGCGCGCGTGTAACACGGCCACGTGCGTGACTCACCGGCTGGCGCACTCGCTGAGCCGGTCTGGGGGAATGGGCAGATCTGGGTTCATCCGGACCGATGTGGGACCCGACGCGTTCGGCCGCAGGAGGAGGAGGAGGAGCTGAGCGCGCGAGCGGGGTACGAGCGCGCCCCCGAGACTCTGTGCGGTGTGTATGTGTGTGTGTGTGAGAGAGAAAGTTTCTGACCGTGTCTTCTCTGTTCCACAGGTGGCCACACACACGTCCTGCTGAACCACTAGACCCGCACTAAGCACTTGTGTTCTCCATGTGTACTGACTGATCGAGCGTCTAAAACTAGAGAAATCTATAGATTTTTATACGAAATAAATCTGATTCATAAGGACATTGTGTGTACACTGTGTGTTTATTCTGCATGTGTGTGTCCACTCTTAACAAATAGAGCTTCTTCACTGGCCTCATGGGAAGTTTCGCTTGCACAAAAGTATCTTTATAGTGGGAGTTGCTTCTTTAGATGATTAGCTTGTTGTCTTTACACTAAAGTTGCTCTTTTCTGAACGGGTCACTGACAGGCTCTTAGGGGAACCCAAAACCCCCCTCTACAGCCCTTATGTTCAGAAGTGTAGGTTGTAATGATAAATTGAAGGTATTGTAGAGATTAGCTTTGTGATTGTGATGATCTGAGAGGGTCAGCTGTGTTTGCTGTAGTGAAGGGCTTGGACCTGCTGAACCGGATCAAGCTCATGTTATATCATCTGCTCTCCGGATGGGCTCATTATAACCCGAGATAATACACTAGGTGTGGTTTTCATACATCGAGTCCGTTCCAGATCATTCATACAAACTCGAGGAGGTGTTGAGCTGACACTGTCCAACAGGTGGCAGAGCGAGTCCCGTTTTAAAAGCCTGTTATACTCAAGAACTTTGAAGTTTATTATAGCAACCCGATCACACTAAATGCGTCTTTATAGCACGCATGTGTATTGTCGTGTAATATATACGCTAAAGTGAGTTTTTACGTGCATATGATACGCATTGGTTGGTTAAGTTAAGGTTAGGTGTGGGGTAGGGTGCGTGTGTATTATACGTTTGGCTAGAATTGGTGTGGGGTGCGTGTGTATTATACGCAAATGAACTGCGTATCAATTGCACGCGAAAAACTGCGTCTCATATGCACGTAAAAACTAATTTTCGCGTATAAATTACACGGTAAAACACGATGCGTGTTATAGAGATGCATTTACCTGAGAACAGGCTGATTATATAAATGGTTATGATTGTACTGTCCATCCAGCCCATGTTCAGCTTGATAACACCGTATGCAGGATATAGACGTGTGCAGTCTGAGCGAGTGAGAGTGTGTTTGCACACACTGTTAATCAGGCCATCGCTGTGTGTGTTCAGCGGCTCTCCTCCTTCACTGGGGTTATTCTCCTTTTTCTCCACCGAACTGATCACATGTTCATTTCACCTCAACCCTCTGGAGTCCGGGGTGTTTTGGGGCTCCTTGAGATGTTCTGACATGCCCTGACATTTGGGCTTTGTTCAGTTGCTTATAAACATATTAACGGCACAGGTGAAATTATACTCTATTTGGCACAAACCAGGGCTACCAGAATACGTGAGCGACATGTATCACATGTTTGTATTTTTGATAGAATATTGTTTATGCGTGATTATTGAAAAAATTAAAGGCTCACTATGCGGAAGTTGCATCTTTGTCAAACAGCGACCCCTAGAGTTGCTGTGGAGTACTTGTATTTAACGTTACAGGTGTCTTCATGCTTCATTATGTTGTTGTTGATGTGTGTGATGTCATTGCCGTAAAGCGTGTCGTGATGCTCGCCAGATTTGTCGGGGTGCTCCTCTCAAACTTGCATTGCTGGTTTATCTATTTTACTACTAGTATTTATTATACTATTACATTAAAGGGTTAGTTCACCCAAAAATGAAAATTCTGTCAGTATTTACTCACCCTCGTGTTGTTCCAAACCTCTATGTGTTAATTTGTTCTGCTGAACACAAAGGAAGATATTTGGAAGAATGTTTAATCAAACAGATCTCATTCTCCATTGACTACCATAGAATGTATTTTTTCCTTTCACTCCGCTGATCTCAATAGGCGCTTTAGCGCTAGTTTGGTAAAAGCTGTTAATTCATTCACACACAGTGAGCGTTTCATATTGAATCAGTCTTTAGTGGTTTCCATAGGCTATTCCATATCGCCATTACAACAAAGCACTTAGCGGCGCTTGATCCGTCGCTCCTCGAAATGAATTAAAACCAGCACTTCTGATGTATCCCAGGATTATTCCTTACAGCCTCACAAGACGACGTTAAGTAGCCTACTATAATCTAATTAAACAGAAAAAAGGTCCACGGAGGCGGAGAGCCAGAAAGCACACTCTGTTTATTTCTACTTTATTTCTAACTCTAGTTTGCTGATATGTGAAAAAAAATCGAGCAAAATGCGCCAGCGCGATATGGTTGAAACAGAGAGATCTTAGATGAAGTCTAGCATCATCCTCAGTTCACAACTGCTCACACAATACCTATTTTTAAATCAAAGTTTAACTTGTTTTGATTTCATCTGCCTTATTCTACAGTGGTGGAAAGTAACAAATTACAAATATTTTTTTACATTTATCATTTATCTCTTTATTTCAGACTCAAGAAAGCAAGGTCCATAAAAACATACAAAAAAGACAGACAAAAAAATAAAAAACAAAGGATTACTATATTCCATATAGACAATTTCTCCAGTGCCTCCAAAGCAGTGAACTGTACCTAGTACTGCTCTGGTCAGTCCATATAAAAGCCATTATAATTTCATTTTGCGAGTCCATAAGTCTCATCATAAATTTATAAATAGCATTTCTTATAACAGCATTTAGTGTGATCACATCATTCTGCACACACAACTGGCTTGCACTGGTCCAGCGAGGTGCTTTCAGAAGAATCCTTAGAGCATCGTTATATGCTACTTGTAACTTGTGAAAAACAGCTTTAGCATAGCAACACCACAGGTGAGGAGTATAGAGTGGTGTGCAGTAGGCTTTAAACAATGCTATTTTTACAATTTCTGTACACATTCCAAATTTCCGTACCAACATATTTGCCTGTGCATACAATTTACAGTACTGCCTCTGGATGTCATCATTATCAGAGAGGTCACTCCTTACAATGTGACCAAGGTACTTCACTTTCTCCACAACTGCCATATCCCTTCCTGACAAGTGGAACGTGGGAAATACCGCATTACGCTGCTCTCCAGTCCTCACAATCATCACAACAGACTTTTTCGGATTAAACTTGATGTCGTATTGTTCACCATATTCAGTACACACATCAAGCAATTGCTGGAGGCCTGCAGAACATGGTGACATAATGACCAAGTCATCAGCATAAAGTAAGTGATTTAATAGCCTATCCCCTATCATGCAGCCGGTCTTACAGTTTTTCAAAGTTCGGGAGAGATCATCCATGTAGAGATTAAAAAGCATAGGTGACAGAATCCCACCCTGCCTCACCCCATTACTCACAGAGAAAGATCTCGATAACACACTACCCCATCTAACCTGCATTGTTTGATGAGTGTACCAAAAACCTAATATCCGAATTAGGTAGGGAGGAACCCCTCGCTGTTGCAATTTTTCAAACAGTTTGCCATGATTGATGCGATCAAACGCTTTGGAGGCATCTAAGAAGCACAGAAACACAGAAGAGTTCTGCCCTCTGTACTTCCTCACAGCCTCTTTCATGGCATAGATGCACATATCAGTGCCATGTTGACTTTTGAAACCAAACTGCTCTTCAGTGGTAACAACATATTTCTGAAATCTATCCAGGAGCACCATTTCTAACACCTTGGATATGACACTGGCCAATGCAATTGGCCTGTAATTATCCATAGAGGAGATCTTCCCTGTTTTATCCTTCACTACAGGTGCAAGAACAACAGATAACATTGAGCTGGGCAATAAACCATGCATTAACATTGCAGAAAAACATAAAGCAAGTAATACCACTACTCTATGACTGGCAAATTTTAAGTGCTCTACAGAGATTTTATCCAAGCCACAAGATTTACCCATTGATAATTTCCCAATGGCTTTAGATACCTCATCAGCAGTGACACTCACATTATCAGGAGGAACATCCCCAATACTGAAGTTTTCACTTTTTACACAGTTGAATAAATCACTATAATGCTTTCTCCACAGCTCCACAACATTATCAGGCCCTGTGACTCCCTCAACACTAAAGGGCAGAGGAACTTTAACAGCATTCATAACCTGAATTTCTTTCCAAAAATCTTGCACATCATTTTGCAACAGTTTTCGCACTAAGGAGTCAGCCCTCAGTTTATACTCTGTCCTTTTTATATACCGTACAGCACGTTTAAATTGCTTATCCATCAGTTTTTTATGCTCAAATACAGGTCCGGTCCTAGGTTTACCCACAGCAACCCAATTTAAGAAAGCCACTCTAGCCTGCTGGTGATGTTTCCTTACATACTCATTCCATCCAGGTCGGGCATTTTGTTTTTTAAAACTTCTTTTACTAAATGCTATACTAAATGCTAACGAAATACTTTCGTTACAGTACTTGAGTAGATTTTTTCATTTTTTTCTACTTTCTTGACTATAATTAAATTGTGGTACTTTTAATAAAGTATTCAACTTCGCTATATTTATATTTCATAAAAAGTACAAAGTACTTTGAAAAAGGTGCCGACCTATTTTCTACAGTCTATGGTGCAGACGGAGCCAATAACAGACATATCAAAGCACTTCAGCCAATAACAGACAGGTCTGACTCGGGTTCAACACTAATCAAAACCTCCAGTTTGGCTGGGGGCGGGGCGTTCAAACTGCGCTTTGACATGTGACATTTTAATCTGGCGCTCGTGTTTGAATCAGTGGCGCTAACTAAAGTTTCAATATGTCAGTGAATGTAAGTGAGTATTCTGCTCATATTTAATTATGGCAACTACTGAAATGGGTCACACCATTGATACCAGATACCTCCTAACACCAGAGCACCGAGCAGTGTAAGTAAATAAAAAAGCTCGGCTCAAACATGGACGCGGTTTGCAAAGGACAGAGCAAGAATGTAAGTGTCTAAAATACACACACACAGTTCAATTAATGGTAAAGCTCTCCCTGTTTAACAATACATCTAAACTAATTATACGAAGCAAACTTTTTACAAAGCTGAAGAAACAGTGAAATATGATCGCATGATTGAGCTGTCTATCAGATGCGTGTAAGAGTGTAAAACGAATCCGACGAGCGTTCTTGTGTAGGCTGCCATCTTGTGGCGACGCCATTACTGAGCTGTTACACCGGCATAGACATATGCACCGGTATGTAAACAAACCTCGGAGATAACGTGAACACACCCTAGATGACAGCTACAGCCAGGCAGATGATGTTGGACACTGGCCTCCAGTCACAGATGAAGGTACAAACGATCTTACAGATTATATGAAAATAGCTTGGCAAGCTAGCTAGCTAGGCTAACGTTTGCTACCGAATAAACTAAAAAAAGATCTGTCCATTTGGCAACAATAAATAAATGAAATCAAATAAACAAATTCATGTTTTTCATTAGTGTCCATTATTTATCTCATTTACATTGCAAGGGCCATGGGTAAGGTAACGTTACAGCTAAAAAGTATACAATATCGACCAACTAGTGTTTTTAAACCATGGAAAGAGGTCAGTATAACAGCAGGAGAACAATTATGTCACATAACGTTACATTTAGCTCAGGAAAGCCATTTAATGACCATAGCATGTTAATTAAATTAAAATAGCAAGAGAGGAGATTTTGCTGATCACTACATCACACATTTATTATATTTTTTTACTTATGTCATTTAATAATTGTTATTGTACGCGAATGTCCGCGTCTTGTACTCGCCCAGGAAATCTGTGTAAACCGTACGGCACCAGACAGGGGCAGTCGACCCGGGGTATTCACAATATTTTCTCTTCAAAATTGAAATTTTACTGCCACCATTGGAACAATTTATAACGGAAACTGTTTACCCACTCGACATTATACAAGGGCTAACGTTGTAACGTTAGTGACAGTCGTAAATCGCGGGCTGTTTATTCCTGTGGACGCAAGTTGCAAATAAAACAATAGAAGGCAATGGAGCAACGCTACCCAGTAACATCTCAGTAATGGCGCCCGCTTACTTCCGGTAGTTTCGCCGGATTCGTCTATAGCAACAGTGGGCTCGCAGCACATTTTTGGTTGGCTACAATGAAAAAAGATCATTTAATTTAACATGTTAATCATACCCCACTTAATTTTTTTTTTATTCACACTGTTTTATTGTTTTTATACCTTTTTTTATCGGACCTCTCAATTAACCTTCTTTGCTTTCAATTATGAATGATTCAAATCAAAACATTCAAATGATCTTACCTGGACTTACTTTTCAAAATTAGTAATAAAAAAGTGCTCTTGATAGCAGAGGAAGCTAGTAGTCTATATGTGGAGCACTTTTATCATTGATGGATGCACTTTTTTGGGTTTTAAATTTTCTCCAGTCATTCACTGCCATTATAAAGTTTGGAAGAGCCAGGCCATTTTTAATGTAACTCTGATTGTATTCGATAAAAATAAAATATAAATATAAACTCAGATATATTAGCTATTATGTGTTTGTCTTCACGTTTCATCAGTCAAAAAAACATCACTGTTTGAAAGTTATTATATCTAAATAAGGCATTTCCTGAAATGTGTAAGTTTAATATTCTATGCATCAGTACTGGGCCTTCAGTATGAATGAAACAGATGCCATGAGAGTTTTTAGCGCTTCAATTTCGCTATCATCACCCCATTTTGGGTAAAAAATACTAAAGTACTTTGTAACGCAGTTACTTGAGTAGTTTTTAAGCAAACTACTTATTTACTCTTACTTGAGTCATATTATATTTCAGTACTTCTACTTGTACTCAAGTAAATTTTACTTAAGTAGTTATACTTTCACTTAAGGACAATTTGTCAGTACTGTGATTTATTCTTGCTTCTTCATCTGGCTTATAATTCATGAGTTAAATCTGCCTTTTTATGCGTTGTTGGTCAACGTCAGTTGTTTAATTGTGCTTTATGGATACAATGAAATGAAAGCACAGGCTGCTTTGCTCTGTTCTTGTGCTTCATTTACTGGAGAACGTCATACAACCCCAAATTATAGGCATTATTTCAAAGAAATCATTTTCCAGGAGTTGTTTTTACGGTCCGTCGGGATGAACTCGGCGCTGGAGCCTGAACTCTTGCGGTGTCCTCCTCCTCGGAGACGCTCGTTCTCTCAGTAGTGAACAGCTGTTAGTCATTTACTGAACACAAAGCCTGCGAGCTCCTTCATCACGGGCTCACGGCTCCTCTTCCAGACAGAAGACTCACGCAGTCCCAGTTTCAGGATCCAGAACCAGTTCCAGGGAATTGGACTGTGCGTTCCTCAGCACGTCTTTTGTTTTCATAGGCCTTTTTCTGCCTTCCATGGCTGATTTTTCCACAGAGCAGAAATCAGATACCCTGAACGTCTACTGGTAAAAGTCTAGGAATAACCCGACCCAGACGGCTCCTCCCTAAACCTCCCTGAGATTTAAAGGAAAAAGCCAGTCTCCTGTCACAGAAAGCTGTTTTTCCTTCTCTCCCATGGCTCTCCGTTTCCCCGGCCTCTCGTTCCTCCCCTCTCCACATCTGGATTCCAGGCCCACATTTATTTATGCGACTGCAGTTGTTTTTCAGGGAGTTTAAAGTGCTGGTGTTGGCAGCTGTGCGGATCTGATGAGGTCTGCAATTACAGCTCTCCATCGGGTCGCTGATTACATGTGTGCCCGCAGAATGTGCTGAGGAGAAGCCCAGACAGGAACACAAATAGCCCTTCGCGTCGGCTTGGAGCGCGGCCCAGCAGAGAGACGGACTGACTGACGGAGAGATGAGGCTCTGCTCACTGCAGGCTCCACACAGCGTAAGTGTTGCTCACACACACACACACACACAGCTGTTTAAAGGGTCGCCAGCATCATCGGCACACGGACACATGGGTAAATCATCAGCCTGAGATGTGGCCGAGCGCTGGACCAGGAGCTGTGGGTCTCTGAATCCTCTCGTCTGGAGGCGATCGTGCTCCACACACACTGTCGGACGGATGACCTCTTAAATCAGGCATCTCTCCAAAGCTAAACTCTCTGAACTCTTCTTTTTGGAAATCGGACATTGCATTATCATGGAGACGGTACTGTAAATCCTTTTCTCAATTTTTGTGATCCATCGCTAAACAGATGCTTTGACTTTAGTACAACTTTAGAGTTTAAATTATTTTGTCAAATGTACGTGTAAAATAAAATGTGTTCAGTTTTACACCAAACCTAAAGTGCTGACTCTAATCTGAGGATGAAGTGCGGTCAGTGTGATCAGCGAGCGGCGCAGGACAGGTTAACTGCAGGTTAGGGTGTGTTTTAGCACTAATAACAGTGTTTAGTGGGCACAGATGAGCGAGGGACACTCAGGGATTCGGTTACTGCCCTGAAAGACTCTTTGTTGGGCCCGGGCAGGGTCGCCGTCAGCAGTTTCTCTAAACACAAACTCAGTTCCTCTTTTGCGGTTTGCAAAACGTCCTCATAAGCAGTTCTGGAGCTGCCGGTCTGTGTTTGACAGAGTAAGAGTTCTGAGAGGTTCAGGAGGCCGGAGAGAGCAGCGAGACTTCATCAACTCGTGTGTGTGTGTGTGTGTGTGTGTGTGTGTGTGTGTGGAGAGAGTTAAAGCTTAGCTGGGCTCATTCCTAATGTGTGGGATTTAAAGGGTTATTTCTCCCCAACGCATCTGTCATTCTGTCCTTAAGTGCTCTCCCTCAAGTCGTTCCAAACCCGTAAGGCTTTCCTTCATCTTCAGAACACAAATGAAGATATTTTTGATGAAATCGGAGCACAACCACTAACTACCACTTTCAAGGCCCAGATCATGATGTGACTCGGTGGTTTAAAGGGTTCGTTCACCCAGAAATCAAAACTCCGTCATAATTTACTCGCCCTCGAGTTGTTCCAAACCTGTCTTCATTTCTTTGTGCTGCTGAACGCAGAGGAAGATATTTGGAAGAATGTTTTTACAACAATCCTATCTCGCCCCCCCATTGACTGAATCTCCTCAAGAGTGCACGTTGTGTTGACATGAGAGCATACATTATTGTGTAAATGCACGCTGCAAAAAAAAAAAAGATTTTTTTTGTGCAAACAGTACTTATGTCGCTTCATAAAACTGAGGTTAAACAACTAGAGTCACATGGATTACTTCAGTCAACTCACCTTCATTTATAAAGTGCTTTCAACCTTTACACATGTTTTTTCCATCTTCCAAGTGTGTCGCCATTTCTCATTTCACCCGTTTCTGTGCGTACGCCTGGGTCAGAGCTTGCGTGAAAGACCGCACATTTCACCGTCAAAATACCAACTATTGCGTAGACTAGAGAGCGGCGTACGCCTTCTTATGTGCATACGCAACCTTTATAAATGAGGCCCCAGATCATTTGTGACTCTAATGAGAGCTGTCTCGGTATGGTACAGTCTAAATCCTGACTGGAAATCAGAAAGGAACACAGTGGTGAGGATATTGCTTTTTCCCAGTGTGTTTGACAGAAAAGGCAGATTCGAGATTGGCCTGTAATTGAATTTTGCAGGATAAAGTTGTGATTTTTAACAAGTGGTTTAATCATAGCCAGCTGAAAGGTTTTTGGTACGTATCCTAATGACAAAGATGAATTAATTATATTTAGAAGAGAATCTCTTTCAATAGTTTAGTCGGTATAGGATCTAACATACATGTTGTTGATTTAGATGATTCAACAAGTTTAATAAATTCATCCTCTCCTATAGCAATGAATGACTCAAGGATGTGATACTGTAGTAGACGGTTGTATAGTTAATAATTTTGTCCCTGATATTATCGATCTTATAAGTGAAGATGCTCATAAAGTCGTTACTGCAGTGTTGCTTAGACACTTCTGGCCTTAAAGCTTTATTTTTCATTAGTTTCGCCACTGTTTCAAAGAAATAATACCTCAGGTTTTGTTAATTTTCTTTGAATAGGTTTGAAAAATAAGCAGACCTAGCCGTTTTTAAGGCATCTCTGTATGCAATCATGCTCTCTTTCCATGAAATGCGAAATACCTCTCATTTTGTATTCTTCCAGTTTCACTCCATTTATCTTGCTGCTCTCCGAGTGTGTGTGAGAGTGTGTGTGTGAGAGTGTGTGTGTGAGAGAGTGTGTGTGTGTGTGTGTGAGAGTGTGTGTGTGAGAGTGTGCTCGTTGTACAACAGTGTGGGAATATTTTCTTTAATCTTCTTTAAGTGCAATGGAGCAACTGTGTCTAAACAAGTGATGGAAAAGAGAGAGTTAAAAGTTTCTGTTGCAATGTCATGTTTATCTAAGCTATCCAGGATGCTGAGATGATGAAACTGATTAGGAAGATTATTAATAAAGCGATCTTTAGTGGCAGAAGGGATAGGTCTAACATATTTGTAACACAGTGTCACAGTGTCGGATGTATGTTCCCTGGTGTCCACTAGAGGTTCTCCATCCCCACGGTGTCATTCACTTTTGGAACTACATTCCCCACAATCCTCGTCTGTGCCCATCACTACTCATTGCACTCAGCTGTTCCCCATCATGATTGTCATGTTCTGTGTACAAATACCCTGCCTGTGTCGTGTTTGTTACGGAGTCCTTGTTTAATATCTCCACACTTCCGCTTATGTATCTGCCTGATTCTTGTTTGTTTCGTGTGTTGTTGGATTGCCTTATTTGGATTTTTGACCCCTGCCTGGATGACTTTGATTTTGGGTTACCCTCATAATTAAACATACTAGATTTGGATCTTTTGCTTCCCGTGTGTGGATATTTGACAGAAGGACTCCGTCAAAACCAAGATCCAGCGGTATGTTTTTTGATATGTCTTCCCCAGCCACCGAGTGTGAGAGAAGGGAATTGTTTGAGGGGACCCAGTTGGTCAGTTTAGCGGGACCCGTGGAGGAGGTGGTCGAGAGGAATCCCAACACCATTTCCACTCAGGCCCCTCTTCGACCCTGGGCTGGTGATATCCAGTCCAGAGTTTCATCCGGCGCTGTTTTCATCCAGCCCAGAGCACGCACTTCACCAGCGGAAACAGTGGAGGAGGAAGACCTCCAGCCTCCCCAAAGATCCGGAGGCCATGGACCAGCAGCCCGCTGCTTTATTGGAGGCTGATTCAGAGATGGTTCATGTCAAGAGATGTCGTGTTCTGCCAAGTCAATGATGGTTCACATCCCATCTGCCCAATCAGAGACTGTTCACATCACGTCTGCCCAATCAGAGACTGTTTACATCCCGTCTGCCCAATCAGAGACTGTTTACATCCCGTCTGCCCAATCAGAGACTGTTTACATCCCGTCTGCCCAATCAGAGACTGTTTACATCCCATCTGCCCAATCAGAGACTGTTCATGTCACGTCTGCCCAGCCAGAGACGGTTCAAGCGTAAAAGCGGAATCAACACTCGACGGTGTGTCTAAATCAGGAACGTGCAGCTGTTGGCCCATTTCCACTGGTTTGTTATTCTCGGTCAAAGGCAGCCGTTTTTATCATTGCAGGAACCTGAAGTGAATGACTGATCGCTCCGACTTCTATCCTGGTTTCCTCCTGCTGTTCCTGTCAGTGAAACAAGGATGTGTAATCCTAATCTCATGGATGTGTAAGAGTATTTATCTAGCAGAGATCCACCAGAGTGATGAAGTTGTTCTCATCTGGAGATGAAGAGCGTGGTCGTGTTTAGGGAGGTGTGTTTGGGCAGGTGTGTTTGGCTATCACCGGCTGATGAAGCTGTTCTCACCTGGAGGTGAAGAGTGTGATTGTGTCTGGGCTAGGGTTGGCAATCGAGTATCGATTGGAACCGGGACTAACTTTTCTTTTTCCCGGAATCATTCAAAAGTTAAAATTTCGATTCCTAGTTTCGATATTCACAGTCCACTGACCAGAAGAAGAAACCGCTGAACAACACCAACGAAGAAGCGTCTACCGGAAGTGTTGGCATAACCGCGCGAGTTGAACATGAGTAGCTTACGTCGGCAGTCCAAAGTGTGGCTTCACTTTTCAAAAAATAACAAAATCTCGGCAAATATGAAAGACCGTTGGTTAGCAAGGTTAGCTAAACTTTTTTGACCCTGCCTCTTAAAAGAACCGGAATCGAGAATTGTTAGGAACCGAAATCGAAACAAGGAATCGGAATTGGAATCAGAATCGTTCAAATTCAAACGATACACAACCCTAGACTGGGCAGATGTGTTTGGGCAGGTGTGTCTGGGCAGGTGTGTTTGGGCAGGTGTGTTTGGGCAGGTGTGTTTGGGCAGGTGTGTTTAGGCAGGTGTGTTTGGGCAGGTGTGTTTGGGCAGGTGTGTTTAGGCAGGTGTGTCTGGGCAGGTGTGTCTGGGCAGGTGTGTCTGGGCAGGTGTGTTTGGGCAGGTGTGTTTAGGCAGGTGTGTTTGGGCAGGTGTGTTTGGGCAGGTGTGTTTGGGCAGGTGTGTCTGGGCAGGTGTGTTTGGGCAGGTGTGTTTAGGCAGGTGTGTTTGGGCAGGTGTGTTTAGGCAGGTGTGTCTGGGCAGGTGTGTCTGGGCAGGTGTGTCTGGGCAGGTGTGTTTGGGCAGGTGTGTTTGGGCAGGTGTGTTTGGGCAGGTGTGTTTAGGCAGGTGTGTCTGGGCAGGTGTGTTTGGGCAGGTGTGTCTGGGCAGGTGTGTTTGGGCAGGTGTGTTTAGGCAGGTGTGTTTGGGCAGGTGTGTTTAGGCAGGTGTGTCTGGGCAGGTGTGTCTGGGCAGGTGTGTCTGGGCAGGTGTGTCTGGGCAGGTGTGTTTAGGCAGGTGTGTTTGGGCAGGTGTGTTTAGGCAGGTGTGTCTGGGCAGGTGTGTCTGGGCAGGTGTGTCTGGGCAGGTGTGTTTGGGCAGGTGTGTTTGGGCAGGTGTGTTTGGGCAGGTGTGTTTAGGCAGGTGTGTCTGGGCAGGTGTGTTTGGGCAGGTGTGTCTGGGCAGGTGTGTTTGGGCAGGTGTGTTTAGGCAGGTGTGTTTGGGCAGGTGTGTTTAGGCAGGTGTGTCTGGGCAGGTGTGTCTGGGCAGGTGTGTCTGGGCAGGTGTGTTTGGGCAGGTGTGTTTGGGCAGGTGTGTTTGGGCAGGTGTGTCTGGGCAGGTGTGTTTAGGCAGGTGTGTTTGGGCAGGTGTGTTTGGGCAGGTGTGTTTAGGCAGGTGTGTTTGGGCAGGTGTGTTTGGGCAGGTGTGTTTGGGCAGGTGTGTCTGGGCAGGTGTGTTTGGGCAGGTGTGTTTGGGCAGGTGTGTGTCTGGGCAGGTGTGTTTGGGCAGGTGTGT
The DNA here is from genome assembly GCA_038021265.1 of Cyprinella venusta. Classification (NCBI taxonomy): domain Eukaryota; kingdom Metazoa; phylum Chordata; class Actinopteri; order Cypriniformes; family Leuciscidae; genus Cyprinella; species Cyprinella venusta. The sequence continues at coordinate 171,608 of CM075886.1, read as the reverse complement.
TTGGGCAGGTGTGTTTAGGCAGGTGTGTTTGGGCAGGTGTGTTTGGGCAGGTGTGTTTGGGCAGGTGTGTTTGGGCAGGTGTGTCTGGGCAGGTGTGTTTAGGCAGGTGTGTTTGGGCAGGTGTGTGTCTGGGCAGGTGTGTTTGGGCAGGTGTGTTTAGGCAGGTGTGTCTGGGCAGGTGTGTTTGGGCAGGTGTGTGTTTGGGCAGGTGTGTTTGGGCAGGTGTGTCTGGGCAGGTGTGTCTGGGCAGGTGTGTTTAGGCAGGTGTGTCTGGGCAGGTGTGTTTGGGCAGGTGTGTGTTTGGGCAGGTGTGTTTAGGCAGGTGTGTGTTTGGCTATCACCGGCTGATGAAGCTGTTCTCACCTGGAGGTGAAGAGGTCGGTCGTGTTTGGCTATCACTGGCTGCTGGAGAGCATAAATCAAACCCTTCGGCACGTGTGTGAAGGACGTCCCACAGGGAGTCTTCAAGTCCTCTAATCAGCCTCTCTACTGGAGTGTGTTGGCGTGCCCTGTGGCTTCACACACACTCTTCACACACATCCTCAAACAACACACAGAAACAGGTTACTTTGATCCGACTCCCTTTAGGACAAACAAAGAGATCTAAAGATGACTATATTAATGGAAACACACTTTTTGGTGTCTTCATACTGAAGGTGCATAAATATCCTCAATTATATTGATTCATCAAGAAGTAGTGTTGTACAAAAGCATAGAAAACAGCTTCAGTAATATAGATTGAACACAGTGTGTCTGTCAGTGCTCTTGCTCTGTTCAGGTGGAAGGGTCTAGCAGGGGTTCTCCTCAATGGAGATCCAGAGCGAACTCTGACCTCCTGTAGACGTTCGGTACCCTTCTCTCGGGATAAGCAAGCATTCACTGGCATGGTATTTTTAGTGATCACTCAGTTGGCATATGAATATATAAATGAACATTGGTATTATGACAGTGTGTGTGTGTGTGTGTGTTAGGGAAGGTTGTGTTATCATGGCAGCAGTGAGTGATGATGTGCATCTGAGAGTCTAGTTACACTTCATTCATTATTAAGCGGCTCAAGGTGTTTATGCTCCTGCTTCCCGTCTGCTGGGAGTCTCACCGCTCCACCGGACATGAGCGTCCCTAACGCTGGAAGATGTTCGCTGAGCTCCTGAAGGCATTAGCTGTGACGTTAGCTTTGATGGAAACCACCTCCTGTCATCTGAGCCTATGGGAGTTAGCAGCTTTTGGTCAGTTTGTAAGGTAAGACACATTATTTTTGTATGTCTGTATCTGTTCCTCTGTATACATCCCTCGGTCCATCTATGTGAAGATGAGGAACATGTTTGACACTGTATTTAAAATGGCAGAGAGATTATGGGCTGTGTTGTGTTTTTTTAGGCCGATGGATTGATGTAGAGTAGGCTATTACTGTAGTGGTGTGTGTGTTGTATAGTCTAGAGGGAGGGTCTCTGTGAAGCGTAACCTGACTCAGACATCTGTCATCTTCACGAGGAGAGTCTTCAGTGTGTATCGGCCTCATGACAGTCGTGTTGTTGAGGACTTAGATGGAAGCTACTCTTCACTCTGAATAATCCTGCTTTTGTTGTGCTGAGGTCAGTAGGTGGACTTTAATGCAGTCTCTACTGTCATCATGTTTACTATCAAGTCAAGTCACCTTCATTGATACAGCACTTTTAACTAGATAGATTGTTTCAAAGCAACTTTACAGTGATAATGGCAGACTACAGTAACAGACTGTTTCAGCTTTATAGCAGCTCTAGAATAAAGTCACTGTCCATCTAAAGTTAGTTTTGATTGATTCACTTCCGTTGTAAAAATCATTAGTAATTAACTTAGGGGCTGCTAACACGACTCTGTTCTAACAGAAAACAGAGACTTTTTATGTGTTCTGGTCCTTCATTTGCACAAAACAGTCGAGAAACGTTATGATCTTCGTGTAAACTTCAAAAACGTGAATCTGTGTAAACGCTGACGGCGTGCACACGCGTATACGTGTTTAGTCTATTAGTCTGCCGGGGTGCGCATTTGAATATATATGTGCACAGGCGTGTAGTTTTTCTATACAAATTGACATCGTCAAAAGACTTGGTCATTTGTTGCTCATTACAGAAACTCTAATTTAGCATATCCCAGTCATTTCAGTACTCTTCTGATGAACATTTGTTCAGAGATAGGCTTTAAATACAAATAGGGCTAAGCGCATTTAAATAAAGTTTGGACGCCCCTGAGTTAAGAAATCTAAAATATATATCGTATATACGAAATATCAATATATATATATATATATATATATATATATACGATTTGTGGATATTTTGTGTTTTGTAATGTTTTCGATGTTGTCAGTACATATATAAGGCCTGAGAGCAGAGGATCATGGGTCTGAATCCCGAAGCACAGAGAGTGTAGGAGCTATAGTGTTCAGATTGATCACGATGACACACACACGCTTTCTTCTCAGTATTTGCTGTTTGGTCCTGTCAATGGCGATTGAGCTCATGCACTCATGAACAAATAACACAAGTGTTTATATTGGTGATTAGTAATGATGGCTGCAGGGATTATGTAACCCTGGGAGTGACACAGACGTATAGCACAGTTACACACACACACTTTTATATCTTTAAACTATTTTCGCATACTTTATGCCTCAGTTTAAGCATCCATGAATACTGCGGGGAGACGGAGGGCTGGGGCAGATGACCACTGGACCGGTTCGACAGTCACCGTCAGCCTGTGTCTCTTGTAGCGGCGGACTGCCCGCTGGAGGAGTGTGTGTGTGTGTTCCACGTCTCCTCGCTGTGTCATAACAGTGGACCTCTTTAACCTGCACGACTGTCATTCCCGCTGACTTTCGTTTGGTGTATTACTCTCGTTGCTCAGATATTTCTCAAATGCTCTTTCCAGTAATCACGGTCATCTAATCCATGCACTCAAACGATCTACCTTCTAGACACACTTTAATCCTTGTATATCCAGTAAAATGTTATTTTTTTTTGTACTTTATATTTTAAAATATATCCTGCAGTGCTTTAGCTATGCTTAACAGAATCCACATATACCTTAGCCCGTTCTCTTGACCCTGTATTGCCTTATTGTGTTTCACTGTAATTTGTCATTTGCACTCCTGTGTTTTGTGGACTTATTATGTAACTATATGTTGTTTTGCACATTTGTTCACCTTATCTTGGCCAGGTCGCCGTTGTAAATGAATGGAATCTGATATCGTGACATTATTCTGGTTTACCAAAGCCCTGTTCATCTCTACTGTCTCTTGTTTATCTGGTTTATCATCTACGCTTTCTCGCTGTCTCTGGTGGAAAAAATAAGCTTGGAGCGGGACTAATTCAGTATGCTTAATCAAGAGTGTTAATGATTAGTTAACTCGATAAGGCCAGCAGCCGTATCACCCTGTAGCCCAAGACTGGTGCCCACTGAAGAGTCTGGTTAGTACCTGGATGGATGGGAGACTCCTGAGAGAACCAGGTCGCTGCTGGAAGAGCCGTTAAGCCCCATTTACACGATGGGAAAATGCAGATATATCTCTGCGCTTTGCCCTCTCATTTACATAGATAACGCCGTTTTTATCACAGAAAACGATTATTCTAAAAACTCCGGCCAAAGTGGAGATTTCTGAAAACGACGGTTATGTGTTGTCGTGTAAACTGGGAGAAACAGCGGTTTCGGTTCTCTGAGGATTCTGATTGGCTTGCATGGCTTTATCCTTAACCCCTACATTGCCGCCAATAGGTTTGGCATAGTTATGGTGGCGCTCGACGGGGTATTTCTGCGGGTGTGTCAACGATGTTATTTTTGAAAACGGAGAGGGGGAAAATATTTGTTTGCTAAATACCCGGCTTTGTGTAAACGTGTCCTGAGTGAGTGCGCTCACCCTGGGGTCTGTGTGGGTCCTGACGCCCCACAGTCGGCAGCGCGTCATAGTTGGGGGGCGTGGTCGGCGTGGGGGAAAGGAGCGCGACCATCCTATGTATTTGAATGACAGAAATGTCATATTGCGACGAGTCATTGACACCTGCCGACCGGCAAGGGTACATTGCAAAATGAACTGTAATCGGTTATGATTGCCCTTATTTAATTAAAAACTGGGTCAATGACCCAACCAAATGGCCGGAGGTGTCGTTTCCAGACTATTGTTATCTGGTTGAATCTCCAGGTAAGACGTCGCGGTAGCATTAGCCTGTAACTCAATCAACTTGCTTATAAGTCCATAAAACCTTGTCACTTACCAATTGTACGTATGCTTCACTCCAAACTATTAATGCTTTTGTTAAACGGTGATCAGTAGTAGCTACGAAGATGCAGAGGGACTTGCTGACAGTTATCCGGATTCTCACAGACTTCAGTCTGATAACCTTCAGCTGATAACGCTAATGTGAATGAGACATATCCCTTAGGAAAAACAACTAAAGGAATCTTGTAGTGTTTTAGGACAAATTATTATAGTAACGTCAATCCTATAGGAATACTATGGTATTTTGGGGCATAGCCTAGAAGTATAGAGGTATTAAAGAACATCACAGAAGTATTATACACTACTATAAAATACTAATAGCCATAGGATTACTATAGTTCTTTTTCGTAAGGGATAAACGTCAGACAAATCTGGCCCACTGCCTAATACGAGTTAAACATCTACTACTATATCACACAGGGATCTACTCTAGTCAAGTCAACAAGTTTAACACAACCGTAGTTGATCCAAAGTGCTTTCCAGTACAATAAAATAGTTCAATCAAATAAAATAAGTAAAGTAAAAAGAGACAAAAGAGACACAACATTTGGTGTATCAACATATACAACCTGTAAAACACAGACTAATTTAAAAATAAATACATGACCTTATTCAAACGCGAGAGAGTAAAAATAGGTTTTTAAACTGGATTTAAAAGCATGGAGAGGTCCTGATGGTTAAAGGTAAACTATTCCAGAACAACAGAGAAAGCTCTATCACCTCTTGATTTACACCGAGAGAAGGGGACAGATAAAAGTGACTGATCACAAGATCTTAGTGACCTAGAAGCTGTATATGGTCTAATAAGATCACAGATATAATCTGGGGCCGAGTTATGTAGAGCCTTATACTGTATGCAAAAAGGAGGATCTTAAACTCTACTCTGAATTTTATTGGTAGCCAATGCAATGAGGCAAGAACAAAGGAGATATGATCCCTTTTCTTAGTTCCTGTTAACCATCTGGCTGCTGGGTTTTGAACCATCTGTAACCGAGACAGTGTAGTCTGAGGTCGGCCAACATACAGAGAATTACAGTAGTCCAATCGAGACGAAATTAGTGCATGAATCACAGTTTCAAGGTCTTTACTGGAGAGAAAGGTTTTCACTTTTGCTATTGAACAGAGTTGAAAGTAGCTACTCTTTACAACTGCATTTACATGTTTATCGAATTGGAAAAGGGGATCAAAATGGACTCCAAGGTTTTTTGCATGATTGTGCAGGTTGTTACTTAAAGGGCCAAGCTGTTTTTATGGAGTTGTTGTTAGCAGCAGGACCAGTAGAAGCACTTCAGTTTTATTATCATTCAGTTGCAGTGAGTTTTTTGTCATCCAGGTCTTGACTTCCTCGAGGCACTTGAACAGGTTATCTAATGAAAAGTCATCGTCTGGTTTAATTGGGAGATAGAGTCGGAGGTCATCAGCATAACAGTGTGTGTGTGTGTGTGTGTGTGCCATTTTGTCCTCCTATCCGGTTCTGTATGTAAGAAAGGATGTAGAACTTCAATTTATAATTTGTTAGTTTATTGGTGGAACAGAAAACGACACAGCGACTCTTCAGCATGATTGTCGCATGTATTTCAATGAGCGCCAAGGCAATGTTTTCCCCCACGGGCTAAATTCACATCATGTGACGGGGCGTTCCCAGACCAACCGACTGTATCTATAGTAACAGGGACATGTCACGTGTCTGTCCTGTCTGGTAGCACATGGGTGTTTTGTTATGTTGTGCCATGTGCTTCTGTCATTGTTTGATCCTCCCACCTCGTTACCTGATTAATGTTGAGTTCTCCCACCTGTTCCCTCTTGATTTGTATCCTATTTAAGTCTCCTCTTGTTTGCTGTCTTTGTCGGATCGTTGTTTATGTCACCCCTGTTCCTAGTCGCTGATGGTCAGTGTTTTGTATCTTAGTTCTAGTATAGTTTGATGTTTATTGAGTTTGTTTTCCCCTCGTGGGTTTTTGCTTTGTGTGTTTTGTTTCTTTTGTTAATAAATCCCTTTTTCCCTGCATTTGAGTCCTCCCACTTCACTTTTAGTAAAGTTACCGTGACAGAACACTGTACTGTTAAAGAGCACCCTCCTTCGGCTGAGACGTTAACCTTCTGGGAAAGGCAACATGCGAATGGGCGTGAATGGCCCAACCCGCTCATGAATAATTAGGTGATTCCGCATAATAACAAAGACCCGCATAATAATGAGCCTTTCATTCAGGTGTCACTCAAGAAAGAATGCAAGGACTACATATATATATATATATATATATATACACATGTGAATGTGTGTGTGTGTGTATATATATATATATATATATATATATATATATATATATATATAGAAGCAAAATATGAATGAAACGTTTTTAGTCACTCCTGGAAACAAATCCTGGTCAAATAGGTTATATGGGCCATTCCATAGAATTGGTTCAAAGTCAGAGTTGGAAACATCCTGAAAAGAAAATTGTCTTTTTCCATAAATCTCTTATACAGTTTTATTCTTTTAAATAGGCCAATACATTTTATCATACATATATCAAAGTTAAGGATTCATTATTTTGATAAAGCTTCCATTGGAACAAACACTAAAACAGTTTATTTTTGACAAAACATACTATATATTTAACATATGAGCAGAAACTGTCTAACAAAAGCTTATTTGATGTCTATTTTAGAGTAAAAACTTTATAAACTCATCTCAGTAGGCTATAGTTTGGATGTGTTCATGTAAAATAATGTTTACTAATGTAGCAGTGAGAGTGAATGAACGGCCCTGATTTTGACATCGCGCACACGCCTGTGCTGTTCATTCACTCATATTTAATCAGTCTTTGTGCAGTTTACAGACACTGTTCAATAACGCAAATAGAACAAAGCGCTTAAGAATAAATGAATTACTTCAGCTGGATATGAAATCAAACTACCAGCACTTCTGAGGTAACTTTTCCAGGATTATTACGATAGTGTTATAGTGCAGCAACACAGGTAAGGTTCGATTGGTGATGAACTGCCTGTTTTATCCAGCTGATATACAGTATGTGCGTTTTCATGGCTTGCCTCAACATTAGCGTTTGAATAGCGCGCGCTCTCAGTGGGCGTGGTCACATTAGCATGTCATACGCTATAATTAGGTGAAAGGAAAATAGATTTATTATAAGCCTAAAAAAAGAATCTCACAAGGGTATTGTCTTGGTTATATTAGGCCCATATTTTGTTATATTATAAGCCTAAATAAAGAATCTCACAAGGGTATTGTTTATGGCTCATTGCCATTAAAAAGTTTGAAACCCCAGGCTGCTAAAGAAAATATTGGAAATTCATAAGGAACAAACAATCTAAGTAACAATTTATAACATTTATTATTTGGTCAATTTATTACAATCTAAGTGATCGGCTATGACTTTCTCAAGAATTTTAGATGCTATGGGCAATATACCAATAGTCCTGTAGTGGTTTATTTCATCTTGTTCTCCAGATTTGTAAATTGGAGTTATAACTGCTGTTTTAGAGACACTGGCGAAGATACTCTTATCTATAGATTTATTCACTATATATGTAATAACTGGCGTTAAAATCTCCCAATGTTTTTTAATGAGAGAGCTATCCAGTCCCCAGAAATCTTTAGCTTTTGAGTTAGATTAGGATTGTGTTATTTTATCTGTTTTAGAATAATGTGTTTAAAACACAAAACCTCACGATCATAAACGGAGGGATGAGGTGATGAACAAGAGTGATGCAATCCCGAGGAGTGTTGGATAATTTCACTGAGTACTTTGTCATGGTTAACAGTCTGATATAGTCTGTATCTCTGTTGTTTGATGACGGCGTTTGACAGACACGCATGGATAGATGAGACAAGAGCACTGAATCACATGCCGCTCCAACTTTCTCCTCTGAAAACCATGGCCTCTGTCCATCATGGCCTCCTATATACATATATATACACTGATTGGCTTCATCACTGTCTAAGCTGGTGTGTGTGTGTGTGTGTGGGCGTTCTGGCGCAGTATGGCTGCCGTCGCATCATCATCCAGGTGGTGGTGGTTGAGGAGATCCCCTCTTCCATGTAAAGCGCTTTGAGTGCCATATAAATATAACTAATTATTAGTATTAGAACATATCGCAGTACTGAGTCAGCTGTGTGGGGACTGTTCTTCTGCTGTTGTGTATCTCCACTCGTACGGCCAGTGCTTGAGTCTGCCGTTCACTCAGTGGACTGTGAGAGAACACACTCTTTCAGCCTATCGAAATCGCTTTGAGGTCACTGAGAGAAATGTGAAACACACTAAATATATCTTCCCTGTGGGGAAGTTTCATGTTGTTCAGTGCTGTACGCTTATTTGTAGAGCACATCTTGAAGGCGATTAACAAACTATCATTTCAAAACTGAGATAATTCAATAATAATAAAAAGATTTATTCCTAATTAGCTTTATCTTTCAATTTATAATGCACACCTTAATAAGATCTAAATGGCCTAAAATAGTCCAAGAGGCTCGTCATTTTATTATTACTTTAGGAAAATGAGTTTTATATTGTATAAATAAAAAGGTTGCTCGTACTGATCCTGACTAACAGCCAATGAGGGAAGCTTTTCTGAAAAGTTTAGGAGGGTTAAAGAGATCTGTGTAATGACTGTGAGCGTTCACTGGGTGTGTGTGAGCTACTGCGGTCAGTCCGTGGAAGAAACACTTCATTCCTGTGGAAAACGACCTGACATCTGCTCTGCATTTGATCTGGATCTGGCCAAGAGCGAGTGAACCCTGCATATGCCCAACACCTGAATGCGCTCCTCTGGTGTTTCTGATATTAGTATGCTGACATCATCATTGATTTGGTGTGGCGGCTATACATTAGACTCAAAGCTTCCAAAGTGCTTTAGTCTGCTGTATATATAAAACAACATATATATGTACATCTTTCATCACAAATATGGTTTTGGATTGCAAATATTACAGTATTTGATATTCTGATATATCAACTGAATCTCTGAGACCCAAGAGTGAATCTTCCGCTTCAGAAAGACATGGACATGTAAAGCCAAGGTCTCTGCCTTATACAGCCACATCTGCATAACTAGATGAGTAAATCCCAGTATTTCGCTGGTCATCCCAAAATCAAATCACTTGATTCCAGTGAAATTGGCTCTCTAGTGAAATGGCCTGATCATTTTCAATGGCTCTTGACACGGCACTCATCGAGCGCTGCTGGTCATGACATGCTTGACTCGTGCTCTTCATCATGTTGTAGGAGTTTAATGAGCGCTCTCGAGGAAAACACAGAGAGAGAGAGAGAGAGAGAGAGAGAGAGACAGAGAGAGAGAGAGAGAGAGAGAGAGAGAGAGAGAGAGAGAGAGAGCTTTGGTCCCGTTTGAAGCAGAACTCCTGAGATCTATATCACTGGAATTTAGGATTTGATTCCTTCTGTAATCTGACTCATTTTGTGGAATTACATGAGTCTAAATTGTCATGATGCTTTGATGCGTTTCATACCAAGAAAGACAAAAGCCAGATGTGTGCATTTCTGTGAGGTTTGTTGTGCATGATGTGTGTAGTCTTTGTGTAACAGCACTGATGAAAATGATTCTGTGCTGGAGTGAATGCTAAAGAAAAAACAAATGCAATTTCTACATGAGTTAGTTCAGGCAAGAATTCAAAAAACAAAGTGCATACTATATTAGTACTCAATTCAAGCTTGTAGAAATTAAAGTGTAAAAATATCAGCGATATGTAATAAAGTGAAGCCTACTCAACTTTTGTAAAACTGGTTTTCCCATCATGCACTCGGACCCTTAATACTTGATAAGGTTGATTCTTCACTGTTTTCCAGCTGTATTTACACCGTTTTCTCATTGCTCTTGTTGTTAGGTTTGGTATTGTGTATCAAGTATTGAGGTCTCTGTGCCATGTTACTTCTGTTATGTAGATACAGTATGGAATATATATATATATACAATATCTATTGTTTTATTTACTTAGATGTTTTTAAAGTGTGGTTTAGTTCAGTTACATTGTTTAAGCAAAAACTTACTTAACTTTGTTAACTTGATGATGCTTAATTTCATATGTGAAATTATATTTACATATATATATATATATATATATATATATATATATATATATGGTAACACTTTATTTCGATAGTCCACTTTAGACATTCTACTAACTATAAGTAACTTTTCAACTACATGTCAGTTAACTGTCATTAGAGTATTAGTAGACTGTCAGCTTAATATCTGCTAACATTTTATTTTGTTGGTCCCCCAACAGACATTCAACTGACTAGCCTATAAGTAACTTGGCGACTACAAGTAAACTTATTCTCCTAACCCACACTCTAACACCGAACCCTAACCTAACAGTCTACTGACAGTCTACTATTGCCTTCTAATACTCTAATGAGAGTTAGTTGACATCTAGTTGAAAAGTTAAGTTACTTATAATTAGTAGAATGTCTAAAGTGACTATCGAAATAAAGTGCAACCATATATATACAATATATTTAATTATATGAAATATATTTACATTATTACTTCATTAAATGTTAAGTGTCAATTAAATTTCAAATGAATATTAAGTTCAAGTAACAACAAGTAAGGTGTACAGAGCCGTAGCAGGAAAATTTACTTAAAATGTGTTTTATCAAGTAAATATAAGTAATGATTTTCAGTGAGTGATGGCCTGAAGAGGCAAAGCACAGTAACGAGAGATTCTGTGGAAACTGAGCCTGAAATCGCTTCTCTTGCTCTATCCTCTGATCTGCTGGTTTGGCTCAACTATGTTCAGATTTAGAGAAAACGGAGTGTCAAAATTGTTCCAGCTCATTATATACAGCTCTGAAGGGTTTTGTTGTTGTTGTGTTTTTACACAGAGAGACATTATTGTTCATAGTCTCAGGTCATAGATTGCAACTTCCAGCACAGACCAGTAAAGTTCAGCCCTCCTGCTGGATGCCATTACCCGACTCAGGAGAGAGCACAGGCTTCTGTGGTTAACAGGTTGTGTAAATTGAATAATGTAAATGGGATCCATCAATAAATAGCATGGAATGAGCACTAAAGCTGACTGAGTCACTGGTGGCGCTCTGCCAGTAATCAGAAGATAAGGCATATTCTTTTGGCATAGTAATATCATTACTATAGAGGAAAGGACAGGACGAGAATAGCAGCTCTTCGATTTAGATCAGTGGAGGGAGATGAACCGTTGGACCGCAGTAAGATCAGTGAAAGCACACGTCACTCACCGCCACATCTGCATTTACACCAGCAACACACAGCAGCGCTGCTCTCCTGACAGCAAACACTGCATTACAATCACACACGACTACACACTACAACACAAATACAACAGACATCGAGTGCAATCACAGATTAAAGAATGAGATCCAGAAATATATGTCACTATATAATGTACGAATATATATTTCATATTTTTCCTATATAATATAAAGAATATTTATTTTCCTTTATTTGGAATTATATATTCCAAATAGAGGAAAATAAATATTAAAAGAAAGATATGTTGTCAGGATTCTGTCACTTCTGTCACTATTTCTTGGTTTTGTGACAGAGCCCTGACACTCCTGTGTCCAGATGTGTGTGTTGTGTTTGTAGGTGGTGTGTTGAGATTTGTGAGTTCTTTATGATGTGTGTGTTGTGTTTGTAGGTGGTGTGTTGAAGTGAGGAGGACACCGTGAGAATGGCCACGCCACAGACTTCCAGACAGAGCAGCTACTCCTCAATCTCTGGCAAAATGTAAGTGACATCATCAGTCCAATCATCATTCTCTTTTAGAAAAAAAAAAAAAAAAGCCAAACTCTTTATAATGACTTTCATTAATAAATAATTTGCAAAGATTACATAATGCTTAACAGATCTTAATCTATATTCACATATTTATACATATGATACAATGTGCTTAATATTAATGAACGTATTACACATTAGGATACATAATGATTAGCAGATCAGAACTTCATGTAAGTTACGTTTAAAAGACGTCTAATAGCCATCCAAACACAGCCCTGATATCTAGGCTAAACAGAAATGACAAATTCATGTCAAAGAAATTAAATGAAACAGCTTGTGGACTCCGCTGACATTCTGGAATATTACAGCTTCACGATACATGCGTGTCATTGACATAAACACACAAAATGTGTATGAATACACACACTGCAGATAATATGAGCAACCACCAATAAACACTAACAAATAATCACCACAAATATCACACGCATCCATGGAATATTCAGCTGCATGTGTTTATTCTGTATTTGTATTGTTTTGCACTGAGTTGGCTCTATTGAGTGAATAAATGATAGAAATCCCCTAAAGAGTTTCCCTAAATGTGTTTGTGGAGCGCCGTCGGTCCTGCATCTTCAGTCTGTGTTCAGCTGTGGAGAAACAGAAGATCATTATCATGAGTGGCGTTCATTCACACAGGAACATTGATGTGTGTGTAAATGAAGCCAAGCCCTGGTGTTTTGCAGCTGGTCGCTCCAGCAGACAGCAGGTGTGTGTGTGTGTGTGTGTGTGTGTGTGTATTGTGCTGCTCACTCATGTTTGTCTCACCCCCCCCCCGATGAACAATTATCACTGCACACACCAGCGGTTCACACAGGTGCTTGTCTGAGCTCCACCGCATCCTCCATCTGTACACACACACACACACACACACTCTTACCTGCGATTGAACAACAGACTTCATTCATTTCATCTGTGATGTCACTCAGACAGGTCAGAGGTCAGAATCCGCTCATGTCAAACACAGCGAGTGAGAGTGAGTTCAGGCAGATCATGAATAACTCAGAGCGTCCGCCGCCCACTGAAGACTCATACGCATCGTCTCTGAGAACGCCATGTTTATCTGTTTGAGTGTGTGTGTGTGTGTGTGTGTGTGTGTGTGTGTGTGGAGATCAGCTGAATTATACATGTGTGAGACTGTAGGTGTTCTCTGACAAACATGACAGAAGTGTTCAACTCTAGATATGTGTGTGTTGTTTTTCCACAAAGAACATCTTCACGGAGATTCGGGAGAAACACACATAAAGGTGTGTGTGTGTGTGTGTGTGTGTGTGTGTGTTTCAAACTATATGACGTCAAACACAGCTTGCAGAATCACCATCATTTCTGAATATAAAAGTTTTGGCAGTGTATGAAAGATTGATGACCTTCCCTGAACTCCAGCAGTGTGTGTGTGTGTGTGTGTGTGTGTGTGTGTGTTTACTCTGATGATGACTCTCTGTGCGCAGTGCTGTCTGACCCGTCGACGGCTGCAAATGTAAATATTTGTTCTGGAGAGCAGCTTTTCCTCTACATCCATTCAGATAAACCCATTATCATGATGATCCGCTCACACACACACACACACACACACAGGTTATGTTCTTCTATGGTACTGTGTGTGTAATGAGTGTCACGGCGTAGAACGAGAGGAACAGGAAAACATCGACACAGATTTCACCGGTGCTGTGTGTGTGTGTGTGTGTGTGTGTGTGTGTATGAGCAGAAACTGAAGAGCTAAATTGGTGTGTTTACACTGATAGGAGACACATGTTTGTGTCAGCAGATTGTCGTGTGATGTGGGTGTGTGTGTGTGTGTGTGTGTGTGTGTGCTACGCTAATTACAATGAAGTTGAATAAATCTGGTGTGTCGTTATTTTATACTCTGAATTGTTTTTGTTTCTGTAAAGAGATGTGTAAAAATCATCATTTGATGGTGTGTTTATTACAGTGTATTACAGCAAGCCCTTCTGAACAAAGTATCACAACAGTGTGTGTGTGTGTGTGTGTGTGTGTGTGTGTGTGTGTGTGTGTGTCAGCAGGTGTGTGATCCAGGTGGACTCTGTGCAGCGCTGGATGGAGGACCTGCGTCACATGACGGAGGTGGAGTGCATGTGTGTCCTGCAGTCCAAGCCCCTCGGTGTGGATGAGGACGCCCCGGGGGAGCTCATCGTGTCGGTGGGCGATCAGGTGACCCGGGATAACCTGCAGGCGCTCCTGAAGAGGGCGCTGGTGGTCAGCACGGAGCTGGGCAAGATGTTCCAGCGGCTGGAGAAGCGGCGCTGGCAGCGGGTGCACGGCACGGCCCTCAGGGTCAGCGCTCACGTGCGCTCGCTCATCCAGGAGTACGGCACGGCCAGGAGCGCTCCCGCAGACATGCAGAAGGTGCAGGAACACCTCACAACTGAAAGGGTTTAATCACAAACACATTTACTGATGACGTTGTGTGTTCTCTTCTCTCGTGGCAGTATGAGAAGTCGCTGCTGGAGAAGTGCATGGAGCTCAGCGTCATTACTGAGAGGTGAAGAACACTCCGCCCTTCGTCGTCTCACAGATCAGATCATGTGTATATATATCTGACACTGTTTACTCCTCAGGTGTCTTCATACTGAGGACGAATACTTCCTCAAGTCCATGAAGGAGGCCATCCACGAGATCCTGACTGACGTCAGCGACTCCTTCAGCCATATGATTGACATGGCACTGGCCAATGAGATTCAGGTGAGAGCGGCCTTATACGGCAGGATCTTCTCTGATCATTAGATTAACTGCATTTTAACTTGCTTCAGTAAGTGCTTCAGGCTCCTCCAACCAAGGGTTCTGCTTTAGCCTTAGTCCTGCCAGTACACTGGGTTGTCAGGGTTATGTTTAGTTCTGTTTGTTTCATTGTATTTAGGGTCTAAGCCCTGAAAGGCCTTATTGTTTTCCTTAAGATACCACTTCTTCTTTTTCTTCAAGGCTTTGGGGGCTTTTTGTAGCCCTTAACATGTTAAAAAAACTCTTGAAAATTTGCACACTGGTCATAATCTGCGGCCATTAGAGCTAGGCCAAAGCTGGCACACGGGCGTGTCGGCGGCTCTACAGCGAGGCAAAGCCTTAGAAACAGGCATTGTAGAGCCACCTTTTGACAAAAGTGGGGGGTTAGTTTTACCTACAGGCAGCAAACCCAGTACATACATTGTTCTCATCGAGATGGACAATGTTTTAATTTACAGTCATTAGCTCCGACCAACAGGAAGTCATATATTTTGTTTTGAATGTGGATTTTTATTGAGTAATCAGGCAATTTTTATCTGCTGTGCCTAGGGAATTGATACGATTCAAACTTTCTGAACATGGTGGCAAGACATTGAAGATGTTAAATTGTGAATGGATACGGGAAATCTCAATCGATGTTGCCATGGCGAGCAATTAAAATAATGACAACAAGGAAACACAAAGTGTCTCATATCATGACATAACCCTCTTATATTCTCAAAGTTTAAATGCACATTGCCTGTCGTGCACAGTCTTCCTAAAGCCTCCGGGCGGCGGTGACAGCGGGGCTTGGGCCCATCATCGCTGCTCGCAGCTATATTTTAGTTTGGTTTAGCTCTGTTCCTGTTTCCCTCAGCCCCAGTCATTGATCGTTTCCATGGTTGTTAAGAAATACACATCTAATCACTAGTACATTCTGTTCTTGGTTCAGTGTTAATAGGGTTGTGTTTTACTGTGATTACTCTACGGTCTTCTGCATGTTCTTAGTTTGTTGTAAAATAAAGTGTTTCTGTCGCATTCTCGTTGTCATCGTGTGTGCATTACATCCACTGTGTGTGACAATAGTGACATTTGTTCTCATTTTTTTACAGATTCTGATCCATCAGATTGAGGATTCGGATAATGTGTTTGCCATCAGCACTGCCATCAGTAACCTGCTGTCTCTAACACAGGACGGGCCGCAGCTCTGCAGCATCATCGCTAAAGTACCTCAACACACACACACACACACACACACTCTCTCTCTCTCTCTCTCATACACACATATGCACACACCGTAGCTCCTTCGGGCATCTCTCATCTTATGCAGTGTTTTCACTCCTCTGCATTTGTTCACATTTTGTTTGTCTTCAAACTGATTTGCAGTAAAATGCAAATGTGTTCCAGCTCAGCCAGATCAGATGGAGATCATTTGTGGTTGATGCCACATGTTTGTTTCGGCTGGATTCATGGGCTATTTCAGGCACTAGCTCTAGGGCACTAGTTTTCCAAGTCATTCTTTTACAGATTTTGTTTAATTGGTTTATTTACTCAAAATATCTTCTCACAGTGTTGAAGGCCTTGGGAACTTATTCACTTATTTACACAAGTTGAAATCATATTTACATTTATTATACATATTTATCACATGTTTCAAATCAACACTACAGTTTATAGTTAACTTTTTATTTTTAGAATGAAACTGTGGGGTTGATCTCCAGCTTTTTATTGAGCTCTGATGCCGCAGCTTCATGTCCATTAAGCGTCTGGTTTTCCTGGTGCTTTTCTAATCAGATCGATACTGTCGCGTCCCATTAGCGGCCGGTGACCGGTGTTTTCTGGCTCTCTGCCGCGTCACGCGACTGTAGAGGATAGACGGCCGGACGCTCACCAGCGGCATCGCTCACTTCTGTTTGCTGTGATTAGATGGAGAGACCCCGTTACAGATCTGTCATCAGACTTCTGTTTCATTTCCACTCGTTCACATCTAATCCCTCAAACACAGTTCACATCATTAATAGGCAAAAACTGTAACCCTTTCAAAACAGAAGCTTATTCAAGTGTGCTATTACTGTAGTATAATTCTTTTAAACTACTATATCAATCTATACTTCAGTCTACTTTTATATAGTTCTCAAAAATATACTTAAAATTGCACTTAATTTGACATATTTTAATTTTATAGATATATTAGTATAGTATAGTCAAGTCACCGTATTTATATAGGCCTAGCGCTTTTTACAATACAGTATCAAAGCAGCTTCACAGTGATAACATGAAAATAACACAAGTTTGTTTCTAGAAGAAAACTGCATCATCGTCCACCTGAAGGCAGATCAGTAATAATGTTGAATATTAGATTTCCCCAACTCAGCAAGCCCAAAGCCAAGGCAACAGGAACCAAAACTCCATCAGGGACTGAATGGAGAATAAAACCAGTCTCAGGCTCAGTTCTCCTCTGGCCAGGCAACATTACAGGTCTGAGGTCAGATTGGATTAGAACATTCAGAGTATTTATCCAGTTCCATCTGGTTGTATAGTATGAGGGTGTGCGGCCAGAAAATTAACTATACTTAGTTTTTGTAAGAGAAAACCAAAATTGTGCTGAAAAATGGACATCCTTCCCCAACTAAACCAATGAAACAAATGAACAACTACTGTAGCCACAAAAACACATCAACGCTTCATTTATTACAGATTGTACGATGAAATAATGTATTTTTAAAATTCTGACAGCGAGAGTGACACAAAGATCATGTTTTCCTTAAAGATGTTTTGCATGCGATCCTTCACGTGTACGGCAGAGAAGAGCTGACAGGTGAGAGATCAGCAGCTGTGTGTGTGTGTGTGTGCTGCAGACTGAGGCTCTCTAGCGTAACGACTCATGATTACACTGATTCACATAATCACAGTGGGTACATCGTCTCAGCCATTCTCTCTGGAGTGGAGACTGATTTATATCATCCACAGCTCGGGGTTAAAGGACACTGATCTGATGGCTGATTTCTGAGAATAGTCCACACACACACACACTCTCTCTCTCTCAAACACACACTGACTAAGTATATAGATGTACCAGATGATTCATTGATTTACCATTAATAACCTTTGGATTAAATAATACACACGTAATAAAATGAGTCTGAGTTTGATGGTAATGGCTATATTACTATAAATTAAAGGTTTATATAGATGTAACAGTTATTTTGTGTAGTGAAAAGGATACTTTGTGATTTTGTGTGTTGTACTTTTCAACAAAGGGAGACAGTGTCTCATTCCCTTCTCAGGGAACAGGGGTTCCAGCTGCTGATGGTGTGTTTGGATGCGGGAGTAAAGAGTTGTGCTCTGCTCCACAGGAGGGCGCTGTGGTGGCGCTGCTGAAGATCTGCCGGCAGGACTGCTTCAGCTCTCTGTATGCACACGCGCTCAGGACCCTCGCCTCTATCTGCTGTGTGGAAGACGGCATCAGCCAGCTGGAAGAGGTATCATTTCCCAGCATGCACAGCACAGGAAATTATGTGGACATATTTATATAAAAAAAGACAAAATATAAACCTTTAATTAAAAGTAAAATGGGAAATCAATCAAATATAATTTTACAGCTCACTGTAGTTATGAATATAACTGCCCCCAGTAATGACTGCTAGTGTTTCAAAGATGTTTAAATCGCTTTTGCCACCAAACACCCAAAATAATACTATATATATATATGGAGATATATTTATGAAGGTAGAGGATTGAACTGTCTGATACGGTGTGTAATTCTCCCTGATCTCAGTTTGAGTGATAATGAATTATCTTCTTTAGAGTCGTGTGTAACAGCTCCACCGTGTGGTGATGGATTATATAACAGAAGTGCATTCTCAGCTCAAACACCATGAGTTAGATTCAGTTTGATATCCTCATCCATCTAAATAATAATGCTCTCATATACTCAACAAATATCTGTATAAGACTATTATTAGACTTTTTAGATTTATAAGACTTGACATTGTGCAATTGTGTATGTTTCATATACTTATATAAATTATACTTTACTATTATTCTCATACTAGTATACTACTTACACTCATATATTTGTATGTAAATATTACTAACAATGTATATATACTGTATAAACTAGATGTTTTGAAATCTTGTATACTGCCTTGAATGCTTTCCTATTGTCTGTTCTGTTATTTAAGAATGAATGAGTGAGTAACCAGTGAAGACAGTGAACGAGATGACTGATAACTGTTGGGTTATTTTCCTCTGTGGTCTGTCCCCGCTTTGATCAGATCTAGAGCCTGAGGATGTTTCTGCAGACAGAGCTTCTGTTGAGCCGTGTCAGATGAGTGGTAGACTTACGGTGTGTGTGTGTGTGTGTGTGTGCATCAGGTGGACGGGATCCTGTGTCTGGCAGAGATCCTGACAGACGGCGAGTGTGCGGAGGCGACGCGAGCGGAGGCGGCGGCAGTAATGGCTCAGATCACCTCTCCTCATCACAGCTCCACAAAACACCTCGCCAGCTTCCTGGAGAGCATGCAGGACATCGTCACAGCCCTCATCAGTGAGCACTACACCATATCACATATATCACCCGCCCTCATCAGTGAGCACTACACCGTATCACATATATCTCCAGCCCTCATCAGTGAGCACTACACCGTATCACATATATCTCCAGCCCTCATCAGTGAGCACTACACCATATCACATATACCATCAGCCCTCATCAGTGAGCACTACACCATATCACATATATCACCAGCCCTCATCAGTGAGCACTACACCATATCACATATATCTCCAGCCCTCATCAGTGAGCACTACACCGTATCACATATATCATCATCCTCAGGAGATGGCCAGTGGTGGCAGTGACGCCCTGGTTTAGGTTGTCCTCTTTTTGGTCAAAGAGGATCTTGCCCATTGTTGAGAAATCACCTTGTCTACACTGGTAACCGCTCTTTCCCATCATGAAATCTTCAACAGAAACAGGTGTTTCCTGGAGCTTAGCTCGTTCAGGATCCATGAGAGTGATTGGGGTTTCCTCCTAGTGTTCATGCAGGGAGACGGGTTAATAACAGCAGTACTGAATCACTGGAATCCTTTATCTTCAAATCAGTGGATTTATTGACCACTACATCCACTCAGTGCACTGCTACATCATAACGGGCATCATCCACAAGCTTAACACATAGTTGCCAGAAACTACATGCGTTTTCAAATAAACATAATTTTTTATATATTTTTTGCCATTCATTTCTGTTTTGTTGTCATTGTCCGCATTTTTACATCAGCCTGTATTTATCCATCCACTTTTTAAACTTATTATAGATCTTTCCTTCAAAAGGATTACCTTAAGACTTCAATCGTATGACCTTCTTTTTATTTCTCGTTCTTTCAGACAAAAACTTTAAGTTCGTCATATTGAACACTGATCTGCAACATAGACGTGTGCTACTGTTGTTGGGGGGGTAGTGTACTCTAGAGGAATGGTTTTAAATGTCATTGGGATCCAGTAATTGAGCTGTGCTAGCCAGTAGTTGAGGCTCGTGTTGTGTGTGTGTGTGTGTGTGTGCAGGTCTGTGTGCGAGTGCGTCCTGCGGTGAAGTGTTCCTCCTGGCCTCGGCAGCGCTGGCCAACATCACGTTCTTCGACAGCATGGCCTGTGAGATCCTCCTGCAGCTCAACGCCGTTCCCATCCTCCTGCAGGCCTGCAGAGACCGCCAGCGCGTCGACACACCCTACTCCAAAGACCAGGTGCACACACACACACACACACACCTGCAGAGACCGCCACGACACACCCTACTCCAAAGACCAGGTGCACACACACACACACACACACCTGCAGAGACCGCCAGCGCGTCGACACACCCTACTCCAAAGACCAGGTGCACACACACACACACACACACACACACACTCACA
Source organism: Cyprinella venusta (assembly GCA_038021265.1). Lineage (NCBI taxonomy): Eukaryota > Metazoa > Chordata > Actinopteri > Cypriniformes > Leuciscidae > Cyprinella > Cyprinella venusta. The sequence continues at coordinate 150,931 of CM075886.1, read as the reverse complement.
CACACACACACACGCACACACACACACACACACACACACACACACACACACACACACACACACACACACCTGCAGAGACCGCCAGCGCGTCGACACACCCTACTCCAAAGACCAGGTGCACACACACACACACACACACACACACACACACCTGCAGAGACCGCCAGCGCGTCGACACACCCTACTCCAAAGACCAGGTGCACACACACACACACACACCTGCAGAGACCGCCAGCGTGTCGACACGCCCTACTCCAAAGACCAGGTGCACACACACACACACACACACACACACACACACACACCTGCAGAGACCGCCAGCGCGTCGACACGCCCTACTCCAAAGACCAGGTGCACACACACACACACACACACACACACACACACACACACACAGGTCGACAGCACTGCTGAGTGTTTTCTCAGTGAACTAAAGACAGTCTCAAAAACACAGTTTGAAATCGCTGGTGTTTCTGATATCAAACGACCTTATAACCAATCAGATCAACGTGTGATCGACAACCAGTGGATCTCTCAGCTGAGTGAGGGAGTGGAGGCGGGGCTCATTTGCATATTCATAGAACCGCACCTAATAAATGAGTCAAAGGTGTCAAGTTACATTCCAGATATGTTAAGGCATGAAGACATTTTCTTCAAGGATAAAACATTGAAATATGTCATTTTGGTTATAAAGGTTAAGGGATATGGCTTTAACTCTAACTGATGAGCAAACTACTTAAAATGTACGTTAATCAACACTGCTAGTCCGGAGTATGTGGTACACTCGCACACGTTTCCCAGTGTAGTAACAGCACTGTAAATGTAGAATCCAGTAATGAGATCATTCAACCCCTGCAGGTCGTGACCATCCTTGCGAATCTGTCTGTTCTGGAGCAATGCACCGTAGATGTGCTCGAGGAGAAGGGTATGTGAGCAACACACTAACACATGCACAGAATCTGAGTGTGTTCCCGCAGCGTGTGAGTCACTGGATCTGTGTCCAGGAGTGGAGCTGCTGCTGGTGCTGCTGAATGAGAAGCCATCGTCCTCCAGTCCATCAGAGGGCGCCGCATGCGAGCGGGTCCAGCAGAAAGCTGCCGTCACACTGGCTCGGCTCAGCAGAGACCCGCTGGTGGCCCAGAGCGCCATTCAGCTGCGGGGTACGAGACAACACCTGAACCTGACCTCACCTGTACCTGACCTCTAGACAACACCTATACCTGACCACAAGAAATCGATTCATCTAGCTGTCACATTTTTTTTTACAGAATCTAAATTAATTAAAAAATAACTTGATTTTTTATTTTTGTCAGATCAGATGAGATACAGCACACGCCTGCCTCAGGGAAAACACACACAAGCACACGTGTAGATCAGATACTGCACACGCTACTGAACTCTGTCAGTGTACTGTGTGAGTGTGGGGCTATTTTGAGCCTTGTTAGTGGTATTAACTAGAGATTTCTCTTTACTCATTATATGCCCCCATATACTAGCGTTATACGCTAAACATTTTTCAGAGATAAAACTCTTTACATTCGATTTTCATGAAAACAAATCTCCGAGAACGGTCGAGTCGGTAGCAACGTGTTTTTAGACCGAAGGGTTATTTTGCGCCGGAGTTCTCCTTTAATGCATCGTGAACTAATATAAACAAAAACGAAAAGCTGGATTTTCATTAACATTCGGAAAGATTAATAAATACAGTAACAAATGTAGTCCTCATAGTTAGTTAATACATTAACTATAGGTAACTAATGAACCGCATTGTAAAGTGTTAGCGGTGTATTTTTAAAGCTGGACTACACAGATGGTCAGCACTGAAAGCCTTGTGTTCTCCCTCAGCTGTTCCCCGCCTCATTGAGCTGTGTCGCTCGCCAGCGGAAAGGAACAACAGTGATTCGGTACTGGTGGCCTGTCTGGTACGTAAAGCTGCTGTTGTTTTTCAATGCATGTGTATAATTGTGCTATATGAGCTAATGTTCATACTGAGCAGAATGTGTTCCCTTTTGCTATTTACTATACAAGTATACTTCAAACTCTTATTATTTAATTGCATTGCTTCACCTCAGAAGGCATTGATTATTTTATGATGGACAGATGCACTTTAATGGACTTGGAAGAGCGAGGACATGTTTTCATATAACTTCAGGCTGAGTAAATCAAGGGCTAATTTTCATTTTTGGGTGAACGAACTATCCCTTTAAAATCAATATTTTCATGTAAACTGTACTGCTTTGATATATATATATATATATATATATATATGTAGAAAGATGAATTTCATAATTTTGACATTTCCTAGTGCCCCTAATAGAAGTTTTTCCAAAGCTGTAAAATACTTTGAGTGCGTGAGTGTAGAGTGTGGATGACCTGTGACCCCTGACCCCTGCCAGGCTGCGCTGAGGAGGCTGGCGTCGGAGTGTCCGGACAGCATCGGGCTCTCGGACCATCAGCAGCTGATCAAGCCCAGACTGGTGGACTCGTTCCTGCTGTGCTCCAACATGGAGGAAAGCTTCGTCTGAATCACTTGCTCTCAGAGTATTTATTGGTTACCAGCGGAAGAACCAGCTTGGCTGAGCTGTACGTCTATATTCAACCTGAGAACGCATGACTGATGTAAACAGCATTATTACAAGGATTCAGAAACATGTATCAACTAAATCTCATGTTCAGCTCAGAATCAAACATTCAGATGGATCATGTGTATATTTCCTATTCAAATGAATGTAAATTAATGTTTGATACACAGCCGACATAGTGCTGAAAATTAGCATGTCCTGAATAAAGCGAAACTCTATTGTGTCTGGGCTGAATGTTGCTTTCGCTGATGACCTGAAGCTTCGAGGAGACCGTGGACAGGCCGAGTGATGATGTACATCCACTCTCTGACACTAGGTGGCACTAATGCAGAAACAGAGCCGTTACCCTGGTGACCGCTGTAAACAAAGCAAAGGTTTATGGGTCGAGTTAGTGTGTGTGTGTGTGTGTGTGTCTGTGTGATGGTTAGGTTTATGACTATGACTAAACCCTTTATGACTAAACCTGAGAATATGTTTTATTGGCCATCATTTCCAAACGGCTCATATTTCACATGGACGTAAAAATTACTGGATAAAATTAATTTAATAATGTGTAATTTGTGTATATTTAATGCTAACTGTCAGGCTAACATAGCATAATATTTTATAGGGAAAGGGGGGAAATGTCATTTCCACCACGGTGTTCATTGTGGTGGTAAAGACGGGTTGTGGTGGAAATGACATTGTTCGTGCTAAACAGCAAATTATTTTGGGCTATAATACTAAAACGGTAAGGGGAAAAACCCCATATAATTAAGGTAAGATAGTAATAAATATTTTATTATTTATTATTGCTACAATATTGTTGGTAAATAAGAGAACAATAGATAAGTTTGATAAGATTTTTAACACATATTCATGTTTTTTTTTTGGATTGTTTTTCATTAAAAATATTGATATGTTTTTGTTTACTAATACTGTTGCTTATGGATTTGCTTTGGTTCACCACATAGAGCGGTAGAAAAAGAGTTTTTAATTTGGAAGTTGCCTATCTGTGTCATTTCCGCCACACACTGTCTCTTCCGCCATGACATGTCATTTCCACCACAACACATATTTTAAAGTAAAACATTATATATATAAACATACAATCAAGCTACTATATTCAGTGGTGTTGATAATTGAGAAGTTATGGTATAAGATATGTGTATACACTTTAAGAAATACATGATTTTGAGCTAAATTAAATGTTCCAGTGATCTAATTTTAGCTTTTTTAGTGTAAACATCATAAAATCTTTACAGTTACATTTCTGAAAAATAAATAAATTGCAAATTTGATCAGAAATGTGTGTGCTATTTAATCAAATATATTTAATACAGAAGATTTTTGATTATTTTCCCTTCAAAACACGTTTTTGCTATGTGATGGAAATGACCGTTTTCTTGGGCTGTCAGATAAAGATACCAATATATATATATATATATATATATATATATATATTATTCAATACAAATCAGCGCAGCCAACTTAAGAACTTAAGGGAAGGTTTCATGACAGATAGAGATACCAACTGATACTAAAAAACTGTAGAAATGTTTTTATTTTCTGTCTAGCTCAAAGAGTACCATAGTTGAAGAATCACCCATATGTACAGAGGGTTTAGGAGGTGACATCTAGTAATAATGTCACGGATTAAACCCACTGACTTACATTCACTCGATGAAATAATTACATTGCTGAGTGTTTTTGAAGTTTCTGTATCTGTAAACTGTTTACAAGCTTCAATGGATGTGATTTTGGTTGTACTTTCATTTGTTGAAATAAAAACACACAGTGTCTGTGAACACTCTCCGATTCTCCTCCATACCGGAAAGTGAATATTTACAATGACAACAATAAGTTGCAGTCACATTTACACCTTTCCAACAAAGGAATAGGATAGGAATAATTAGATCGACTTCTGCCAGCTTGAACAGGCCTTTATTATGACATTCCCCCATATGATGCCCAGCACTGTTGTCACGGTGACCAGGTCAAATTGGGAACGGAATTCTAGCCTACAAAACTTCAGTAAAAACAATATGAACATGCAATGCAATTTTCCCTGCACACGATACCAAGAAGAATGTGAATATATTAAACAAGTCAAAAGCAAAACAAAAGGTAAGCAGGTATCCATTTTAAGTTCAGTAAGCAGACTCAAAACGCCATGAAGCTCACAACTTTTAATGTTAGAAAAAACCCTTTCTCTTTCATGGTTTGATCAATTTCAGCAACAATAAGCGATGTCGATGCTGAACAAACAGGCATTTTGATTTTTTTTAACACTTTATTCAATAACAAAACATACAAAAATTAAATACAAATCAATAATAATAATACAATAAAATTAATACAACTATATATATATATATATATATATATATATATATATATATATATATATATATATATATATATATATATATATAAACTATATACATAGGGGTATTGAAATCAACTCCAACTCCATATTTTAAATTACAAAATAATACAAAGGCACTTAAAAGGGATAATATTTCAAGGCTTTACAACAGTCAATCGTCTTTTTGCCTTGGTGTTCCTTACACCCTCCAATGTTTTAAGGTAATGACAAATCTCAAATTTAAATTGTATAAAACAAGGTACAGTTTTTGCCCATCGACATTTATGAATGTGATATTTACCTAAAATAATAAACAAATTAAGAACAAAACCAACTTTCTTTTCTAGAGGCTTATCGTAAAAAAATATTATATCCTTATCCTCCAAAATAATGTCAATTCCAGAAATCTCCTTAAAAAAGATCTTAGGCATTTTGATTTTATGATATTCATATGCGCCACAGCAGTGACGTCATGTGCAAACAACGCATGAAAATTCTTTATTGTTTGTTTTTTTGTTTGTTTTACAATGTATTGTTAACTTGTAAACCACATTTGTATCAAATATACAGTCATATAAAATACAGCAGTTTGTGAACGGGACTTTTATTTTGGTCTGGTGCTCGGACGTCATAAGGCTGCGCCGCTCCTGCATCTGTTGTGATTCTGCTGAAGAAAGGTCTGTGTTTTAAGCATTTAAAGTGTCTCAATCAATCAACGCGAAATGTTCACTCAATGCTATTGTTTTGGGTGTACACTAAATTAACTGTTCTTGAAAGTAACATTGCAATGTTTTATTTGACATTAATGAACGAACGTTATTTGGAAGTGAATCACATCCGCCTCGCGACTAATTTAACAGAAAAGGAGCGTCTCATTTCTCTATAATAATAATATCGCTATAATGCCGAGTTCACACTGCACGGTTTTCGCAGTAGATGGGTCACTGGTCTTTACAAACTGTAATCGGCGACCGGGTTTCACACTGCATGACTTTACGGAAGAAATTAACGTTACTTTACAACTTCTGTCTGGTCCGCAAACTGTTTCACAACCAAACACACGTTTTTAAAAACATTTTTCATTCAACTTTCATAAAAGCTTACAATGACATTTAACATAAGACAAACAAATATTGGAGAAAATTAAAAAAAAAATGTTTAAATGTGAGAGATGTTTTTATGCACTTCTAATTTTAGTGATTGAATGAATCATGGAATATTTTGAGATCTTAAAAATTAAAGGAGAGTATTATAGACATTACTTTGTTTATGAAACTTTTCAAAAAGAATTAACTTTAATAATCAAAGTGTTATCAATTATATCTGAGCCAGTTTTACAGTCCAAGAAGATCATAGCTACATCTATTCTGATTATTGTGTAAAATATATCAAAAGCCCCACCACTCTTTGCCAGGGTCGATATTGTCCCCACCACAAATAAAACATCTCCATCTTCAATCCATTGCAGAGATTCTATTCGTTACAGTGAAATCACAAAATCACAAAAACACAGGGTTCCTGCACACTTTGTCGGTAATAATTAGATGATATTTGACTGATTGTGTTTTGTGCGGGCGCTTTTCATTGACAAAGGTATCATTTACAAAGTTGTTGATAATTTATCAGTAGTTATTGATGATATAATGGAGTGTGTCACAATAGAATTATGTATGGAAAAAAACAAGAATGTTTTAGTTAGTTGTGTATATAGAAAACCAGGATCTAACATTAAAATATTTACAGAAAAAATGGAAAACATGTTTAATAATGTAAAGCATAAAATTATCTATATCTGTGGGGATTTTAATATTGATTTATTAAACCCCAACAATCACAAATTAACGGAAGAGTTTATCGATACATTGTATAGTTTGAGTCTTTTTCCAACAATCACTAAACCAACTAGAATAATGGTGCCACTCTGATAGATAATATCTTTACAAACAACGTTGAAAGTAATTCTTGAAGTGGAATATTAATCAATGATATAAGTGACCACCTGCCAATCTTTGTGTGACTTATGACTGTGACTATAATGGAAAAAGAGAGTGCAACGAAATTAAATATAGGAGATTGAGAACTGAAGAAACTATATTTGCCTTTAGAAAGGAATTAATTGAGTTCAATTGGAATGAAGTGTTTAATGAGGCTGACCCTAGTACTGCTTATGAATTATTTTTAGACGTATTCATAACTTGAATTGTCCTATAAAATCATATTGCAGTAAAAGAAAATATTCAGAAAAACCTTGGATGTCTAATTCGATTCAAAGTGCTTGTAAAAAAAGAATACCCTTTATAGGAATTTTATAAAATATAGAACAAAAGAATTGGAGTTTAAATATAAGAAATATAAAAACAAATTAACTAACATAATGAGGGTATGTAAGAAGGATTATTACAATAATTTCCTTGAGAAAAATAAAGATAATGTGAAAGGAATATTGAATACAATAAACACTATTATTACAAAAGGAAGGACTTAATAAATTTAATTATCCAGAATATTACAATGACAATGACATACAGTTGACAAATATGACAGATTAAATGATTTTTTTGTAAATGTGCTAATTTTAATCAAGCAATTTGAACAGACGCCGAGACGCCGAAATGGATGCCAATAAGATTCTGAATGGAAAGTTTACTTTTAAAAAATTGCCAAATGATTCCATTGACAAGACCAAAGTGATCTCTGTGGGTTTTGTCGTTGTGAACTGAGCCATCATCATCGCAGCATGTCCTGTCTGAAATACCTCTTGATGATGGCCAAGCACACACACACACACACACACAGCTGATGCGAATTTTCCGCCCCCTCGTCAATATCAGGACCTCGTCAGTATTTCTGTCACCCTTTTATTGATGGACAGTGTTACATTGTGTGAGAGATTATTTGCTCCAAGTGAGAATTTTTGATTCTGATTTTCACAGTATGCCAATGTTGTTTTCATTAAAAAACATTTGCACAAAGCAAGCCGATCCACTTTTCCATGTTGATAATAGCATTAAAATGAAAAAAAAAATAAAAAATAAATAATGGGACAAAAAGAAATCAAGAGACATTAAGAATAGATAAAATTGTGAGATTAATTGCGATTAATCGCGAGTTAACTATGACATTTATGTAGGGGTGGGCGATATGGAAAAAATATCATATCACGATTTTTTTAGGAAAATCACGATCACGATTTTTTATCACGATTCTTTGTCAAGTTGGTTTTAATATTTTGCAAGTGGCTGTTCATTACAGCCAAACTAATGTACTTATGTTAAAAACAAAGCCTTAGGTAACAAAATAAAAAAGAAAGGCATACATTTAGGCCAGTGGCGAAGATAAAAATCTTTGTCATTATTTTCTTTGTTATTAAAAAAATAAGACAAGAAAAACATTACACAAATTAATATTCAAATTAAATAAATAAAAAATTAAATAGCATTGAAGAAAGTAATTAAATTAAACAAATATGAAATTAAAACACTACAGAGACTTCACTGAATAAATTGATTCTTATTAAAGCTACTATTAAAGTTCTCAGTCAGTGAGTGATTTTCTCCTTGTGTTTTTTTCTTTTACTAAAGAGATAGTTCCCTCAAAAATGAAAATGGTCTTAATTTACTCTCTCAAGATGTTTTAAACCCGAATAAGTTTCTTTCTTCTGTTGAAAATAAAAGTTCTTTTGAATAATGTGGGTAACCCGAACAGTTGCTGGTCCCCCTATAGTTTTTTATTGGTTCTCTCCTGGAAGTTAATGGGGACCAGCAACTGTTTGGTTACCCACATTAAAAAAATCGTTCTTTTGTGTTCAGCACAAGAAAGAAATTAATACAGGTTTGTAACAACATTAGAGTGAGTAAATAATGACAGGTTTTTTTTTTTTTTTTTTGGTGAGCTATCCCTTTAAGGACGTGCGGCAGTGCTATTTATTCCTGTCGCTTTTAGACCAGCACGCGACGCGTTTAATATAGACGCATGTTACACCAGATATTCTCTCAAATGTTAGCTTTCACTTTAGACATAGCCTGTTTATGTAAACATTGTGTGTATTTAACAGTATTAGCATAATAATACTCGAAAGATAGCCAAGTCCAGTATTCTGGCGCTGTTTGACTATGGAAAGCCTTTAGGGCCAAATACACGCGAATTTTAACGCGTATTTCACGCGTATTTCACGCGTAAAATACACGTGAAATACACGTGAAATACGCGTTGATTATGTCACGCGTATTTCACGCGTAAAATACACGTAAAATACGCGTGAAATACACGTAAAATACGCGTGAAATACGCGTGACATAATCAGTATGAACGGGTCGGTGTCATTGGCTGCTGAAGACTTAGGTCTAACCATTTCTGTGAGCTTAGAGGGGTGACTAGGCTACCACCAGATTACATTCTATAGATCAGTTTATTCCGGTTTTGTGTGTGTGTGTGTGTGTGTGCGTGTGTGTGTGTGTGTGTGTGTGTGTGTGTGTGTGTGAGTGTGAATAACCTATATGAATAATAGGCTATATTTAAATAGCGGTTTTATGACAATTTAGATAAAAATAAAATTAACTTGTTTTTCTCCTCTCATGCCTTTTTGTAAATAAGCACATTATTGGAGATTTTAGCTTTAACATCAAAGCATTAACGTGTGTGGGGAATTCAGTTACAGTGGAGGTAACCAATGCAGGTTTATGATCACTGCAGGTTTAAGATACAGACCACTGTTATCAATATCTGTCTTTGGAAAACAACGTGAGCTTTTGTTGTGCTTACATTTACAGCTAAAGCAAGCAGGGGGCGCTTATTCAAACCTTTTTGTTCTGAAACAAGGCACTCAGACAAACTGTAATTAGGTATACACGTGCTATTATCAATTTAAAGAAATTTAATGGCTTAACATATATTTAAGGCTTTGAGGATTAGAATGGGAGCTTGTGCTCAGGTCAGGACAGGTGTAAGAACCTTGCTATGTCACCTTGGTATTGGTATTAAAGCAATTTATCTGTAAAAAATTATTAGACACTTTGGTAAAACACCATATAACATTTAAGTAAACATATAAACATAAAAATCAGTGATGTAACTTTGTTTTAAAAAGTGGGTGGGACAGGTGGGGTGGGGGTTGCTAATAAAATGCTAAATCAGATTTATGTAGGCCACAATAACATTACGACGTCCAGCAATCGATTTAAATAGTAGGCTACATGGGGTTTAATTTGTCGTTTAATGAGATAAAGTCAAAAGCCAAAGACAGATATTGATAACAGTGGTCTGCATCTTAAACCTGCAGTGATCATAAACCTGCATTGGTTACCTCCACTGTAACTGAATTCCCCACACACGTTAATGCTTTGATGTTAAAGCTAAAATCTCCAATAATGTGCTTATTTACAAAAAGGCATGAGAGGAGAAAAACAAGTTAATTTTATTTTTATCTAAATTGTCATAAAACTGCTATTTAAATATAGCCTATTATTCATATAGGTTACACAAAAAAAAACTGAATATAGAATGTAATCTGGTGGTAGCCTAGTCACCCCTCTAAGCTCACAGAAATGGTTAGACCTAAGTCTTCAGCAGCCAATGACACCGACCCGTTCATACTAATTTTTAACGAGTATTTCACGCGTATTTCACGTGTATTTTACGTGTATTTTACGCGTGAAATACGCGTGACATAATCAACGCGTATTTCACGCGTAAAATACGCGTAAAATACGCGTAAAATACACGTAAAATACACGTAAAATACGCGTGAAATACGCGTTAAAATTCGCGTGTATTTGGCCCTAAAGGCTTTCCATATTTGACAGGCTTCTAGTGCCTGTGAGCGTCGGAGGTATGCGGTCAGGAAAGCGCACGTTAGAACAGCACATCAGCGCGTGAATTAAATGTTTAACCGGCAAGGCTTATGCAAATAATAAACTTTTGTGAATTGCAGTGTCCCATGCCTATTCATTAACGTGTGATGTGTAGGCTACGTCACGTTGTACAGTTGAGACGGGGCGCCAGAACTGAACTGATAGAATGCACTGTTACACGATACTACCATATTTCTTCAAAAGCAGATCGTGGAGACATTTTAATTGCCCACGCCCACATATCGCACACCCCTACATTAATGCGATATATATATATATGTATCAGGTAATTAACTCTCACTCTGACTTACTCTCATCTTAAACAGGACAAACAGAGACAATCTCCCAGTGAAGTGACTAAAATCCACGTGACACACTTTTACAAAGATGGTGTTTATTAAAGAGGAGATTGAAGACATAAAGATTGAAGAAACATTCAGAGTGAAACATGAAGAAACTGAAGAACAAACAGGTTGGTTTCATCATCCTTAAACTCGGTCATTTGATCCTTATTATTTCCAGCTCTACAGAAATGAATGATTTTTTGAAGAACGTCATTGAGTTTTCTAATTAAACCATTTTTATTTGACATGGAGCGGGTCACCTCGTGTAGACTGACATGTTCCCAGCTTACAAACAAATGTCCCCTGGACGTTCACACCAGGTAGTTTTAGGACCTCAGTTGTAGGAACTCTGTAATAGGTCCTCAGTCACAGGAACTCAGTCACAGGAACTCAGTCACAGGTCCTCAGTCACAGGTCCTCAGTCACAGGTCGTCAGTCACAGGTCCTCAGTCACAGGAACTCAGTCACAGGAACTCAGTCACAGGTCCTCAGTCACAGGTCCTCAGTCACAGGAACTCAGTCACAGGAACTCAGTCACAGGTCCTCAGTCACAGGTCCTCAGTCACAGGTCCTCAGTCACAGGAACTCAGTCACAGGAACTCAGTCACAGGTCCTCAGTCACAGGAACTCAGTCACAGGAACTCAGTCACAGGTCCTCAGTCACAGGTCCTCAGTCACAGGTCGTCAGTTACAGGACCTCAGTTCTTGGACCTCAGTATTAGGATCTCAGTTATAAGACCTAAGTTACAGGACTTCCATTATAGGAACTCAGATATAGGACCTTAGTTATAGGACCTTAGTTAAAGGAACTCAGATATAGGACCTTAGTTATAGGACCTCAGTTAAAGGAACTCAGTTATAGGACCTCAGTTACAGGTCCTCAGTTACAAGACCTCAGTTACAGGACCTCAGTCACAGGTCGTCAGTTACAGGACCTCAGTTCTTGGACCTCAGTATTAGGATCTCAGTTATAATACCTAAGTTACAGGACTTCCATTATAGGAACTCAGATATAGGACCTTAGTTATAGGACCTTAGTTAAAGGAACTCAGATATAGGACCTTAGTTATAGGACCTCAGTTAAAGGAACTCAGTTACAGGTCCTCAGTTACAAGACCTCAGTTACAGGACCTCTTTTACAGGACCTCAGTTATAGGACCTCAGTTACAGGACCTCAGTTACAGGACCTCAGTTATAGGAACTCAGTTACAGGAACTCAGATAAAGGACCTCCGTTACAGGACCTCAGTTATGGGACCTCAGTTATAGGACCTCAGTTACAGGACCTCAGTTACAGGTCCTCAGTCACAGGTCCTCAGTCACAGGTCCTCAGTCACCGATCCTCAGTTACAGGTCCTCAGTTACAGGTCGTCAGTTACATGAACTCAGTTACAGGACCTCAGTATTAGGATCTCAGTTATAAGACCTAAGTTACAGGACTTCCATTATAGGAACTCAGATATAGGACCTTAGTTATAGGACCTTAGTTATAGGACCTCATTTATAGGACCTCAGTTATAGGACCTCAGTTATAGGACCTCAGTTAAAGGAACTCAGTTATAGGAACTCAGTTACAGGAACTCAGATAAAGGACCTCCGTTACAGGACCTCAGTTATGGGACCTCAGTTATAGGACCTCAGTTACAGGACCTCTGTTATAGGAACTCAGTTACAGGTCCTCAGTCACAGGTCCTCAGTCACAGGTCCTCAGTCACAGGTCCTCAGTCACAGGTCCTCAGTTACAGGTCGTCAGTTACATGAACTCAGTTACAGGACCTCAGTATTAGGATCTCAGTTATAAGACCTAAGTTACAGGACTTCCATTATAGGAACTCAGATATAGGACCTTAGTTATAGGACCTTAGTTATAGGACCTCATTTATAGGACCTCAGTTATAGGACCTCAGTTATAGGACCTCAGTTAAAGGAACTCAGTTATAGGACCTCAGTTACAGGACCTCAGTTACAGGACCTCAGTTACAGGACCTCAGTTACAGGACCTCAGTTATGGGACCTCAGTTACAGGTCCTCAGTTACAGGACCTCCGTTACAGGACCTCAGTTACAGGACCTCAGTTACAGGACCTCAGTTATAGGACCTCAGTTACAGGACCTCAGTTATAGGAACTCAGTTACAGGAACTCAGATAAAGGACCTCCATTACAGGACTTCAGTTATGGGACCTCAGTTATAGGACCTCAGTTACAGGACCTCAGTTATAGGACCTCAGTTACAGGACCTCAGTTATAGGAACTCAGTTACAGGAACTCAGATAAAGGACCTCCATTACAGGACCTCAGTTACAGGACCTCAGTTACAGGACCTCAGTTATAGGACCTCAGTTACAGGACCTCTGTTATAGGAACTCAGTTACAGGAACTCAGATAAAGGACATCCGTTACAGGACCTCAGTTACTGGAACTCAGTTACAGAAACTAGTTAATCAGCAAGATATTTATGTGTCGGGACAAAATATAAGTTGTGTCTAAACTTTAAATATCTTGGTATCATAATAGACTTTAAACTGACCTTGAAATATCAGATAAAACTGGTTTGCAATTGACCCTAACCCTTGCCTCACATCACTTATTGCCTTACAATATGGTCAGAAGCAAAGAAAATAAGGTTAAAACCATTTGAGTCACTTTTCAAGCAAACAGTCAAAATTTTAGATAAATAAAAACATTCACCATTGTTTCATATTGTAAAAGCATAAACTTTTAAATTGGGAAAATGTTGTCAAGTATTCTAACTTATGTTTGTTATAGACCCTGTGAACATGGAAATATACCTCTATGCAAAATATAACTCTACCAGCTCTCTGCTCAGCACACATGTACAAACATACTCAACAAAATAATTGTGTGTATATTGTTATTATATTATTATCAATTTGACTGCAACGTTATATTGTCCTGAAGTGTATTCCCACTGTGTACCGCCTGCAGAAACACTGCATCCATAGGGCCTACCCTATTCATCTAATGCTGTTCCTTCTGTCAGGAGGACAGCCGAACTTGCCCGATCAGAGTCGTGCTTTCCTTCCTGCAAGATGAGTTGGAGCGAAGGCTGTCTCCCTAAACCCTCAAAGTGTATGTCGCTGAAATAGCCGTGCATCACAATGCAGTAGAAGTTAAGTCATTGGGGAAGCACGACCTGATCATCATATTCCTTAAGGGTGCTAGGAGGTTAAATCCACCTCATGTTTGGGCACTCTGTACCCTCTTGGGACCTAGCTCTGAGACTTAGGGCTCTTCAAGGTCCTCCCTTTGATCCTTTGTTGACAGTGGAGCTGAATATCCTGTCCATTAAGACAGTGCTCCTGTTGGCATTGGCCTCTTTCAAGAGGGTCTGGGATCTGCAGGCTTTTTCGGTTGACGAATCGTGCCTAGAGTCCGAGCCGGGCCTTTCTCATGTGGTGTTGAGACCCTGGCTCGGATATATGCCCAAGGTTTCTACCACTCCCTTCGTGGATCAGGTAGTGAACCTGCAAGTGCTGCCGGGGAAGAGGCAGACCCAACCCTTGCTTTTCTCTGTCCCGTCCGTGCCCTGTGGGTTTACATTGACAGAATCCAAAGCTTCAGGACCTCAGACCAGCTCTTTGTCTGTTACGGAGGCCAGCAGAAGGGGAAGGCTGTCTCCAAGCAGAGGTTAGCTCACTGGTTAGTGAATACTATCACCCGAGCGTATGAGGCTATGGCTACTAGAGGTGTTGCCACTTCCTGGGCATTGGCTCAAGGCGCCTCACAGACAGACATTTGTAGAGCTGCGGGCTGGGCGACACCGAACACGTTTGTTAGATTCTATAGCCTAGATGTAGAACCTGTTTCCTCATGAGAACTCGCTACGGCCAGTGGTGCGAGGGAATAGGTTTGGGAATATGTTTGTGAATAGGCTTGCTGCGCCACTCCGTGCCTCGGCCAGATACGTGCATCATTTGCTCCATTGGTGCCCGTTGGTGAACCTCATGAGTTCCTCCATCACCCCTCCGATGCCAGACGTGGTGGACCGTCGACGCCAGGTCTGCTACCTCTAATGGAGTTGTTTGTAGACTGGGTGTTTTTCATGTGGTCTCTTCGGTGACCCATAATTCCACATGGAGTTCAGCCGTGTCTTCTTTTGATGCTTTACATGTAGAAATGATTGGATGTCTGTTGCTTTATGCCATTACACTGGGGTTAACTATTTTTTTTCTCTTTGTTTCAATTTAGACCTGATGACAGTGAAAGAGGAAAGGGAAGTACTGAAGGAAATGGAAGAGAAAGATCAATATAACAATCCCATCTATTTCATTATTGGGGAAAAGTCAGATATAGCACAAAAGACAGGGACTATAAGTTTAAACAGGCACATGCAAATTCAGACTGAGAAGCCTTACACGTGTCTTCAGTGTGGAAAGCATTTCAATCAGAGAGGACACCTTGAAGACCACATCAGAATTCACACTGGGGAAAAGCCTTTCACCTGCCAACAATGTGGGAAAAGTTTCAACCAAAAAGGAATCCTTAACAGGCACCTGATAATTCACAATAAAGAGAAGCCTTACACTTGCCAAGTATGTGGGAAAGGTTTCAACCAAAAAGGGATTCTTAACAGGCACATGAGAATTCACTCTGGAGAGAAGCCTTATACATACTCTCAGTGTGGAAAGACTATTGTTCAAGACAGGAACCTTGAAGTGCACAAGAGCATTTACACTGGAGAGAGCCCTTTCACCTGCCAACAGTGTGGAAAAAGTTTCACCCGAAGAGGAAACCTTAATTACCACATGAACATTCACACCGGAGAGAAGCCTTTCACCTGCCAAAGGTGTGGGAAAAGTTTCAACCAAAAAGGAATTCTTACCAGGCACATGAGAATTCACTCTGGAGAGACGCCTTATAGATGCCCTCAATGTGGGAAGAGTTTTGATCAACATGTACAGCTTAAAGTCCACATGAGCATCCACACTGGAGAGAAGCCTAACACCTGCCAACAGTGTGGAAAAAGTTTCACCCGAAAAAGAAACCTTAAATATCACATGAGAATTCACACTGGAGAGAGCCCTTTTACCTGCCAACAGTGTGGAAAAAGTTTCAACCAAAAAGGAAACCTTAATTACCACATGAGAATTCACACTGGAGAGAAGCCTTTCACTTGCCAAAGGTGTGGAAAATGTTTCAATCATAAAGGAGTCTTTAACAGGCATATGAGAATCCACACCGGAAAGAGCAGTTTCACCTGCCAACAGTGTGGGAAAAGTTTCAACCAAAAGGGAAACCTTAATTACCACATGAACATTCACACTGGAGAGAAGCCTTTCACCTGCCAAAGGTGTGGAAAAAGTTTCAACCAAAAAGGAATCCTTAACAGGCATATGAGAATTCACTCTGGAGAGAAGCCTTATAGATGCCCTCAGTGTGGGAAGAGTTTTGATCAACATGTACACCTTAAAGTCCACATAAGAATCCACACTGGAGAGAAGCCTTACACCTGCCAACAGTGTGGAAAAAGTTTCACCCGAAAAGGAAACCTTGATTACCACATGAGCATTCACACTGGAGAGAAGCCTTTCACCTGCCAAAGGTGTGGAAAAAGTTTCAACCAAAAAGGAATCCTTACCAGGCACATGAGAATTCACTCTGGAGAGATGCCTTATAGATGCCCTCAATGTGGGAAGAGTTTTGATCAACATGTACAGCTTAAAGTCCACATGAGCATCCACACTGGAGAGAAGCCTAACACCTGCCAACAGTGTGGAAAAAGTTTCAACCAAAAAGGAAACCTTAATTACCACATGAGAATTCACACTGGAGAGAAGCCTTTCACCTGCCTACTGTGTGGAAAAAGTTTCAATCATAAAGGAGTCTTTAACAGGCACATGAGAATCCACACTGGAGAGAAACCTTATACATGCCCAAAGTGTGGCAAAAGTTTTTATCAACATGTACACCTTAAAGTCCACATGAGAATCCACACTGGAGAGAAGCCCTACATCTGCCAACAGTGTGGGAAAAGTTTCACCCGAAACAGAAACCTTAATTACCACATGAGAATTCACATGGAATGATTTTACATTTACATTTACAATAGATTTGGTTAGGGCTAGGGCTAGAAACATTACACACATAATAGTGTTGTCAAAAAACTCGGTACTTCGGTACCAAGTCGGTACTAAAAAAAAAAAAATGTTACGGTACCAGCTTTTCTAGGTACCGAGTACCTGGTTAATCCAGTTCTAGACGCGCTGTCTGAAAGGTGCACAGTTGCGTCCTCTTCATAACGCTGATATGTTCTCTCTCTGAATCCACTTGTTGACACGAAAGGAGGAAAGAGCCACATATGGAAATATTTTGGATTAGGCTAATGTCACGTTGCCATAAGAGGCCGATTACATGCAAATTCGCAATTTCAAATATATGCGCGAGGCAAGCGCGCTCATAATAAAAACTCGTTGCATAGCAACGACAGACGCCGCGTAAGAGCAAGCGCTTTGGAAAGAATAAGCACGCTCAAAAATATAATAAAAAACACGCGCGATATGTGAACGGCCTCTAAAGTGCTTTCGGGGTAGTTTTACGAGTACATGAGCACAGTAGTATCCACCCGACACCAGAGTACTACTGGTATTAGTATCGACGCATCCCTATGTCATTTAATGTCAGTGCCAGTTCTAGGCGTATTCTTGCCTTTATAACTCAGCAGGTTTAAAAAGCCTTTTTAAAATTAAATATGAATGCAGTTTTAGATTAAATAAAAGTACAGTCAAGTCAAATAAAACATGTTTTATCTCCTGTATAGTTTGGTAATGCTACAATAAGATACCATTCATCAACATTACTTAGTTCACATCAACACATTGAGTGAACAATGTATTTTTACTACATTAATTAATGTTTGTAAATGTTATTTAATACAAACACTTGGTTGTTCATGTTTGTTCACTTCATTCATTGTGCATTAAATAAATGTTAACTGATTAAAACTTTACAAACAACTTTAAAAATGTGTTAGTGCATACTATTGTTTATTTTAGGTCATTTTATCTAATCTTTTTCTAAAGTGTTTATAATACAAATGTACAGTTTCCATACTTGTAACCGTGATAAACACTTAAATATATGTAAATTTAAACTAATTTTGGTACCGAAATTGGTACCGAGAACCGTGAATTTTTACTGGTATTGGTACCGAATACTGAAATTTTGGTACCGTGACAACACTAACACATAATCTTTCAATGTCAACGTCATCATGGAGCTTTAACTGGTAGTAAAGAGGAAGAAATTATCGGTTCACATTCTGCTTGAACTGTTGCGCTACAGCGATCTGTTACCACACAATAAAGAGCCACAATTTCTTTTAAGAAGTGAAAAAAATTACAGAATTTGAAAGTTAAGATTTTGACTACATTTAACCATTTAGTTGACACTTTTATCCAAGACAACTTAAAGGATAACTCCGGCAAACAATGAACCTTTGGTCTAATAAAACATCGGTACCTATTCAATCGTTCTCGGAGATTTGTTTTCATGATAATCGAATGTAAAGAGTTTATCTCTAAAAACAGTTTAGCGTATAATGCTAGTAATGGGGGCATTGACTAAGCAAAAAGAAATCGCTAGTTTATACCACTGACAAGGCTCAAAATAGCCCCACACTCACACAGTAACAATAATGAGGCTCCATACATGCAAAACAAAGCATTGAGAACTTTGTAAGTGTACAGACCGTTTTATAAAAAGATACGTTATAAAGACAGTCCACTTCCCATGTATACACAACAGGAGCCATCTTAGAAAGTAGTCTCGGTAAGTCGATCCCTGAACGTCGTTCAAAAGTTCGCTGAACTTCATACAGTTCAGATCACTCAGCACGTCGGTCATGGTTTGACTTATCGAGACTATTTTCAGGTGAAGGTGAAAGGGATTTTTGGCCTCTTTGAGATGGCACCACAAGGCACCGTTCACTTGCAGAGCACAAGCTTCTGGAAAGGACCAAGGTCTAGGTGATGTGTTTAGGAATAGAGGAGCAGAGCCAGTGGTTGTTCTGTAGGCAAACATCAGTACCTTGAATTTGATGCAAGCGGCAATTGGAAACCAGTGCAATTTTATGAGGAGAGGGATGCTCTCTTCGGCCCATTGAAACCCACTCTTGCTGTAGCATTCTGGAACAGTTGCAGAAGTTTGACTGTACATGCTGGAAGGCCTGCCTAGAGAGCATTACAATAAGTCCTATCTGGATATAACAAGAGCTTGGACAAGTAGTTGTGTAGCATGCTCTGATTGGAAGGGTCGTATCCTCCTAATTTTGAATAAGGCAAATCTACAGGACCGGGCAGTTCTAGAAATGTGGTCTTTGAAGTTCAACTGATCATCGATCACAACTCCAAGGTTCCTGGCTGTCCTGGATGGAGTTATGATTGATGAACCGAGCTGAATGGAGAAGTTGTGATGAAGTGTTGGGTTGGCCGAGACCACAAGCAGTCTTTGCAAGGTCTAGTTGAATGTCTGTCTGGCTGAGATGTGAGCAGCAACCATTGGATCCTCTGGTTGGAATGAGAGGTAGAGTTGTGTTTCATCAGCATATCAGTGATAGGAAAAACCAGCAACCAAAATCCATTTCTGAATGACAGATCCTAGTGATGAAATGTAGATGAGAGGAGAAGTGAGTCGCTGGTCTTTACACTCTTTGGTGTTTATTGATCCTCTACTCGGCCAGGGCTGCTGCGGTATCCTAATCGATTATATTCTCGCCTAAATAGTATTGTTATTGAATTCATGTATCCACGCCTCACTACCGGAGCTGTTAATAAACGAGAGCAAATGCGACAACTGCTCGAAAATCAAATGAGACTAACCACCAACAGTTACCGTCTCCTGTTGCTTGACTGCTTCTTTATGTTGATCACTGTTGGACTCCCTCAGTTTAAATGTAAATATTTTGTCATGTAAACATTGTTTTTTAAAACATAGTTATGAATTTTATTGCGATAGATTCTTGAGCTAGATAGCTGCCGTTGCACACTTTGATGTCATATGTAAATAGTATGCTGTGTTATGGGTTTGCAGTATATTTGTAAAAAGAATGGTTTTCATATGCTTACGGTCACCAGAATATGATTAGCAGATGGTAGTGTACATAATTCACTTGAGAGCTTGAAATACATTTGAAAGTAGTTTTATACATATTTAAATGTATTATATTATTTTTTTAAACTACCAAGACAAAAATATATTCACTTTCACCCCCCATCCCCCATCATGTAGTCGTGATGTTATATTGTGTTATGTTTATCAAAATAAAACTTAAAAAAACTCAAAAATGTCAACTTTTCAGTGATGGCTCTAATCTATGTCTCTGAAACATCTGTGTATTTGGCAAATATTGCATTCATTTCACTTCAGCTGTGGTAAAGTGTGCAGGAGTGCAGTCACTACGGGCTAGGGTTAGAGTTAACTAGAAAGGGAAGTTATTGTGCATCCTGTATGTAGCGGACTGTACCGACGTCCCTTAGTAGCGGTAAATCACTCTTCCCTGAATGGCTGAAAATCAGAGGTTAAGTCCCTAACCCCCAAGCCTATTAATCTCGTGTCTACTCTGCCCGCTCAGTAAAGCACAATAACATAGGCTTTAGGATTTGGACCTGTCATGGCGGAGACCTAAAGTGCAGAATATCATCCGCCTAACTTTCAGTGTGTGTCACTTAACTTGTACTCCCCTTACCTACTATACTTTACAGAGGATGAGACACCCCTACTTAAAGGGTACCCTGACTAGTGAGGCATGTTGGCCTTATAAGATTAACCTGGGCGTCAGCTATAAATTGGTGATACATAAAAACTCCAAATGTTATTGATATCGAAAATGATTCTGTCTTTCTGCAGAACTTATCTCACAGGAGCTCTACAACGGTATGACTGTACAATACATTGTCTTCAGAAATGATTTAGAAATTCGTTATTCAACGCATTATTACACAGAAAGTAACTTGAAATATAATTATTTTCATAAATAACTGTTAAAACATCCCAAAACAACACTCAAACCTTGCAAAGACCTACCTCATTAATTATTCACATTCAACAGCCAATGGCAAGTCTCCAGCAGCAGACCTTTCAATTTGTTATTTTTAGTATTTTTATTTCTTCAAA
This sequence comes from Cyprinella venusta, assembly GCA_038021265.1. Taxonomy (NCBI): domain Eukaryota; kingdom Metazoa; phylum Chordata; class Actinopteri; order Cypriniformes; family Leuciscidae; genus Cyprinella; species Cyprinella venusta. Next base: position 129,678 of record CM075886.1, on the reverse strand, counting down.
TTACAATATGCAGTTTGTGTTTAAGGATAAATAAATAATATAAACCATGCAATTTATTTAGTTAAGCATACAGTATTGTTTAGCCTATACCAGAGTCATGTATTGAGAGAGTGACGACACGCTTTGATGTCGCCGCAAGCCTGTCACGTGGTTCATGGAAGCCCCAATAGTTCCAAAACAGACGCGGGCTGTCATGTTCTTCTGGACAGACGACAGCGATCGCATTATTAAATGGTAAATTTAAAATAAATCACACATCCAAGTACGTTTTAAGCTGTTATTGCATTTGGTTAATGTCAGTTACAATGATTTCCGCATTCCTGAGTTACAATGGCGGTCTACGGGACTGTCATAACTCTCTGAAAACATAGCTCTAGCCTATACGTAATTCCTTTGCGCAGCTGCGCAGTGCAGGCGATCCGAGAATCAAACTCTGGCGGTTTTGTAGGCCTACAGCAAAGCTTATGCTAAGTGGTTTAAACTTTCGTCGTTGACAAAGACGACTTTGACCAACAACAACGTGCGTGGAGACGACTCTGGAGCTAATGAGATGGTTGGAACAGACAGTAGGCTATAAGAAAGGTAGGAATGGAGAATTTGTCTGAGCTAAATTTGTATTGCAGTATGTTATGCATTGCTTTTATTATTGCTGTATTGTTGGTGGAAACCAGGTGCTTTTGTGACTCATTTTTATGAAGTGTAGAGTCATAAATCAAATTGATTTTGGCGTAGTTTTACTTAGTTTGGACTTTGGACTCATGATATGACGTTGATTGCGCCTTTTACTCAAGAAAGCCACTAGATGGCGCTGTGTTGTGTATGTGACGAACTATGCAGATTAACAAAAAATCTGAAGAGAAAATCAAAAAAGGCTACTAGGCTAGCAAGCTATATGTGGAAATGTTAAGAGAAAATAAACAGAGACGTTGAGATCATACGGTGAAGTATTTTATTTAAATAAAATGAACAAAACAAGACTATTGTGGTCTATTTTAGTTGAAGCCTAATATGGGTTGTTGTTTTGGTCTGTCTCAGATCATTAAAAAAGTGTGCCCCCCTATGAAATTAAAAGCCCCCCCATTTGGTTTGTTCTGGCGACGGCCCTGACTAACTTTAATTATGGTTGCACTTGCACTTATTGTTTGCACTTCAGACTTTAATGAGTTCAGTTAGGACTCACACACAGCCTCAATCAGAAGTTCTGGAAGCTCTTAAATGTACAGTAAGGTCTAAAGAGACTCGTGTGAAATCAAACAGCACAAAAAGCTAGTCAATAAAAACCTTTTACAGTGCTTGTATATTGTTTTCTTTATACTCAAAATAGACCTGAGATGACATGCATTAGTGCATTATAGTTAAAGATTGCAAAATGCACCTGCATACTATTTTTACAGTCATGAATTTTGTCATTGAGGATTTCTGAAAAGTTGTGCAAAAATCTCGTGTCGTCTCATTCTCGTGAACCCAATCTCGTTTCCGGTCTCATCTCGTGAGATAGGCGTCTCGTTACACCCCAAAAATATATATATATAAATCAAATATAAATGTGTTGGAAATGGTTTCCCTATCAACCTGTAGCCATCATAAAATGTTCGAACCCTTGTATTAACATCCACTTCACCATTGAGTGGCTCAATAACACTTTGAAAGTTTTACTTAACAACATATTTAAATACACTGCAGATAAACCTCACCTGCAAATAACAGCAGTACTTGTGAATGTAGTTCACACAACACTAACCTCAGAAACACTTTCGCACCATACACTTAACAACGCTCCACAACCAACCTCGGTTCAATGTTCCTTTGGCTTGGATGGTCCACGTTACGTATGTGCCGACCGTATACCGATTACTAGAACATGCCTATCACGAGGGCGTTGCTATCCCGTGACAGTAGCTACATTTACATGGTTCAATCGTAACGAAATCAATCCGATTGATGAATCCGAACACGTTGATTACATGAATGATAAAATAAAGTTATCGGGATGATGTGCGCATTTATATGTCACAAGATTCAAGCTCAGATGGACCAGCCGTAGGTGGCTTACACCGCGGGTTAATGAGAAAACAGACGGATTTGCGTGTAAGTGTATATATATAAATTAAATATACTAATTATTTTCTCTTGTTGTGTGCGACAGATTATAGGCTGGGTGCAACAGACAGAATAAAAAGCACAATAATGTCTCGAACATGTTTGGTAGTTATATATGTATTTTATCTGGCAAAATGTGGGAATTTGGTTTTATAATTGTTTTTCCTTGTTGGAGACTGTCAGTCTGATTTATATTCTTTTATTTATTTATTTTTAATTGCACCATTTTGGGCTAGGGGAACATGCAATATTACTCACATTTGTACAATTAGTACTGTAGTTAGTCAGATGGTGGTAACCTTTATGCTTGTCTGACTCATCTGAGTGTGTTGATTGCAGTGTGGAGCTATAAATGTAGCTCTTTAATCATAATTAACTGGGCTTATGCATGTTGTGGTCTTTTTAATAGATGTTTATTGGTATTAAGTGTGGAGTTCAGTGGGTTTTCACAGTACGAGCCATGAAGTGCGTATATTGTTAATTTTCTTATAGTGTCTGTGACTATTACGGTGAATTGTAACTTAGGAGTGGATTATTGTGGATCCAAGTGGGCCTGTATCTTTTCCAGTTTTATAGTCTGTTTTTCTATTTTTTGTTTGTGAACAAATTATGAAAATGAGTTTCCAGCCTCTTGTCCGTTAATTCTGGACATATATTTAACTAACTGAAACTAGAGTGAGAAGATAACAAGCACTGGTGGGACGTGGTCCGGCTTCTTTTTTGTTTTGTTTTTCTCTTCTTTTTTTATATAGCACTTTTTACAACGCAGATTGTATCGAAGTAGCTTCACAGTGATAACATGAACGTTATACAACACAGATCAATAATGTTGTTGAATATTAAAATGTCCCCAACTAAGCAAGCCAAAAGCAAGGCAACAGTTTTAAAGGACAAGTTCGGTATTTTACAATTAAAGCCCTGTTTTAAGATCGTCCCTGATGAAATAGAATAGTTAAGATTGTTTTTGAGACAAATGCTCCTGTCACGAGAATTTTTGGATTGTGTGTTAGTACCCCCCCACCTTTATAATGAAAGCATAGGTGCACTCGAACAATCATTCATCAAAACGCATAAAACTTTAGTTTACAAAGACGTGAAACTCACCGAGTGGTCTAGGGTGTTCACTGATATGCTCACACAAAAATCGCTGCAAAAGATGCTTTCCAACAGGTTTTATCGTAGTTTATGTCCAAGTCCATGTTTCTTCCTGTTTTCGGTTGAAGTCCACAATAGTCAATTGTCGAGTTCACTTGCGCGATCATTGGTAACTAGATAACTAAGGATCGCGCACGCAAACTCGACAATTGACTACTGTGGACTTCAACCGAAAACAGGAAGAAACATGGACTTGGACAAAAACTAGGATAAAACCTGTTGGAAAGCATCTTTTGCAGCGATTTTTGTGTGAGCATATCAGTGAACACCCTAGACCACTCGGTGAGTTTCACGTCTTTGTAAACTAAAGTTTTATGCGTTTTGATGAATGATTGTTCGAGTGCACCTATGCTTTCATTATAAAGGTGGGGGGGTACTAACACACAATCCAAAAATTCTCGTGACAGGAGCATTTGTCTCAAAAACAATCTTAACTATTCTATTTCATCAGGGACGATCTTAAAACAGGGCTTTAATTGTAAAATACCGAACTTGTCCTTTAAAGGGGTCATAATGCCATTTTTGTAGAAGTTAATATGAATGTTTAGGGTCTAAATGAAAACTTTGTAATATACTTTTATTAAAAATTCTCATTAGTATTTTAAGAAAACACCATTTCACCTGGTCAAAATCAGCTCTTGTTTTCAGCAAGCTGTTTGAGTGTCATATGCCTTTAAATGATAAACCCCGCCCCTTTGTTCTGTGGGCACGTGGAGTGTTGCCTTGACAACAGTTAAAGGTTTTGGAGAGAGAATGCAGTGCGAGTCTCTGAGGACACATCGGTGCAACTGTATCAGTTTGAACTGGAGTAACTGTTCACCGGAACAAGATTGCGGCCGCAAAGAAGTTCGACAATTAAGGCTTGAGGACGTTTCTGAATGGTTGGTTAACGTAATGTTACTTTGATCAATCTTTGTATGCACTGGCAGGGTAGAGTAGTGAGATATGAACGCTGTGTTTACTGATGTATACGTTAGTTCATTGACAGGTTGACGTTACAGTAATGGTCATGAAAAACTTTTTCCCCGCGATTTGAAAAGATTTATATAAAGATTAATAAAACTTTAGGTGCAGAGGGAACATAAAGAGTTGGTGCTGATTATTTTTTCAGGAGCAGCTTCTTAGCAAAACCAGCTTTATACTGATCCTCGTTTATAAAGCAGTCTGGTGAGAAATGATTCGCACAATCAAGAAAGTATTGAAGTTGATCGTGGGGAATATTCCCATCGTAAACAAATCTCAGCCACTGCGTCTAATGCGGTTCAAATTTAGGAACATCAGAATGATTTCTGTGTTTATTGCACCCAAGAACAGAACAAGACAACTGTTAGCTGTGCATTTACTGAATGAGCACTGGGACACTGTTCGTCCGACTGTTATTGTACTTCATTTTATTTTTAATTCTAAAATTACTTACTGTATTATATTATATAAAATAATTTTTATTTATTTATTTATTTTTATTCTAAACTGTTTTAATTATTCTGATTTCTTTTGATTATTTTAATTTCTTCTATGTAAAGCACTTTGAATTGAAATGTGCTATATAAATAAACTTGCCTGGCCTGATGACCCTGACACATATCCAATGTTTAATATTGCAGGGTTGTACTGATTAATGTCAGTAGATGGCACCACCTCTGTCAAAATATCTAAGAACCCACAAGTTTAAAAAAATGCACCACACGCCTTTCACATGATTAATTTTATTTTCCCCAACATCCATGACTCGCTTAGATTTATTTTCGCTTTGGTCTTCATTTTCATTGACAAATCTAAGAATAGAAAGAAAATGTCCTTTCAAATGGCTACACTGTTGTCCACATTTCTGGGGTTCAGGTAGGTGTAGGGAAGGGCCAACTCCTTGTTCCGCTCCTCGATGAGATCGGACAGCTTCTCCAGATCCTTTTGGAAATCTTCAATGTGCTTGCGGGGCACGTCTTCATCATACAGATGTTCTGGGAAATATCCCAGAGGGTACTAGGGACAGGGTATCAAGATTGTAATCGTAAATAACATGTGGATGAGAAACAAGTTCATGACATTGTTTAACACACTTCTGGCAGCACTAATATTCAGCAAGAGTCCACTGCAGCACTGTGCTTAGTTTGATAAATCTCTTTTGTATTGTAACAGTCAGGTAATGCAAACTAGAGGAATGAAAGCAGCGCAAGCAAGCCATTGACATCCAGAGTAATATGACGGCATACGCAAGAACAATATTCTGATTTTTCACAGAAAAATTGAATTTCAGTCTTTCAACATGCCCTGATGATGTGAAAACTCACATGGTCTGTAGAGTCCTGGCTCAGCAGTGCCAGCACTGCCATCCCGTTCACCGTCGTGCCCACGTCAGGTAGGGTCTCCATGATGGTGCGCTCGGTGGTCTGGCCTTTCTCTCTGGGAGGGGGCTGTCTGAGGGCAGCGGGGTAGTTAGGCATCCAGCCGCCGAAGTCAAACTGGGGAAGAGAATTAGTGAGAATTGTGAAATATAAGCTGAACAGGGCACGTAATTAACATTACTTAGGCCATAGAACAGGTACATCGACAGGTTTTTCTTGTCGTCATGGGCTACTTGCCCTGTGGCAGTGGTTCTCTAACTTTTTTAGTCAAGCCCCCCCTTAAACACGTGACAATTCGACAGTCTTAAAGTCCCTGTGAAATCAAAATTGAACCTGTTTACTTTGTTAGCGCATATTACTAGTCTTGTGATGAACAATTAATCTGTGCAAGTAAATATATCTAAAAAAATGTTTTACCTTGGTAAGCTTTATTCAAAATCTGAAAAGTTACTTCCGGTCTGGAATGGTTTCTTTTTCTGATGACGTAGGTTTCACAACTTGGGTGGGGAAACGCTTAACCACTCCCCTCAAACCGTTAGTTTGCTATGAGCGAGAGATGGAGAGGAGGAGCGCTAGAGTTAAACCCCGCCCTCTGTTCAATATTCCGTTTCACTTGGAAATACGTCACAGCACTGGAGAAAAATCGTTTGCAACTTCCGGTTCACTGGGACTTTAAGGAGAACAATTCAGTGGAATTGACGATCGTTGCTGATTATTCACGCGCTCCAACGCCGCTGTAACATCTGTTTTCCGTTTCCCTGCATCCACTTTAAAGCAGAGTCTGCAGTTATGGGCGTGTGAAAGGTTGTTGATATTTCAGCTCAATAGCCAATCAAATGAAAAACCACCCCTCCATGCTGCTGAAGTTTGATTGGCTGGAATGGTTTATGGCTCGGTCCAAACCTCACTATATTTGTTTCCCGTTCACAGAGCCGGGACAACAGAGGGGTTTTTGAGCTTGAAAACTGAGGACACATTTAGGCTGCATTTACACTGCCGGTCTTGATGCCCAAATCCGATTTTCTGACTATATCCGATTTTTTTGACGACCTGCTTACATCATCTTTTAAAAGTGACCCATATCCGCATTTTGCATTCACACTATACACTGCTGAAACTACCAAATTCAGACGTTCTGACGGTTCTGAACTGGGAAATTAAGCAAAACAGCACAAAATTCAATGGATGCAGAGGCGAATAAAATTATGTATTGTTTTCTTCCCACAATATTTCAATAAGTCATCAAAACATTGGTCTCGCACAGCGGAGAAAAAAAGAGGCGAGGCTCTGGCCACGAGCACTTAAAACGATGCCTCATATCTCGTGAAATGTTTTCAAAAACGGATTTCTTTTTGTAACAAGGTAGTCAGGTCGGCTAAAAATGTGATATAGTGGTCAATAGTTTAATATCTATCTACCTTCAATTTAATTGTATTAACTGCCCTTATAAACGTTAGAAAGTCATGAAAATAAAAAATGACATGACAACTTATCGTTAAAAAATCATTATTTATTTTATTAAAAGTTAATAATAGGTTTGTTTATCAGTACCATAGCAACGCTCAACTTCCGCTGGAATTGTCGGATAGGAACCGTCCATAGATTTTCGCAAGAGTTCAAATTTTTGAACGCATACGGATGACCAACGGACACGATTTTCTTCGCACCGCACTCGGTCGGACCCGTTTCGGACCCTTTCGCATGCGGTCTGCGAATCTCCATAGGAAATGAATGACTTCCGGTCGTTTCGCAGCCGCATCGGAGATGATTTCAACTGCCAGTGTGAAGGCGGTGTTAATGGGCTGCGTTACAAGGGCATTATAATACACATCTCACTAAAGCAGTACTAATGGGAAAGAGTATGGGAAAAATTTTAGACAGATTGGAAATGATACAGCCAAAGAATTAGAAGTGTATAATTTGAGGATGAGTCCCACGACAGTTTATCCAGAGGTTGCTCCATGGAAGATAGTTTGGCCTGTGTCACAGGAATAAAGGAAGGCTCAGGAGGAAATTAATTTAGATAAAGTGTTTAAAAATCAGTTATTGGAAAAATATAATGCATTTATCCAGATTTATGGAGATGGAGCTAGGAATCCAGAGACAGAAGCAACAGGATCGGGGTGGTGATACCAGATAAATGAACAGGAATCAATAGGAGAACATCTAATCCATTAGGGGTTTATACAGTGGAATTGCTGGCAATATTAATTGCATTACAATGGGTGGAAAGAATGGGACAGAACAAAGTATTGGTATGCTCAGATTCATTTTAACAAGCCTAAGGTCATTTGAATCCAGAAGATGTCAAGATATTCTGTTTGAGGAACACCAGTCAGTAACAAGAATAGTTAACCAAGGTAGGTAAAGTTTACATGGGTGACAGGACATGTAGAGATAAGAGGGAATGAAATGGCAGATGAATTAGCAAAAGAGCATTAACAAAAGGAAATATAGAAATGCAAGTTAGTGTTAGCAAAGCAGAAGTTAAAAGTGTGATATGGGAGAAACAATCCAAAGTGGCAAGACGTAGTGTCAGGACACTGAAACCGAACATTTTTGAAAACCCCTGTCAGGGCGAGTATTTTCTGAAACGCCGGTTGCAGTGTTGTCGTGTAGACAGCGAAACCGGAGTTTTGCACCGCTGACGGCTTCTGATTGGCTAACGTGGCTTTACTGTTAGGTTTATATCGCCGCCTGCTGGTGTTGACAGTGCTTGATGTCTTGCTTTTGCGTTTTTATATGAAAGGAGGTTTTTTTTAAACGCAGGAGGGAAAAACACTGGTTATAAAAATACCCGTGTCCGTGTGGACAAGGCCTTTGGATTTACTAAATTTGTCCCAGACGTCCGAATCGTGGCCAGAATCCCACAGTGTGCGGTCGGTTAACACACAGGCTGTAAAACACTAGCACAAAACTATACACATGACTCAAAACACATGAACATGTGACACTGAACGTACAGCTAGAGGAATGCGTGGAGCAATTCGCTGGATTTGAGGAAAGTGTATGAGATTAGGATTATGGACTGAGGCTTTCATGGCTCTGTGTGATTGAATTGAATTGATGTGTACTAACTGACCTGTCCATTGTTCACAGCGGCATGCTGGCCTGATACAGTGAAGATCACCATGGTGACGAACTTGATCAGCTCTTTCAATGTCTGAAAAGAGGATGGTATTCCTGGGAAGAAGAGTGTAAGGCGGATTCTCAGTGAGGAACTCAGTTCAGTTCTGTATTCCACCAGAAATCACTCGTGCAGCATTCCCACCCGCAACAGCCCTGACAACAGACTGATAACAGACCTGAGGAATCTCTTCCCAGGAAGCCATAGGTGAATATCTCCCTGATCCAGCGCTGCAGCTCTGTGTCCTTCTGCACGTTTACATCATGTTGATAGTAGTGGGACAAGAGAGATGCAACAAACCTGTAGGCAACCTCACAGTCAGATGTTTTCCAGGTTCACATGTTAACAGCTTTACTTGTTTGCATTTATTTCTTAAGCTGGAATTTATTCAAAGCAACACAGTACATGTACAGCATGTGCTTACTGACCCATGAACCTGTATAATTGACACTGTATTTGTTGAAATATGACTCAGAAATTGCACCAGGATGTATTAGTTCAGCCCTAAAAACTGGATGTATTGTGTAATACACACACAGAGAGAGAGAGAGAGAGAGAGAGAGAGAGAGAGAGCACACACTGATCTGAAGGATTTTAGAAACACCTGTTCAATTTCTCATTAGTGCAAATATCTAATCAACCAATCACATGGCAGTTGCTTCAGTGCATTTAGGGGTGTGGTCCTGGTCAAGACAATCTCCTGAACTCCAAACTGAATGTCCGAATGGGAAAGAAAAGGGATTTAAGCAGTTTTGAGCGTGGTATGGTTGTTGGTGTCTGAGTATTTCACAATCTGCTCAGTTACTGGGATTTTCACACACAACCATTTCTAGGGTTTACAAAGAATGGAGTGAAAAGGGAAAAACATCCAGTATGTGATGGCAGTCCTGTGGGCCAAAATGCCTTGTTGATGCGAGAGGTCAGAGGAGAATGGGCCGACTGATTCAAGCTGATAGAAGAGCAACTTTGACTGAAATAACCACTCGTTACAACCGAGGTATGCAGCAAAGACACAACACACACAACCTTGAGGCGGATGGAGACCCCACCGGGTACCACTCATCTCCACTACAGATAGGAAAAAGAGGCCACAATGAGCAAAATTGGACAGTTGAAGACTGGAAATATGTCGCCTGGTCTGATGAGTCTCGATTTCTGTTGAGACATTCAGAATTTGGCATAACAGAATGAGAACATGGATCCATCATGCCTTGTTCCCACTGTTGGGCTGGTGGTGGTGGTGTAATGGTGTACAGGGGGATGTTTTCTTGGCACACTTTAGGCCCCTAATGGCTCGTTTCCACTGAGTGGTACGGTATGGTACAGTTTGGTTCGGTACGCATTACGCAATTATTTGCGTTTCCACTGTCACTGCGTTTCCAGTTGTGAATTGGACCAAAAAGCTGAACCGAACCGTACAACTTTTTAGGTCCCCTTCCGTTGGGGTACCTAGCACAGTGAAAGGGTACTAAAAGGTGGAGCTAGACTCACTGCAGAACGCTGATTGATGGACAGAGTATCGTTACTCGCGCATGCTACAAGGGCATTAGAAGCATATAGTTGAAATATAATAGTACTGTTGTTGTCACGAAATGTGGTTTTAATAGTTTTTCAGGCGAGAAAGTAGTTTTTTAAAGCTCAAATCTGTGGTTTATTTATAGATTTATGATCATTTGAAGATCCACTCCATGCGATCCCCCGCCTGGAACAGCCTTTCCTCGGCTAGTCGTTCTGATGTTTGCCGCTGACTCGGACGTCTCTGTAGTGATTAAACATGAGATATGAACATGAGATATTCGTCTTGTACAGACCTAACAGGCGATCTTTGGTCTCGTGAATCTATAATTCGTTCCCTGGCCAATAGTTTTGGCAGAAGGTTAAGTGAAGTTTCATATCTTTGAGCGCTGAATTTGTATATTTGACTGAATTGTTTGCTTTATGTTATTAAAGCTTTACTGCATATCTTTATTACTGTATATATTTTATCACAAGATCATCTGTAATGTTAAATGCAATATTTGTAGGGCCTACCAATCCAATATGCGATACGTTACATATTGCCTGGAATATGTTTAATTTTTTAAAATTCAAACGAAAAAGGCAGGTTTGTGTTTTATATTTAGCTTTGTTATAAATGTAACGTTACATACATGCATTGAATAATCAATAGGTTATGCATTGCCTGAACCACATTTGTGTGATTATAATGTTTAAATTGTATTTAAATGAAATTTGAAAAGAAGCAGAATGGTGTTTGATAACATATTAAGTTTTATTGTTGCCTAAAATGTACATACAGAGATAACCGGAGTAGCAGAGCGATCTGAGTAGTGCATTGAAGAACACGCTGTTCCATTAGCAGAATTAACGTTACTGGACTCGCGTCCTCGGGATCATGCTCCTGAATCGGGCTTAGCGTAGGCTACATGGTATTGAGAAACGCCTAATGCCAGCGCTTGTTCCTGTGACAAACATGCCGAGAAGCAAGAACAAGATCTGCTGTCTGTCCTCCATTGTTGTTTGCTATGTCACTTTCTTCACGCGAGAATGACGTTGATCGCTTCTTTCCAGCATGCCACGCCTATCAAGTAAGGGTACTGTTGGCGGTGGAAACACAAGCCTGATCATGGTGTACTGACCCGACCTGTACCGTACCCCTCAGTGGAAACGAGTCATTAGTGCCAACTGGGCATGGTTTAAATGCCACGGCCTACCTGAGCATTGTTTCTGACCATGTCCCCATCCTCTGATGGCTATTTCCAGCAGGATAATGCACCGTGTCTCAAAGCTCCAATCATTTCAAATTGGTTTCTTGAACATGTCAATGAGTTGACTGTACTAAAATGGCCGCCACAGTCACCAGATCTCAACCCAATAGAGCATCTTTGGGATGTGGTGGAACGGGAGCTTCATGCCCTGGATGTGCATCCCACAAATCTCCATTAACTGCAAGATGCTATCCTATCAATATGGGCCAACATTTCTAAAGAATGCTTTCAGCTCCTTGTTGAATCAATGCCACGTAGAATTAAGGCAGTTCTGAAGGCCAAAGGGGGTCAAACACAGTATTAGTGTGTGTTCCTAATAATCCTTCAGGTGAGTGTAATGCCTATCAATTAAACACTAGACTAAACTCCACTGGTAGTCATACTTGTTGATGATGTTCCACAGTTTCATCCCATCATCTCTGTAGTAGTAGTGTGGCACAGTCTCCAGGCCTCTCTCGGAGATGTTGTCGGGCAGACAGAGGGCGCTGTAGGTCAGGGAGGCCGTGGCACGCTTCAGCAACTCCTCCAATGACTCTCCACCTACTCCTGCATACTACGAGCGGCATAACGGAGAGAAGACACGGCATAAAGTTAGGTCGAAGTCTACTGTATGAGCAAAGTTCTGTCACCACAAATCCCATTATAATTTCCTCAACATTTAAATAAAAAATATTAGTTAGAATTTAGTAAAAGCAATCTAGCAATGTATTGTTCAAGACATCGGTCATCACAGAAGACGTTAAAGAGCCATTTATGTAAGTTATTTTTGCAGGTACATAGGATAGTGAACTGAATTCAACAAAAAGTGTACTGGATTATGATTGAAGACTGATCCTTTAGTGCCTCTTTAACCCTTGAATATGCACACCTTTGTAATGGACCCATCCTTGGATATCAGCTGATTTCGGGCCATGATGTTGATCTGGAGTGTGTATCGCATATGGGGAAAGAGGAGCTGCAGAAGGACAAGTAAGAAAGACATTAGCATTCACTGCCTTCACCTTCTTTGAAGATAGAAATACATTAATAAAGGATGACTTTTATTTTCTTGTCTGTGAGGCCGTACGCTATTGCACCTGTGTGTGTGTGTGTGTGTGTAACTGAACCCGCAAACCCTCTTCTGTACGTGACTCCCTGAATTCCTTTCCAGTTATTTTTACACAAATTACAGAACGATTCCATTTTCTGAGAGAGTTGTTAGAGGGATGTGAATGGGTTTGAGTGAGACATTACTTGTGTTCCTAATGTTCTGGAGGCTATAGGTGAGTCAGTCCCTCTCTCCAAAAGGCCAATAATGAAGGACGGTAACAATAGATACAATAGGTCAAATAGACACAGCTGTGACCACACACTACACCTGAAAAACTCCCCTGCCGTCCAATAGCCTAGAAGTGCCATATATTATTGAACTCGCTATCATTCTCTCTCTGTGTGTGTGTGTGTGTGTGTGTGTGTGTGTGTGTGGCATCTCTGGAGCACGCCCATCCTTTACACACGCCTCACACACGTCAGATTCAGTACCTTGTAGAGAGGGTGAGGCGAGGGCAGATTGCGCAGCGTGGCCACGGTGAACACCTCCGCCAACAGGTGAGTCCTCAGCAGGTGAAAGTCCACCTCGTGAACACCAAACTCTGCGTTTCGGACGAAGATCTTGGCCAGTTTCCAGTCAGCCTTTGAATCCGTCGGGAGGAAGATGGGATTGTCTTCGCCGGGCTTTTGCCGTAACTGTGGAGATTCAATTTGAACATTCGTGAAAATGATACAAATGGTTTCTGAGGGAATCTGGGTAATTATTTTTCTCCCTTTTTATGAAATGAGAAAGGATTTCCACGACATCCGTCGTAATTACTCTATAAAGACGTTGACATCTTAAAAGGTTTGTTTAATGTTTAATCATTGTTTGTCTACTCTTCAGTTGTACATTACATATCCCATTTAATTCTTTGTAATAATTTGGTTGTTTACCTCATCTTTCGAGATTTATTCATCTGTGTTTAATTTAATAAAGACTGAGCAGGTAGTTGTGTTTCAGTCTGGGATATATCGCTTCTTGAGCATTTCCCAGCTGAAGCCAATTCTAATCTCTACATGCTCAAGCCGCGGTGTCCCATACAGGCAGATGTCTTGTGTTCTCCCTCAAAGAGCCGAGGTTTTATTCATAACCCGTGGATTTCTGCCCTTACTCACCTGAATGGCGATGGGCATCATCAAGCCTTGAGGGTTGCAGTAGAGCAGGACCAGCGGAGCCGTGAGATACTGCTGTCTGCCACTGACGACATTGCCCACCAGCTCATCCAGCATCTTATAGTCAGACAGGAAGATGTTCCCTTTCTGGGTATGGGTACAGATCACACCAAATAATAAAGACACACACAGGAAATTAGACTAAACCAAAGCAAACCAGACCCAGTCATTCTAAATCATTGCCAGTAGCAAGTCGTGTACCTCCATCTCCTTCTCCAAGCTGCTGCCTCCGAGTGAGCCTTTGACCATGTCGTCTGTGACGGGGAAGTTCTCGGGCAGAGTTGAGCAGCGCTGGATCATCATGGGATTCAAGCCATTCAGAAACTGGTAGCCGAAGAACTCGTCCTCATCCCAGTGCTCCTGACAGTATTCTGCAAAGCATGCCGTGTCAGAACGTATCCCTTACGGAACCAAAGTATATTTCCCATGTGTGAATGGATTAACAGTATATTTGAAAATATTCAGAAAAATATATTGTGTTTATATGTTACAATGAATTGAATTATTGAAAATATGTGGCAGTATATTTACCAATATATCATAATGTATGTAACTTTCAGTCATACACTTCATATAGATGTATACATGATTAGCTATGGCACTGCTGAGATTTTATTTAATTACTCAAGCACCACATAAACACACATATATAGAGATACTCAGATATACCAGAAAACCGTTTAAATTAAAAAAGGAAACACTAGCATATCTAGGCCCTATATACATATTGAGCAAAACAGATTAAAATTACACTTAATTTTAACATTTGCTCTCCTTTAACAGTCAGAAGCAAAGCATGCTGAGAACTAGAAATCTATCTGATGTAACTCATTCCGTGACTGTGTGTGTGTGTGTGTGTTGTTTTCTGTGGAGTTTTGTTATTTTTGTTATTATTTCATTATTATTATTATTTCATGTTTAATACAGATGTTTACATTAAACTAGGGTTAAAACAGATATAAGGAACGTTTTGAGGTGTAGTGCCTCTTTAAGAGATGAGTGTGGAACATGTGACCGGAGTTTAAAGGAAGTGTGATTCATGAATCTATAATGACTTGAACTCGCCGGTGTGCAGCCACTTGGTAAGCTCTCTTATTTTTTAATGTTTTCTTGCCTTCTTTATGATGTATGCTTCATGTTGTTTGCTTTCACCCATGCTATATATTCTACTGTGTTTGTGTAGAGCATAGAAAGATAATGCTATGCTCTGATAACGTTAAATCTAAACAAGCTTTGCTAACTAAGTTGACGAGGTATAGCTACTCGTGTGACAAAGCTAACATTTTAAACTTAACGTTACTTAAAAACATCGCTATACAAGACGTGTCCATTTGTCTTTACTTTATCTGACTTTAAACATGTTTGAAGTCTAAATCGCGGGCTGGTCTGTGGGGCATTCTGGGAAATGTAGTTTACTGCTTGTATGGGTTTGGTAGGACTTGAGTATGGTGCATACTGGTGTATGAAGTGTGAGCATAGGCGGAAATCGTCGGGACCCCCCTATCTGAGGGTTGTCTCACCCCCACCCCCCCCCCCCCCCCCCAAAAAAAAAAAAAACTTAAAATATGTGTATTTTAAATAATGTGTGAGGCATGTACAAAAAAAATGTGTTGACTACTGTTATTATTATGGTGTATTTATACAGTGATTATTAATATTATTATTTAAAGTACAACATAATTCGAGAGTTTATTCTGATTCTAGGGGAATCAGAATGTCAAGTCCTGACTGACGAGTGGAGCTGGGGATGGAGGAGGGTAATGAGCTCCTGAGAAACTCAAACATGATAGCTGCTGATAATACTGAAGGAGCTTATATATGTGTACAATGATAGGCATCATATTCCTATAGGTAGGGGTGGATCAGCTAATAGTCGGCTGATGCGAGCTTGACTAACGTGAGTTGCCAGAACTAACGCTACGCTTGATATTTAGACAGATTTTTTGAACAATATTTGAGAGAAATAGGCTTTTTTCTGTACATGGAAAAAGTCTTAGATCTTTGAGTTCAGCTCATGAAAAATGGGGGCAACAACAAGTGTTGCATTTCTAATTTTGTTGATGAACTATACCATCAGCCTATCGTCCAACCCTGGGGGATGAGGTGTGCCTTCCGTCTCTCAATTCACTATTGTGCCATGTTCATTTGGCTTATGTCATTGGGATGCACATAGCGCAGCTAGCTACTGCCTACCTGCACAGCACAGAGTATACACTATCCATAGGCTATGCATCTCCAGTGACTAAACTAAAGCCAAATGAACATGGCATGACATCATTTAAACAAATCTAACATTCACTGTAATTACCCCCAATTTCATAGTCATTACACTCAACTTTGACTTTATGTATTTTAGATAAAAGTTATGGCCAGGCAGCAGCTATCTGTAGAGGAGAGAAGGAGAAGAAACAGGGAATAACCAAAAGAAGCGGAGAGAGAAAATACACAGTGAGGCAGAGTTAAAGGAGGAATACCTCATAAAAGGAAAAAAATGTTTATCACAGTGCTCAGGATTGTTATTTTTTGGACCAAAGAGTTAAATAAAGTTGTTAAGCAAGAATTGATTGACTTGAGTGGTATACATTTTGGAATTGTATGTTGTAAAGAGGCCACAGTCACCACCGTCGTCAAATTAATGGAGTTTTAAATGAATATGCTTGAAATATGATTCTTCAGTGCTGTTGAGTTATTAAAGTAATAGTCTCTTTTTTAATATAAAAATATGTTTGTTAAATAAAACAACATTACTTTTTCTATTTAGGCTTAAAGTAAATGTTGTATGATGTTATATCTTTTAAAGGAGTACACACGAAACAGTATAAAATATGAACAAAAGTGAATATTCAACATTTAACAGCATATATGTGTACTATGAATGCCAGATAATGATTTAAAAACTCTAAATACATATTAGACCAAATAAATAAAAAATAATTTGCTATTTATTTTGTCTGACGGTGTTGACAAAAACAAAGTGATAACTGGAGAATTGCCTATTTTATGAAAAAAAAATACAAAATGAGGAGGTTGCACCGGTACATTGCTGAACAGCCAAGACCTTAATGATATACCTTCAGATTTTGTAATTTAACTAACTTTTTATTTTCAAAATTAAAACGCGTTGTATCCAAATTCCCAAGAATCACTGATAAATGTTTTGTATTTAGATTAATGTTATTTATTTTTGCATATTGTTATTTGAATTATGTATGAACTAGTATGCACATGAAAGTTTAAATGTTGTATTTTCTTATCTTCTCAGGTTTATTACCTGCTTATTTATTTGTAAAAATAAAACAAATAAAGTAAAATCCCGAGTAATATCCATCCTTTGTGCACTGGGTTGCCCTTTCCATGGGGAGAACACAGAACAGTGTGTGTGTGTGTGTTCATTCACTTTGAACATCCATTCACATTTTAATTGGAACATGTATGTGTGCAACACATGTACACATAAAGGCTAAAACCTTGTGAATGTTATTGCTGTTTTTGTCTCTATTTATAAATATTTTATATTCATTAATAGCCATAAATGGTCAGTGCATACATTGCAGTATATTGGAAAAGATGAGCTCTACTTTCCCATATATGGAAATGTGTTATGTAATTTATCGCTTTGAATTTTGCAGTATATTCCCATATATTTTTGCTCTGTAAAGGATTATACAGTATAGACAGTACTTTATTTGCCATACAGTAATTTTGAACAGTTTATTCATTTAAAAGGAGTACCTATGGTTTCCGATCTTTTGCCACAAAGGGTTGGTTCCAGTTGGCTGATGCTTTCCCATGACTTTCTGCAGTCAGCTAATCCAGTTAGCTTCAGATATGCTAACCTGCACACACAGAATACACAGATACACAGTGCAAACATTCATACTGTAACAGCCTTGATATACAACTATAGTTGTGAGCACCTTTGTAGTTACTATTAGATATCATACATTACTGCCATTATACCAGGGGTCGGGAAGCTATGGCTCTTTTCAGGATTTATATGGCTCTCCCAATATTCAAATGTTGACTGCAAAAGTCGCTAATAAATATTAAGAGACAGTCGAGATGTACCATGCAGCACTTGTTAATCACTTGTTTATGATGCCCGTTTTTCAATTTGTGTGGGGTCATAAGGGGGTCACCCACCGGCCGAGAAGAGTCTGGCGTCTAGGACGGAGATATCGCACACCAACACAGTCTCATGAAGATGCGTATCCATACCACGAATGTCATTTCTCGTGGCATTTCTAGACCAAAAATGTTTTTTGTGTGTATGCTATGCACTAAAACACCCTGGGGTTGGTTTAGGGGGGAAGGGGGTGGGGAGCCTGTGATACGCCAAAAAGTGCGTTATACACGCAAAAACTGTTTTTGGCGTATAAACGCCACGAGAAATGACATTCGTGCTATAGATACCAACTTTCATGAGATTGGGCTCCGCACACTGGACGCACACTTTCTCAGTTTATGGCCAGCTATATTGTTATTGTTGTTTAAGGACATTATGGATAAGATCATGTCAGTACTATGAGATAATTGTACTGTACAATTAAATACAATCCTTGCTAAGTCTGCAGAAGACTTTACCTCAGAGTGTCCGTTAACAGAATGAATTGCGAATATCATCTGATAACATCAGCAATTGTCATTTAAACAGCTGATATCTGAAAATGAATGTCAAAGTAAATATAAATAGCTGCTAGGGATGGGACGATAGCCTACCTGTTTGATGATAAACCACGATAAAATGTACTGACGGTTAGTATTATCATTGAAATGTAATGATCATTAAAACCGTGTTTGATTATCGCGATTTGAATAACTCACTGTAAATCCTGTCAGCCAGTCTGACGCAGGCGCGCTGCACGCAATGGGTTTCTTAAATTACTATTGGAGAAGGAATGGCGGAAGGCAGTGACCGCGCTCGGGAGATTTTTCGGCCTTTTAAGAGGACCCAATCTGAGGTGTGGTCATATTTTGGCTTTTAAAAAAGTCCTGAGGGAAACTTGATCGAGGATAGTCACCCTGTCTGCAGAACAAAAGGTCCCTGCAGTAGAAACACAAATCAAATCTGCCGAGTCGTCTGACCGTCACCCGATGTATAGCGAACGCGAGGCAAGTTAACTTTGACCTCAATACTGAAACTAGGTCTGGGAAACAACTGGGCATGAAATGTTGTTTTGAGTTTAAACATTTTGTCACTCACTTGAAATAGATGCGAAGAAAAGTTCGTAGCAAGTGGCTTTGAGCCTAACATGAACAAATAAGACTACTATTAAGAGTGACATTTTAAGGGATAGTAATGTATAGATAAATCATGTATTACACCGATTTTATTTTTACCACATACTTACATGGACATATTTTTAATTGATGATGGGATTAGCTAATGTTTTAAATCTTACCTGTTTATAAATTAATTTTGTAAAACAATCGCCCTTATCACACCGATATTATCAAACTCTGTAAACAATAAATCATCTCTGATTTCATTTTCAATACCATCAAAAAACGGAGACGCAAGACTGCAAGGTGTATTTGAATGAAACGTTGTGATATGGATGTGCGCTGTGTAATATTTTGTACAGTCTATGGTAATAATGCTATGGTAATTGCTATAGAGCATCACAGTTTCGCCCACAGCCGGTGCCGGAAGTAAAAATTCAATACAATTTCTCAATTGACAGTAGGGATATAGGCATTAAATCGTAACCATACATGCTAGACTTAAAACCAGCTACGGCTGTACTGTGAGCGATTGTATATGTTCATATAAACACCAAAAGTTCATAGGGCACTAGCCTTGTTTTAAGATAAATGCCTTTTATTAGCGATAAATTATAATACTTCATTACCCACAATCCAACAGTGATGCATCTTCTGATTGGTGGAAGTCGTGTCACGTGTCTGAAACCTCGTGAAGACTGAAGATGGCGTAATGACGTAGGGCTAAGTTCATTGGTCGCACCTCTGAGACGCCCGCGCGCCATTGGATGTGCAGTTGCCGCAGCTCAGCCTATGAGGAGCCAGACGCTCGATGTTTTAGCTTGTGCAGCTGCAAATGCGTTTGCTTCAGTAAATCGAGGAAAAGGAGTTTCCCTGCACATTCACTGGAGGAAAGAGTTCACGTGCCCGTCGTCAGATTTGGAAGTCGCTCAAAAGGCTCTTTCACGTCGGCTTCATTGAAGCGCGGGGGTTTATGGGAGGAGTAGTAGAACATATGTACACAGGCTTGTACCCTCGACTTTTTTTGGATTTTCTCTTCGTTTTTTCACTCGAAATGATGTGTTGTATACTTATGAGTTCAGCCGTAGCTGATTATCCTCAGACATGCTCTAATACTCTATAGATATGGATTTTCCAGAATGTCAATGGGAGAAATGAATGGGAAATGTACTTCCGGCACCAGTGCTCTCTCGGGCTGTGGGCGGGACTGATGCTCTACAGACGACGAGCATTATAAAGAAGGAAATGCCATAGATTACGATCTTTCTTAAAAGACTGCATATTTTATTTGTTGTTTGTTGATTTTCAATTATTAAACTCGTTGAAATGTGTTCAGTGTGAGCATCAGTTCTTTTTGAACACTTTCATATAATTTTAACTAAACCATGATAATTTTGATAATCCCAATAATTTTGGACTCTCTATAATCGTGATATGAAATTTTCATATCGTCCCATCCCTAATAACAGCACACGGTGAAGTCAGTATGTACATTAATGCAATTTTGAGACAAATAGATGTACATTTTATAGAGAACTGTGTAAACGGCAGGATCACCGGTGTACACTCCTAGAGAATAAAGGGTTCGAATTTTAAATAATGTACGTGGCGCTGAGCTTCTCGTCCGCTGTGCTAGAAACCAGCATGTCTGTGAATAAAATATAGTATGAAGTAGGCCTATAGCCTGGGTGTCAATGAGTGATTGTTGTAACATTATATAACTACCAGAACTGCTACCAGTGCAAGTCCGGTATTACTACTGTTGTTATGATATAATAAAAAGTCGCCAATACTTCTAATGCACAAGTGTAAACTTTGCTCTGGCTCTTTTTAGCACTAGAATCTGTCAAGAAGCTGAGGGAAACTACACCATTGTGAACCTGCTGCTGCTACTGATGATCTGGAAGAGGAAGCCAGTATGGCAAAACCATGAATGGACCTACTGACTATATTGCTTGTAATTCAAATAAGAATAGAGTTGACATCAGTTCAGTTGTTTCCCTGAATTCTTGAGGTTGTGTTGTTCTAAAAACCCAACATTGGGTCCAGCAGACCCATGAACTCTGAACAGTGTGTAACAAAGAGATGAACACTACAGGAGGGAGTAAAAATGATTTGGTCACTTACTGCTTTGCTGCGGAGAATACAAACTCTAATCCCTTTGTGCAAGAGAATTGGACTTCAGGTGGCAGAGAGCAGACACTGTCGCAGTCGTTAACTTGAGGCGTGCCCTCAGCATACACACGCCACCTAGGAGTACAGTATTTCAACACAAGGAATTCCATTCCTCTGAATTCATCTTAATATAACGCAGACACTTGGCTGTCACACTCGACTTGTAGAGGCGTGCTGTCCACCAACCGGAATAACTTCTGTTGCTCGTCTAACTCCCTCATCCTTAGTTCTTGGACGGTTGGGTTGGTGTCCTGGAACACAAGTGAAGCTGAAATACAAATGCCAACATTAATTCATAATCTACATTTCAGTTTGGAAACACTTTTGAAAAAAAAAATGTAATCTATATTTTGTATATGTATGTATGTATTTATATATTTATCATGTCTTGACTATACAACGATGACTTCTCAAATGTGCTTTATTAGTAGCATAATAAGTAATAGTAGCATTAGCCTATAGCTAATGTAGCACAGTCTTCTGAGATGCATAAAAAAATATGTTTGTAAAAAACACAAACAGTATGAATGACAACTACATTCGCAGTACATCTTCAAGCCATCAGCCAATGAACATCCCAACAATCACAGCCTGTAATCTCTAGTCCTGACCCTGTGCTGGAGTTAGGCCGGATTCAAACGCTAGGCACGTCGCATTCTCCATTTTCCAAAGCGCCAGGGCGGTTGCGCTTCAGTTGGTTCTTGTCACATGACCTATTGTGTGCGTATGGTGCGCTTGCGGTATTCTGAAAAGTTGAGATGTTTATATCTCGACGCGCGTGGAAAAAACGAGCACGTCGCACCGCAGCCGCATCGCTTCCATTATGAGTGCGCAAATCGCGCGCCTACATTTGAAATAACGAACTTGAGCGTGCAAAAGACGCGATATGTGAACCGGCCCTTATACTGTCTTTGAGCATCTGACACTTTGCAATATTCAAAAGGTTGTGTGTGTGTGTGTGTGCATGCAGTATATTTGCAAGACATCACCACTGAACTTTCCATTACTCCGGCGGTAAATGTGAATGGGGGCCATGACATGAAATGGGAGTGCCTACCTTTAGCAGGTCTTAAAGAGAGCCTCTCGTTCCAGTCCAGCCAGCTGTAGCACGGAAACAAAATCTTGTCTCCTTGTGGCGTGCTGATGGTGATCTTATCGCAGAACCACTGGTCGTGAAGAAGACCAAGGTACGGTTTGGAGTAGAGCTCGACGGCTATGAGCTCTCCCAGCGGCGCTTTACACTCTATCTGAAAGTCTTGCACCTAAACAGACACATGTACAATGGCGTATTAGGGCCACTGTGTGTAAAACTATCAACTAATATGCAGTCGGGGGAGGGGGTTCAAATTCACAGAAGAAACTCCAGAATTTCCATCAAAAAAGCTTTTATTTTTAAACGAAAAATGCTTTTTTGTTTTATCATTACAACTTTTATACTCACTCTTTCAATTATCGTTAAAGGGACCCTCCACCCATTTGCATTAAGATTTCATGGTTAAAAACCCAATTATACTATTGAATGGTCGTGCAGCACTCTCTCGTTTTCCCCTGAGATGAGAAATACGCTATTTACCTTTTAAAATTCCTCCTACAATGACACAAAAAACATCATTTTATGTTTATTGGAGGAGGAAGTGTAAGAGGGGGGGGGGGGGGGGGGGGGGGGGGGGGGGGGGGGGGGGGGGGGGAATTTCTGTAAAGACTAAAAGCACTAGATCCTTGTCTACAATCCACAAACACTAAAGTCATTTCCTGCCTTTTATAAGGCAAGAAGGACCCAAATTAGAAACTTATGATACTATTCTATATATATATATGACCCACTTTCAATACATATTCATGTCTTCACCAATAGAATTACCCTTTAACACTATAGAATACTGTTTCTTACCTAACACTTAAGTCACTACTGTATATTAACTAATCATAATGTAATATCATTTTATGTTAAGTAACAATTAGTTAATCAATATGAATTTTGTCATACCTCCTGAATAACTATTAATTATCTATTAATTAAGGTTCAAGAAAAATAACTATAAGAAGTAACAACTAATGAACAGTCATACACAGTAGTCACTACATTAATCCGTTTTTTTTTTTTTTTTTTTTTGCAGTGGAGAGGTAGTACAAAAATCAAGTAAAATTTACAGATTATATATATATATATATATATATACACTGTATATATATGTGTGTATATATAAAATATAATAATAAAATATTACTCTCAATAAAATATGACTCCAGTAAAATGATAGTTAGTCAGTCCCAGCATGTTTGGGCTCTGAGTGAAACGCAGGACGGCGGTCTGGAGTTCGCAGTTTCCCCGCCGAACACGAGATCCAGCACCACTACGGTGGACACGGGAGGACACACACCGTCTGCTTACACTCGTTTAAACCAGATTAAAATTAGGCAGTGTTGTACATGTTATTCAGAAATGTTCTCATTTGAAATAGAGGAAGATATCATGTAAACGAGTCATTGTCGTGTATTTTAAGGTTTAGATGATTAGGCCTACGTTAATAGTGATTTTTGATGGTAAGTTTGATTTGAGTCAGAAGTATGTGGTCATTTTTTATTAATTACTAATGAGTGCTATATTTTCACTTTAGAATACTGTTCCAGGTTTTAAGTAATTCCTGCAGAGTTGATTAAGTAATTACTAATAAGTTCCCTATTTTTTCAGTTTCCCCCAGTTGTTGCCTCAAATAAATGAATTTACTGATACGTGGCATTTAATATAAAACACAGTACTGAATATAACATATAAAAACTAATCTGAGGTGAGTTATAGCAAGGCTCTTGAGTGGGGTTCCTTTCTGAAGTCGATTTCTTGCAGAACACAAAACGGCAAAAACATCTTTGACAGTTAAATGTCTTTGTTAAAATTGTATTTTCATAATACTAGTATTACTTACATTAGTAAATTCAGAAATGGCCACAATGTCGTTTTTAAGACTGTTCAGTGGTCACTTCTTGTTTCTCTTGAGCCTTTGTTAGTAGATAATCAATAGTTATTGTTCAGGCGGTATGACAGTATTAGTTATTGATTAACTAACTGTTACTTAACAAGATCATACAGTTCTATTAAATACTGATTAGTTAACACACCTTTCTGAGTCATGATGAAGAATTACCTATTAGTTCTTCAGTAGTTCCTTATTAGTTTTGCAATAATATTGTAAAGTGTTAACCAATTATCTTCCATTAAATGTAGCATTGACTGATAGTTTTTTGTCCAAAACACACTCCATTCCGCTGGTTTAATTGGGTGTACGTACCGATCCCTGCCAAAACCCTTGAACGCAATTAAGACTCTGTTCGTCACTCTCGTCCTCAGTCCCACGCAGCTGGATGTAGATATAGCTGTTGGTTCCTGCCATGAGCCTATCTCCTGTGTGCACCGTTACTGTGTAGATCACCATGGCTGTCCTGCAAAGGAACCGACAACGATTTATAAGAGAAAATACAAATATGATGAGACCACCAAAGAATATCCCAACATACAGAGAGGGAGAGAGAAAGATTGAGTCTCACCTGTTACTGTAAGAAATCTTACTGCTGCTGTAAGAATAGCAACAACCGACCGTCGAACTAGATTGACTGTAAAGAGAGAGCAGTTTATGTCATTGAAATTACAACAAAAACGAAATCCATTTTAATTGAACACTCCATTGCAAAGATCTTTAAAGTTTTATTACCAGGTTTCTGCCAAAACAAGGACCTTGTCCCTTTAATAATGACCTGAACAAGAAGAAGCCAAGCATTTTATACCTTCCTTGTAATGTATGCATTTTTGTCAGGGTCATGACATCCAATCTAAAGAGTAATACCTTTTTCTTTGTAAAAATAAGGAAAGGTTTACGACACTGGCATGATTTACCCCTCCGGGGTGTCAGTGTTTGTCTGATCTGGAGGTGTTCTGACGTGCTCCGTCATTTGTGCTTATCTCTTTTCGTTACGCTGAAATCGGTCCAATCTGATTTATGTGGAAAAACCCTGAGGCAAATTACAGTCAATTTCCAGAAACACCCAGATATACAGGAATTGATGAACTTTATTTATCACTTCCTGTATATGTGTCTGTGTGTGTGTGTGAAGGGGGTGTGTGTGTCTGAGTCAGAGAAAAAAATATAGTCTTACTATTAAATATTATTGAACTCAAACATAGCTAGCTTGATCAATGTTGACAGAGCATCAGAGAGTATATCTGTATGGGTTAGTTCACTCGTTCACACTTCTCCAGGAGTCGCTCAAACACACCGCCGACAGCTACAGACTGAAGCACCCTTATCCGGCACAGTTCTTCAACATCATGCACAACACAGACAAGACTGACTAGCTGTATTGGGGAAAACTAATACATGTGTCAAATTAAATATAGGCTATTATATGTATTTTTTCTGAGGTAATGTTTCCTGTTTTCCACAGTAATCACACAAGAGTGGGTTAACTAATCTTCAAAGATTATAAACAGAAGTTCAGGAGGTTGTTGCAATCTTTTAATTTTGTATTGTTTTACCTATCTGTCCGATGAAATATTTTCTGTTACTGAACATATTTGACGTATCCTGCTAGATTTACATTGAGCGCATGAAGAAATATTCGTAGATTCCTTCTGGAAAGGCCCAGCTAAAACACTCAGTCAAAGTTGTGGTAATAAAGTCAAAGCGAGCTGACAAACGGTGGATTAGTAAACTGACACGATATAACCCTTCTTAAAGAGGCCATTATTTTGTTGTATTTTCAATGGTTTCATTATGTTGTTTAGCAGTTCCCTTTCAAGGGACCATGATGCTGCGTGGAGATTGCCGCTGAGGGAAGGCGTTGCGCGATGATGTGTTGAAGCACATGTGACATCAGTCCACTGGTGTGGCAGAACGTCATGAACCACCAACCAGGGAACGATAAAGCCCGCCCGAACAAAGCGGCGGTGGTGATGGCGCAGTGAATAAGACACATGCCTTTGGTGTGAGCGACCCGGGGTCGAATCCACTGTGGTAGAGGTCGTCGCAGTGCACCCGTCGTCGACCCAGGACTCGTACGAGTTCAGGTCTATATCTTAAATCAGGGGTGTCAAACTCCTGTTCCTGGAGGGCCACAACCCTGCAGAGTTTAGCTCCAACCCTGTGCCATCAGAGTCTTGTGTTTTTTCGTAACTTGTAAACTTAGGTACAGAAAAGTGTGAGCCAAAAATCGAGCGATCTCTCTCAGTCTCAAGCGTGTGTCATGTTTCTATGGCAACCAGAGCTTCCGCCAAACCACGCTTTACATTTTCTCCAATGTTTATAATAATATAAATGAACCGTCTTGTTTAATTTTAAAGTTTTGGCGGTCAGATTCAGACTGAGAGCCGATATTATAGCAAATAAATAACGTCAGCGATGGCACGGAACGAGCAGTCCTTATTATAGTTCAGAAGGGCAAACAGTTAAAGTTACTATGCTAACTCGAGTCAGAATTTACATGCGCAAAAAGTTGCATTTGTCATCATCACCGTGACATCAAGTGGACTTTTAAAGCTGAAGTAATCAATGGATTAAGCTTGGAATAATGAGAGAAATAACATTAACTAATCAAGAAATACTATTTGTTAATACTTCCCAGAGAACTATTAACTAAAAAGAAACTCGGGTTAATTAATAGTGCACTGACTCAAGTGGTACTTCATACTTCTGTGGGAATTACTAATTATTTGAATCTGTGTTATAAAGTGAAGATCATGGGAACTGACTGGTAATGACTCAAGTGTTACAACATGATCTAGTCATGATTTGTGTAACAAAACAACACAAGTCATTTCAAGCGTTTGAGATTTGTGGTGAACTCTAGTATAATTTTAGAAAATTTCTTTGGAAGTATGTCCCAATACTTGAGTCATTGCTAGTTTGTTCCCATGATTCTTATGTTACTAATGAAAAGCCAATAAAGTGTAGAATTACACACACACACACACACACACACACACACACACATATATATATATATATATATGAGCTAGGAGACATACATAAAAATATTTTTGGGGAGGTAGGTTAAATAATAAAATAACTGTATCTGCTATTTGGGTGGCTGAAGACTCAGTATGTCCCAGTACTCACCATGACTCGAGTGATTCAGTGCCAGTCCAGAGGAATGCCAGAAAATCGGCCACAGGACAAGTGCGGTCCCGACAAATGCATTTAAAGATCCATTTCTTTAAAATGATTCAGTTGATAAATAGACAGCTTAGGCCAATTATTAACAGCTTTCCCAAATCATATTTATACGGCCTGTGGTTTACCTTCAGATTCTAAATGTAATACTGTTTACTCTTTACATATTACGAAATGAACCATTTGTCCTACTCATTATTTCTGCAATAGTCATCATAGCTGAGGCTTATTGACTAACACTACGTTATGCATTGAATAGCTACAACTACGTCTGTCTCGATGGGAATAAACATTACATTTTTCTGTTCAACAATCTGACAAACATAACACGATAATGAGACTGTAATTGAATTGATGGTTGGGCATTTTTGGCTTTATTTAGCACAGTAAACTTACCTTATCAGTCACACTTCAACATTTTCTGTCTCTTGTCCAATTTTCTGTCTCTTAATCTAATTTCATGGTTGAGTGTTATCCGGTTTGTCATACATAGTACAAAGAGTATTTTTTAGCATATTAAATTTTTCCTTAACAAATTAAAATAAATCATAATGTGCCTGTATGTTGGGAGAACAGTTTATCAATATGACAATTGTGCATTTATTATGGATAGATGTACCTGATGCACTGATTACTCAAGACACAGTTTGCGACCCTACACTGTACAGTAATGTTTATTATGTTCCATCTCTTTCAGACATAATGGACTGCCGTACATTTTATGGACACCCCAGATCTGCCTCTAGCACTATACACAAAAACCAGTGCTTTGTTGCATATCACCAGAGATGAGGTAAGAGTAAGGCAAGGATGAGACCTATGCACAATGAGATTATTTATTGTATTTATAGTATATATTTTTAATTATTTATTGATTACAGTTGTAATTATTTATTTAGTTTTGTCATTGTGTGTTACATTTCTTGATTTATATTGTGTACTGTTCACTTTACATTTTTTTTATTTTATGTGTTATAATAAGAACATGTTTTTAAAATAAATGGATTATATTGTTAACATATTCTACTGTTTTTATATGAAAAAATATTCAACTCAAGATTCACACAAGAAAAAAAATCTATGAATGCCTAATACTAGTTACTTCATGTCGTGAATTACCCTAAATGGGCAAGTCAACCGGCTGGTTGACATGTGTTTCTGCTTCCTGATTGGGTCATTTAAAAAAAAACAAAAAACTAAGGAACACCATTTTATATAAGAATTTTTTTTTTGCATATTTATTTCTTAGTGTGGCTGATAAAGGGTTAATGCTTAAAGCGCAGACCTAAAGGCCTGCATGTAATTTTATATTGTTTAAAACAAGAATGGCGAATGGAAATCTGTTTGTAAGAAGTGGAAAGGAAATGGATCAGCCATTATGGGGGGATGGGGGAGCTGAAATGTTTTTAGTTGGCCGATATATAATCACACGCTTTTAATCAATTAAGATTTCTTCAAGAGTGGGTGTTGCACTTTTTTCCAATTTAAAATCCTCAGGAAAAAAAACACTAACAACCTTATGGGATATATTTATTTATATGTAAACAAGTCTGGGCTTTTAAAAGCAACGTTGTTGAGCTGGGCTATCCCAAGCCTCTCAGCAGCTTTGGTCTGCCACCATCTGTGACAAAAATCAGTGCTGCCGTCCACGACAAAAACTCAGGAAAAACACTTCTCTTCTTTGAGAAATATTACTATAGGTGGGTCAAGTGCTGGATCACATACAAAAGCCCTTAAAATGTCCCCAGAAAAGATCGAATGTATAATTTCCCTATTTTTTGTTAGCTGTAATGAGATGATGAAGAGGATGGATGGAAATCCCAAACGAGCGGAAGATGGATTTCCAGCAGTGACTGGAGAGGTTACAGCAGCCCATCTGATCGACGGTAGGTGTTTCTAACTTCCTTTCTGAAGATCTGTAACAATACAAAGACTCAATGACTTCTTTTCTTCCAGATAACATTTATCTCTTCAGTGGGACAAATGTGTATGAGTTCGGCAGCAGCAGGAAGCTCCTCCGTGTGCTGAAGAACGATCACTTCCTGTCCTGTTAGTCGAGTTGCCCCGAAACAAGAAATGAATGGAGCGTAACTGTAGTACTTAAATGCATTTGCATAGGAAACAGTTCAAATGAATGATTTGTTCATTGTATTTCTGCGATCTGCTGGTCAAAATTGTCACTGGACATCTATATTGATGTTTGGCCCCTTTAATTTTACCTTAAATTCTTTCTGTTAAAGGTTAAAACCATATCTATTTCCATTAAAAAAAACAACAACATTTTTTTTTTTAAGATTTAAACAATGTTTCAGATCTTTTGTAACCCAAGGCTTGTTGTTAGGGTAACACCTCACATGTTTTACAGGAATAACACTATGTGACGTTCGGAAGGGATGAGAAGGGAACAGATGCCCGAGCCGCCCCAGCTGACCCCTCTGGATGTGGAGGAGCAGCGGCTCTACTCTGAGCTCGTGTCCCCAACTAGCTTTAGGGATGTGGAAACTGCAAGCCGTTGGATAAAATGTAGTGTTTTGTGTTGTAATGGTCTATACTAGCTCTTGTTACTGAATGTGATTTTTCTTTTTTGAGGACTGGAGGAAACGCTGAAGGACTGGAGGGAAATCATCATCATCCCAGAAGGGCAACCGACCCTAACTCATCCATCCTTTCATCAGAAGGTAGACGGCCCGTTCGTGTCGCCTTTTGCGTTGCCAGGGGGAAATTTATTAAAAAATAAGTTTTTATTGTAAAAAAAAAAATTTAAAAAATAAGTTTTCCTTTTTTTTTTAGTTTAATTTTTTTACAGACTTTTTAAAATCATGAAAACAATTATGAAGTGTAATTCAAATGTTTGTTTGTATGATTTATTTTTTAAGCTAGCTGCGCTGAGAACAGTCATTAGGTTGTGCATTTTATACAGACTTTAGTGGCACAACATTTTAACTGATTTGCAGGGCCTCGTGGCACGATGGTAGTTTGTCTGACTCCAGATCAGTTAATTGGTGAGGGTAAACTGGAGGACAGTAATTTCAAGTGTAGCTTTTTTGTTTCTTATGTCTATGATGTTTGTAACTTGAATTTAAACGAATAATATAAAATAATTACTACTTAAAGTATTTTATGTAAATAATTACTAAAATTATACAAAATTAATGTATAATTATAATAAGTTAAGACCGGCATACACCTCCGATTTCCGGTTATTAGCTTTATTAGTTTTTTTTGTGTTCAAAATGTTCAAAGGTTTATATAATGAGCGAGTACATGTATCAGTTGTCCAAATCGTGCTTTGTCTTATCCCGAAACACTGTGGTACACCTATAATAAGTGTTTATATTCGGACTATTTTATACTGGTTCTGTTCTCACCGCTGCGGAGGAGCATAGTACCTGCGTGACTCGTCATACATGTTTGGTTCAGTATTAATACGCTAATTTAACGTTACCTTTGGCTCGTGGAGAGAATAATATTCGTTTGAACTTTTTTTATTTCACTTGAACACACACCAGAAATCTTGCAGAGTCGATTTATCTATTTCGCTGACTCAAATCTTTAAATGTTTATGGGTAAAATGACAGCAGTGTAATTCACACAGTTCACCACAGGAGGGCGACTATACTCCATTTTCAAAAGAATAGCCTATCGCACACAGGGGTGGGCTACGGGGGCTTTTTACAGTAAAGCCCCGAATGTTTTTATTTCCTTGCATTGTACACACCATCACTGAGAGAATTTAATTCATTAAATGTATATTTCTCGACTCTCGCATCATAAAGTCCGAAGATATATCGCATTGTCATACACAACCAAAAAGATCCGCCCACTCAGGCTAATGCTTCTGACTGACATGTAACCTGACCAACCATCGTTGAGAAGCTCGACGTCTGTAGCAGGCAGCCAATGAAATTAAATGATTTTGAAGCTAGGTGTTTTTGATGCCAAAATATTAGTACTTAATGAGTATTAAGGATGGTATAAAAGTTCTCACAAAAAATAAAATAAAAATAAAAAATAAAAACAGGATCAGGAAGTAAATAATTTTTGTTATTAACGAGATATTTTAGTCACCTCTTTTTATCTATTCTTACAAAAATCATGTTCTAAAGTAAATGTTTATTTATTAAAACAATAATAGAGCTGAGCTAGCTATTTTACCATGTCTGGGATGAGTCAGCAAGGAAACAAGAGGCTGTGTGACATTGTGATTTTTAATTTTCATTAGCAAGAAATATTCACCTTGCTAATATATATATATATATATATATATATATATATATATATATATATATATATATATATATATATATATATATATATATATATATATATACATTTTATTTTAAAGTTTATTCCTTGATTCGAGACACATACATGGATTTCTCTGAGCTAAGCCCCGGATGTACACTCGCCCTAGAACCGCCCCTGAAAATATATTTATAGAAAATTTGAAAGGTAATTGCCAGATGTTTTACTGCGTCACATGGCAACCAACAATTTATTAAATGTTACAAAATATTGTAACTCAAAGTTTTCCTCTAACTGCAGTCACAGCTGGGGAAATAAGTTGCAGCAGTGTAATTCACACAGTTCACCACAGGAGGGCGACTATACTCCATTTTCAAAAGAATAGCCTATCGCAGACAGGGGTGGGCTAAGGGGGTTTTTTACAGTAAAGCCCCGAATGTTTTTATTTCCTTGCATTGTACACACCATCACTGAGAGAATTTAATTCATTAAATGTATATTTCTCGACTCTCGCATCATAAAGTCCGAAGATATATCGCATTGTCATACACAACCAAAAAGATCCGCCCACTCAGGCTAATGCTTCTGACTGACATGTAACCTGACCAACCATCGTTGAGAAGCTCAGCGTCTGTAGCAGGCAGCCAATGAAATTAAATGATTTTGAAGCTAGGTGTTTTTTGATGCCAAAATATTAGTACTTAATGAGTATTAAGGATGGTATAAAAGTTCTCACAAAAAAATAAAAATAAAAACAGGATCAGGAAGTAAATAATTTTTGTTATTAACGAGATATTTTAGTCACCTCTTTTGATCTATTCTTACAAAAATCATGTTCTAAAGTAAATGTTTATTTATTAAAACAATAATAGAGCTGAGCTAGCTATTTTACCATGTCTGGGATGAGTCAGCAAGGAAACAAGAGGCTGTGTGACATTGTGATTTTTAATTTTCATTAGCAAGAAATATTCACCTTGTTAATATATATATATATATATATATATATATATATATATATATATATATATATATATATATATATATATATTTATATATATATATATATATATATATTTTTTTTTTTTAATTATTTTAAAGTTTATTCCTTGATTCGATACACATACATGGATTTCTCAGAGCTAAGCCCCGGATGTACACTCGCCCTAGAACCGCCCCTGAAAATATATTTATAGAAAATTTGAAAGGTAATTGCCAGATGTTTTACTGCGTCACATGTCAACCAACAATTTATTAAATGTTACAAAATATTGTAACTCAAAATTTTCCTCTAACTGCAGTCACAGCTGTAGAAATAAGTTGCAGCAGTGTAATTCACACAGTTCACCACAGGAGGGCGACTGGTTGTTTAAAGTTTTAGTGCTTAACGTTTTGTGTTCAAAATGTTCAAAGGTTTATATAATGAGCGAGTACATGTATCAGTTGTCCAAATCGTGCTTTGTCTTATCCCGAAACACTGTGGTACACCTATAATAAGTGTTTATATTCGGACTATTTTATACTGGTTCTGGTCTTACCGCTGCGGAGGAGTACAGTATCTGCGTGACTCGTCATACATGTTCGGTTCAATATTAATACGCTAACTTAACGTTATCACCATTACATTTTAGCGTTAGTTGACATGATAACTAGAATAAAGGTAATGTTGATTTATTGGAATTATTGAGAAGCTCAGCCGACACATGCAACACTAACTCTATCGACACATGGTAGGTATAGATAGTTTTTTTTATATTGTTTCCAAAATAGTTTTTATTTACCTATTCTAAGTAATGTTTGGTAATGAAATGCATGTTGTATTTGTTACAGTAGTACTGTTGTAGTAGTACATTCAATATGACAGAAGCTAAGATTGAACAGATGTCAAAGCCTTTATCTCACAAACTATCATAGTAGCTTGATGACATATTATTGTTGAATTAAATGTTTTCAGGTATTACCTGCACCCATAGGATGCATAATTTGTACCAATGGAGGTTAGGTCATGATGTTTGGAAATGGTAGTATTCATTTTGGGTTTTTTTTGTAATACCCAATAGTTGCCGGTGTTGCAGTCGATTCTGTTCCCTACTGGAATTCCTGTTCCCCCTGACAGCGCATGCGTAGCAGTTGCAACGAAGCTCAGCTGGATGTACGGAAAGCGAAAAAGGCCAAAAGCATTGGCGCAACATTTAAATGTCTCGCTACTGCAGCATAATAAAATGGCTCTCGCATTCCAATGATTTTTCTGTGAATTAATTTAATTAATTTTGCACTTGTTCATAGTTTTTGTATTATGTCTGAATATATTCAGTTGAATTGTGCCCATACAAATTGCCTTATGTGTCCATGTTGACATCCAAACTCAAACCCTCATATTATTGTCATATTATTATTTATAAAGATTGCAAACGTCCGAGATGTCAGGTTTATGATATACAACTTTGTAAACAATATACAAATATATCAACAATAAGTACAATGTCAATGAGAAAAAGAGTTCTTATTGTCACAAGAGAAACACATTTTCAGGTGACATCTTTTTTTGCCTGTATGAAAATAAAAATAAATACATAAATTGATAAATATGAATAAAACCATATGTTGCTATTACTACCTTAATTATTGTTTTCACATGCAAGCTATAGACTGTGGTTGCAACATAACATTCTAATCATAATTAATTCAATTTCAGAGGGCAATAATTAGATTAATAAATTAACCATGTTAATAAATGGTGTTCTAAATTGGGGAGATGACCACACAACATTGTCTCCTGAATTTTTTATTCTTGCTAACACATTCCAACAATGGATCCAAAAATGTATGAGGTAATCATGAACTTCAAAACGCAAGGCACATACCTATTTGACATAAAAAGACCAGACATTCCTCCAATTTCCAAATTGATGGCAAGTAATTCCAAATGATAATTATTCTACACAGTGGAGAGATAACTAGGCCACACAGACAGAAGTGAGATATACACCAAGACTTGATACAAACAAAAAGTCCATACTTGTCCATGGACTATAGCCTTCTTATAATTGACTTGCCAGCAACTAACATCAAAAATAACCTATCCTGCAATTTCAGTTTAAATTAGCCTTATCTTTCATTGGGCGTTTGTAAAGGGGTCATCTAAATTGTTGTTTAGATTTATTTTACTAAAGCTAATGAAGATATTTCAATGGATGGCCAACTTTACTACATCTCCTAAAAAAATGGAATATAAATGTGTTTCTTGCAATTAATAACGAAATCAGTCTTTCAAAACAAGCATTATTTATTTTATAAAATGACACATTAAAAGCACTGTGAAATGATTGTGGTTCAGGTAGTCCTGCGCTGCTTATCTGTATTTTACAGTCTATAAAACATCACATTGAAATTAGTAATAGCTACGTTTTAAATGTGAAAAGAAATAACCAATACTTTTTTAACCTTTTGGCTTCCCGTACATCCAGTTGTGCTTCTTGCTCGTATCTCGTATTCAGTTCTAGTGGTACGTATGGTAACTCGGCAACTACGCATGACTTGTAGTATGATTGCGTAAAGGGAACAGGAATTCCGGTAGGGAACAGAATCGACTGCTACACCGGACGCTGTCCTGTCTGAAATTCTGCTCCACGTGGTCCTTGAGGAGGGGAATCTGGATTGTTGAATCTGTCTTTAGTTTGTTCTAAATTCAGAAGTCTGGTGGATACAGACTCATTTAGGAGGAGGACACACTTCTGCTGGCTTGACGGTATGTATTTACTTTTACACATTTGATTTAAATGTGGTTTAAATGGTAACTGAGTAATGTATTGGTAGCCTATGCCAGCATGTCTTCAATTATTCCCTTTTTAATAGTGTTCATTTTTTAACCTTATTCATTTTTATGCTCCTCAAATTGAAATATTCAGGTGTAACAAATTGGAGAGAGAAGACATGTGAAGAGTATTATCAAATGTACACACTACAGCCCTGCAGACACTGCAATGACATTTACAAGAACTGCTTACCAGGTGTATCAATTATGAATGAAAATGTGCTTAATGACAAAATGGAATTAGAATAGTCATCCATGTGTCTTGTTATTAAGGTAATTTGGATATTAATGTCACAATTTTCTTATGAATCCTCTAGGTTATAATGGAAGAGGAAAACGAGGAGAAATCCAAGGGTTTTACTCGGAAAACACCCATCCAGGGTTTTGCAGTGATTGGTGTCAGCTGCTGGTGAGTGAAAATTCATTCACTCTTCCAGGTCCAGTCTAAAAGCCTGCTTAACTATCCAACTTGTCTAACTGCGTATAGGACACATGAGATTGGTTCCAACCAGGACACGGCTTGTTCAGCCTGCTTCAATCGGGTAAGAGGTACAGCCTCTTCTCAGGCAGTTAGACTGCTGAATAAGCACCATCCCCGGCTACCTCTTCTCACCTAATCCACTACACTACCCAACAACTACAATAACCATGAACTGGACTTTGCATTGTTGCAGCACATTCAAGTATACATCATCTTTTTCTGGTTAGTATTGATTCTCTGCCTCATACACTTTTTTTTTAATCTATATTCCTGTTTGATATCTGCCGCTGTGCCTTGTTATAAAATATGCTCTTGTTGATCTTATTCCTCATAAATTGCACTGTCGACTGATGCCCTAAAGTAATTGACAATAAATTGTTTAGATGATCTTTAACTAAAATTATTTCATTCTAACTTTGCTAATCTAATAGAAGAGCTCAAGTCTGAGGAACACCCTCATCAGTCTTTTTTCTGCTGACCAGGTTACCTTATGTGATAGGATTCACAAAATTATACTTTTGTATTTCTTTAATGAATACAGTGAACATTGTACTACTTTCTGAGGAGGGAGTGTTTTATCAGTTTGTTTTGGTAGTTTGTCCTGATAATGGTGAGCCTAAACCCTCTATAACCTTGGAGGAACTGTGTGTGTGTGTGTGTGTGTGTGTGTTGAATGCAGGTCTTGTGATATGCAACAACAGACCACGAGATGCATTTCTACTTCCAAGGTCATCGCCGAACCAAGTTTTGGATTCTGACAATTATCTTGATTAATGTTGACTTGAGCAGCTATCTATCCATAAGTGTAGAATTGTTTAGACAATCTCCTTGTGAGATTTTTGACGCCTGGCTCCACCGATGAAACTGCAAACTATTCTTCAGTAAATGTTTACTTATTTGATTGAACCTCGTGACTCCTAGTCGTTCATCATATACTGGGTCTTTAAACTGTTATCCTCTAACACTAGAAACATGGTATATCACGTTAAACCATGCTGTAACATTATACAACTTTTTCAAACTTTCTGGCTAGGCTTTTTCAAGCCAGTTTTATCTGAATTTTACCATCTTGTTCATGACTGCTGATCATTCTGATTTCAGGATAAATATCAAGCCTATTTAAAAAGTTATAGCTGCTTAATAAACAAATACAAGAATGTTATAAGTACTGCAAGTGTAAAACTGAACTTAATGATAGCAAAATATGATCTTAAACGGCACTGAGACGATGTTATTTTTATATTTTAGACAGGATTTTCATTAAGTTTAATGAATGTTTATGTACATAGGAATACATGCACATATATTTCATTATTTAACAAACATGTATAGTCATAAGTTATATTAATACACATACAAATGCATAATTTCAAGTGTAGCTTTTTTGTTTCTTATGTCTATGATGTTTGTAACTTGAATTGAAACGAATAATATAAAATAATTACTACTTAAAGTATTTTATGTAAATAATTACTAAAATTATACAAAATTAATCTATAATTATAAAATTATAATAAGTTCCTTATTATATAACCTCCGATTTCCGGTTATTAGCTTTATTAGGTTTTGTTGAGTTCAAAATGTTCAAAGGTTTATATAATGAGCGAGTACATGTATCAGTTGTCCAAATCGTGCTTTGTCTTATCCCGAAACACTGTGGTACACCTATAATAAGTGTTTATATTCGGACTATTTTATACTGGTTCTAGTCTTACCGCTGCGGAGGAGCACAGTACCTGCGTGACTCGTCATACATGTTTGGTTCAATATTAATACGCTAACTTAACGTTACCTTTGGCTCGTGGAGATAATAATGTTCGTTTGAACTTTTTTATTTCACTTGAACACACACCAGAAATCTTGCAGAGTCGATTTATCTATTTCGCTGACTCAAATCTTTAAATGTTTATGGGTAAAATGACAGCAGTGTAATTCACACAGTTCACCACAGGAGGGCGACTATACTCCATTTTCAAAACAATAGCCTATCGCAGACAGCGGGTGGGCTAATGCGGCTTTTTACAGTAAAGCCCCGAATGTTTTTATTTCCTTGCATTGTACACACCATCACTGAGAGAATTTAATTCATTAAATTACATAAATGGTCTATAGGTTTAGAAAGGGGAGCTGGAAGGCAGGTGAAGTTCAGTTTTTTTATTTAAAAAAATATGATTTATGAGATATATATTTGATAACTTATGTTTTTGCACAGTGACATCCTGGCTCTGGCTAAATCTACATCTGTCCACTGCAGAGGCTAATAACCACAACCTGGAGGAGGAACTATTAATGTATAAAAGTATAATATAACCTTATAACGTTTAGCTACAGTAGATTTTAGTCTTCACTCACCCACTATGCTTGTAAAACATTTTAGGCCATGTATGCTAGTGAAAGAGTTGCAATGCAGAGCCCTGCATAGGCTACATAGCTGTAGGCCCTATATTCACCAATGGTTTTAATGGTTTTACAAATGTTTAATTCTCCCTAACAGCCAGATCTATTATTTTATTAGTTTTACTTTTTTATAGTGATGTGACGTTCGGCACCGAGGCTTCGAAGCTTCTATCAAAAAAACGAAGCATCTCACGTGAAGCACTGTACCGGAGCTTGATTCGTTTTGCCACAACCATGTGATCAGTGACGTCCGAAGCTTCGTTTTAACACACAACCACGTGACTGCTTCATATTCTGATTTAAAAATAGCGCAAGCCCCTTGCTCAGGTTTCGAGTGTCATGCGCTTCGGTAGTGAATTGAGACCAAGCGTGCCGCACCAGCCCTCAAAAGTGAAGCCAAAACGTCTCGATCGCCCCCCTGTGACTGGTCCTAGTATAGCTCATAATCCCCGCCTCCCCATGTTATTCAATGGGACGCGAGACCAACTAAACAATTAAATTACACTTCACATATCCTTTTTCCAAAGATAGTTTCTGTCATTTACTGTAGTTTATATCACGTTTATGTAATTTCAAGTGTTCGTTTTTAAAATAAGTTTGTTTTTAGTTAGTTATGTGATGATAAAATAACGGTGCTCTGACGTCATGATTGACAGCTGTGATTGACAGGTTCTCTGTGCGAGGTAGTCACTGAAGCACCAGCGAACGTTTTTTAATAATGTTGATTATGTGGTTAGTAGTTGTATTTACCTTATTTTAACAAGGTTCTGCAATCGGCAGACATCATTGGACAGGAACGAAGCAGACAGAGGCAACTTAATGAAAGTGCGGGGCGTGTGCTTGCGTTTGATTCAGCGAGAATGAGGGCGGGGCCTTGATTTCGTCGCTTTACTTCCTGCTCACGACTGCGCATGACTGGTCCCCAAACACGCAAGTGCGCAGACTCAAGTTCGAGATGTCAGCGCCATATCGAGACACTGGCGGCCTCAGTTCTCTCTGATGGAAAAGAGCGAGGGGGCGTCGTCCATCTTTTTTTACAGTCTATGATTGAGACCGACTGAGATTCACAGTTCACAAGCACTTTCACAGCACTTCATTATTCCACAAAATTTTATTTTATTTTGATTATATATCAGCCTTGCCTATGAACTCATAAGGTGTAGGACTACGGCTAAAGTTTTATAAGGCTGCGTTGTTGAACAGAGTTAATTTGTCCTATGTATTATTTCATAAATTAATTCATAGACTCATTTTGTTCATACATTGTGTAAAAATCAACTCTAACACTGATGATTTTTATAATTGCTTTGTGGTTTTCATAGCACAAAGCGATTTATTACATTTAACAATTAAAAAAATTGGGAAAGGTAGCTTTTCCACCTTTTGACCACAAGATGTCGTTAGTGTGCACCGTGTTGAAAAGCTTCGAGTAATGAACCAATTTACGATACACTTGAGGGGAAAGCCTCAGTGCTTCAGAAAGCTTCATTTCACCATCACTACTTTTTTATATTAGTTAACTAAAGTGTTATTCACACCCAGTGCTACTTTAGTTGTACTAAAAAAAGTTATATTAGTTCATTTTTAGTCTACAATCATCTCGCTAACAATAGTTACTTTTATTTTGAAAGGGTTTCCGGTTACAATCGCTTCCAAAAAAGGAATGGACCACGTGACTCCCGTTTTTGGATTATAAACGAAAAACGAATTGACAGAAGTTCAAAGACTCACTTCATTCTTTGTTCAAAAAGGAATAACGATAAAATGATCTCCAAAAAACGGGAAGTTTTTAATTGGTTTTTCGTTTTTTGATTCTGACACCAAAATCGGTTATTTAGTTTTTCTATCTGAAACAAAAAACAGAAAAACGGTATTTTCGTTTTATAATTACAAACGAATTACGGATTATCTATTTCGCTGACTCAAATCTTTAAATGTTTATGGGTAAAATGACAGCAGTGTAATTCACACAGTTCACCACAGGAGGGCGACTATACTCCATTTTCAAAACAATATCGCAGACAGCGGGTGGGCTAAGGGGGCTTTTTACAGTAAAACCCCGAATGCTTTTATTTCCTTGCATTGTACACACCATCACTGAGAGAGATTAATTAATTAAATGTATATTTCTCGACTCTCGCATCATAGCGTCCGTCAACATAACGCATTGTCATTCAAAACCGACAAGATCCGCCCAACTCAGGCTAATGCTTCTGACTGACATGTAAACTGACCAACCATCGTTGAGAAGCTCAGCGTCTGTACCAGCCAGCCAATGAAATTAAATATATTGAAGCCAGGTGTTTGTTGATGTGTAAATTAGCAATGAATGAGTAAAATGGATGGTATCAAAGTTCTTCCTAAAAAAGGAAGTAAAACACCCACCCCAGCCATCTCTAAAACAAGATACAACAGCTTCAGCAGGTATCTGTAACTTTTAATTACAGTAGATTACTTTCTTTAGATTGTCAGATATAGGCCTACATTTTGATCGTCTAACACTTTGTGCAGCATAATCAATAGGACGTGCACGTGCGCGCACACACGCATTTTAAGAGCGTTATATGTTTGGTTAGCATGTCCTACAGGTGTCAGAGCAATAATTCAATAAGAAAAGATTATTTAAACGTAAAGAAAATATTTCGCTTAGGAAAATGGTTTCAAACAAAGCGTCACAGTGTTCATTAATTGAATTTGCTTGTAAAACGATTCACTGACCGCCATTCAAAATCATTTCTTTTTTTTTTTGTCCTTTCTGTTTTTGTAAAAAGTTTTTGTAAAAGATGCGGAAGGTTTCTAAAGTAAGGAGTGGTTTCACGTGAGATAACGTTACTTGTCCTAACTGTACATGTGCATCAGATATAATGAATGATCAATAAAGGAGGACAATGTAGACTAAAGTTCTAAACTAATTTAAAGGAATATTACTCATTATGCTATTTCCCCCCAGACTGGCTTCCATCATCTTTTCAAATATGTTCATCTTCAGAAGAGTACATCTCAGGAATAGTTTCTTCAGAAGAAGAAAACCATCAAAACGAAAGAAAACTTCTTCTGGAAAACCATAAATGGGCAACTGGCACATCTTACACTGTTTGGTAATTTATGAGTTTCTAAATTAACTGCATGTTAATTGTTTATTCATGACCTTGTGGAAAGTATTGCTATGAAGAACATTTGTTGCATTTTATAGACATACATTTAAGACAGCTACTTTCATTAAACAAATCTTTATTTCCGCTTTCTCATAATTAAACCCTATTTGCACGAAATATGAGCAAGTAAAATGAAAGGAACGTGCTATGAAAAGTATTAAATGCCTTTTTATTTTATTTACTTCCTGGTGACAGGTCGAATGACAGTCAAAAAAAAAAGTGACAAGAGAGAATAATATTTGTTTGAACTTTTTTCATTTCACTTGAACACACACCAGAAATCTTGCAGAGTCGATTTATCTATTTCGCTGACTCAAATCTTTAAATGTTTATGGGTAAAATGACAGCAGTGTAATTCACACAGTTCACCACAGGAGGGCGACTATACTCCATTTTCAAAAGAATATCGCAGACATCGGTGGGCTAAGGGGGCTTTTTACAGTAAAGCCCCGAATGTTTTTATTTCTTTGCATTGTACACACCATCACTGAGAGAATTTAATTCATTAAATGTATATTTCTCGACTCAAAAAACGGAAGTAAATAATAATAATAATTAGTATAGTTTATTTAGATAGGGACAGATACAGATAACATAGATAGACTTTGACAGTGATCTGATGCATGTGTCAATGTTTTTAGCCAAAGCTAATTTACAACATTAGTCCCTAGAAGGGCTTTTTTAGTAAAATGCAATACAAAACATGAGCAATACAAAACAATAAGGGCTTTTTGATAGCAATACAAGAATAAAAGTACTAGTAAAGAGAAAAATAATGGAATATAATATAAATGCCGGAAAAAAATGCCTCTTCAGTTCGCTTATAGGGCCAGGCGAGGGGTCGAGGATGCTACGGCTACTTTGTTGAATTTGGTACATCTTGAGGGAACTAAGACACACGCCAGGATTTTGTTTGTCGATTTTTCATCCGCTTTCAACACGATACAACCTCATATTTTAGTAGAGAAGTTATTAAGTTTTGATTTTAGTATCGTTGGTTGGATCCTCGACTTCCTAACTGATCGCATTCAGAGAGTAAAGGTTAATGGTTGTTTATCAGAGTTATTGTACTCATCCACAGGGTCCCCTCAGGGATGTGTTTTCTCCACTCCTGTATATTTTATATACTGATGATGGCAGAAGCAAGCATGACAATAGATTTATTGTGAAATTTGCAGATGAGACGGCTATTGTAAGCCTTCTTGGTGCTGGCGAATGTGACCATGGGCCGGTAGTTGAGGATTTTGTACGGTGGTGCAACGATGCATTTCTGCAAATAAATGTGCTAAAAACTAAAGACATGTGTATTGACCTTAGGCGTAATCAAACTGATCTGAAAAAAACAACAACTATCAAAGAGCAGGAGGTCGACGTGGTGGAATCATATAAGTATTTGGGGTGTGTGATTGACAACAAGTTGAATTTTAATGCTAATGTGGAGATGATTTGTAAAAGGGGCCAGCAACGTCTGTATTGCTTACGGAGATTGTCCAAATTTAAAGTGGATAGGTCCTTGATGATTTTATTCTCTAAATCTTATATTGAGTCAGTTTTAACCTTTTGTATGTTATGCTGGTATGGAAGCCTTAGTGTTAAGGCAAAGACTGCTTTGGGGAGAATAGTAAATACTAGCAGTAAGATTTTAGGAGTCCGGCAGAGTCAGCTTACTGACCTGTATAACCGGCAAGTAGTCAGGAAGGCCCGTTCCATTTTAATGGTCACTTCACATCCACTCTACTCTGAGTTTCAGTGTTTACCCTCAGGGCCTCGATTAAGATTCCCCTTGGTTAGAAGTAATAGGTATAAACATTCATTTATTCCAACTTCTATTTCTTTATTAAATCTGGGTATGGGGAGAGTAGGTGGAAGGAAGTAGTTGTGTAGGTTTGGTGTGACTGTGAGTATTGTGTGTGTGTGTGTGTGTGTTTATTTTAGTACTATTTTGTATAGATATCTTTTCATTCTTTATTGTAATTATTGATGCTTTTAAATTGTCCTTTTGTATGC
The DNA here is from genome assembly GCA_038021265.1 of Cyprinella venusta. NCBI lineage: Eukaryota > Metazoa > Chordata > Actinopteri > Cypriniformes > Leuciscidae > Cyprinella > Cyprinella venusta. The sequence goes on along the minus strand of CM075886.1, from coordinate 86,287 downwards.
TGTCTTGCTGTGCAATCAATTGCCCTTCGGGGACATATATAAATAAACATAACATAAAAAAAGAAAAGAAAAAAAATTGAAATTAAAATAAAAATTAAAAAATTACACAAAAAAAGGGGGCAGAGTCGACAAGAACTAAATATGCGAACAACACTGTTCCTGAATTAACCACAATTTGTTTCGTTTTTTAAGATATCTAATGTCGGGATGCGTTTCAGATGATCTGGCAGAGAATTCCACAATTTTGCCCCTTTCACTGAAACAGCGGTCTGAGCAAATGATGTTCTACAGAAAGGGATGTTACAGTTGACTTTAAAAGCAGATCTGGTCAGTCTAGTACTTTGCTGTCTTGTTATTATTTTGCAAAGCGGTTGTGGAGCAGCATCATTTAAACATTTGAAAATCAGCTTAACCAGATGCAGAGAAATAAAGTTAACAAAACTAACAATCTTGTATTTGCTCAGAATATGACAATGATGGTACCTTATTCTTTTCTTATCCAAAACTTCCAAGGCTCTGTTGTAAAGGCACTCTATAGTTTCGACAGATGACTGATGAGCTTGAGACCATGTGCTTATACCGTAAGATATATGTGAAAGAATCATAGAGTTAAAAAAAGTAAAAGCGCAATCGAGAGTAAGACAATTTCTAATCAGCATAAAGCAGCTCAAATTGGCCCTAATGGTTTTATAGATTTTCTTGATGTGACTTTTGAAATTTAGCTGATAATCTAGATTTATTCCAAGGTACTTTACTTCAGGTACTTGTTCGATAAGTTCACCATTAATTTTTATGTTCAGAACTTGTGTTGAGGGTAGTTTTTGAATAGAGAAAAAGATAGAGTTTGTTTTTTTTAATATTTCAAGTTAAATGAGATGAGCTCAGCCAAGATGATATTCTTTCCAAGTTAGCATTAAGTTTGTCAGCCGCAGAAGTACAGGTATCAGCAGAAGCATACGCTAACTAACAGCAGATGGTGGAAGCTGAGAGTTTTTAGCAGCTATGGTGCTATAGTATAGACCATTTCACAAGATGTAAACAACACTGGTCCAGAAACACTTCCTGTTTCAGTTTGTAACTGTTTTCTTTATTTCACATGTAAAGAAAACATCCTAAAGATGCTTGTTTAACTTTTTGATTCATATTTATATGTTCTGTTGGTTGTATTTTATCCCAGCTTTAATGTAGTGTTAAAAAAACTGAAACAGGAAGTGCTTCTGGACCAGTGTTGTTTACATCTTGTGAAATGGTCTATAGGTTTAGAAAGGGGAGCTGGAAGGCAGGTGAAGTTCAGTTTTTTATTTAAAAAATATGATTTATGAAATATATATTTTACAAGTTATGTTTTTGCACAGTGACATCCTGGCTCTGGCTAAATCTACATCTGTCCACTGCAGAGGCTAATAACCACAACCTGGAGGAGGAACTATAAATGTATAATATAACCTTATAACGTTTAGCTACAGTAGATTTTAGTCTTCACTCACCCACTATGCTTGTAAAACATTTTAGGCCATGTATGCTAGTGAAAGAGTTGCAATGCATAGGCTACATAGCTGTAGGCCCTATATTCACCAATGGTTTTTTACAAATGTTTAATTCTCCCTAACAGCCAGATCTATTATTTTATTAGTTTTACTTTTTTATATTAGTTAACTAAAGTGTTATTCACACCCAGTGCTACTTTAGTTGTACTAAAAAAAGTTATATTAGTTCAGTTTTAGTCTACAATCATCTCGCTAACAGTAGTTACTTTTATTTTGAAAGGGTTTCCGGTTACAATCGCTTCCAAAAAAGGAATGGACCACGTGACTCCCGTTTTTGGGTTATAAACGAAAAACGAATTGACAGAAGTTCAAAGACTCACTTCATTCTTTGTTCAAAAAGGAATAGCGATAAAATGATCTCCAAAAAACAGAAAAACGCTATTTTCGTTTTATAATTACAAACGAATTACGGATTATCTATTTTGCTGTCTCAAATCTTTAAATGTTTATGGGTAAAATGACAGCAGTGTAATTCACACAGTTCACCACAGGAGGGCGACTAAACTCCATTTTATATTTTGAAGCCAGGTGTTTGTTGATGGCAAGAAACTAGTAATGAATGAGTAGTATTACATGACTGATAGTACAGATTGTCTAATATTAAATGACTGATCGACTGTAATTTATAGTATGGATCAACTGTTACATGTTTGATTGTACCGATTGACTGACTGATTGTCTGTGATAATATGACTGATAGTGATATTACTTGACTGATCGACTGATATTACATGACTGATATTACATGTCATTGTTTCAGAAAAAAGGTACAAAAGCGGTCACTGGGGCTGTACCTTTTAAAAAGGTAAACTTTTGTCCTTTTTAGGTGCTAATATATACATTTTTAGTGTTAATATGTACATTTCAGGAGCTAATATGTCTCATTTAGGTCCTAATATGTATATTTTAGGTCCTAATATGTATATTTTAGGTGCTAATATGTACCACTAAGGTACCAATATGCAGCCTTTGGGTACAAAAGTGTACCTTTTAAAAAGGTACAGCCCCAGTGACAGCTTTTGTACCTTTTTTTCTGAGAGTGTGTAGGCTAGTTGTATACTGTAGTTGGCACCCTATAAAGGCTTGAAGTGTGTAAGTGCACACTTGTGTGTGTCTGGCCCATCAGATAATAACACAATTCCTGTGGTTTATCACTGTAAACATGTGTTCAACTCAACGGCTGGTTTATGTTTTCTGTGCCAGTATTTTAGGGTTGTTTTGAGGAATCCTGAGAACACTATTGTTTTGTGGGACGTATAAAAATAGAGCTTTCTTTTCATGAATTCACAGAAACACAATGACATCATTAATTTTGGGAAAATGCACAAAACAAATCTGAGCTTTACAATACTGGGTGTCACATAAGTCTCTCTCTCTCTCTCTCTGTGTGTGTGTGTGTGTGTGTATCATGTTGAAGCTTAAAGGCCCACTGTGGCGATTCGTGTGGCACTAGCGTCAAACCAGACTCCATTCTCTCCAATGGAAAGCATATTTACATGATCTGAGTCGTTCCCTGTCCCCTATGTAGTGCATGTGCCATTCAATTCAAGTCAATTCAGTTAATTTTTTTATTGGAATGATGACTGTACATCATACAATATTTCCAAAGCTTGGAATACATAGAATAATTATAGTAAATAACATAACATCTAAATGTAGCTACAAATTAAATTAATTGTACAAATTAACATTGTAAAATAAATAAAATACAATAGAACAGTCGTCGATTCTCTCTCCTTGTGTATCCGGCTGCTAGTGGGATATAATCTCTTTTTTCACCTAATATATTTTGAAATTGTGTTTTTCTCACAGAACTCGGTTGGGATTTTAATCGGATTTTTGTCCCATTTGTCAAATTGGTGATTTAGGAGAGGACCCCAAACTTCACTGCCATTTAATGCAAATGGTTCTAAATTATATTTAGTTCCAGATTTTGATTGGTATTGCTATTTGGATAGATTTTTGGATGGCATAGAAGACCCTTCTTGCTTTCTCTTTCAGTTCATTCAGGACACATTTAGGTTTCCAGTGGCAATTATGTTCGGCCCGAGGTGTGTGTAACTCGTGACATGATCAATGTTAGTCATTCAAGGGTGAAATTGTGTCTCTTTCTTTTCAGGAGCTGTTGATTCTTCCAGGAGTTTGGCCAGTTCATCGATGGAGAGAGTCGGTGATAGTGGGCAGTCTCACACACACCCCGCCCGAGTGTGTGTATTCAGTGTGTGAATTGACGAACTCAGGGTTTTCCAGTTTTAAAAGCACATTGATTGTTTGAGTACATTGTCTTTATAATGTAATGTTTTGCCCCCGAGACCTGATTCTAGAAGTTTAGAAAGAAGGCCAAATCGAATCAAAGGCCTTCTGGAAATCTAGAGAGCAAGTGAAGTGAAGATTTTTGATTTATTTTGGTTGATGTATTTATCAATCAGGGTGAAGGGAAATCTTGTGATATTCACTGTTATATTCTGTGTGAACAAAAGACTGGTTTCAGCATCTATTTATCGTGTAGGGGGCGGAGCTTCAGATTCTAGAGAGCATTTGATTGGACTGAAAATCTGATGAGAAGCTTAGGTGCAGTGATGTCATCAAAATCATTGATCCATTTGTGGAAGTGAGTGTAAATTTTGCACTTATATTTTCAAAACGTGAATTTTGTCATTGTTTTGGAGCACATGAGATTATAGATAACAGTAAGACTACATATTCATACTAAGAACAAAATTAAATTTAAATTTCATGTGAACTTTAAGTGTTGCTTTGGTGTTGTTGATTATGGAATCATGGGACTGATTAGTGTCTTTGTTTATATAAATAAAACTCACTGAACATCTCGGTTGCTGTTAAATATGATATCTAAATATCTGAAAGTGAAACCTAAGTTCTGTGTATTAATGATGATAAGAAAAATGCAAAAAAAAAAAAAAACCTTTTTTCTACAAAGGAAGAATATGATGTGAAAAGTAAACCCTCTTTTTTACCCTGTTTTTCTTTTCTGTATGCAATTCCTGATCATAATATGGTCCGTGTAACGCTTCACAATTCAATTTTCAGACCATAAAATGCAAATGAAAAATGGAAACCAGACATTCATTTTTCTTGTTTTTCCAGTTAGACATTATCAGTGGATAGTTACTTTTTTCTCCCGTTTTTCAATTTTACTTGTGCTAAATTGTGACTTCAGAAACAAACATTTGAAGAAATGAAATGTAAATGATTTTTTAATTTTCATCTTGTAATTTGCGCCGTGGGCGGTACCATTAGCATGGGGGCGTGTAGCCGTGGACTAACTTTAATATCATTTCATTGATGCAACTACTTTATTTGCACTGCATGCACGTTGAGGAGAAGTTTAAAAGACGGAACTTGTTTATTTTTAATGAATGAATAGGCTACTATCCGGAAATGACCGTGTGAATAAAGTAAAATCAAAGGCATGTGAAATAGGCTACTATTTCATACGCTAAACTATGCCAAAAAGGTCGAAAGTAAAGCATTATCTTTAATAGTGTAATAAAAAAAACCCTCTTTGTGATGATCACATCATGTAGGCTATAAGATAGGCTAACGTTAGATAGCCTACCCCTCTAGATTTATAAAACATTATTATTCTAATGTAGGCTATAAAGACATCGTTATTGTGTGAGATTTAAAAAACTCAGGACAGGTTAATCACTTTTGGAGGCTGGCCCCATTTATCATCAAAACAAATGAAGAGTTCAGATGCAAAAGCCTCTAAGTGCCATTTGAAATTTTCTTCTAAAATGATCATTTTTATCAAGCTTAAATATTCAAGTTCAGTAATATCACTTGAATGACAATTAATAGGCAATCTTCATTGCAATTTAAGTGAAATAACTGAATTTAAATATACAAGCTTAATAAAAATGATCATTCTAGAAGAAAATTTCAAATGGCACTTTGAACTCTTCAAATATAAATGACAGATAAGGTGGATGACCGATGCGGGGGAACAGGCCATCAAACTGGGCGCGGGACAGCCGGAAGACCCGTTGGAAGCGGCCGCCCGTTAGTTACGCAGATCCCGGAGGAGCAAATGTTGAAACTCGCCAAACTCGCCGGGTGTGGTGGACGCAAGTAACGTTACGGCGACAATGATCGATCCCTACGCCGCCGTCACAGTCTATGGCCGCTGTTCAGCTCTACAGAGTAAATACAGAGCGGTAAAGCCTGAATGAATGCTCGATCAACACAACCACAAGCAGTGTTGTGCATGAACGCGTTCACTGAACTCGTTCATATTTTCGCCGAACACTGAACTGAACGAATCACTTTTCATACAATGAACGTGAACGAGAGCGGCGCTCACTCTGTCAGGAATGAATGAGCAGCACGCGCACGCGCAGTTCAAAACACGGAAGTGTGTTAGCCTTTCAGCATTGCGGTTCCCTTTTGAATGGGTTTTTGCTAAATCGCCTGAAATAAGGTCTGTGGCGAACAAAGCCTCTAAATATGTTCACGTTTTGATCTATGACATAGAACACACAGTTATAACATGCCTCTGTTTTTTTTAACTTTATTGTGTCCGATTGTGTTTTTTAAAACTCTTTATATAGGCTTCAAAATGTATAAATTTTGGATTAACTTGTAAAGATTATCTTGCTAGACAAAACGTGTAAGGGTCACAACTCTTTGTTGAACACAGATCTTATTTTTTGCGATTTTCCAAAAGTCTATGGGGAAAAAGCATTGCTTTTGTAACTCCTATCACCCGAGACCTACTCGCCCTGCTCCGAGCGGGGCTCGAACCCGGATCTCCGGTATGAGAGTCCGGCGCGCTAACAAGGAGGCTAAACACCGCAGTCTGTGGCGTCTGTCGCTAGAGCGCCTATTGAGATCGGGGAGGGAGGTCGAGGTTGAGTCCTGCAGAGTGACGTCATCACTTTGAGACATCGCTGTGATTGGTTCAATTGTGACACGCCACCTCTGTGAACCTATCAGTGCCCAGTTTGAAAAGTATAAACAATGCGATTGGTTTGTTGGACAGGTATGTGTCACAGTGGGTCCTGCCCATTGTAAACTCCAGGTGAGTAATGGTAAGTGTAGTCGCTTTGGGTTTGAACTTGTTTGATATGTTTGCATTAGCATGTTTGTGGCTTGCAGGAGAGTTTGATACGTCCTCTGGTTTTCTCTCTGGTGTGCTCTGGCTCTTGCACTATCTGCCAGGTAAGTTTTTGTGTTTTAAAGAGTTTTCTTGGTTAATGTGGGACTGAATTGCTTGCATTTTTTTCAGTGTGTTGTCTCGTAAGTGGCTGAATTCTCATAAGGCGAGTGACGATGTGCAGTGCTGCAAACCTCCTGTGGTATGTATGATTTTAAGTTAATTTAGTTTGTTTTTAATTCTAAGTAAATGTTTTTTTTAAATCTTTGACTGGTGTGATAATGTCCAAGGGTTCCTGTGATATATTTAAACCTGCTAGTGTGACTGCACTGCTGCTTTGCCTGGGTGAGTCTCAATTGAATAGCTCTTGTAGACGTAACTTTATTTTTTATTGTTTTGAGTTCTGTCTAAACTGAGTTAATTTTGTTTCTGAGTAAAAGTGTTTGTTGCTTTAGTTTATGAATATGTACCTTTGTTTTACAAGTGTAAAATCTTTTGCATGTGAGTAGTTTGTGTGTTTCTTTTTTTATTGGATCACTTTTTATATTGGTTGGCAGTGGTTATAATTTGATTTTGTGTATTTCCCCGTAGTGTGGTTAATATATTTTTATTTTTTTTTCCACTGTGATTGAGTGTGGGGTGGAAATCCAAAGTGTCTCCTGGCCATCTTCCTCTTTGTTCAAGGGAAGGTCTTCAGAGCGACTGGAGAGAGCAAAATCATGTTCAGACGTGACCTTTGACCTTCATCCAAACAGACAAACCTGTTTACAATCCAGGACAAACAGGTGAGCTGTGAATGACCCTTGGTTCAAGCTATCATCTTCAAATGCATTATGCAATATATGTGAGTTTGTTGGTGTCTTTGCAGTTAATTTCAGAGTTGTCTCCTCCATGGATCCCAAAATTTGTGCCTTTTGATCAAACGGTAAGAGCAGATGTTTCACCATTTTAAATGAAAAGCAAATTAAATGCAGGTTCTTTTAAGATGCAGAAATTTCAACTTGAATGACTGCTTTTAAATGTTTCTTATTCCTGTCTGTCTTGCAGTCCAGTCTGCTCGTGGTGAAGGTGAGTTCGCTTCGGGTGTAAGACTTTGAATGGAGCCAATGCAGCTTTTTGCACTTTTCTTTCTTTGCAGATTTGTTTTAATAGGACAAAGATAAGGAGCTGATGTTGGAGCTTTCTCACAAGTTAAACCCAGAGGCTCCGATGGGAATGTACACACTTCCTCATCGGCTTTTATTGCTGACCAAGAAGGTGAAAAAATCCGGTAAGTTGTTTCTGTAAGGGCAGTTCAATGACTGATCTGAGACCTTAACCTAAAGCGCTTTGTTTCTGGTTTAGTTGAGTCTTGTGCCAAGTGAGTGACGCTTTATTTTGTTGTCTTGTGTGTTGTTCCAGTTGTCTGTCGGCGTCGATATGACTCCAGCAGTGCAGATTCTGGTCTACATCTTCTTCCCAGTGAGAGTGTAGTCGCTGCTAATGCGCCGTTTGACACCGATATGTGTTTCCAGATCCAGGTACTGTATGATTTGGCTATTTTTCAATTTAGGAGTGTCTGTGTGTGTCCTACAGCGTGTGTGTCCTTGTTCCAGGTGTCTCTGCAGTTTTCTCCAGCTACGGCTGTTCCTGCGGACGGAAACTTTCTGCTGGAGCAGGATCTCTGTGTAGCCTCAGTGCTGTAGGTTCATTCATTAAAAACCAACACATTATGACTTTAGCCTTCTTCTTCTTTAGTCTTTTTAGCCGTTGGATAAAGTGTAGTCTTTTATGTTGTAATGGTCTATATTAGCTTTTGTTGCTGAATGTGATCTATTCAAGTCAAAAGCTTTATGGGCTCTATGCAAAACTGCGCTACTTCCTGAACTTCAGCCAGCTCCTTGTTTCCTGTCTATCATTATTGGACAATTTGATTAATTCAGGTGTGCTTGACCTCAGTAGTCACAGCAACAATAATCAAACACACCTGAATGAATCAATGTGTCCAATAATGACAGACAGGAAACAAGAAGCTGGCTGAAGTTCAGGAAGTAGTGGAGCTGTGCATAGAGCCTATTGTCTATCCCACAGAGGTTAGATTGTTAGACAGAGGCTCAACAAACGGTACAATACAAAAGACAACCACACAATTTAAAATACACCGCATTTCCTATTTAAAATATCACTGGTAGTTGGAATAAAAGTCTTCTTATACTTGGCCTTTTTCACCAAAGGTACTTTATATCATCTACCAGACCACCAATAATTTTACCAGCCATAATTATAATCCTGAAAAGTCTATTTTTGCATTTGACAGATAGAGAGTTGAACCAGGATACAATGTTGGAAGTGAGCACAGATTCGGTAAGTGATTTATACACCACTCTCAGAATGTCCTTTCCAAAATTAAAACTCCTCAATAAACCTAGACGTTGATATGTAAGGGATAATCCACGGCTAGCCATGCATTAAAGGACGCGAAGCGGAGGGTGGTTGCCTCTAGGTCGTGCATTAAATCATTTAAAGCATGGCTAGCCGTGGATTATCCCGCTTATACCTCGGTTATTTGCCAAGTTAAAAAGAAGTTAAAGCTATAACTGATGTTAACAGTGTAATTTTTTTTAACACACGTGTAAAAATGACGGTTATTTTCTTAAGTTACGGCTCGTTAGTTCTACTCCGTCCACTTTAAATAAAGTAGAGCCATCGGATTGCATTTATTTGAATAAATTATGAATCTGTTTGTAAGCGTAACTGTTACTATGGTTACCAATGTTTTTTTTTTTTTTTTACAGTCTATGGTTTATAGAAGCGGATTCATTTCAAACTGACTGGAACTACCTGTGCATTAAAGAGTTTTACTGCACACCTTCCAGCCAATCAGAATTGAGTATTTAAACAGCCCGTGGTATAAGCCTTCTTAAAAAAACTTTCTGAGTGCATATCGACTTTAAACTGGGAGTCCATCTCTGTACCCAAGTATTTAAAGGACCCCACCTGCTCAACTTCCCCTCCATTAAGTATCAAAGGATTAGAAAGTATACCTGCATTATTAGCCCCACAACACATTTCTTTGGTCTTGTTAATATTAAGCTGCAAGGAATTCTCCTCCGTTCAGGCTACGAGAGAATCAACAAAATGTCCAGTGATTGGGTATCCTGTGTGGGCACACGTCCCACCAGTGCCAGATCATCTGCATATCTTATAAGCATCAGGTGATCACTATTACAGGTTATCTCGTTTTTATAAATAGAAATAAATAAAAACACATCCTTGTGGGAGACCAGATTTTAAAAGCACATTCTCTGACTTTTCGCCATTTACCATCACATGTTGTGGGCGGTCTCTTAAAAAACAATTAATCCTCAAGATGAAGGTCTGATGTACCTGTAGCTCCTCAGAAGTGTGTTTATATTCACAGTATTGAATGCAAAAGAAAAGTCCATCAATAAAATTGTAACGCACAAATGCTTTCAGCCCTGTCCAGCAGAGTGAGGGCGGCATCTTCAGCTCCACGTCCCGTTTCATCAGCAAATTGTAAAGGGTCAAGTTTGCCAGTCACTGCCTGAGAGAGTTGCTGACGAACCACTCTCTCCATACATTTCCAGAGCACTGATGTTACGGCCACTGCTCTATAGTCTTCAAGTTCCTCAGCATGAGCCTTTTTTGGTAACGGGATGATGGGACTCTCCTTCCAGGACTGTGGTACAACATTAAGGTCCAGAGACAGCTGATAAAGTTGTGTCAACTCATCCTTCAACTGAGATGCACATTCCCTCAGTACCTCAGGAGCAATATTGTGCTGCTTCTGGTTTCTTCCATCATAGTATTTAGGCCTTGCCAGGCCATCCGTGCATTACCTCTTGTAAACTTTTCCTCAACCTTACGTTTATATTGATGTTTGGCCCCTTTAATTTTTACCTTAAATTCTTTCTGTAAAAGGTTAAAACCATATCTATTTCCATTAAAAAAAAACATTTTTTTTAAAGATTTAAACAATGTTTCAGATCTTTTGTAACCCAAGGCTTGTTGTTAGGGTAACACCTCACATGTTTTACAGGAATAACACTATGTGACGTTCGGAAGGGATGAGAAGGGAACAGATGCCTGAGCCGCCCCAGCTGACCCCTCTGGATGTGGAGGAGCAGCGGCTCTACTCTGAGCTCGTGTCCCCAACTAGCTTTAGGGATGTGGAAACTGCAAGCTGTTGGATAAAATGTAGTGTTTTGTGTTGTAATGGTCTATACTAGCTTTTGTGACTGAATGTGATTTTTCTTTTTTGAGGACTGGAGGAAACGCCGAAGGAAACGCCGGAGGACTGGAGGAAACGCCGGAGGACTGGATGAAACGCCGGAGGAAACGCCGGAGGACTGGAGGAAACGCCGGAGGTCTGGAGGAAACGCCGGAGGTACCCATCCATCCATCCATCCATCCATCCAATAATAATAAATCATCATCATCATCATCATCATCATCATCATCATCATCATCATCATCATCATCATCATCATCATCATCATCATCATCATCATCATCATCATCATCATCATCATCATCATCATCATCATCATCATCATCATCATCATCATCATCATCATCATCATCATCATCATCATCATCATCATCATCATCATCATCATCATCATCATCATCATCATCATCATCATCATCATCATCATCATCATCATCATCATCATCATCATCATCATCATCATCATCATCATCATCAGAAGGTAGACGGCCCTTTCGTGTCGCCTTTTGCGTTGCCAGGGGGCCCTGGCAGCGCGGTAGACGGCCCTTTCGTGTCGCCTTTTGCGTTGCCAGGGGGCCCTGGCAGCGCGGTAGACGGCCCTTTCGTGTCGCCTTTTGCGTTGCCAGGGGGCCCTGGCAGCGCGGTAGACGGCCCTTTCGTGTCGCCTTTTGCGTTGCCAGGGGGCCCTGGCAGCGCGGTAGACGGCCCTTTCGTGTCGCCTTTTGCGTTGCCAGGGGGCCCTGGCAGCGCGGTAGACGGCCCTTTCGTGTCGCCTTTTGCGTTGCCAGGGGGCCCTGGCAGCGCGGTAGACGGCCCTTTCGTGTCGCCTTTTGCGTTGCCAGGGGGCCCTGGCAGCGCGGTAGACGGCCCTTTCGTGTCGCCTTTTGCGTTGCCAGGGGGCCCTGGCAGCGCGGTAGACGGCCCTTTCGTGTCGCCTTTTGCGTTGCCAGGGGGCCCTGGCAGCGCGGTAGACGGCCCTTTCGTGTCGCCTTTTGCGTTGCCAGGGGGAAAAGTTTGGACCCATTTATTATTTTTTTTTATTATTATTTTTATTTGTATTTATTTATTTTATTTATTTATTTTTCTTTAACCCTTTAACGTGCATTGTGCGGTTGATTTCTTATTCCTCTCACTGAATAGAATGTGTAATGACAATTATATCCACTGGGTGGCAATGTTGCATTAAAATATGTGTTGCTGAATCTGAACCGGAAGTTTATTGTTGTGAAGATCTCCCTTCAATCAATGACTGCCAGTGACGTGAAAATTTAAGGTAAGACATTTTTTGGTTGGATTTCATGTTCTAGACTTCCTAATGATTATCTTTTTGTTGAATGGAAGAAACGTGATAATAAAATGTATCTCGGAAAAGTTGTGTGACCGCTCGGTTAGGGTAAACACTGAACTGGACGCTAGCTAAATTAGCACAGCAGCGCGATCGTGACTCTAATACACCCTGCAGGATCATGCGGCCTATTTCTTTGCTAGACTATATTTATTTTACCCTTATTTATACGGCCTGTGGTTTACCTTCAGATTCTAAATGTAATACTGTTTACTCTTTACATATTACGAAATGAACCATTAGTCCTACTCATTATTTCTGCAATAGTCATCATAGCTGAGGCTTATTGACTAACACTACGTTATGCATTGAATAGCTGCAACTACGTCTGTCTCGATGGGAATAAACATTACATTTCTCTGTTCAACAATCTGACAAACATAACACGATAACGAGACTGTAATTGAATTGATGGTTGGACATTTTTGGCTTTATTTAGCACAGTAAACTTACCTTATCAGTCACACTTCAACATTTTCTGTCTCTTGTCCAATTTTCTGTCTCTTAATCTAATTTCATGGTTGAGTGTTATCCGGTTTGTCATACATAGTACAAAGAGTATTTTTTAGCATATTAAATTTTTCCTTAACAAATTAAAATAAATCATAATGTGCCTGTATGTTGGGAGAACAGTTTATCAATATGACAATTGTGCATTTATTATGGATAGATGTACCTGATGCACTGATTACTCAAGACACAGTTTGCGACCCTACACTGTACAGTAATGTTTATTATGTTCCATCTCTTTCAGACATAATGGACTGCCGTACATTTTATGGACACCCCAGATCTGCCTCTAGCACTATACACAAAAACCAGTGCTTTGTTGCATATCACCAGAGATGAGGTAAGAGTAAGGCAAGGATGAGACCTATGCACAATGAGATTATTTATAGTATATATTTTTAGTTTTTTTATTGATTATAGTTGTAATTATTTATTTAGTATTGTATTTGTGTGTTACATTTCTTGATTAATATTGTTTACTGTTCACTTTACAATGTTTTTATTTTATGTGTTATAATAAGAACATGTTTTTAAAATAAATGGATTATATTGTTAACATATTCTACTGTTTTTATTTGGAAAAATATTCAACTTAAGATTCACACAAGAAAAAAAATCTATGAATGCCTAATACTAGTTACTTCATGTCGTGAATTACCCTAAATGGGCAAGTCAACCGGTGTATCTGCTTCCTGATTGGGTCATTAAAAAAAAACAAAAAAAACAAAAAAAAACTGAAAAGTTGCTAAATTTGGACTAAGGAACACCATTTTATATAAGAATTTTTTTTTTTTGCATATTTATTTCTTAGTGTGACTGATAAAGGGTTAATGCTTAAAGCGCAGACCTAAAGTCCTGTATGTAATTTTATATTGTTTAAAACAAGAATGGCGAATGGAAATCTGTTTGTAAGAAGTGGAAAGGAAATGGATCAGCCATTATGGGGGGATGGGGGAGCTGAAATGTTTTTAGTTGGCCGATATATAATCACACGCTTTTAATCAATTAAGATTTCTTCAAGAGTGGGTGTTGCACTTTTTTCCAATTTAAAATCTCTGTAAAATCCTCAGGAAAAAAACCCCACTAACAACCTTATGGGATATATTTATTTATATGTAAACAAGTCTGGGCTTTTAAAAGCAACGTTGTTGAGCTGGGCTATCCCAAGCCTCTCAGCAGCTTTGGTCTGCCACCATCTGTGACAAAAACTCAGGAAAAACACTTCTCTTCTTTGAGAAATATTACTATAGGTGGGTCAAGTGCTGGATCACATACAAAAGCCCTTAAAATGTCCCCAGAAAAGATCGAATGTATAATTTCCCTATTTTTTGTTAGCTGTAATGAGATGATGAAGAGGATGGATGGAAATCCCAAACGAGCGGAAGATGGATTTCCAGCAGTGACTGGAGAGGTTACAGCAGCCCATCTGATCGACGGTAGGTGTTTCTAACTTCCTTTCTGAAGATCTGTAACAATACAAAGACTCAATGACTTCTTTTCTTCCAGATAACATTTATCTCTTCAGTGGGACAAATGTGTATGAGTTCGGCAGCAGCAGGAAGCTCCTCCGTGTGCTGAAGAACGATCACTTCCTGTCCTGTTAGTCGAGTTGCCCCGAAACAAGAAATGAATGGAGCGTAACTGTAGTACTTAAATGCATTTGCATAGGAAACAGTTCAAATGAATGATTTGTTCATTGTATTTCTGCGATCTGCTGGTCAAAATTGTCACTGGACATCTATATTGATGTTTGTCCCCTTTAATTTTTACCTTAAATTCTTTCTGTAAAAGGTTAAAACCATATCTATTTCCATTAAAAAAAACATTTTTTTTTTAAAAAAGATTTAAACGATGTTTCAGATCTTTTGTAACCCAAGGCTTGTTGTTAGGGTAACACCTCACATGTTTTACAGAAATAACACTATGTGACGTTCGGAAGGGATGAGAAGGGAACAGATGCCCGAGCCGCCCCAGCTGACCCCTCTGGATGTGGAGGAGCAGCGGCTCTACTCTGAGCTCGTGTCCCCAACTAGCTTTAGGGATGTGGAAACTGCAAACCGTTGGATAAAATGTAGTCTTTTGTGTTGTAATGGTCTATACTAGCTCTTGTTACTGAATGTGATTTTTTTTTCATTTTGGACCGGAGGAAACGCTGAAGGACTGGAGGGTCATCATCATCATAACCATCATCATCATCATCCCTAACTCATCCATCCAGAAGGAGACGACCCGTTCGTGTCGCCTTTTGCGTTGCCAGGGGAAAAAGTTTGGACCCATTTTGTTTGGTCATTTATTTTTAATTTTTTTTTATTATTTTTATTTATTTATTTATTTATTTATTTATTTATTTATTTATTTATTTATTTTGTCTTTAACGTGCATTGTAACCGTGCGGTTGACTTTTTTCCGCGGTCAAATTCCTGTTATTAATACTCGCCAAAGCCCATTTTTAGCTGTTAGTTCTTATTCCTCTCACTGAATAGAATGTGTAATGACAATTATATCCACTGGGTGGCAATGTTGTATTAAGATATGTGTTGCTGAGGCGAGCTGAATCTGAACCGGAAGTTTATTGTCGTGATCTCTCTTCAATCAATAGACGCGAAAATTTAAGGTAAGAAAATTTTTGGTTGGATTTCATGTTCTAGACTTCCTAATGATTATCTTTTTGTTGAATGGAAGAAACGTGATAATAAAATGTATCTCGGAAAAGTTGTGTGACCGCTCGGTTAGGGTAAACACTGAACTGGACGCTAGCTAAATTAGCACAGCAGCGCGATCGTGACTCTAATACACCCTGCAGGATCATGCGGCCGATTTCTTTGCTAGACTATATTTATTTTACCCTTATTTATACGGCCTGTGGTTTACCTTCAGATTCTAATTGTTATACTGTTTACTCTTTACATATTACGAAATGAACCATTAGTCCTACTCATTATTTCTGCAATAGTCATCATAGCTGAGGCTTATTGACTAACACTACGTTATGCATTGAATAGCTGCAACTACGTCTGTCTCGATGGGAATAAACATTACATTTCTCTGTTCAACAATCTGACAAACATAACACGATAATGAGACTGTAATTGAATTGATGGTTGGACATTTTTGGCTTTATTTAGCACAGTAAACTTACCTTATCAGTCACACTTCAACATTTTCTGTCTCTTGTCCAATTTTCTGTCTCTTAATCTAATTTCATGGTTGAGTGTTATCCGGTTTGTCATACATAGTACAAAGAGTATTTTTTAGCATATTAAATTTTTCCTTAACAAATTAAAATAAATCATAATGTGCCTGTATGTTGGGAGAACAGTTTATCAATATGACAATTGTGCATTTATTATGGATAGATGTACCTGATGCACTGATTACTCAAGACACAGTTTGCGACCCTACACTGTACAGTAATGTTTATTATGTTCCATCTCTTTCAGACATAATGGACTGCCGTACATTTTATGGACACCCCAGATCTGCCTCTAGCACTATACACAAAAACCAGTGCTTTGTTGCATATCACCAGAGATGAGGTAAGAGTACGGCAAGGATGAGACCTATGCACAATGAGATTATTTATTATATTTATAGTATATATTTTTAGTTTTTTTATTGATTACAGTTGTAATTATTTATTTAGTATTGTATTTGTGTGTTACATTTCTTGATTAATATTGTTTACTGTTCACTTTACAATGTTTTTATTTTATGTGTTATAATAAGAACATGTTTTTAAAATAAATGGATTATATTGTTAACATATTCTACTGTTTTTATTTGGAAAAATATTCAACTTAAGATTCACACAAGAAAAAAATTATGAATGCCTAATACTAGTTACTTCATGTCGTGAATTACCCTAAATGGGCAAGTCAACCGGTGTATCTGCTTCCTGATTGGGTCATTAAAAAAAAAAAACTGAAAAGTTGCTAAATTTGGACTAAGGAACACCATTTTATATAATTTTTTTTTTGCATATTTATTTCTTAGTGTGACTGATGAAGGGTTAATGCTTAAAGCGCAGACCTAAAGTCCGGTATGTAATTTTATATTGTTTAAAACAAGAATGGCGAATGGAAATCTGTTTGTAAGAAGTGGAAAGGAAATGGATCAGCCATTATGGGGGGATGGGGGAGCTGAAATGTTTTTAGTTGGCCGATATATAATCACACGCTTTTAATCAATTAAGATTTCTTCAAGAGTGGGTGTTGCACTTTTTTCCAATTTAAAATTTCTGTAAAATCCTCAGGAAAAAACCCCACTAACAACCTTATGGGATATATTTATTTATAGGTGAACAAGTCTGGGCTTTTAAAAGCAACGTTGTTGAGCTGGGCTATCCCAAGCCTCTCAGCAGCTTTGGTCTGACACCATCTGTGACAAAAATCAGTGCTGCCGTCCACGACAAAAACTCAGGAAAAACACTTCTCTTCTTTGAGAAATATTACTATAGGTGGGTCAAGTGCTGGATCACATACAAAAGCCCTTAAAATGTCCCCAGAAAAGATCGAATGTATAATTTCCCTATTTTTTGTTAGCTGTAATGAGATGATGAAGAGGATGGATGGAAATCCCAAACGAGCGGAAGATGGATTTCCAGCAGTGACTGGAGAGGTTACAGCAGCCCATCTGATCGACGGTAGGTGTTTCTAACTTCCTTTCTGAAGATCTGTAACAATACAAAGACTCAATGACTTCTTTTCTTCCAGATAACATTTATCTCTTCAGTGGGACAAATGTGTATGAGTTCGGCAGCAGCAGGAAGCTCCTCCGTGTGCTGAAGAACGATCACTTCCTGTCCTGTTAGTCGAGTTGCCCCGAAACAAGAAATGAATGGAGCGTAACTATAGTACTTAAATGCATTTGCATAGGAAACAGTTCAAATGAATGATTTGTTCATTGTATTTCTGCGATCTGCTGGTCAAAATTGTCACTGGACATCTATATTGATGTTTGTCCCCTTTAATTTTACCTTAAATTCTTTCTGTAAAAGGTTAAAACCATATCTATTTCCATTAAAAAAAACATTTTTTTTTTTTTAAGATTTAAACAATGTTTCAGATCTTTTGTAACCCAAGGCTTGTTGTTAGGGTAACACCTCACATGTTTTACAGGAATAACACTATGTGACGTTCGGAAGGGATGAGAAGGGAACAGATGCCCGAGCCGCCCCAGCTGACCCCTCTGGATGTGGAGGAGCAGCGGCTCTACTCTGAGCTCGTGTCCCCAACTAGCTTTAGGGATGTGGAAACTGCAAGCCGTTGGATAAAATGTAGTGTTTTGTGTTGTAATGGTCTATACTAGCTCTTGTGACTGAATGTGATTTTTCTTTTTTGAGGACCGGAGGAAACGCTGAAGGACTGGAGGGAAATCATCATCATCCCAGAAGGGCAACCGACCCTAACTCATCCATCCTTTCATCAGAAGGTAGACGGCCCGTTCTTGTCGCCTTTTGCGTTGCCAGGGGGAAATTTATTAAAAAATAAGTTTTTATTGTAAAAAAAAATTAAAAAAATTTTTACTCTTTTTTTTTAGTTTAATTTTTTTACAGACTTTTTAAAATCATGAAAACAATTATGAAGTGTAATTCAAATGTTTGTTTGTATGATTTATTTTTTAAGCTAGCTGCGCTGAGAACAGTCATTTAGATTGTGCATCTTATACAGACTTTAGTGGCACAACATTTTAACTGATTTGCAGGGCCTCGTGGCGCGATGGTAGTTTGTCTGACTCCAGATCAGTTAATTGGTGAGGGTAAACTGGAGGACAGTAATTTCAAGTGTAGCTTTTTTGTTTCTTGTGTCTATGATGTTTGTAACTTGAATTTAAACGAATAATATAAAATAATTACTACTTAAAGTATTTTATGTAAATAATTACTAAAATTATACAAAATTAATGTATAATTATATAATTATAATAACACCTTCGATTTCCAGTTATTAGCTTTATTATGTTTTTTTGTGTTCAAAATGTTCAAAGGTTTATATAATGAGCGAGTACATGTGTCAGTTGTCCAAATCGTGCTTTGTCTTATCCCGAAACACTGTGGTACACCTATAATAAGTGTTTATATTCGGACTATTTTATACTGGAATGAAATGAAATGCATGTTGTATTTGTTACAGTAGTACTGTTGTAGTAGTACATTCAATATGACAGAAGCTAAGATTGAACAGATGTCAAAGCCTTTATCTCACAAACTATCATAGTAGCTTGATGACATATTATTGTTGAATTAAATGTTTTCAGGTATTACCTGCACCCATAGGATGCATAATTTGTACCAATGGAGGTTAGGAAAACGAGGAGAAATCCAAGGGTTTTACTCGGAAAACACCCATCCAGGGTTTTGCAGTGATTGGTGTCAGCTGCTGGTGAGTGAAAATTCATTCACTCTTCCAGGTCCAGTCTAAAAGCCTGCTTAACTATCCAACTTGTCTAACTGCGTATAGGACACATGAGATTGGTTCCAACCAGGACACGGCTTGTTCAGCCTGCTTCAATCGGGTAAGAGGTACAGCCTCTTCTCAGGCAGTTAGACTGCTGAATAAGCACCATCCCCGGCTACCTCTTCTCACCTAATCCACTACACTACCCAACAACTACAATAACCATGAACTGGACTTTGCATTGTTGCAGCACATTCAAGTATACATCATCTTTTTCTGGTTAGTATTGATTCTCTGCCTCATACACTTTTTTTTTTTTTTTATCTTTATTCCTGTTTGATATCTGCCGCTGTGCCTTGTTATAAAATATGCTCTTGTTGATCTTATTCCTCATAAATTGCACTGTCGACTGATGCCCTAAAGTAATTGACAATAAATTGTTTAGATGATCTTTAACTAAAATTATTTCATTCTAACTTTGCTAATCTAATAGAAGAGCTCAAGTCTGAGGAACACCCTCATCAGTCTGTTTTCTGCTGACCAGGTTACCTTATGTGATAGGATTCATAAATTATACTTTTGTATTTCTTTAATGAATAAAGTGAACATTGTACTACTTTCTGAGGAGGGAGTGTTTTATCAGTTTGTTTTGGTAGTTTGTCCTGATAATGGTGAGCCTAAACCCTCTATAACCTTGGAGGAACTGTGTGTGTGTGTGTGTGTGTGTGTGTTGAATGCAGGTCTTGTGATATGCAACAACAGACCACGAGATGCATTTCTACTTCCAAGGTCATCGCCGAACCAAGTTTTGGATTCTGACAATTATCTTGATTAATGTTGACTTGAGCAGCTATCTATCCATAAGTGTAGAATTGTTTAGACAATCTCCTTGTGAGATTTTTGACGCCTGGCTCTACCGATGAAACTGCAAACTATTCTTCAGTAAACGTTTACTTATTTGATTGAACCTTGTGACTCCTAGTCGTTCATCATATACTGGGTCTTTAAACTGTTATCCTCTAACACTAGAAACATGGTATATCACGTTAAACCATGCTGTAACATTATACAACTTTTTCAAACTTTCTGGCTAGGCTTTTTCAAGCCAGTTTTATCTGAATTTTACCATCTTGTTCATGACTGCTGATCATTCTGATTTCAGAATAAATATCAAGCCTATTTAAAAAGTTATAGCTGCTTAATAAACAAATACAAGAATGTTATAAGTACTGCAAGTGTAAAACTGAACTTAATGATAGCAAAATATGATCTTAAATGGCACTGAGACAATGTTCTTTTTATATTTTAGACAGGATTTTCATTAAGTTTAATGAATGTTTATGTACATAGGAATAAATTCACATTTATTTAATTATTTAACAAACATGTATAGTCATAAGTTATATTAATACACATACAAATGCATAATTTCAAGTGTAGCTTTTTTGTTTCTTATGTCTATGATGTTTGTAACTTGAATTGAAACGAATAATATAAAATAATTACTACTTAAAGTATTTTATGTAAATAATTACTAAAATTATACAAAATTAATGTATAATTATAAAATTATAATAAGTTAAAACCGGCATACACCTCCGATTTCCGGTTATTAGCTTTATTAGTTTTTTTTTTTTTTTTTGAGTTCAAAATGTTCAAAGGTTTATGTAATGAGTGAGTACATGTATCAGTTGTCCAAATCGTGCTTTGTCTTATCCCGAAACACTGTGGTACACCTATAATAAGTGTTTATATTCGGACTATTTTATACTGGTTCTGTTCTCACCGCTGCGGAGGAGCACAGTACCTGCGTGACTCGTCATACATGTTTGGTTCAGTATTAATACGCTAATTTAACGTTACCTTTGGCTCGTGGAGAGAATAATATTCGTTTGAACTTTTTTTATTTCACTTGAACACACACCAGAAATCTTGCAGAGTCGATTTATCTATTTCGCTGACTCAAATCTTTAAATGTTTATGGGTAAAATGACAGCAGTGTAATTCACACAGTTCACCACAGGAGGGCGACTATACTCCATTTTCAAAAGAATAGCCTATCGCACACAGGGGTGGGCTAATGCGGCTTTTTACAGTAAAGCCCCGAATGTTTTTATTTCCTTGCATTGTACACACCATCACTGAGAGAATTTAATTCATTAAATGTATATTTCTCGACTCTCGCATCATAAAGTCCGAAGATATATCGCATTGTCATACACAACCAAAAATATCCGCCCACTCAGGCTAATGCTTCTGACTGACATGTAACCTGACCAACCATCGTTGAGAAGCTCGACGTCTGTAGCAGGCAGCCAATGAAATTAAATGATTTTGAAGCTAGGTGTTTTTTGATGCCAAAATATTAGTACTTAATGAGTATTAAGGATGGTATAAAAGTTCTCACAAAAAAAAAATAAAAATAAAAAATAAAAACAGGATCAGGAAGTAAATAATTTTTGTTGTTAACGAGATATTTTAGTCACCTCTTTTTATCTATTCTCACAAAAATCATGTTGTAAAGTAAATGTTTATTTATTAAAACAATAATAGAGCCGAGCTAGCTATTTTACCATGTCTGGGATGAGTCAGCAAGGAAACAAGAGGCTGTGTGACATTGTGATTTTTCATTTTCATTAGCAAGAAATATTCACCTTGCTAATATATATATATATATATATATATATATATATATATATATATATATATATATATATATATATATATACATTTTATTTTAAAGTTTATTCCTTGATTCGAGACACATACATGGATTTCTCTGAGCTAAGCCCCGGATGTACACTCGCCCTAGAACCGCCCCTGAAAATATATTTATAGAAAATTTGAAAGGTAATTGCCAGATGTTTTACTGCGTCACATGTCAACCAACAATTTATTAAATGTTACAAAATATTGTAACTCAAAGTTTTCCTCTAACTGCAGTCACAGCTGGGGAAATAAGTTGCAGCAGTGTAATTCACACAATTCACCACAGGAGGGCGACTATACTCCATTTTCAAAAGAATAGCCTATCGCACACAGGGGTGGGCTAAGGCGGCTTTTTACAGTAAAGCCCCGAATGTTTTTATTTCCTTGCATTGTACACACCATCACTGAGAGAATTTAATTCATTAAATGTATATTTCTCGACTCTCGCATCATAAAGTCCGAAGATATATCGCATTGTCATACACAACCAAAAAGATCCGCCCACTCAGGCTAATGCTTCTGACTGACATGTAACCTGACCAACCATCGTTGAGAAGCTCAGCGTCTGTAGCAGGCAGCCAATGAAATTAAATGATTTTGAAGCTAGGTGTTTTTTGATGCCAAAATATTAGTACTTAATGAGTATTAAGGATGATATAAAAGTTCTCACAAAAAAATAAAAATAAAAACAGGATCAGGAAGTAAATAATTTTTGTTATTAACGAGATATTTTAGTCACCTCTTTTTATCTATTCTTACAAAAATCATGTTCTAAAGTAAATGTTTATTTATTAAAACAATAATAGAGCCGAGCTAGCTATTTTACCATGTCTGGGATGAGTCAGCAAGGAAACAAGAGGCTGTGTGACATTGTGATTTTTAATTTTCATTAGCAAGAAATATTCACCTTGTTAATATATATATATATATATATATATATATATATATATATATATATATATATATATATATATATATATATATATATATATATTTTTTTTTTTTTTTTTAATTATTTTAAAGTTTATTCCTTGATTCGAGACACATACATGGATTTCTCTGAGCTAAGCCCCGGATGTACACTCGCCCTAGAACCGCCCCTGAAAATACATTTATAGAAAATTTGAAAGGTAATTGCCAGATGTTTTACTGCGTCACATGGCAACCAACAATTTATTAAATGTTACAAAATATTGTAACTCAAAATTTTCCTCTAACTGCAGTCACAGCTGTAGAAATAAGTTGCAGCAGTGTAATTCACACAGTTCACCACAGGAGGGCGACTGGTTGTTTAAAGTTTTAGAGCTTAACGTTTTGTGTTCAAAATGTTCAAAGGTTTATATAATGAGCGAGTACATGTATCAGTTGTCCAAATCGTGCTTTGTCTTATCCCGAAACACTGTGGTACACCTATAATAAGTGTTTATATTCGGACTATTTTATACTGGTTCTGGTCTTACCGCTGCGGAGGAGTACAGTATCTGCGTGACTCGTCATACATGTTCGGTAATGTTGATTTATTGGAATTATTAAGAAGCTCAGCCGACACATGCAACACTAACTCTATCGACACATGGTAGGTATAGATAGTTTTTTTTATATTGTTTCCAAAATAGTTTTTATTTACCTATTCTAAGTAATGTTTTGTAATGAAATGCATGTTGTATTTGTTACAGTAGTACTGTTGTAGTAGTACATTCAATATGACAGAAGCTAAGATTGAACAGATGTCAAAGCCTTTATCTCACAAACTATCATAGTAGCTTGATGACATATTATTGTTGAATTAAATGTTTTCAGGTATTACCTGCACCCATAGGATGCATAATTTGTACCAATGGAGGTTAGGTCATGATGTTTGGAAATGGTAGTATTCATTTTGGGTTTTTTTGTAATACCCAATAGTTGCCGGACGCTGTCCTGTCTGAAATTCTGCTCCACGTGGTCCTTGAGGAGGGGAATCTGGATTGTTGAATCTGTCTTTAGTTTGTTCTAAATTCAGAAGTCTGGTGGATACAGACTCATTTAGGAGGAGGACACACTTCTGCTGGCTTGACGGTATGTATTTACTTTTACACATTTGATTTAAATGTGGTTTAAATGGTAACTGAGTAATGTATTGGTAGCCTATGCCAGCATGTCTTCAATTATTCCCTTTTTAATAGTGTTCATTTTTTAACCTTATTCATTTTTATGCTCCTCAAATTGAAATATTCAGGTGTAACAAATTGGAGAGAGAAGACATGTGAAGAGTATTATCAAATGTACACACTACAGCCCTGCAGACACTGCAATGACATTTACAGGAACTACCAGGTGTATTGCATGTTTCTGCATTACTCTTTGAGCGTCCACTGTTCCGGCCTGTCTTCTGTGTTTCTGACTCATTCTGTCCTCTAATATCTGCTGGATCCTCCACACAGAGCTGTATGATGACGTTATTGAGGTCTCTCTGCAGGTCATGTTGGAGCTCCGCTGCCCTGTAACCTCATTAAACTGGTGGATGTGGCTGAGAAGAACTACTTCGCTGCTAAAGGAGAGGGCGAGGTTGGTTCTAACACTGTCTGTGTCGCTGAGTTTAACACACACTGGCAAAGACGAGTCTTTATAAAGCTGACTCACACTAGAGGACAGAAATCGACCGCTCTGGAATAATGTGGGACTCTTATGTTCAAAGCTATTTACAATATATTCCCTGAAATGTTCAGTGGTGTAACATTATATTCAAATGTTCTGTACACCTTCAGTAGACATCAGCACAATCATGTCTTTCAGGAAGCCATACATTATACCGTAACAGGAAGTGATACATTACACCGTAACAGGAAGTGATACGTTATATATGATGAAGTGATACGTTACACCGTAAGAGGAAGTCATACATTATACCGTAACAGGAAGTGTCATACGTTATACCGTAACAGGAAGCCCTACGTTATACCATAACAGGAAGTCACATTATACCGTAACAGGAAGTCATGCGTTATTCCCCTGACAGCGTATTGTCGGCCCAGATCTGGTGTGAGTGAGCTCCACATGTACAGTACCAGCCGTGGCCCGGATCTGGGCCGACACTTTTGCTGTCTGGCTCCCTAACAGGAAGTCATACTACATCATCACATGCTTGACTGACGGTCATGTCCCCATGCATTTGTCTTCAGAGCACAAATCTCTCTCTCTCTCTCTCTCTCTCTCTCTCTCTCCAAACACAGAAAAGGCCATTATTAAAGCATCATCCGTCTCTGTTCTCACTGTTTGTGCTCCAGGTTTGTGTGAAAGGTCCAAATGTCTTCAAGGGTTATCTGAAGGATCCGGTGAGGACGGCGGAGACGCTGGACGCGGACGGATGGCTTCACACCGGAGACATCGGGAAATGGCTGCCGGTATGTCGGCCTCAACAAGTTTTGTTCTTCTTTGTAAACAAGAGACACCGTGACACTGTCCCATCGTGACTTAAACTCTTCATCTCTGCGTTTTTATCATTTTATAAAGCTTTCATAGCCCTCAAAATATTATATTGGATTAATATCTGAACTTCCAATATATCAAAAGAAAGAACAGAGCCTCTGCTTTTAGATCAAGCAAACAAGCCATTTATTGTAGCTTCATGCATTCATTTTAATCAACACTTTAATGCGGGTTGGATGTCATTAAAAAAAGCTTAATTTGAGCAAAAAGCTGAGTAAATGACTATGTTTTGAAAGACTACAACAGGAGTGTTAGCAATGTTTTGATCAGGAGATTCAGTGCTCTTTCAGAAGATGAGTAACAGCGCCCCCTACCGTATAACACAGAAAACTTCTACCCGATTTAACCCTTTAAATGAATGTCCACAGGTCGGTTCAGTGATGTGAAGCAGTTATTTTAGATGTTAGCTTTCTGTTGTGTATCGGCCTATAGATACTGCTTGATCTGAGACTCGTGTATTTCCTCAGTGTCTCCTTCATCTCTCCAGCACTTTATAGAGTTTCACAGCAGCTTTACAGTGATAACAGGAGATTCGAGAGTGTTTAGGCTTTACCGCAGATCTAGAATAAAGTTATTGTGCAGATAGATTCACTTCCGATCATTAGTTAAGTCCGCTAACACGACCCCTCTCTACAGAAAACACTGTTCTAATGCGCACCGGCCGCTCAATCGCACAACAACAGTGTTTGTGGCTCGAGAAACCTTAAAGTTTGAATCATCTCTGTGTAAACTTTAAAATCACGCGTTAACCCTTCATAGCCAACCCTGCTGTTCTGTACTGGTGTTAAACGTGTGTCCGTCGGGCCGCTCAGATAACTACGGCTCCTCCCGTTGGTGTGTCCTGCAGAACGGCACCCTGAAGATCATCGACAGGAAGAAGCACATCTTCAAGCTGGCGCAAGGAGAATATATTTCCCCAGAGCAGATCGAGAGCATCTACATCCGCAGCGAGCCCGTGACTCAGCTCTACGTGCACGGAGACAGCCTGCAGGTCAGTCGCTCTGCTTTAGCCTGAACGCCTGGAGTTAGCCGCGCCGCGGATGCTAACGCTGTGTGTGTGTGTGTGTGTGCAGTCGTGTCTGGTGGGAATCATCGTCCCGGATCCAGAGGTCTTTCCCTCGTGGGCTCAGAAGAGAGGCTTTGAGGGAGGCTTGGACGAGCTGTGTGAGAACAGAGTAAGGCTCGTCTGAACCCTGATCTCGTCTGCATTCACTGCTGTATCAACTGCCTGACCGTCTTCTGTTTTGTCCATCTAAGGACCTGAAGAAAGCCATCCTGGAGGACCTGGTGCGTTTGGGAAAAGCCAGTGGCCTCCATTCATTCGAACAGGTACGTCAGCATCTACATCTACAGTAGTGAACCGCAGGTGTCTGTCCTACACACTCTTCAGCATGAACAGTTGCTCAAGTGGTCGAAAGCATTTCATATTTAGTGTCCTTTAAAGGTGAAGCGTGTCGTTAGATGGGCTGATGGGACTTTTAATTTTTGCTCTTTAACACACTTGAGATGGTGTGATGCGTACAGATCTCCTCAGGCCTCGTCCACACGGAAACAGGTATTTTTATAACCGTGACTTTCTTTACGCGGTTCTGCCGTTCGTCCACACAGAAACGCAGCGTCAGGACACTCAAACCGAACCTTTTTTGGAAACCCCTGCCAGAGGGATGATTTTCCAAACGCTGGTTACAGTGCTGTGGTGTAGACCGTAAAACTGGGGTTTTGCGCTGCGAGTCATCCCCGTGTCCGTGTGAGTCTTATAGTTATTTCAAATCATATTTATTTCTAGAGCACATTTAACCCTTTGATGCGCAAGCTCTGGATACCCCTTCTAATCCACAACATGGGTCTAAAAAGACCCGTATTCATTTCCTATGGTACTTAATGCATGGCTGGACTTTTCTTTTCTTTTTATCTTTTGAGATCAATTTATTTATGCATTTAATATTCCATGATCTATAAATTTCATGATTTATAAATATATTAAAAAAAAATTCAATTACCAAAAATAATTTGTAATTTTTTTTCTAGGTTTTGTGTCACTATATCAAATGTACTTATCAAGCTTGATAAAACAAAAGACTAAAGACAACATTTTGTTAAATTAATCATCTTAGAAATGATTTAGACCACACATTTAACACTTAAAATGTTTATTCGCGTAGCATTCACATATCACTGATAACTGATGACCCTGAAAGTGAACTGTGGTGAATGTGATCAAATAAAAGGATTACAAGGTCAAGGTAACCATAGCCTAATATTCAAATATTATGTTGTTTTCTTTTACATTCTATAAAAAATGTCTGTGGTTAAAATAAAATAAGATTAATAATAATTTTTGACCCATGTATGTAAAATTGATGTAGAAATAAATAAAAAAAACTAACATAAGAATTCGAGGAAATTAAAAACAAGATATTTAAAGGAGCTGTATGTAAGATTGTGGCCAAAACTGGTACTGCAATCAGTTTCAAATTACTGTAGAGCGGTGTATCCCCTCCCCCTCCCCCTTGACCCCAGGTTGCCAGATATGCTGCAGGATCCAACTTTTTTTACCCCACATGTTTGTACCTGCAGCTGTGGTAACTAGAGCAGAGCTGGCAACCCGAATGACTTCGTGATTGGTAGATCGGTGGAGGGTGGAGCATCAGACCAAAACACAACATGACAGTTGAGGGCTGCAACAACACTTTTTAAATGACGATATCCTGGCCGGACTACTGTTGTCAGTGATAAAAGTATTTGAAATGAACATGATTTCTTAATGTCTAGTGACACATCAGGGTCATTTTATGATTATTTGAAATAAATTTCTTACATACAGCTCCTTTAATGAATACCTGGAATAAGAAATGATTAAAAAACATATTTTAAATGAAAGATTCAGCAAAGAAACACTCAGCCATCACTGAAATAACATGGCAAATGAATACGGGTCTTTTTAGACCCATGTATGTAAAATTGATGTAGAAATACAAAAACTGTGTTTGTTTATAGAGTAAGAACGGAAACTTAAACATAATGATTTGTGGAAATCAAAAACAAGATATTTAATGAAAATCTGGAATAACAAATGATAAAATACACATATTTTACAGATTCAGCAACGAAAACACTCTGTGAAGCCATCACTGAAATACCATACAGTAGGAAATGAATACGGGTCTTTTTAGACCCATGAAGGGTTGCTATACAAAAACTGTTTTTATTCAAAAAGTAAGAAAGGAAAAATAAAAACAAGTTAATTGAGGAATACCTGGAATACTGAATGATGAAATTAATTTCTTGCAAAGATATAGAAAATCGAAACTCAGTCGGGTCTATTTAGACCCATGTTGTGCATCAAAGGGTTAAAAACAACATGAGTTGACCAAAGTGCTTTACAGACCCAACTATACACAACAATTAGACAAAATACACATATAGAGAAACTAGGCAAGTACACATAATAGACCTAAGAGCAGTTAAAGCAACCGAGAATAGACTTAAAGCACTCGATGGAATCACAAGATCTAATGTGTAGAGGTCGAGTATCCCGAAGACGCGGGCCGGAGTGCTGACTCTCATATGACTTTAATATCTGGAGTGACAGACTTTCAGTTTCTTTCAGCTGCTAATAATGTAATTAAGTTTAGGAGAACTAAACCTGATCACCTAAACTATTATCTAAATCTGGAGCTCTCCGTAACACACACACACACACGCGCGCGCGGCAGTCCCATCGCTGAGCCGGTGCGCTAGCTATCACCTATATGGGGAGGCAGCAGACCTGGAGCCGACAGTTTTACGCCCCTGTTGTTCCTGATGTGTCCAGTAGGGGGAGAAGTATATACAGTGAAATAACATAAAAAGACTCTGGAAACAAACACATTAATAACCGTCCCCACTTTTACTAATTTGTATGTATTTGTTTATTTAAATAAACGTTATAGACAGTGGAGATGTATGCACTAAGGATTAAAACATCCAGATCAGTTGGGCTTCTCTCTTCACTCAGCCTACAGAAGATTTGTTTTTGTAAATTTAAAAAATAATACATAGTTGGATCAGATGGACAAAGTAGGCCTAATGATACTTGACCTACTGTATAAATAATTAATCGTTTTTAAACTGTTTTGTAAACAGGAAACTGACTGATGTATGTTGTTGTGAATTTACATAAAGTTACATTTAGGTATTAACCATATTTAGCCCATTAGACATTCAGTACTGTGTAATCAAATGGATCCTTAATGAAATATCTGCTTTACTATTCACAATTGGTCATCATACAGCTACAGAACAGTGTCCTACATAACATTTAATGAAGACAAACACAATTTAACCCTTTTCTAAAATCCCAAGGGCCATTTAAAAGAAAGATGGGTGTTTATAAACGTTTAGAGAAAGAGATTTTAATTTTCTTAAGTAGCACACACCTTAAAGGTATAGTTCACTTTAAAGGTATACAGTAGTTCCCTTTGAAAATAATTTTTTATATGTTGTAGCTTACCTTTTTTTCCACAATATTTTCAATTTTGACATTTTTAGGTCAAACTGTTCTTGTCTGTCAGTCATATAATGGAGGTATATGGGGTCCACCTCGGAGCATGCACAGACAAGGTCAAAAAATAAACATGATTTAATGACTCGTAAATGTAAGAACTCATCGATGGCCTAAGACACGAAACGAGCGATTATCAATATGTATCAATGCAGCGCAGATAAAATCGCCCTCAGATCACTTGGACGTGACTGTGATTACAAGAGGTAAAAACAATATAAATACTGTTCGTTTTCTCACACAAAATGCTCGTTTCATGTCTTAGGCCATCAATGTGTACTTACATTTACGAGTCATTAAATCATGTTTAATTTGGACTTCTCTGTGCATGCTCTTTGAGGTGGTGACCATAGACCTGCATTATCTGACTGACAGACAAGAACACTTTGACCTAAAAATATCAAAATTGAGAATACTGTGGAAACAGAGAAACCTACATCTTGGATGCCCTTGAGGAAAGCTAAAACATAAAAAAATCATTTCAAATTGAACTATCCTTTTAATGAGATACATAGTTAAAAAGAACTAAAGACAGAGTATGATAAAACACTCATTAAGTGTACATACATTTTAGTCCAAATCACTAAGCTATTTTAAGAAAATTGTGTTATACATTAGAAAATTAGATCATCTCATTTATGAGAAACAACTTAAACCAAAATCTACCTTTAACCGATATGGGACCAAAGGTTTTAATGTGGGCTTTATAATGCATTATGTTTGTGTGTATTGTATGACAAAATATTAGAGTGAGCATGCAGTTCGAATCTTTACTTAGAGAGATTTGCAGTCAAATACATCCATACATACATGCCTATTATAAATGTGTTTGTGTACACATCATAAACTGTAATTAACACATTTCCAATATCCACTCTTATGTTGCTCCAGAAACCACGTGGGATAGGCTATGTTTAAATGCAAAGAAGTAAACAGGGTCTTACAAGAACGCAAGGTAGACAGACAAGATAAAAATACAAATTAAATGAATTTTAAAAGTGAGTGAGACAGAGCAGGTACAGAGAAGACTAGGGTAGCTTTTAAACCTATAGCCTATGTGGTTAAGTTTGAGCCAAAAGTGGCCAACTTTTATTTTCTCTCGAAATAATAGAGACTTTTTTTAAATTATAGACCCATCTTTTGAATTGAAATCGAATCTTAGCAAATCGTATATAAATAATTAATATTGCATCATTACAATACAATCAACAACAATAACTTTAGCAGATTATTTAAAATACCTCAATTCGTGTCGTTTTAAAAAGGTCTGTAATGATATAGGACTGAGCTCATTTAACTTTACTAATGTAGTCTAATGTAGTCTTCCCCCAACTGGACGCATCAGGAACAACAGGGGCGTGAAACTGCCGGCTCCAGGTCTGCAGCCTCCCCCTACTCACTATCACAGGAGCTGCACAGAACGCCACGCTTCACATTTAAAATGGTCTCGACCATGAAACGCCAGCAGATAGAGAAACACAACCTTACCCGTCTGATCCTCTCAGGTTAAAGACATCCACATCCACAAAGAAATGTTCCCCATACAAAACGGATTGCTGACCCCCACTTTAAAAGCCAAGAGACCCGAGCTGAAGGAGTATTTCAAGATGGAAATCGAACAACTGTACAGCAACATCTCCATGTAATAGCTCCGTCACCCAAAGACAAGGATGTTTTACGGACATTGGCATTCCTTCACTATTTGTTCTTCCTCGCTCAAAACTAGCAGCACTAAATGCTCCGAATGAGCCATGGGCGTCAAGACCACGCATGAGCTTCCTCGCATTAGACGAGCGATCCCCCTCGGGCCGTCGGTGGCGATCCGCGTCCAGACGGAGTCGTCCTCGGAGAGCAGAAGCAGATCCAGCTAGCATGCGTGCTCGACTCCGAGGAGACGCGCTAACCCAAAGTTCACCTCCGTTCATGTTTCGTTTGTGGGTCCAAAGGGAGCTCCAGTGGCACATTCCCAGCTAAAGCCATGCATGTGTGCCCGGCGTTCCACCACTGACATTCCCAGGTCCTCCGCAGCATCAGAAGACATTTTACGTGACCTCGCCGGATGACGCTCGCCCTACGAGAGAGAGAGAGCAGGCCATGCAATACCGCCGACCCGACGGACCGACTCGCTTTCAGTTCTTTTCCATCCCAGAGTATTTCAGTAGTAGCGTACATTTTGAAGAAAACTAGATGTGAAACTATTTAAGCCATGGTTTGAAGTGTAGAGAAACCAATAAGATTTGAATCTGCTCTTGAATGATATCAGAACTTTATCTTTGTATTTCACAGGGGTCTGGAATGGGGACGGGCTGAAAATATGAATCTGCAGAGATATTCAGTTATTCTGGTTACTTTAGCTTGGGTTTATGGCATTTCAACACACATCCCACCTCTCAGTCTGGCCTATATCGTGTTTTTTGTCTGTTTGTTAGAATGTTATTAGCTAATTCAATGATCAGGGTTATTCATTTCTTTATCACTGTCAGAGGTTATTCTAAAGGTTTCTGCATTTCTTAAAGTCCACTTTCCTGCAGATGTCAGCGGTCAGACTGGCGGACGACGACCAGTGTCAGTCTAAAGCACTCAAAGTCTTTCAGTCAAACAGCTCTTGGACATTTAACAGTCTGAACATGTGAGCCTTACTCGTTTTATATTATGTTCAAATTTGGAGAATGGAAGACTTCTTTTGTTTTGTTCATCGAAACGGTTCACCTGCATTTTCCCCCATAATAAAGTCTTTTAATGCGCATGTACATCTCTGCATATACACAAACATAGTGATGATGAGTGTGTGCAAAAAATAAAGAGGAATTCTTTTAATTCTATTGGTTGTGGTGGTCTGAAAAGTATGTGAACCCTCCTCATTTAAATCAATATCCCTTAAGGATTTGTTATACCAATTTATTAAATGTTACAAAATATTGTAACTCAAAGTTTTCCTCTAACTGCAGTCACAGCTGTAGAAATAAGTTGCAGCAGTGTAATTCACACAGTTCACCACAGGAGGGCGACTGGTTGTTTAAAGTTTTAGTGCTTAACGTTTTGTGTTCAAAATGTTCAAAGGTTTATATAATGAGCGAGTACATGTATCAGTTGTCCAAATCGTGCTTTGTCTTATCCCGAAACACTGTGGTACACCTATAATAAGTGTTTATATTCGGACTATTTTATACTGGTTCTGGTCTTTCCGCTGTGGAGGAGCACAGTACCTGCGTGACTCGTCATACATGTTTGGTTCAATATTAATACGCTAATTTAACGTTACCTTTGGCTCGTGGAGAGAATAATATTCGTTTGAACTTTTTTCATTTCACTTGAACACACACCAGAAATCTTCCAGAGTCGATTTATCTATTTCGCTGACTCAAATCTTTAAATGTTTATGGGTAAAATGACAGCAGTGTAATTCACACAGTTCACCACAGGAGGGCGACTATACTCCATTTTCAAAACAATAGCCTATCGCAGACATCGGTGGACTAAGGGGGCTTTTTACAGTAAAACCCCGAATGTTTTTATTTCCTTGCATTGTACACACCATCACTGAGAGAATTTAATTAATTAAATGTATATTTCTCGACTCTCGCATCATAGCGTCCGTCAACATAACGCATTGTCATTCAAAACCGACAAGATCCGCCCAACTCAGGCTAATGCTTCTGACTGACATGTAAACTGACCATCCATCGTTGAGAAGCTCAGCGTCTGTACGATCCAGCCAATGAAATTAAATATTTTGGAGCCAGGTGTTTGTTGATGTGTAAATTAGCAATGAATGAGTAAAATGGATGGTATCAAAGTTCTTCCAAAAAAAGGAAGTAAAACACCCACCCCAGCCATCTCTAAAACAAGATACAACAGCTTCAGCAGGTATCTGTAACTTTTAATTATAGTCGATTACTTTCTTTAGATTGTCAGATATAGGCCTACATTTTGATCGTCTAACACTTTGTGCAGCATAATCAATAGGACGTGCACGTGCGCGCACACGCGCATTTTAAGAGCGTTATATGTTTGGTTAGCATGTCCTACAGGTGTCAGAGCAATAATTCAATAAGAAAAGATTATTTAAACGTAAAGAAAATATTTCGCTTACGAAAATGGTTTCAAACAAAGCGTCACAGTGTTCATTAATTGAATTTGCTTGTAAAACGATTCACTGACCGCCATTCCAAATCATTTCTTATTTTTTTTTGTCTTTTTTGTTTTTATAAAAAGTTTTTGTAAAAGATGCGGAAGGTTTCTAAAGTAAGGAGTGGTTTCACGTGAGATAACGTTACTTGTCCTAACTGTACATGTGCATCAGATATAATGAATGATTAATAAAGGAGGACAATGTAGACTAAAGTTCTAAACTAATTTAAAGGAATATTACTCATTATGCTATTTCCCCCCAGACTGGCTTCCATCATCTTTATAAATATGTTCATCTTCAGAAGAGTACATCTCAGGAATAGTTTCTTCAGAAGAAGACTTTAAACTTCTTCTGGAAAACCATAAACGGGCAACTGGCACATCTTACACTGTTTGGTAATTTATGAGTTTCTAAATTAACTGCATGTTAATTGTTTATTCATGACCTTGTGGAAAGTATTGCTATGAAGAACATTTGTTGCATTTTATAGACATACATTTAAGACAGCTACTTTCATTAAACAAATCTTTATTTCCGTTTTCTCATAATTAAACCCTATTTGCATGAAATATGAGCAAGAACAATAAAAGGAACGTGCTATGAAAAGTATTAAATGCCTTTTTATTTTATTTACTTCCTGGTGACAGGTCGAATGACAGTAAAAAAAAAAGTGACAAGAGAGAATAATATTCGTTTTAACTATTTTCATTTCACTTGAACACACACCAGAAATCTTGCAGAGTCGATTTATCTATTTCGCTGACTCAAATCTTTAAATGTTTATGGGTAAAATGACAGCAGTGTAATTCACACAGTTCACCACAGGAGGGCGACTAAACTCCATTTTCAAAACAATAGCCTATCGCAGACATCGGTGGGCTAAGGCGGCTTTTTACTGTAAAGCCCCGAATGTTTTTATTTCCTTGTATTGTACACACCATTACTGAGAGAATTTAATTCATTAAATGTATATTTCTCGACTCTCGTTCAGTTTTTTATTTAAAAAATATGATTTATGAAATATATATTTTATAAGTTATGTTTTTGCACAGTGACATCCTGGCTCTGGCTAAATCTACATCTGTCCACTGCAGAGGCTAATAACCACAACCTGGAGGAGGAACTATAAATGTATGAAAGTATAATATAACCTTATAACATTTAGCTATAGTAGATTTTAGTCTTCACTCACCCACTATGCTTGTAAAACATTTTAGGCCATGTATGCTAGTGAAAGAGTAGACAACTAAAGTGTTATTCACACCCAGTGCTACTTTAGTTGTACTAATAAAAGTTATATTAGTTCAGTTTTAGTCTACAATCATCTCGCTAACAGTAGTTACTTTTATTTTGAAAGGGTTTCCGGTTACAATCGCTTCCAAAAAAGGAATGGACCACGTGACTCCCGTTTTTGGGTTATAAACGAAAAACGAATTGACAGAAGTTCAAAGACTCACTTCATTCTTTGTTCAAAAAGGAATAACGATAAAATGATCTCCAAAAAAAAAAAACGAAAAACGGGCAGTTTTTAATTGGTTTTTCGTTTTTTGATTCTGGCACCAAAAACGGTTATTTGGTTTTTCTATCTGAAACAAAAAACAGAAAAACGGTATTTTCGTTTTATAATTACAAACGAATTACGGATTATCTATTTCGCTGACTCAAATCTTTAAATGTTTATGGGTAAAATGACAGCAGTGTAATTCACACAGTTCACCACAGGAGGGCGACTATACTCCATTTTCAAAACAATATCGCAGACAGGGTGGGCTAAGGGGGCTTTTTACAGTAAAAACCCGAATGTTTTTATTTCTTTGCATTGTACACACCATCACTGAGAGAATTTAATTAATTAAATGTATATTTCTCGACTCTCGCATTAAAGCGTCCGTCAAAATAACGCATTGTTATTCAAAACCGACAAGAACCGCCCACTCAGGCTATTGCTTCTGACTGACATGTAAACTGACCAACCATCGTTGAGAAGCTCAGCGTCTGTACTAGCCAGCCAATGAAATTAAATATGTTGAAGCCAGGTGTTAGTTGATGGCAAGAAACTAGTAATGAATGAGAAGTAAAGAGTGGTATCAAAGTTCTTAAAAAAAAAAAAAGAACAGGAAGTGAATATTTTTTTGTTATTAAATACATTTTTTAGTCACCTCTTTTTATCTTTTCTCACAAAAATAATGTTATAAAGTAAATGCTATTTATTAAAACAATAATAGAGCTGAGCTTGCTATTTTACCATATCTGAGATGAGTCAGCAAGGAAACAAGAGGCTGTGTGACATTGTGATTTTTACTTTATACTAGCAAGAAATATTCACCTTGTTAAAAAATATTTTATATTCGGACTATTTTATACTGGTTCTGGTCTTACCACTGCGGAGTAGCACAGAACCTGATTGACTCGTCATACATGTTTGGTTCAATATTAATACGCTAACTTAACGTTACCTTTGGCTCGTGGAGAGAATAATATTCGTTTGAACTTTTTTCATTTCACTTGAACACACACCAGAAATCTTGCAGAGTCGATTTATCTATTTCGCTGACTCAAATCTTTAAATGTTTATGGGTAAAATGACAGCAGTGTAATTCACACAGTTCACCACAGGAGGGCGACTATACTCCATTTTCAAAAGAATAGCCTATCGCAGACATCGGTGGACTAAGGCCCTGTCCCAAATGGCACACTCCGGACTTGTGGACTTCCTCAGAGTCCACACTTCGGTGACGTCATGCAGTGCAGACCTATAGGGCCCTTAGCGCGAGTCCGCGAGGGTGCATTGAGAGGTATTTTTGGGACAGACTCGATCGTCACGCCGGAAACAGGAACTCGTTCCTCACGCCTCTGAAAGCCCTAACAGTTATCCCTTTCCATACGGAGCTGAATAAACTTAAAGATCATCTCATCAGTCCCTTTATTAGAAATATATAATATTTATTTTTTTAATGACACAAACATATCATTAAAAAAATTCCATTCTTTAGCATCGAAAACAGGACTTATTTTATTTTCCAAAATCGTATCCATGTGAACTACATAATATTCAATTTAACACAAAATGAAGACGAGTTTAAGAAAAATGTATAGGTTTCAAAATGTATACTATGTTTATATGACGGTTCTATTTATGTAATGAATCATAATGCAATCGTATATTCAACAGCTATTACGTTTGAGATACAACCACTGGTTGATAATATGTTTGTATAAACTGTAAGTAACAACTGGTAAAATGTTCGCCTATGTCATAAAAAAACATAATTAAACTCTTAAATGTTCTCTTCTCAGTCATGTTTACAGTCCGTGAGTGAAATCTCCTCCCATCTGTTGTCTGATTGGCCTTTCGCAA
The DNA here is from genome assembly GCA_038021265.1 of Cyprinella venusta. Classification (NCBI taxonomy): domain Eukaryota; kingdom Metazoa; phylum Chordata; class Actinopteri; order Cypriniformes; family Leuciscidae; genus Cyprinella; species Cyprinella venusta. The sequence continues at coordinate 48,930 of CM075886.1, read as the reverse complement.
GGATTCCTGGGTAGTTGAAGTGCGCGGAGCCTGCATCTATGCGGGCTTCGCGGAAGACCGCTTCAAGGGTACAAAGGGGGCGCTGCTGAGCACACTTAAGAGCGTTAAAATGCCAAATGGGACACCCTACGGACTCGTGGACTCGGCGAGCACGCGCAATCAAAGTCCACGAGACCGCAAGTCCGCGTGAAGTGCGCGATTTGGGACAGGGCCTTAAGGCGGCTTTTTACTGTAAAGCCCCGAATGTTTTTATTTCCTTGCATTGTACACACCATCACTGAGAGAATTTAATTCATTAAATGTATATTTCTCGACTCAAAAAACGGAAGTAAATAATAATAATAATTATTATTATTATAGTTTATTTAGATAGGGACAGATACAGATAACATAGATAGACTTTGACAGTGATCTGATGCATGTATCAATGTTTTTAGCCAAAGCTAATTTACAACATTAGTCCCTAGAAGGGCTTTTTTAGTAAAATGCAATACAAAACATGAGCAATACAAAACAATAAGGGCTTTTTGATAGCAATACAAGAATAAAAGTACTAGTAAAGAGAAAAATAATGGAATATAATATAAATGCCGGAAAAAATGCCTCTTCAGTTCGCTTATAGGGCCAGGCGAGCGGTCGAGGATGCTACGGCTACTTTGTTGAATTTGGTACATCTTGAGGGAACTAAGACACACGCCAGGATTTTGTTTGTCGATTTTTCATCCGCTTTCAACACGATACAACCTCATATTTTAGTAGAGAAGTTATTAAGTTTTGATTTTAGTATCGTTGGTTGGATCCTCGACTTCCTAACTGATCGCATTCAGAGAGTAAAGGTTAATGGTTGTTTATCAGAGTTATTGTACTCATCCACAGGGTCCCCTCAGGGATGTGTTTTCTCCACTCCTGTATATTTTATATACTGATGATGGCAGAAGCAAGCATGACAATAGATTTATTGTGAAATTTGCAGATGAGACGGCTATTGTAAGCCTTCTTGGTGCTGGCGAATGTGACCATGGGCCGGTAGTTGAGGATTTTGTACGGTGGTGCAACGATGCATTTCTGCAAATAAATGTGCTAAAAACTAAAGACATGTGTATTGACCTTAGGCGTAATCAAACTGATCTGAAAAAAACAACAACTATCAAAGAGCAGGAGGTCGACGTGGTGGAATCATATAAGTATTTGGGGTGTGTGATTGACAACAAGTTGAATTTTAATGCTAATGTGGAGATGATTTGTAAAAGGGGCCAGCAACGTCTGTATTGCTTACGGAGATTGTCCAAATTTAAAGTGGATAGGTCCTTGATGATTTTATTCTCTAAATCTTATATTGAGTCAGTTTTAACCTTTTGTATGTTATGCTGGTATGGAAGCCTTAGTGTTAAGGCAAAGACTGCTTTGGGGAGAATAGTAAATAGTAGCAGTAAGATTTTAGGAGTCCGGCAGAGTCAGCTTACTGACCTGTATAACCGGCAAGTAGTCAGGAAGGCCCGTTCCATTTTAATGGTCACTTCACATCCACTCTACTCTGAGTTTCAGTGTTTACCCTCAGGGCCTCGATTAAGATTCCCCTTGGTTAGAAGTAATAGGTATAAACATTCATTTATTCCAACTTCTATTTCTTTATTAAATCTGGGTATGGGGAGAGTAGGTGGAAGGAAGTAGTTGTGTAGGTTTGGTGTGACTGTGAGTATTGTGTGTGTGTGTGTGTGTGTGTGTTTATTTTAGTGCTATTTTGTATAGATATCTTTTCATTCTTTATTGTAATTATTGATGCTTTTAAATTGTCCTTTTGTATGCTGTCTTTCTGTGCAATCAATTGCCCTTCGGGGACATATATAAATAAACATAACATAAAAAAAGAAAAGAAAAAAAATTGAAATTAAAATAAAAATAAAAAAATTACACAAAAAAAGGAGGCAGAGTCGACAAGAACTAAATATGCGAACAACACTGTTCCTGAATTAACCACAATTTGTTTTGTTTTTTAAGATATCTAATGTCGGGATGCGTTTCAGATGATCTGGCAGAGAATTCCACAATTTTGCCCCTTTCACTGAAACAGCGGTCTGAGCAAATGATGTTCTACAGAAAGGGATGTTACAGTTGACTTTAAAAGCAGATCTGGTCAGTCTAGTACTTTGCTGTCTTGTTATTATTTTGCAAAGCGGTTGTGGAGCAGCATCATTTAAACATTTGAAAATCAGCTTAACCAGATGCAGAGAAATAAAGTTAACAAAACTAACAATCTTGTATTTGCTCAGAATATGACAATGATGGTACCTTATTCTTTTCTTATCCAAAACTTCCAAGGCTCTGTTGTAAAGGCACTCTATAGTTTCGACAGATGACTGATGAGCTTGAGACCATGTGCTTATACCGTAAGATATATGTGAAAGAATCATAGACTTAAAAAAAAGTAAAAGCGCAATCAAGAGTAAGACAATTTCTAATCAGCATAAAGCAGCTCAAATCGGCCCTAATGGTTTTATAGATTTTCTTGATGTGACTTTTGAAATTTAGCTGATAATCTAGATTTATTCCAAGGTACTTTACTTCAGGTACTTGTTCGATAAGTTCACCATTAATTATGTTCAGAACTTGTGTTGAGGGTAGTTTTTGAATAGAGAAAAAGATAGAGTTTGTTTTTTTAATATTTCAAGTTAAATGAGATGAGCTCAGCCAAGATGATATTCTTTCCAAGTTAGCATTAAGTTTGTCAGCCGCAGAAGTACAGGTATCAGCAGAAGCATACGCTAACAGCAGATGGTGGAAGCTGAGAGTTTTTAGCAGCTATGGTGCTATAGTATAGACCATTTCACAAGATGTAAACAACACTGGTCCAGAAACACTTCCTGTTTCAGTTTGTAACTGTTTTCTTTATTTCACATGTAAAGAAAACATCTTAAAGATGCTGCTTTAACGTTTTGATTCATATTTATATGTTCTGTTGGTTGTATTTTATCCCAGCTTTAATGTAGTGTTAAAAAAACTGAAACAGGAAGTGCTTCTGGACCAGTGTTGTTTACATCTTGTGAAATGGTCTATAGGTTTAGAAAGGGGAGCTGGAAGGCAGGTGAAGTTCAGTTTTTTATTTAAAAAATATGATTTATGAAATATATATTTTATAAGTTATGTTTTTGCACAGTGACATCCTGGCTCTGGCTAAATCTACATCTGTCCACTGCAGAGGCTAATAACCACAACCTGGAGGAGGAACTATAAATGTATAAAAGTATAATATAACCTTATAACGTTTAGCTACAGTAGATTTTAGTCTTCACTCACCCACTATGCTTGTAAAACATTTTAGGCCATGTATGCTAGTGAAAGAGTTGCAATGCAGAGCCCTGCATAGGCTACATAGCTGTAGGCCCTATTCACCAATGGGTTTTTACAAATGTTTAATTCTCCCTAACAACCAGATCTATTATTTTATTAGTTTTATTTTTTTTATATTAGTTAACTAAAGTGTTATTCACACCCAGTGCTACTTTAGTTGTACTAAAAAAAGTTATATTAGTTCAGTTTTAGTCTACAATCATCTCGCTAACAATAGTTACTTTTATTTTGAAAGGGTTTCCGGTTACAATCGCTTCCAAAAAAGGAATGGACCACGTGACTCCCGTTTTTGGGTTATAAACGAAAAACGAATTGACAGAAGTTCAAAGTTCATTCTTTGTTCAGAAATGAATAACGATAAAATGATCTCCAAAAAAACGAAAAACGGGCAGTTTTTAATTGGTTTTTCGTTTTCGAAGTGATTCTGACACCAAAAACGTTTATTTGGTTTTTCTATCTGAAACAAAAAAAACAGTAAAACGGTATTTTCGTTTTATAATTACAAATGTATTACGGATAACGGATTATCTATTTCGCTGACTCAAATCTTTAAATGTTTATGGGGAAAATGACAGCAGTGTAATTCACACAGTTCACCACAGGAGGGCGACTATACTCCATTTTCAAAACAATATCGCAGACAGGGTGGGCTAAGGGGGCTTTTTACAGTAAAAACCCGAATGTTTTTGTTTCTTTGCATTGTACACACCATCACTGAGAGAAATTAATTAATTAAATGTATATTTCTCGACTCTCGCATCATAGCGTCCGTCAAAACAACGCATTGTCATTCAAAACCGACAAGATCCGTCCACTCAGGCTAATGCTTCTGACTGACATGTAAACTGACCAACCATCGTTGAGAAGCTCAGCGTCTGTACCAGCCAGCCAATGAAATAGAGAGCCTAAGTCCCGCCCCTTTGCTTCCGGCTCATGGGACCTTATTTCGGAAAAAAAAATATGAATGGAAGTCAATGGGGAAAGACAACTTATCTTTTTATTCCGTCTGAACTGTGCCCTCAATTACACATATGATGTTTGTCAATTTAAAAGATAATTCTGAAAGTCAAAAACGTCGCAGTTTGTCATACAACAGAAGAGTAACGTTTAGTTTTATGTGAAAATCGCTCTGTGAACTACATCTCCCGGGAAGAGAAACGAGATCCGCTGCTCGTGTGTGTGCAGTCTGGTTCAAAACACTCAGGTAGGACGGCGTAACGTTACGATTATAACGTAAGACTGTAGAAACAATGACAGACAGCCTCAGTAAAGTTAGCTTCAGTCATTGAGAGAAAATGTGCGCCTTTGGGGTTTGTAGTCTTTGTAATTATGTATTTTCACAGTCTTATACCTCAACGCTTTTACATCAAACTGCGACTTTCTTTACTTTAAAATGTATCTTTTAAATTAACAGACATCATATGTGTAATTCAGGGCACAATTCAAACCAGATCAAAATATTTGTTGTCTCTCGCCATTGACTACCATTCATTGGGTCTCATTCATGAAACATTCGTAAATATACGAGTAAACATGAGAGTGATTTGCGCGTAAAGAGAACTTCCCGAAAACTCTTCTCCTGATTCACAAATACTTCCGTTCGTAAATGTCAGATGTGATAGTAAAATGTGTGTATGTGCTAATGAATTCCAACCAATCGTAAATGGGATGCGCATGCACGTTCATTCTCAATTATACCATTAATCAGACCCATTATATCCGACTGACATCTATATGCATATAATATAACATGAATGCGAATGAAAAAGAAAGATTTCTCGGATGCAAAAATTGAAGTTTTATTATCACAAGTTCATACAAAACGCCACATTTTATTTTCAAGCGTAGCCGTGGCGCTTTAGGTCCTAAAAAAGGAAGCAATTGGCAGATGCAGTTAATAGAGTTTCATCTGTTAATCGAACAGTCCCAGAAGTGAGAAACAAATGGTTTGACATTAAGCTTGACAGCAAAAAACGAATTAGTTGACTTCGGAAAAATCGTATTCAAACTGGAGAAGGACCGCCATCGATCACCAGATGCTATTACTGGCTGGCTCTCATAATAAAAGTAAAAAGAAAAAAACGTATGTAATTACTATATAAAATATTTTTTTTCAAAATGCTGTTTAAATATGTACCCATTGGTGAATTAAAATACAGCCTTATTAATGAGCAAAACGTTTGGATGTTAAGCGCACCATTTACGCGTGGCTGGGAGCAGGTGTAGATTTCTTGCGTACCAACTAACATTTGGAAAATACGAACATTTTAATGAATCCGAAAATTTACTCCAGAACCTTTTTACACACGATTTACACACAAATTCGTTCTGCTCGTGTTTCATGAATGAGACCCAATATTTTTTTGAAGTTAGGTCCCATGGTGGTCGACCGGAAGGGGAGGGACTAAGGCTCTCTATTAAATATGTTGAAGCCAGGTGTTTGTTGATGGCAAGAAACTAGAAATGAATGAGTAGTAAAGGATGGTATTAAAGTTCTTCAAAAAAAAAAAAAAAAAAAAACAGGAAGTGAATAATTTTTGTTATTAAAGAGATTTTTTTAGTCACCTATTTTTATCTATTCTCACAAAAATCATGTTGTAAAGTAAATGCTATTTATTAAAACAATAATAAAGCTGAGCTTGCTATTTTACCATGTCTGAGATGAGTCAGCAAGGAAACAAGAGGCTGTGTGACGTTGTGATTTTTACTTTTTACTAGCAAGAAATATTCTTCGGGTACTTTGAATGGAGCCAATGCAGCTTTTTTGCACTTTTCTTTCTTTGCAGATTTGTTTTAATAGGACAAAGATAATAACCGGATTGGTCGGCGGACGAATGTTTCCTCAACGGAGCTGATATTGGAGCTTTCTCACGAGTTAAAGCCAGAGGCTCCGATGAGGATGTCCACACTAAAGGCTTTTATTGCTGACCGAGAAGGTGAAAAAATCCGGTAAGTTGTTTCTGTAAGGGCAGTTCAATGACTGATCTGAGACCTTAACCTAAAGCGCTTTGTTTCTGGTTTAGTTGAGTCTTGTGCCAAGTGAGTGACGCTTTATTTTGTTGTCTTGTGTGTTGTTCCAGTTGTCTGTCGGCGTCGATATGACTCCAGCAGTGCAGATTCTGGTCTACATCTTCTTCCCAGTGAGAGTGTAGTCGCTGCTAATGCGCTGTTTGACACCGATATGTGTTTCCAGATCCAGGTACTGTATGATTTGGCTATTTTTCAATTTAGGAGTGTCTGTGTGTGTCCTACAGCGTGTGTGTCCTTGTTCCAGGTGTCTCTGCAGTTTTCTCCAGCTACGGCTGTTCCTGCGGACGGAAACGTTCTGATGGTTTCTGCTGGAGCAGGATCTCTGTGTAGCCTCAGTGCTGTAGGTTCATTCATTAAAAACCAACACATTATGACTTTAGCCTTCTTCTTCTTTAGTCTTTTTAGCCGTTGGATAAAGTGTAGTCTTTTATGTTGTAATGGTCTATATTAGCTTTTGTTGCTGAATGTGATCTATTCAATTCAAAAGCTTTATTGTCTATCCCACAGAGGTTAGATTGTTGTTAGACAGAGGCTCAACAAACGGTACAATACAAAAGACAACCACACAATTTAAAATACACTCCATTTCCTGTTTAAAATATCAATGGCAGTTGGAATAAAAGTCTTCTTATACGTGGCCTTTTTCACCAAAGGTACTTTATATCATCTACCAGACCACCAATAATTTTACCAGCCATAATTATAATCCTGAAAAGTCTATTTTTGCGTTTGACAGATAGAGAGTTGAACCAGGATACAATGTTGAAAGTGAGCACAGATTCGGTAAGTGATTTATACACCACTCTCAGAATGTCCTTTCCAATATTAAAACTCCTCAATAAACCTAGACGTTGATATGCCTTCTTAAAAACACTTTCTGAGTGCATATCGACTTTAAACTGGGAGTCCATCTCTGTACCCAAGTATTTAAAGGACCCCACCTGCTCAACTTCCCCTCCATTAAGTATCAAAGGATTAGAAAGTATACCTGCATTATTAGCCCCACAACACATTTCTTTGGTCTTGTTAATATTAAGCTGCAAGGAACTCTCCTCCGTTCAGGCTACGAGAGAATCAACAAAATCAAAATAAATGTCCAGTGATTGGGTATCCTGTGTGGGCACACGTCCCACCAGTGCCAGATCATCTGCATATCTTATAAGCATCAGGTGATCACTATTACAGGTTATCTCGTTTTTATAAATAGAAATAAATAAAAACACATCCTTGTGGGAGACCAGATTTTAAAAGCACATTCTCTGACTTTTCGCCATTTACCATCACATGTTGTGGGCGGTCTCTTAAAAAACAATTAATCCTCAAGATGAAGGTCTGATGTACCTGTAGCTCCTCAGAAGTGTGTTTATATTCACAGTATTGAATGCAGAAGAAAAGTCCATCAATAAAATTGTAACGCACAAATGCTTTCAGCCCTGTCCAGCAGAGTGAGGGCGGCATCTTCAGCTCCACGTCCCGTTTCATCAGCAAATTGTAAAGGGTCAAGTTTGCCAGTCACTGCCTGAGAGAGTTGCTGACGAACCACTCTCTCCATACATTTCCAGAGCACTGATGTTACGGCCACTGCTCTATAGTCTTCAAGTTCCTCAGCATGAGCCTTTTTTGGTAACGGGATGATGGGACTCTCCTTCCAGGACTGTGGTACAACATTAAAGTCCAGAGACAGCTGATAAAGTTGTGTCAACTCATCCTTCAACTGAGATGCACATTCCCTCAGTACCTCAGGAGCAATATTGTGCTGCTTCTGGTTTCTTCCATCATAGTATTTAGGCCTTGCCAGGCCATCCGTGCATTACCTCTTGTAAACTTTTCCTCAACCTTACGTTTATATTGATGTTTGGCCCCTTTAATTTTTACCTTAAATTCTTTCTGTTAAAGGTTAAAACCATATCTATTTCCATTAAAAAAAACAACATTGTTTTTTTTTAAAGATTTAAACGATGTTTCAGATCTTTTGTAACCCAAGGCTTGTTGTTAGGGTAACACCTCACATGTTTTACAGGAATAACACTATGTGACGTTCGGAAGGGATGAGAAGGGAACAGATGCCCGAGCCGCCCCAGCTGACCCCTCTGGATGTGGAGGAGCAGCGGCTCTACTCTGAGCTCGTGTCCCCAACTAGCTTTAGGGATGTGGAAACTGCAAGCCGTTGGATAAAATGTAGTCTTTTGTGTTGTAATGGTCTATACTAGCTCTTGTTACTGAATGTGATTTTTTTTCATTTTGGACCGGAGGAAACGCTGAAGGACTGGAGGGTCATCATCATCATCATCATCCCTAACTCATCCATCCAGAAGGAGACGACCCGTTCGTGTCGCCTTTTGCATTGCCAGGGGAAAAAGTTTGGACCCATTTTGTTTGGTCATTTATTTTTAATTTTTTTTAAATTATTCTTATTTATTTTTTTATTTATTTATTTTTTATTTATTTATTTATTTATTTTGTCTTTAACGTGCATTGTAACCGTGCGGTTGACTTTTTTCCGCGGTCAAATTCCTGTTATTAATACTCGCCAAAGCCCATTTTTAGCTGTTAGTTCTTATTCCTCTCACTGAATAGAATGTGTAATGACAATTATATCCACTGGGTGGCAATGTTCTATTAAGATATGTGTTGCTGAGGCGAGCTGAATCTGAACCGGAAGTTTATTGTCGTGATCTCTCTTCAATCAAGACGCGAAAATGTAAGGTAAGACATTTTTTGGTTGGATTTCATGTTCTAGACTTCCTAATGATTATCTTTTTGTTGAATGGAAGAAACGTGATAATAAAATGTATCTCGGAAAAGTTGTGTGACCGCTCGGTTAGGGTAAACACTGAACTGGACGCTAGCTAAATTAGCACAGCAGCGCGATCGTGACTCTAATACACCCTGCAGGATCATGCGGCCTATTTCTTTGCTAGACTATATTTATTTTACCCTTATTTATACGGCCTGTGGTTTACCTTCAGATTCTAAATGTAATACTGTTTACTCTTTACATATACGAAATGAACCATTAGTCCTACTCATTATTTCTGCAATAGTCATCATAGCTGAGGCTTATTGACTAACACTACGTTATGCATTGAATAGCTGCAACTACGTCTGTCTCGATGGGAATAAACATTACATTTCTCTGTTCAACAATCTGACAAACATAACACGATAATGAGACTGTAATTGAATTGATGGTTGGACATTTTTGGCTTTATTTAGCACAGTAAACTTACCTTATCAGTCACACTTCAACATTTTCTGTCTCTTGTCCAATTTTCTGTCTCTTAATCTAATTTCATGGTTGAGTGTTATCCGGTTTGTCATACATAGTACAAAGAGTATTTTTTAGCATATTAATTTTTTTCTTAACAAATTAAAATAAATCATAATGTGCCTGTATGTTGGGAGAACAGTTTATCAATATGACAATTGTGCATTTATTATGGATAGATGTACCTGATGCACTGATTACTCAAGACACAGTTTGCGACCCTACACTGTACAGTAATGTTTATTATGTTCCATCTCTTTCAGACATAATGGACTGCCGTACATTTTATGGACACCCCAGATCTGCCTCTAGCACTATACACAAAAACCAGTGCTTTGTTGCATATCACCAGAGATGAGGTAAGAGTAAGGCAAGGATGAGACCTATGCACAATGAGATTATTTATTATATTTATAGTATATATTTTTAATTATTTATTGATTACAGTTGTAATTATTTATTTATTTTTGTATTTGTGTGTTACATTTCTTGATTTATATTGTTTACTGTTCATTTTACAATGTTTTTATTTTATGTGTTATAATAAGAACATGTTTTTAAAATAAATGGATTATATTGTTAACATATTCTACTGTTTTTATATGAAAAAATATTCAACTCAAGATTCACACAAGAAAAAAAAATCTATGCATGCCTAATACTAGTTACTTCATGTCGTGAATTACCCTAAATGGGCAAGTCAACCGGCTGGTTGACATGTGTTTCTGCTTCCTGATTGGGTCATTAAAAAAAAAACAAAAAACTGAAAAGTTGCTAAATTTGGACTAAGGAACACCATTTTATATAAGAAATTTTTTTTTTTTGCATATTTATTTCTTAGTGTGACTGATAAAGGGTTAATGCTTAAAGCGCAGACCTAAAGTCCTGTATGTAATTTTATATTGTTTAAAACAAGAATGGCGAATGGAAATCTGTTTGTAAGAAGTGGAAAGGAAATGGATCAGCCATTATGGGGGGATGGGGGAGCTGAAATGTTTTTAGTTGGCCGATATATAATCACACGCTTTTAATCAATTAAGATTTCTTCAAGAGTGGGTGTTGCACTTTTTTCCAATTTAAAATCCTCAGGAAAAAAAACCCCACTAACAACCTTATGGGATATATTTATTTATAGGTAAACAAGTCTGGGCTTTTAAAAGCAATGTTGTTGAGCTGGGCTATCCCAAGCCTCTCAGCAGCTTTGGTCTGCCACCATCTGTGACAAAAATCAGTGCTGCCGTCCACGACAAAAACTCAGGAAAAACACTTCTCTTCTTTGAGAAATATTACTATAGGTGGGTCAAGTGCTGGATCACATACAAAAGCCCTTAAAATGTCCCCAGAAAAGATCGAATGTATAATTTCCCTATTTTTTGTTAGCTGTAATGAGATGATGAAGAGGATGGATGGAAATCCCAAACGAGCGGAAGATGGATTTCCAGCAGTGACTGGAGAGGTTACAGCAGCCCATCTGATCGACGGTAGGTGTTTCTAACTTCCTTTCTGAAGATCTGTAACAATACAAAGACTCAGTGGGTCTCATTCATGAAACACGAGCAGAACGAATTTGTGTGTAAATCGTGTGTAAAAAGGTTCTGGCGTAAATTTTCGGATTCATTAAAATGTTCGTATTTTCCATATGTTAGTTGGTACGCAAGAAATCTACACCTGCTCCCAGCCACGCGTAAATGGTGCGCTTAACATCCAAACGTTTTGCTCATTAATAAGGCTGCATTTTAATTCACCTTATCGGGTAGCCTACATATTTAAACAGCATTTTGAAAAAAAATATTTTATATAGTAATTACATGCGGGTTTTTCTTTTTACTTTTATTATGAGAGTCAGTAATAGCAGATCTGGTGATGGCGGTCCTTCTCCAGTTTGAATACGATTTTTCCGAAGTCAACTAATTTGTTTTTTGCTGTCAAGCTTAATGTCAAACCATTTGTTTCTCACTTCCGGGACTGTTCGATTAACAGATGAAACTCCAATAACTGCATCTGTAATATGCTGCCAATTGCTTCCTTTTTTAGGACCTGATCCGCCACTATGTAGGCTACGCTTGAAAATAAAATGTGGCGTTTTGTATGAACTTGTGATAATAAAACTTCAATTTCAGCATCCGAGAAATCTTTCTTTTTCATTCGCATTCATGTTATTATATGCATATAAATGTCAGTCGGATATAATGGGCCTGATTAATGGTATAATTGAGAATGAACGTGCACGCGCATCCCATTTACGATTGGTTGGAATTCATTAGCACATACACACATTTTACTATCACATCTGACATTTACGAACGGAAGTATTTGTGAATCAGGAGAAGAGTTTTCGGGAAGTTCTCTTTACGCGCAAATCACTCTCATATTTACTCGTATATTTACGAATGTTTCATGAATGAGACCCAATGACTTCTTTTCTTCCAGATAACATTTATCTCTTCAGTGGGACAAATGTGTATGAGTTCGGCAGCAGCAGGAAGCTCCTCCGTGTGCTGAAGAACGATCACTTCCTGTCCTGTTAGTGGAGTTGCCCCGAAACAAGAAATGAATGGAGCGTAACTATAGTACTTAAATGCATTTGCATAGGAAACAGTTCAAATGAATGATTTGTTCATTGTATTTCTGCGATCTGCTGGTCAAAATTGTCACTGGACATCTATATTGATATTTGTCCCCTTTAATTTTTACCTTAAATTCTTTCTGTTAAAGGTTAAAACCATATCTATTTCCATTAAAAAAAACAAACATTTTTTTTAAAAGATTTAAACGATGTTTCAGATCTTTTGTAACCCAAGGCTTGTTGTTAGGGTAACACCTCACATGTTTTACAGGAATATCACTATGTGACGTTGGGAAGGGATGAGAAGGGAACAGATGCCCGAGCCGCCCCAGCTGACCCCTCTGGATGTGGAGGAGCAGCGGCTCTACTCTGAGCTCATGTCCCCAACTAGCTTTAGGGATGTGGAAACTGATAAAATGTAGTCTTTTGTGTTGTAATGGTCTGTAGTAGTGTTTGTTACTGAATGTGATTTTTCTTTTTTTTTTTGGACTGGAGGAAACGCTGAAGGACTGGAGGGACATCATCATCATCCCAGAAGGGCAACCGACCCTAACTCATCCATCCTTTCATCAGAAGGTAGACGGCCCGTTCGTGTCGCCTTTTGCGTTGCCAGGGGGAAATTTATTTAAAAAATAAGTTTTTATTGTTAAAAAAAAAAATTAAAAAATAAGTTTTACTTTTTTTTTTTTTAGTTTAATTTTGTCAAAACTGCCATAAGGTTAAGGAGGCTGTACTGAAAGCTTATGAGCTGGTGCCAGAGGCCTATCGGCAGAAATTTAGAAACATGCGAAAGCCTGCAGAGCAGACATATTGTGAGTTTGTGAGAGACTTAAAAATCCAGTTAGATCGCTGGTGTACTGCTTCAGGTGTAACTAGTCGTGAAGATCTGTTTGAGTTGTTCCTCTTAGAACAGTTTAAAAGTACTTTGTCTGAGCATGTTTCCCTCTTTTATACCGATCGAAATGTTAAATCTACGGAAGAGGCTGCCATCCTTACTGATGAGTATGCACTCACTCATAAATGTGAAGTCAGGAAAAGTAGGTCAAAGTTCATCGATAGTCCAACAGAGAGTGTAACTGTCCGTCATACCCTGGCTGATGAGGTTGAGAGGAATTGTAAAAGTTATGCTGATAAAAATGACCGGTGTGCTTATTGTCATTTAAAGGGAGGGACACTGGGAAAAGGATTGTTTAGCGCTTAAGGGAAAACTGATGCGTGTTAAATGGGAACCCAAGCCTGCTCTTGCTGTTTCATCTGTTCAGACAGATAATAATTCTGACTGTCTTAATATTTGACAGGATCTGGAGAAACCAGTGGTACTTTGCAGTGTTGGAGATGAGGGTTATGCTCCCTTCATTACAGAGGGCTTTGTGTCAGTACTGAGAAGGTTCCTGTTAAGATCCTCAGAGACACTGGTGCATCACAATCATTCATTTTGCAATCTGTTCTTCCTTTTTCTCAGGAGTCAAGTACAGGAAACAGTGTGTTGATTCGTGGTACCCCTGCATAACCTGTTTCTCCAGTCTGATGTAGTAAATGGAGCAGTTGTGATGGGAGTCCGTCCTTCACTGCCAATGGAAGGAGTTTGAGTGATTTTGGGAAATAACCGTGTGTGGCGTGATGTTCCACCTCCACCTGTTGTTGCTACTTGTCCTGTTCATCTGGGGACACTGGTATATCCCAGCAGTATCCAGAGGTATTTGTGTCTTGTGCACTCACACGTGCAATGCGTAAACAATCTGCCCATGCCAAACTAAGTGATGTGAAGGATTTGTTAACTACTAAGAGGGTAGTGCCAGGTCTCCTTGCTTTGCCCGTCAGGACTGGGTGTCTGCTCAGAAAGAGGATTCATCTCTGAAACATCTGTTTGATGCTGCTTTACCTCCTGACGAAGCGGACAGTTCTGTTAATGGGTACTTCATTGAAAACGGGGTACTACTGCGGAAGTGGACTCCTAACACGGAGGGAGGTTTGACTGAACCAATTATACAGGTAGTGGTGCCTGTTTCTTTCTTACAGTAGATTTTAGTCTTCACTCACCCACTATGCTTGTAAAACATTTTAGGCCATGTATGCTAGTGAAAGAGTTGCAATGCAGAGCCCTGCATAGGCTGCATAGCTGTAGGCCCTATATTCACCAATGGGTTTTTTTTTTTTTTTTTTAAACAAATAATTGATTCTCCCTAACAGCCAGATCTATTATTTTATTAGTTTTACTTTTTTATATTAGTTACCTAAAGTGTTATTCACACCCAGTGCTACTTTAGTTGTACTAAAAAAAGTTATATTAGTTCAGTTTTAGTCTACAATCATCTCGCTAACAGTAGTTACTTTTATTTTGAAAGGGTTTCCGGTTACAATCGCTTCCAAAAAAGGAATGGACCACGTGACTCCCGTTTTTGGGTTATAAACGAAAAACGAATTGACAGAAGTTCAAAGATTCACTCCATTCTTTGTTCAAAAATGAATAACGATAAAATGATCTCCAAAAAAAACGAAAAACGGGCAGTTTTTCGTTTTCGAAGTGATTCTGACACCAAAAACGTTTATTTGGTTTTTCTATCTGAAACAAAAAACAGAAAAACGGTATTTTCGTTTTATAATTACAAACGAATTACGGATTATCTATTTCGCTGACTCAAGTCTTTAAATGTTTATGGGTAAAATGACAGCAGTGTAATTCACACAGTTCACCACAGGAGGGCGACTATACTCCATTTTCAAAACAATATCGCAGACATCGGTGGGCTAAGGCGGCTTTTTACAGTAAAACCCCGAATGTTTTTATTTCTTTGCATTGTACACACCATCACTGAGAGAATTTAATTAATTAAATGTATATTTCTCAACTCTCGCATCATAGCGTCCGTCAACATAACGCATTGTCATTCAAAACCGACGAGAACCGCCCACTCAGGCTAATGCTTCTGACTGACATGTAACCTGACCAACCATCGTTGAGAAGCTCAGCATCTGTACCAGGCAGCCAATGAAATTAAATATGTTGAAGCCAGGTGTTTGTTGATGGCAAGAAACTAGAAATGAATGAGTAGTAAAGGATGGTATCAAAGTTCTTCAAAAAACAAAAAAAAAACAAAAACAAAAAAAAAACAGGAAGTGAATAATTTTTGTTATTAAAGAGATTTTTTTAGTCACCTATTTTTATCTATTCTCACAAAAATAATGTTGTAAAGTAAATGTTTATTTATTAAAACAATAATAGAGCTGAGCTAGCTATTTTACCATGTCTGGGATGAGTCAGCAAGGAAACAAGAGGCTGTGTGACATTGTGATTTTTACTTTTTACTAGCAAGAAATATTCACCTTGTTAAAAAATAAAATAAAAACAATATATAAAAATTTTATTTTAAAGTTTATTCCTTGATTCGAGACACATACATGGATTTCTCTGGGCTAAGCCCCGGATATCCACTCGCCCTAGAACCGCCCCTGAAAATATATTTATAGAAAATTTGAAAGGTAATTGCCAGATGTTTTACTGCGTCACATGGCAACCAACAATTTATTAAATGTTACAAAATATTGTAACTCAAAATTTTCCTCTAACTGCAGTCACAGCTGTAGAAATAAGTTGCAGCAGTGTAATTCACACAGTTCACCACAGGAGGGCGACTGGTTGTCTTGTTTTACAGTTTTAGTGCTTAACGTTTTGTGTTCAAAGGTTTATATAATGAGCGAACACATGTATCAGCTTGTCTTTACTGGATAGGCTATATTTATGGATATGATAAATAAAAAGTGCATTGTACAGCTATGATCAGCTGCTCTGTCGAGCTTTCGAAGTTGTTACGGATAGGCTGATTAGTTGTTTTTTGTCTCATAACGGTTTTATGGGAAGAAAATGCTTAACGTGTTATTAATCGCGTTGCGTTGATTTTCTGGACTCATCTTATTTTTTTATACATAGTATGGTTTATTAATATGATGTGTAGCAAATTTGGTCTTTTAATATCACTGTCTTAGTACAGTAAGCCACGTTAAGCGTTTTTCACGTTAAGCGTTTTAGAATGTCCCGATTCAGACTGTGCGTTCGCTGGCGCTGAGCCAGAGATGGACGCGCTCAGCGCTTATCATATCATATAAAGTGTTCGGCGGGCCGTATGGCCAAACTTCATTCACTATTATTATTAAAATTCAAAATTTAAATTGTTTTTATTAATCTGTTTGGGTGGGCCACCTGTCAGTTTGGGTGGGCACGTGCCCACCTAGGCCCGCCCATAAATCCGCGCCTGTTTGAGCTGCTTTGGATTTTTAAATATTAATCATTGAAGGTTAGGTCGATGATGTCACTCAGCCCCCCACATGCTTCGAATTCATCCAAAATAGTCTCGTTCGTTTGTACTCCGTTTGTGCTGGTTTGTGCTGTAAAACGTTTCGTTTCAGCTGCTTCGTTTTTTTTCTTCGTTTAAAATCTTTTTATATAGGTCATCTGAGGTCACTCAGCTCCCCCACATGATCGAAATTCACCCAAAATAGCCACGTTCGTTTGTGCTTCGTTTGTGCTGGATTGTGCCGGTAAAAGTTTCATTTGTGCTGCGTCGGTTTTTATAATATTAGACATTACATTATTATTGATGACATCACCAGCCCCCCACATGATGGAAATTTACCCAAAGCCTCGTTCATTTAATTTAATCTTACCGTGCTGGTTTTAAAATATTAGACTGAATGAGAGAGAATTATAGACAGTAACTTCTCCAGATGTAATAGACCATTTCAAAAGATGTAAACAACACTGGTCCAGAAGCACTTCCTGTTTCAGTTTGTAACTGTTTTCTTTATTTCACATGTAAAGAAAACTTATTAAAGATGTTTTTTTAACTTTTTGATTCAGTTTTAAATGATCTGTTGGTTGTATTTTGTCCCAGCTTTTATGGAGTGTTAAAAAACTGAAACAGGAAGTGCTTCTGGGCCAGTGTTGTTTACTTCTTTTGAAATGGTCTTATATATATATATATATATATATACCTGTATAGCTAGCAACAGGAAGACTGAAACGGCAAACCATATCACAATAGAGAGCCTAAGTCCCGCCTCTTCGCTTCCGGCTCATGGGACCTTATTTCGGAAAAAATATGAATGGTAGTCAATGGGGAAAGACAACTTATCTTTTTATTCCGTCTGAACTGTGCCCTCAATTACACATATGATGTTTGTCAATTTAAAAGATGATTCTCAAAGTCAAAAACGTCGCAGTTTGTCATACAACAGAAGAGGAACGTTTAGTTTTATGTGAAAATCGCTCTGTGAACTACATCTCCCGGGAAGAGAAACGAGATCCGCTGCTCGTGTGTGTGCAGTCTGGTTCAAAACACTCAGGTAGGACGGCGTAACGTTACGATTATAACGTAAGACTGTAGAAACAATGACAGACAGCCTCAGTAAAGTTAGCTTCAGTCATTGAGAGAAAATGTGCGCCTTTGGGGTTTGTAGTCTTTGTAATTACGTATTTTCACAGTCTTATACCTCAACGCTTTTACATCAAACTGCGACTTTCTTTACTTTAAAATGTATCTTTTAAATTGGCAAACATCATATGTGTAATTCAGGGCACAATTCAGACGGAATAAAAAAATAAGTTGTCACTTGCCATTGACTACCATTCAATATTTTTCCGAAGTTAGGTCCCATGGTGGCCGACCGGAAGGGGCGGGACTTAGGCTCTCTATAGGCCTATTCTGTTACCTTTCCTGTGTGTATTCAACTCTTAATAGACACTTAGACAAACTCCAATGTAGCCTAATGTTTTTACATATGATGTTTTGTGTAGCCTAACATAATATGAACATTGTCAAAAATACATGCACCATAATTTGTTTTGCTGTGCCCTACAAAGGCAAAGCGCAGTACACATTTAGTCAAAAATGAGTTAAGACTTGTAATGGGCTTTATGACGTGTTCTGTCTTGTGAAAAAAATATCTGGGTTATTTAATGTCCCGTTTCGGAGATGCATTACCACTAATCTATCCATAACATGTTTGACTGGCTGGTATAAAAACTTTAAAGGCTTTTTTCCTCTGTTTTCTTTGTTACTGCACTTTGCCTTTGTAGGGCAGTGTGTGTGTAGATCTATACAGTACGGGTCAAAAGATTTTTTTTTAAAGGTCTTAAAGAACAATAATAATAACATCATTGTATTATCTGGATTTTCTGAAGGATCTGACACTGAAGACTGGAGTAACGATGCTGAATATTCATCTTTGATCACAGGAATAAATTACACTTCAATACATTCACATAGAAAACAGCAGTTAAATAATTGTATTTTGAAATAATTGGATCAAATAAATACAGCCTTGGTGAGCAGAAGTGACTATTCAAATATTTTCAAACTTTTGACTGGTACTGTGTGTGTTGTATGTGTAGGCTATATATAGGCCTGGTGTAACAGAGTTAGAAATGTCAGTTAGTATTTTGTATGTGATTTTCACCATAATTAAGCAGCTGTAATGTGTTTGGTGTTTTGGAGCCCTCCTTTGGAGAAATGGTGTACTGCAGCTCTGCTGTGTTTTGTCCTTGTGTTGTTGCCATACCCGATTAGAAGCGGGATGCTTTACATCGGGTAGGTTCACTGTATAAATCACTCTCACTTTGTTTTAAATATATAACTGTAAAATGTTGTTTAAGTTGAAAACTTCGACATCTGATCTGTGTTATATTATTTTACATGTATTGTTAAGATTCAGGTGCAATTCCAGTAACTTAGAGAAAGTTTATAAATGCTTTCATTATGTCTAGCGACTAGCTCTAAACTCCGCTTGCAACTTGCCATGTATTCAGTGTAATTCTTTTATTTTGTATATGCTTTGCGCTTTCCTCATCTAGCACTATCTGATAAAACCCGGATGGGGCATCCAATTTAGAAAAGTAACATGCTCCACTCATTGAACTAGTTATATCTGCTTTTGTTGGAAGTCTACAGTGCTCTCGCTGGATTGCTTTATTTAAGTCCTTCGGATCTATACATAATCTTAGATCTCCATCAGGTTTCTCCACTATTACGAGGGAGTTCACCCATTCCGTGGGCTCTTCTACTTTCCTGATGATTCCTTCTCTTATCAGAGTGTCTAGTTTCTCCTTCAGTCTTTCCTTTAAAGCAACTGGCACCTTTCTTGCCGGGTGAATAACTGGTTCTGCATTTACTCTCAACTTTATCTTGTGTTCTCCTGGTAAACGTCCTACTCCTTTGAACACTTCCTTAGATTCCTCTGCCCAGTCACTGTGCATTGTTTATTTTTTTGTAGTGGCATCTTTACTCTTCTCTTGTATTGTCACTTCTTTATTCATGACATGGACTCTTTTTATTAACCCAAGCTGCATGCAAGTTTTCAGTCCCAGTATAGCTTGTTTATTTCCTTCCACCAGCACAAAAAGAACATCCTTCTTTTTCCCATTACCGGTTAGACTCACTCTGCACACTCCTTTTGTGGGTATGGTCTTCAGATGAACTTTTTTGTCACGCACCTTTGGCTTTTTCCTCAGTCTTTGAAAGTCTTTCATGGGCAGGATGTTTACCTGTGCCCCAGTGTCTAACTTCAATTAGCGGGGCGGCAGTGGCTCAGTGGTTCATGTGGGTTGTCTACAAACCGAAAGGTTGGTGGTTCAATCCTCGGTTCCACCTGACCAATTGTCGAGGTGTCCATGAGCAAGACACCTAACCCCAGCTGCTCCCGACGAGCTGGATGGCGCCTTGCATGGCTGCCGTCGCCGTCGGTGTGTGAATGTGTGTGTGAATGGGTGAATGTGAGGCAAATTGTAAAGCGCTTTGGTGGCCATTGGGTCAATGAAAGCGCAATATAAATGCAGTCCATTTACCATTTACCATTCAATGAAACGTCAGTGCCATTTATATCCAGGTGTGCTATCCACTCATCATCTGGAGCAGTTTGTCCATCTGCACTTGAGTCCACGAAGATTGGTGCTTCTTCGTCTTCACGGTCACTCCTCTTTTCTAGAAGCTGGACTTTTTTCTTTGAATAACAGCACTTGGCAAAATGATCCTTTCCTCCACAATTCCTGCAGTCCTTTCCGAAAGCTGGGCATTTTCTCGGTGTATGTTTGTTGCCACACTTTCCACAGCCCCTGCTCTCTTGACTTGGCTTGTTCTTTTTGTTCTTTGACATAGCTCTTTCAGTGGCACTTCGAACTGCATCCACTTCTGCTGTCTCCTTCTCATCACTGAAAGACTTTAGCTGTGCCAATGCACATTCTGACGCTTGGCAAACTTTGATTGCCCTTTCTAATGTGAGGTCTGTCTCTTTTAACAATTGCATCCTCACTCTTTTATCTTGGACTCCTATTACTATTTGATCTCGAATCATGGAGTCACAAAGCGTTCCAAAATTACACGACTGGCTTTTCAGTCTCAAATCTGTAACGTACTGTTCAATGGATTCTGACTCTTTCTGCAGTCTATTTCTGAAGACATACCTCTCATAGGTCTCATTTTTCCTGGGTGTGCAGTATTGCTCGAATTTCTCAATCACAGCCTCATACTTATCTTTTTCGTCTTCCGTGAAAACAAATGTGTTATACACATCCAGTGCACTGCGTCCTGCCACTGTTAGCAGCGATGCTATTTTCCTCCGTTCACTACCATCCAGCCCAATGGCGAGTGCATAAAGTTCAAAACTTTGTTTGAAAGTTTTCCAATTCTCATTGATATTACCAGTCAACTTCAGTTCTTCTGGTGAACGGATGGAATTCATCATCTTTTAACATTTCTCCTGGTACCATGTAGTGACGAGGCTCACTCACCGAGTACACAGTGTTGAACTTGGCTTAAGGCAGCTTTATACTGCCATCTAGTGGCCTAGTTGATATGGAACACATATCAATACAATTTTTAATACATAAATCAAATGGCATTGTGCTGTTAAAATGACTGCTTTTGTGTAATGTTTTTGCATTTTTGTAGGATCTGAAATGTCTGCAGACTGGTGTGAGCACTGAGGATGAGGAGCCCAGAGCTGAATCCTGGAAATGGTGCCATGGATGAGACCCTCAATCTGCCCTTAACAGATTCTGATAGAGGGCCATGAGACTTAGACCTGAGCGCAAAAATGGATTCTCTAGATATTGAGATCCCACGTAGCATTTATGCCATTATAAATATCTCAACATCTCAGCTCTGGAAGGGTCTAGAGCCTCCATTTTTACACTCAGGTCTAAGTCTCATGGCCCTCTATCAGAATCCAACATTTCAGAAGATCAGAGAAACCCCCCAGATCAGAGAAACAAAAATACGGACAGTGGTACCCCTGTTAAAATGACTGCTTTTGTGTAATGTTTTTGCATTTTTGTAGGATTTGAAATGTCTGCAGACTGGTGTGAGCACTGAGGATGAGGAGCCCAGAGCTGAATCCTGGAAGTGGTGCCATGGATGAGACCCTCCATCTCTCCACCTGCCCTTATTGCCTCAGATTGATGGCAGTAGGATGTGGTGTTCAGCGCCTATAGACCTTATGTAGCCCAGCCCCATTTCAGCGGTTTTCTCTTTGACTTTTGACTTCCGGTCTGTATTTTCGCAGCGATCTTGCATAGGTATGAATGAACTGCTCGTACAAAAGCTCCCCTTCGACATTTGTTAAGACATCTGCTTTTGAATGCTTATGATAAACATTACAATGCTCAGGAAAACTTTTGTTAACTCTACAATAAGTAAACTTCCACTTCACCAGCTAACAGCAATGCCATAGAAATATACAGAACCAAAAGTTCAAAGACAATTTTCTAAAGATGACAGCGCCCATGTTTCTCTGGTGCATAAGGTCTATAAATACATGCTTGTAGTTTGAATAAAGCTTTGTTTCATGTGTTAACGTGAATATGCATTTGTTTATTGTGATGATTACTTTTCTTTGTTCTTTTACTCATTTATTCATGTTTCTTATTGTTGTCCGTATATAAACTATACAGTAATTATTTAATTAATGTATGCATAATAATTAAGTCATCGATAGACTGACAATTGAGATGTTTCACTGCATTTAACAATATAAATGTATTCATGCATAACTATGTCATAAGACAAAACAAATTATATATTACTTGTTGTTTAAAGAAGTTTTATAATTAAGTATTGGTCCGCATTTAATATTATTATTTTGTTCTAGTTTTGGGGTGGGCAAACAATGCAATTCATTCTGTGGTAATATTAATGTTTAAGGAGTGATACTTATTTTTCGAGTATAAAATCAACAGTTTTCTCCAAAGGAGAGGTCTTCGAGCAGCTGCCCGTCTCCTTTGTGCAGACATTGCAAATGCAGAGGAAAACTGTTCTAGATTGTGCTGTAGAGTTACTGATGTTATGAAGTGTTAGTGTACCTGTTGCTCTGTTCATATAATATTAAACTTATTGTTATGTGGATAGCAGATAAACCCAAACGCAGACAGACACAAAGTTTATTATAACAGACAACGGGAAAACAAAAACCCACGAGGGGGCAAAACAGACAGCCTGCGACAAAGACACAGTGGGCTCAGGACAAGACACGACGGGCACATGGAGGCTCTCTTGACAAGCTTGCTGGAGCGGGCTCATGGACGGGGCCTGCAGTAGCGGGCTCTGGGACGGCGCTTGCTGGAGTGGGCTCATGGTCGAAGCCTGCTGGAGTGGGCTCTGAGCAGTGTTAATTTTGGCACCCATTTTTGATTTAGTCTTAGTCTTCATCTTCAGACGAAAATGTTTATTGGTCTTATTTACATTTCAGTCATTTTGTCTTTCATAGTTTAGTCTAGTTTTAGAAGTCTAGTTTTAGTTGACGAAAAGTCATTGCAATTTTTGTCAACTTTTAGTCATTACATTTAGTCAAACTGCAGTTACCGAGATTAATTTTGGTAGTGATTTATATGTAGTCTTTACTATTTAAAAAAAAGGTAATTTATTTTTTTTTCTCTCTAGGCCAATTTAATTAAGCTTATGAGAAATTGAAACGTTTTGTTGACATTGCACTCTTTAGCAGTAGCACTTGTGCAATTCTACATATCCATTTTCCTTAGTTCAGTGGTTCTCCAATTTTTCTCCAGTCACACCTTTCCATTAAGAGACAATATTTGCCCTTTTAATCGATTTTTCCTGTTATTTTTTACCTTTATAAATATCTTTATAAAATAAATAATGCTTTAAGTGAGTCACCGAATCATTCATTCATTCACTAACAAGCAATGCTGTCCTTATGAACGGATACAATAAAAAACAAGTGGTTTTAATTTTTTAAACACATTTCAGTCTCGTCTTTTTTCGTCAACGATATTGCATGTGTTGATATAGTCTCATTGATTGTTTAATGACGTGGGTTTCGTCTCTCATCGTCTTGTCTTAGTCAGGGAAAAAAAGGTCATCAACGAACATTTTTCGTCATAGTTTTCGTTAACAAAATTAACACTGGCTCTGAGAAGGCGTCTGCTGGAGCGGGCTCATGGACGGCACCTGCTGGAGGAGAGAGGGAAACAGAGGACAAGAGGCTCCCTTCCTCCTGGGTCGCGGAGCAGTGGACATAGCAGGGCTAGTGACCAGTTGAGGAAGCACAGCAGGGACTGCAGTCTCAACGGAAGAGGACTCCGAAGCAGAGTCCCATGAGAACAGTCTCCCTCGTTTACCATGGAGACTTCGGGTGCAGATGACGCCTCAGGAGTCGAAGTGGATTGAGCCTGGTTCCCCTGCGTAACAACGGCTAAAACGTGACCCTCCGGTCCGGGATCACTGGCAGCCTGGCAGGTGGTGACGAGGTGGTGGAAGCCGGCGACCCCTTCTGAGATAAACAGTCCACCATATCTCGGAACAGGCGGTGGACCAGTCTCTCCCGTTCAGTCAAGGGAGGGGGAACAGGAAAGGAAGCCTGCCCTGTTCATATCAGAGATTGTCTTCAACCACCAATGTTGAAGATCATCCGACTGGTGATTGAAAGAAGAAAGCATACTGTCTGCTGGGTTCAGTTGTGGCAGGTTCATTCTGATAGCAGATGAACCCAAGCGCAGACAGTATGCTTGCTAACACACAAGGTTTATTATAACAGAAAACAGGGGAAAACAAAAACCCACGAGGAGGTAAAACAGAGACAATACAAACGAGGGACAACTAAACTAAATAACACTTGACTAAATACTAAACTATTAACAAACAGCAAATACAAGACATTCTTCTGAGGCAAGGTACTCACAGGTAGACTCTCACAAAATGTGTTTGCACTAGACAGCAAACACAAGGGGATTATAAAGGGAGAAAGTAATTAGGGGAACAGGTGATACAGACTAGGTAATAATGACAGGATGAGGATAACAAGGGGGCGGGGTATTAAATAGACAACACAAGCACATGGCCCAAACAACAAAACATGCGCTTGCACACAAAACATGGTTCTGTCATGATCATGTCAAGACTAGAAAAATCAATGACATGATGGCAGAATCGTGACACTTAATACATAGAATACATCATGGAATGATACCATAGTATGTAACAATCATATTGAAAAAAACAGTAAATATAAAGATCATTGCTTTATGTACATCATAATATGACATTATACAATTATATTTATACTCTAGAAAAAAAAACAATAAAAAGGCTAAAAAATCTTCATAATAATTCTTCATACATAACAAAATCTGAGGGATTAAAAGAGGTAAATTCAACCAGAAAAAGAGGAAAATTTAAAGGAGAAACTTTTTGGGTAGAAAATAAAGAAATTAACAACATATTCAAGAGATGACGATTTTGGGGTTTCTTTATATATATATATATATATATGTATGTGTGTGTGTGTATGTATGTTTGAATATAACACTGTCGGGTTTTTTCTCTTGATCTTCTCTGGATTCTGATAGAGGGCCATGGGACTTTAACCTGGCCCTAGCCAGATGAATTTCGCTCCGCCTAGCTCCACTCATCCATCTGGAACCGACCCATTGAAATGGCGTTTCAGAAGGCTGGGCCTTATCAAAAATCCTTGCATATGATTGGATAAGCCACTTGTCTGTCATCTTTATCGACGTGCTATTTCAACCAGTCACACCGAAGCCAACCCGTGATGCTGATGAGAGCGACACAGGAAAAAACAGAACAGCCGACATTCTCTGATGTTCTGTTCTCTGATGTTCTTTTAATGAAACAATATTAGGTAGATTGGACAACACGGATGAAATAGCAGCATCAATGTTAACACTTGCTTCCTCGATTAGAGCCGCCATTGTTGTCTGAATCAAAACAGTCTCACGGTCGCTTGTCCACTACGTCACATCTATGAAACTCCCGCGCTGCGTCCTGATTGGCTAAGCCATAGAGTTGGTTGGAGAAATCACTCTCAATGGAAGAGGTTCCAGATGGATGTGAGTGAAGCTAGGCGGAGCTAAGCGGAACGACGTTCATCTGGCTAGGGCCAGGTTAATGGGACTTAGATCTGAGTGCAAAAATGGAGGCTCTAGACCAGTCCAGAGCTGAGATATTGAGATCCCATGTAGCATTTATGCCATTATAAATATCTCAAAATCTCAGCTCTGGGAAGGTCTAGAGCCTCCATTTTTGCACTCAGGTCTAAGTCTCATGGCCCTCTATCAGAATCCAGAGTTTCGAGAGGATTGGGGATACTTAATTTTTTGCCCCCCCCCCCCCCCCCCAAAAAAAAAAAACGTAAGGGGTAACACTGTCATTTTTCGATATCTTGGCTCTGAAAGGGTCTAGAGCCTCCATTTTTGCGCGTTGGTCGAAGTCTCGTGGCCCTCTGTCAGAATCCAGAGTTTCAAGAAGATCGGAGGGGGTCAAAATTTCGGCCAAAAACGACAGTGTTACCCCTTATGTTTTTTTTTCAGGTCAAAACTTTGACATCCGATATCTCGGCTCTGGAAGGGTCTAGAGCCTCCATTTTTGCGCGCTGGTCGAAGTCTCGTGGCCCTCTGTCAGAATCCAGAGTTTCAAGAAGATCGGAGGGGGTCAAAATTTCGGCCAAAAACGACAGTGTTACCCCTTATGTTTTTTTTTCAGGTCAAAACTTTGACATCCGATATCTCGGCTCTGGAAGGGTCTAGAGCCTCCATTTTTGCGCGCTGGTCGAAGTCTCGTGGCCCTCTGTCAGAATCCAGAGTTTCAAGAAGATCGGAGGGGGTCAAAATTTCGGCCAAAAACGACAGTGTTACCCCTTATGTTTTTTTTTCAGGTCAAAACTTTGACATCTGATATCTCGGCTCTGGAAGGGTCTAGAGCCTCCATTTTTGCGCGCTGGTCGAAGTCTCGTGGCCCTCTGTCAGAATCCAGAGTTTCAAGAAGATCGGAGGGGGTCAAATTTTCGGCCAAAAACGACAGTGTTACCTATTATGTTTTTTTTTTCAGGTCAAAACTTTGACATCCGATATCTCGGCTCTGGAAGGGTCTAGAGCCTCCATTTTTGCGCGCTGGTCGAAGTCTCGTGGCCCTCTGTCAGAATCCAGAGTTTCAAGAAGATCGGAGGGGGTCAAAATTTCGGCCAAAAACGACAGTGTTACCCCTTATGTTTTTTTTAGGTCAAAACTTTGACATCCGATATCTCGGCTCTGGAAGGGTCTAGAGCCTCCATTTTTGCGCGCTGGTCGAAGTCTCGTGGCCCTCTGTCAGAATCCGGAGTTTCAAGAAGATCGGAGGGGGTCAAAATTTCGGCCAAAAACGACAGTGTTACCCCTTATGTTTTTTTTCAGGTCAAAACTTTGACATCCGATATCTCGGCTCTGGAAGGGTCTAGAGCCTCCATTTTTGCGCGCTGGTCGAAGTCTCGTGGCCCTCTGTCAGAATCCAGAGTTTCAAGAAGATCGGAGGGGGTCAAAATTTCGGCCAAAAACGACAGTGTTACCCCTTATGTTTTTTTTTTCAGGTCAAAACTTTGACATCCGATATCTCGGCTCTGGAAGGGTCTAGAGCCTCCATTTTTGCGCGCTGGTCGAAGTCTCGTGGCCCTCTGTCAGAATCCAGAGTTTCAAGAAGATCGGAGGGGGTCAAAATTTCGGCCAAAAACGACAGTGTTACCCCTTATGTTTTTTTTTCAGGTCAAAACTTTGACATCCGATATCTCGGCTCTGGAAGGGTCTAGAGCCTCCATTTTTGCGCGCTGGTCGAAGTCTCGTGGCCCTCTGTCAGAATCCAGAGTTTCAAGAAGATCGGAGGGGGTCAAAATTTCGGCCAAAAACGACAGTGTTACCCCTTATGTTTTTTTTTCAGGTCAAAACTTTGACATCCGATATCTCGGCTCTGGAAGGGTCTAGAGCCTCCATTTTTGCGCGCTGGTCGAAGTCTCGTGGCCCTCTGTCAGAATCCAGAGTTTCAAGAAGATCGGAGGGGGTCAAAATTTCGGCCAAAAACGACAGTGTTACCCCTTATGTTTTTTTTTTCAGGTCAAAACTTTGACATCCGATATCTCGGCTCTGGAAGGGTCTAGAGCCTCCATTTTTGCGCGCTGGTCGAAGTCTCGTGGCCCTCTGTCAGAATCCAGAGTTTCAAGAAGATCGGAGGGGGTCAAAATTTCGGCCAAAAACGACAGTGTTACCCCTTATGTTTATTTTTCAGGTCAAAACTTTGACATCCGATATCTCGGCTCTGGAAGGGTCTAGAGCCTCCATTTTTGCGCGCTGGTCGAAGTCTCGTGGCCCTCTGTCAGAATCCAGAGTTTCAAGAAGATCGGAGGGGGTCAAAATTTCGGCCAAAAACGACAGTGTTACCCCTTATGTTTTTTTTCAGTCAAAACTTTGACATCCGATATCTCGGCTCTGGAACGGTCTAGAGCCTCCATTTTTGCGCGCTGGTCGAAGTCTCGTGGCCCTCTGTCAGAATCCAGAGTTTCAAGAAGATCGGAGGGGGTCAAAATTTCGGCCAAAAACGACAGTGTTACCCCTTATGTTTTTTTTTCAGGTCAAAACTTTGACATCCGATATCTCGGCTCTGGAAGGGTCTAGAGCCTCCATTTTTGCGCGCTGGTCGAAGTCTCGTGGCCCTCTGTCAGAATCCAGAGTTTCAAGAAGATCGGAGGGGGTCAAAATTTCGGCCAAAAACGACAGTGTTACCCCTTATGTTTTTTTTTTCAGGTCAAAACTTTGACATCCGATATCTCGGCTCTGGAAGGGTCTAGAGCCTCCATTTTTGCGCGCTGGTCGAAGTCTCGTGGCCCTCTGTCAGAATCCAGAGTTTCAAGAAGATCGGAGGGGGTCAAAATTTCGGCCAAAAACGACAGTGTTACCCCTTATGTTTTTTTTTCAGGTCAAAACTTTGACATCCGATATCTCGGCTCTGGAACGGTCTAGAGCCTCCATTTTTGCGCGCTGGTCGAAGTCTCGTGGCCCTCTGTCAGAATCCAGAGTTTCAAGAAGATCGGAGGGGGTCAAAATTTCGGCCAAAAACGACAGTGTTACCCCTTATGTTTTTTTTTCAGGTCAAAACTTTGACATCCGATATCTCGGCTCTGGAAGGGTCTAGAGCCTTCATTTTTGCGCGCTGGTCGAAGTCTCGTGGCCCTCTGTCAGAATCCAGAGTTTCAAGAAGATCGGAGGGGGTCAAAAATTCGGCCAAAAACGACAGTGTTACCCCTTATGTTTTTTTTTCAGGTCAAAACTTTGACATCCGATATCTCGGCTCTGGAAGGGTCTAGAGCCTCCATTTTTGCGCGCTGGTCGAAGTCTCGTGGCCCTCTGTCAGAATCCAGAGTTTCAAGAAGATCGGAGGGGGTCAAAATTTCGGCCAAAAACGACAGTGTTACCCCTTATGTTTTTTTTTCAGGTCAAAACTTTGACATCCGATATCTCGGCTCTGGAAGGGTCTAGAGCCTCCATTTTTGCGCGCTGGTCGAAGTCTCGTGGCCCTCTGTCAGAATCCAGAGTTTCAAGAAGATCGGAGGGGGTCAAAATTTCGGCCAAAAACGACAGTGTTACCCCTTATGTTTTTTTTTCAGGTCAAAACTTTGACATCCGATATCTCGGCTCTGGAAGGGTCTAGAGCCTCCATTTTTGCGCGCTGGTCGAAGTCTCGTGGCCCTCTGTCAGAATCCAGAGTTTCAAGAAGATCGGAGGGGGTTAAAATTTCGGCCAAAAACGACAGTGTTACCCCTTATGTTTTTTTTTTAGTCAAAACTTTGACATCCGATATCTCGGCTCTGGAACGGTCTAGAGCCTCCATTTTTGCGCGCTGGTCGAAGTCTCGTGGCCCTCTGTCAGAATCCAGAGTTTCAAGAAGATCGGAGGGGGTCAAAATTTCGGCCAAAAACGACAGTGTTACCCCTTATGTTTTTTTTTCAGGTCAAAACTTTGACATCCGATATCTCGGCTCTGGAAGGGTCTAGAGCCTCCATTTTTGCGCGCTGGTCGAAGTCTCGTGGCCCTCTGTCAGAATCCAGAGTTTCAAGAAGATCGGAGGGGGTCAAAATTTCGGCCAAAAACGACAGTGTTACCCCTTATGTTTTTTTTTTCAGGTCCAAACTTTGACATCCGATATCTCGGCTCTGGAAGGGTCTAGAGCCTCCATTTTTGCGCGCTGGTCGAAGTCTCGTGGCCCTCTGTCAGAATCCAGGGTTTCAAGAAGATCGGAGGGGGTCAAAATTTCGGCCAAAAACGACAGTGTTACCCCTTATGTTTTTTTTCAGGTCAAAACTTTGACATCCGATATCTCGGCTCTGGAAGGGTCTAGAGCCTCCATTTTTGCGCGCTGGTCGAAGTCTCGTGGCCTTCTGTCAGAATCCAGAGTTTCAAGAAGATCGGAGGGGGTCAAAATTTCGGCCAAAAACGACAGTGTTACCCCTTATGTTTTTTTTTCAGGTCAAAACTTTGACATCCGATATCTCGGCTCTGGAAGGGTCTAGAGCCTCCATTTTTGCACGCTGGTCGAAGTCTCGTGGCCCTCTGTCAGAATCCAGAGTTTCAAGAAGATCGGAGGGGGTCAAAATTTCGGCCAAAAACGACAGTGTTACCCCTTATGTTTTTTTTTCAGGTCAAAACTTTGACATCCGATATCTCGGCTCTGGAAGGGTCTAGAGCCTCCATTTTTGCGCGCTGGTCGAAGTCTCGTGGCCCTCTGTCAGAATCCAGAGTTTCAAGAAGATCGGAGGGGGTCAAAATTTCGGCCAAAAACGACAGTGTTACCCCTTATGTTTTTTTTTCAGGTCAAAACTTTGACATCCGATATCTCGGCTCTGGAGGGGTCTAGAGCCTCCATTTTTGCGCGCTGGTCGAAGTCTCGTGGCCCTCTGTCAGAATCCAGAGTTTCAAGAAGATCGGAGGGGGTCAAAATTTCGGCCAAAAACGACAGTGTTACCCCTTATGTTTTTTTTTCAGGTCAAAACTTTGACATCCGATATCTCGGCTCTGGAAGGGTCTAGAGCCTCCATTTTTGCGCGCTGGTCGAAGTCTCGTGGCCCTCTGTCAGAATCCAGAGTTTCAAGAAGATCGGAGGGGGTCAAAATTTCGGCCAAAAACGACAGTGTTACCCCTTATGTTTTTTTTCAGGTCAAAACTTTGACATCCGATATCTCGGCTCTGGAAGGGTCTAGAGCCTCCATTTTTGCGCGCTGGTCGAAGTCTCGTGGCCCTCTGTCAGAATCCAGAGTTTCAAGAAGATCGGAGGGGGTCAAAATTTCGGCCAAAAACGACAGTGTTACCCCTTATGTTTTTTTTTCAGGTCAAAACTTTGACATCCGATATCTCGGCTCTGGAAGGGTCTAGAGCCTCCATTTTTGCGCGCTGGTCGAAGTCTCGTGGCCCTCTGTCAGAATCCAGAGTTTCAAGAAGATCGGAGGGGGTCAAAATTTCGGCCAAAAACGACAGTGTTACCCCTTATGTTTTTTTTTCAGGTCAAAACTTTGACATCCGATATCTCGGCTCTGGAAGGGTCTAGAGCCTCCATTTTTGCGCGCTGGTCGAAGTCTCGTGGCCCTCTGTCAGAATCCAGAGTTTCAAGAAGATCGGAGGGGGTCAAAATTTCGGCCAAAAACGACAGTGTTACCCCTTATGTTTTTTTTTCAGGTCAAAACTTTGACATCCGATATCTCGGCTCTGGAAGGGTCTAGAGCCTCCATTTTTGCGCGCTGGTCGAAGTCTCGTGGCCCTCTGTCAGAATCCAGAGTTTCAAGAAGATCGGAGGGGGTCAAAATTTCGGCCAAAAACGACAGTGTTACCCCTTATGTTTTTTTTCAGGTCAAAACTTTGACATCCGATATCTCGGCTCTGGAAGGGTCTAGAGCCTCCATTTTTGCGCGCTGGTCGAAGTCTCGTGGCCCTCTGTCAGAATCCAGAGTTTCAAGAAGATCGGAGGGGGTCAAAATTTCGGCCAAAAACGACAGTGTTACCCCTTATGTTTTTTTTTCAGGTCAAAACTTTGACATCCGATATCTCGGCTCTGGAAGGGTCTAGAGCCTCCATTTTTGCGCGCTGGTCGAAGTCTCGTGGCCCTCTGTCAGAATCCAGAGTTTCAAGAAGATCGGAGGGGGTCAAAATTTCGGCCAAAAACGACAGTGTTACCCCTTATGTTTTTTTTTCAGGTCAAAACTTTGACATCCGATATCTCGGCTCTGGAAGGGTCTAGAGCCTCCATTTTTGCGCGCTGGTCGAAGTCTCGTGGCCCTCTGTCAGAATCCAGAGTTTCAAGAAGATCGGAGGGGGTCAAAATTTCGGCCAAAAACGACAGTGTTACCCCTTATGTTTTTTTTTTCAGGTCAAAACTTTGACATCCGATATCTCGGCTCTGGAAGGGTCTAGAGCCTCCATTTTTGCGCGCTGGTCGAAGTCTCGTGGCCCTCTGTCAGAATCCAGAGTTTCAAGAAGATCGGAGGGGGTCAAAATTTCGGCCAAAAACGACAGTGTTACCCCTTATGTTTTTTTTTCAGGTCAAAACTTTGACATCCGATATCTCGGCTCTGGAAGGGTCTAGAGCCTCCATTTTTGCGCGCTGGTCGAAGTCTCGTGGCCCTCTGTCAGAATCCAGAGTTTCAAGAAGATCGGAGGGGGTCAAAATTTCGGCCAAAAACGACAGTGTTACCCCTTATGTTTTTTTTTCAGGTCAAAACTTTGACATCCGATATCTCGGCTCTGGAAGGGTCTAGAGCCTCCATTTTTGCGCGCTGGTCGAAGTCTCGTGGCCCTCTGTCAGAATCCAGAGTTTCAAGAAGATCGGAGGGGGTCAAAATTTCGGCCAAAAACGACAGTGTTACCCCTTATGTTTTTTTTTCAGGTCAAAACTTTGACATCCGATATCTCGGCTCTGGAAGGGTCTAGAGCCTCCATTTTTGCGCGCTGGTCGAAGTCTCGTGGCCCTCTGTCAGAATCCAGAGTTTCAAGAAGATCGGAGGGGGTCAAAATTTCGGCCAAAAACGACAGTGTTACCCCTTATGTTTTTTTTTCAGGTCAAAACTTTGACATCCGATATCTCGGCTCTGGAAGGGTCTAGAGCCTCCATTTTTGCGCGCTGGTCGAAGTCTCGTGGCCCTCTGTCAGAATCCAGAGTTTCAAGAAGATCGGAGGGGGTCAAAATTTCGGCCAAAAACGACAGTGTTACCCCTTATGTTTTTTTTTCAGGTCAAAACTTTGACATCCGATATCTCGGCTCTGGAAGGGTCTAGAGCCTCCATTTTTGCGCGCTGGTCGAAGTCTCGTGGCCCTCTGTCAGAATCCAGAGTTTCAAGAAGATCGGAGGGGGTCAAAATTTCGGCCAAAAACGACAGTGTTACCCCTTATGTTTTTTTTTCAGGTCAAAACTTTGACATCCGATATCTCGGCTCTGGAAGGGTCTAGAGCCTCCATTTTTGCGCGCTGGTCGAAGTCTCGTGGCCCTCTGTCAGAATCCAGAGTTTCAAGAAGATCGGAGGGGGTCAAAATTTCGGCCAAAAACGACAGTGTTACCCCTTATGTTTTTTTTTCAGGTCAAAACTTTGACATCCGATATCTCGGCTCTGGAAGGGTCTAGAGCCTCCATTTTTGCGCGCTGGTCGAAGTCTCGTGGCCCTCTGTCAGAATCCAGAGTTTCAAGAAGATCGGAGGGGGTCAAAATTTCGGCCAAAAACGACAGTGTTACCCCTTATGTTTTTTTTTCAGGTCAAAACTTTGACATCCGATATCTCGGCTCTGGAAGGGTCTAGAGCCTCCATTTTTGCGCGCTGGTCGAAGTCTCGTGGCCCTCTGTCAGAATCCAGAGTTTCAAGAAGATCGGAGGGGGTCAAAATTTCGGCCAAAAACGACAGTGTTACCCCTTATGTTTTTTTTTCAGGTCAAAACTTTGACATCCGATATCTCGGCTCTGGAAGGGTCTAGAGCCTCCATTTTTGCGCGCTGGTCGAAGTCTCGTGGCCCTCTGTCAGAATCCAGAGTTTCAAGAAGATCGGAGGGGGTCAAAATTTCGGCCAAAAACGACAGTGTTACCCCTTATGTTTTTTTTTCAGGTCAAAACTTTGACATCCGATATCTCGGCTCTGGAAGGGTCTAGAGCCTCCATTTTTGCGCGCTGGTCGAAGTCTCGTGGCCCTCTCTGTCAGAATCCAGAGTTTCAAGAAGATCGGAGGGGGTCAAAATTTCGGCCAAAAACGACAGTGTTACCCCTTATGTTTTTTTTTCAGGTCAAAACTTTGACATCCGATATCTCGGCTCTGGAAGGGTCTAGAGCCTCCATTTTTGCGCGCTGGTCGAAGTCTCGTGGCCCTCTGTCAGAATCCAGAGTTTCAAGAAGATCGGAGGGGGTCAAAATTTCGGCCAAAAACGACAGTGTTACCCCTTATGTTTTTTTTTTCAGGTCAAAACTTTGACATCCGATATCTCGGCTCTGGAAGGGTCTAGAGCCTCCATTTTTGCGCGCTGGTCGAAGTCTCGTGGCCCTCTGTCAGAATCCAGAGTTTCAAGAAGATCGGAGGGGGTCAAAATTTCGGCCAAAAACGACAGTGTTACCCCTTATGTTTTTTTTTCAGGTCAAAACTTTGACATCCGATATCTCGGCTCTGGAAGGGTCTAGAGCCTCCATTTTTGCGCGCTGGTCGAAGTCTCGTGGCCCTCTGTCAGAATCCAGAGTTTCAAGAAGATCGGAGGGGGTCAAAATTTCGGCCAAAAACGACAGTGTTACCCCTTATGTTTTTTTTTCAGGTCAAAACTTTGACATCCGATATCTCGGCTCTGGAAGGGTCTAGAGCCTCCATTTTTGCGCGCTGGTCGAAGTCTCGTGGCCCTCTGTCAGAATCCAGAGTTTCAAGAAGATCGGAGGGGGTCAAAATTTCGGCCAAAAACGACAGTGTTACCCCTTATGTTTTTTTTTCAGGTCAAAACTTTGACATCCGATATCTCGGCTCTGGAAGGGTCTAGAGCCTCCATTTTTGCGCGCTGGTCGAAGTCTCGTGGCCCTCTGTCAGAATCCAGAGTTTCAAGAAGATCGGAGGGGGTCAAAATTTCGGCCAAAAACGACAGTGTTACCCCTTATGTTTTTTTTTCAGGTCAAAACTTTGACATCCGATATCTCGGCTCTGGAAGGGTCTAGAGCCTCCATTTTTGCGCGCTGGTCGAAGTCTCGTGGCCCTCTGTCAGAATCCAGAGTTTCAATCGGAGGGGGTCAAAATTTCGGCCAAAAACGACAGTGTTACCCCTTATGTTTTTTTTTCAGGTCAAAACTTTGACATCCGATATCTCGGCTCTGGAAGGGTCTAGAGCCTCCATTTTTGCGCGCTGGTCGAAGTCTCGTGGCCCTCTGTCAGAATCCAGAGTTTCAAGAAGATCGGAGGGGGTCAAAATTTCGGCCAAAAACGACAGTGTTACCCCTTATGTTTTTTTTTCAGGTCAAAACTTTGACATCCGATATCTCGGCTCTGGAAGGGTCTAGAGCCTCCATTTTTGCGCGCTGGTCGAAGTCTCGTGGCCCTCTGTCAGAATCCAGAGTTTCAAGAAGATCGGAGGGGGTCAAAATTTCGGCCAAAAACGACAGTGTTACCCCTTATGTTTTTTTTTTCAGGTCAAAACTTTGACATCCGATATCTCGGCTCTGGAAGGGTCTAGAGCCTCCATTTTTGCGCGCTGGTCGAAGTCTCGTGGCCCTCTGTCAGAATCCAGAGTTTCAAGAAGATCGGAGGGGGTCAAAATTTCGGCCAAAAACGACAGTGTTACCCCTTATGTTTTTTTTTTCAGGTCAAAACTTTGACATCCGATATCTCGGCTCTGGAAGGGTCTAGAGCCTCCATTTTTGCGCGCTGGTCGAAGTCTCGTGGCCCTCTGTCAGAATCCAGAGTTTCAAGAAGATCGGAGGGGGTCAAAATTTCGGCCAAAAACGACAGTGTTACCCCTTATGTTTTTTTTTCAGGTCAAAACTTTGACATCCGATATCTCGGCTCTGGAAGGGTCTAGAGCCTCCATTTTTGCGCGCTGGTCGAAGTCTCGTGGCCCTCTGTCAGAATCCAGAGTTTCAAGAAGATCGGAGGGGGTCAAAATTTCGGCCAAAAACGACAGTGTTACCCCTTATGTTTTTTTTTTCAGGTCAAAACTTTGACATCCGATATCTCGGCTCTGGAAGGGTCTAGAGCCTCCATTTTTGCGCGCTGGTCGAAGTCTCGTGGCCCTCTGTCAGAATCCAGAGTTTCAAGAAGATCGGAGGGGGTCAAAATTTCGGCCAAAAACGACAGTGTTACCCCTTATGTTTTTTTTTTCAGGTCAAAACTTTGACATCCGATATCTCGGCTCTGGAAGGGTCTAGAGCCTCCATTTTTGCGCGCTGGTCGAAGTCTCGTGGCCCTCTGTCAGAATCCAGAGTTTCAAGAAGATCGGAGGGGGTCAAAATTTCGGCCAAAAACGACAGTGTTACCCCTTATGTTTTTTTTTTCAGGTCAAAACTTTGACATCCGATATCTCGGCTCTGGAAGGGTCTAGAGCCTCCATTTTTGCGCGCTGGTCGAAGTCTCGTGGCCCTCTGTCAGAATCCAGAGTTTCAAGAAGATCGGAGGGGGTCAAAATTTCGGCCAAAAACGACAGTGTTACCCCTTATGTTTTTTTTTTCAGGTCAAAACTTTGACATCCGATATCTCGGCTCTGGAAGGGTCTAGAGCCTCCATTTTTGCGCGCTGGTCGAAGTCTCGTGGCCCTCTGTCAGAATCCAGAGTTTCAAGAAGATCGGAGGGGGTCAAAATTTCGGCCAAAAACGACAGTGTTACCCCTTATGTTTTTTTTTCAGGTCAAAACTTTGACATCCGATATCTCGGCTCTGGAAGGGTCTAGAGCCTCCATTTTTGCGCGCTGGTCGAAGTCTCGTGGCCCTCTGTCAGAATCCAGAGTTTCAAGAAGATCGGAGGGGGTCAAAATTTCGGCCAAAAACGACAGTGTTACCCCTTATGTTTTTTTTTCAGGTCAAAACTTTGACATCCGATATCTCGGCTCTGGAAGGGTCTAGAGCCTCCATTTTTGCGCGCTGGTCGAAGTCTCGTGGCCCTCTGTCAGAATCCAGAGTTTCAAGAAGATCGGAGGGGGTCAAAATTTCGGCCAAAAACGACAGTGTTACCCCTTATGTTTTTTTTTCAGGTCAAAACTTTGACATCCGATATCTCGGCTCTGGAAGGGTCTAGAGCCTCCATTTTTGCGCGCTGGTCGAAGTCTCGTGGCCCTCTGTCAGAATCCAGAGTTTCAAGAAGATCGGAGGGGGTCAAAATTTCGGCCAAAAACGACAGTGTTACCCCTTATGTTTTTTTTTCAGGTCAAAACTTTGACATCCGATATCTCGGCTCTGGAAGGGTCTAGAGCCTCCATTTTTGCGCGCTGGTCGAAGTCTCGTGGCCCTCTGTCAGAATCCAGAGTTTCAAGAAGATCGGAGGGGGTCAAAATTTCGGCCAAAAACGACAGTGTTACCCCTTATGTTTTTTTTTTCAGGTCAAAACTTTGACATCCGATATCTCGGCTCTGGAAGGGTCTAGAGCCTCCATTTTTGCGCGCTGGTCGAAGTCTCGTGGCCCTCTGTCAGAATCCAGAGTTTCAAGAAGATCGGAGGGGGTCAAAATTTCGGCCAAAAACGAAAGTGTTACCCCTTATGTTTTTTTTTCAGGTCAAAACTTTGACATCCGATATCTCGGCTCTGGAAGGGTCTAGAGCCTCCATTTTTGCGCGCTGGTCGAAGTCTCGTGGCCCTCTGTCAGAATCCAGAGTTTCAAGAAGATCGGAGGGGGTCAAAATTTCGGCCAAAAACGACAGTGTTACCCCTTATGTTTTTTTTTTCAGGTCAAAACTTTGACATCCGATATCTCGGCTCTGGAAGGGTCTAGAGCCTCCATTTTTGCGCGCTGGTCGAAGTCTCGTGGCCCTCTGTCAGAATCCAGAGTTTCAAGAAGATCGGAGGGGGTCAAAATTTCGGCCAAAAACGACAGTGTTACCCCTTATGTTTTTTTTTCAGGTCAAAACTTTGACATCCGATATCTCGGCTCTGGAAGGGTCTAGAGCCTCCATTTTTGCGCGCTGGTCGAAGTCTCGTGGCCCTCTGTCAGAATCCAGAGTTTCAAGAAGATCGGAGGGGGTCAAAATTTCGGCCAAAAACGACAGTGTTACCCCTTATGTTTTTTTTTCAGGTCAAAACTTTGACATCCGATATCTCGGCTCTGGAAGGGTCTAGAGCCTCCATTTTTGCGCGCTGGTCGAAGTCTCGTGGCCCTCTGTCAGAATCCAGAGTTTCAAGAAGATCGGAGGGGGTCAAAATTTCGGCCAAAAACGACAGTGTTACCCCTTATGTTTTTTTTTCAGGTCAAAACTTTGACATCCGATATCTCGGCTCTGGAAGGGTCTAGAGCCTCCATTTTTGCGCGCTGGTCGAAGTCTCGTGGCCCTCTGTCAGAATCCAGAGTTTCAAGAAGATCGGAGGGGGTCAAAATTTCGGCCAAAAACGACAGTGTTACCCCTTATGTTTTTTTTTCAGGTCAAAACTTTGACATCCGATATCTCGGCTCTGGAAGGGTCTAGAGCCTCCATTTTTGCGCGCTGGTCGAAGTCTCGTGGCCCTCTGTCAGAATCCAGAGTTTCAAGAAGATCGGAGGGGGTCAAAATTTCGGCCAAAAACGACAGTGTTACCCCTTATGTTTTTTTTTCAGGTCAAAACTTTGACATCCGATATCTCGGCTCTGGAAGGGTCTAGAGCCTCCATTTTTGCGCGCTGGTCGAAGTC
Organism: Cyprinella venusta; assembly: GCA_038021265.1. NCBI lineage: Eukaryota > Metazoa > Chordata > Actinopteri > Cypriniformes > Leuciscidae > Cyprinella > Cyprinella venusta. The sequence continues at coordinate 10,598 of CM075886.1, read as the reverse complement.
TCGTGGCCCTCTGTCAGAATCCAGAGTTTCAAGAAGATCGGAGGGGGTCAAAATTTCGGCCAAAAACGACAGTGTTACCCCTTATGTTTTTTTTTCAGGTCAAAACTTTGACATCCGATATCTCGGCTCTGGAAGGGTCTAGAGCCTCCATTTTTGCGCGCTGGTCGAAGTCTCGTGGCCCTCTGTCAGAATCCAGAGTTTCAAGAAGATCGGAGGGGGTCAAAATTTCGGCCAAAAACGACAGTGTTACCCCTTATGTTTTTTTTTCAGGTCAAAACTTTGACATCCGATATCTCGGCTCTGGAAGGGTCTAGAGCCTCCATTTTTGCGCGCTGGTCGAAGTCTCGTGGCCCTCTGTCAGAATCCAGAGTTTCAAGAAGATCGGAGGGGGTCAAAATTTCGGCCAAAAACGACAGTGTTACCCCTTATGTTTTTTTTTTCAGGTCAAAACTTTGACATCCGATATCTCGGCTCTGGAAGGGTCTAGAGCCTCCATTTTTGCGCGCTGGTCGAAGTCTCGTGGCCCTCTGTCAGAATCCAGAGTTTCAAGAAGATCGGAGGGGGTCAAAATTTCGGCCAAAAACGACAGTGTTACCCCTTATGTTTTTTTTTCAGGTCAAAACTTTGACATCCGATATCTCGGCTCTGGAAGGGTCTAGAGCCTCCATTTTTGCGCGCTGGTCGAAGTCTCGTGGCCCTCTGTCAGAATCCAGAGTTTCAAGAAGATCGGAGGGGGTCAAAATTTCGGCCAAAAACGACAGTGTTACCCCTTATGTTTTTTTTTCAGGTCAAAACTTTGACATCCGATATCTCGGCTCTGGAAGGGTCTAGAGCCTCCATTTTTGCGCGCTGGTCGAAGTCTCGTGGCCCTCTGTCAGAATCCAGAGTTTCAAGAAGATCGGAGGGGGTCAAAATTTCGGCCAAAAACGACAGTGTTACCCCTTATGTTTTTTTTTCAGGTCAAAACTTTGACATCCGATATCTCGGCTCTGGAAGGGTCTAGAGCCTCCATTTTTGCGCGCTGGTCGAAGTCTCGTGGCCCTCTGTCAGAATCCAGAGTTTCAAGAAGATCGGAGGGGGTCAAAATTTCGGCCAAAAACGACAGTGTTACCCCTTATGTTTTTTTTTCAGGTCAAAACTTTGACATCCGATATCTCGGCTCTGGAAGGGTCTAGAGCCTCCATTTTTGCGCGCTGGTCGAAGTCTCGTGGCCCTCTGTCAGAATCCAGAGTTTCAAGAAGATCGGAGGGGGTCAAAATTTCGGCCAAAAACGACAGTGTTACCCCTTATGTTTTTTTTTCAGGTCAAAACTTTGACATCCGATATCTCGGCTCTGGAAGGGTCTAGAGCCTCCATTTTTGCGCGCTGGTCGAAGTCTCGTGGCCCTCTGTCAGAATCCAGAGTTTCAAGAAGATCGGAGGGGGTCAAAATTTCGGCCAAAAACGACAGTGTTACCCCTTATGTTTTTTTTTCAGGTCAAAACTTTGACATCCGATATCTCGGCTCTGGAAGGGTCTAGAGCCTCCATTTTTGCGCGCTGGTCGAAGTCTCGTGGCCCTCTGTCAGAATCCAGAGTTTCAAGAAGATCGGAGGGGGTCAAAATTTCGGCCAAAAACGACAGTGTTACCCCTTATGTTTTTTTTTCAGGTCAAAACTTTGACATCCGATATCTCGGCTCTGGAAGGGTCTAGAGCCTCCATTTTTGCGCGCTGGTCGAAGTCTCGTGGCCCTCTGTCAGAATCCAGAGTTTCAAGAAGATCGGAGGGGGTCAAAATTTCGGCCAAAAACGACAGTGTTACCCCTTATGTTTTTTTTTCAGGTCAAAACTTTGACATCCGATATCTCGGCTCTGGAAGGGTCTAGAGCCTCCATTTTTGCGCGCTGGTCGAAGTCTCGTGGCCCTCTGTCAGAATCCAGAGTTTCAAGAAGATCGGAGGGGGTCAAAATTTCGGCCAAAAACGACAGTGTTACCCCTTATGTTTTTTTTTCAGGTCAAAACTTTGACATCCGATATCTCGGCTCTGGAAGGGTCTAGAGCCTCCATTTTTGCGCGCTGGTCGAAGTCTCGTGGCCCTCTGTCAGAATCCAGAGTTTCAAGAAGATCGGAGGGGGTCAAAATTTCGGCCAAAAACGACAGTGTTACCCCTTATGTTTTTTTTTCAGGTCAAAACTTTGACATCCGATATCTCGGCTCTGGAAGGGTCTAGAGCCTCCATTTTTGCGCGCTGGTCGAAGTCTCGTGGCCCTCTGTCAGAATCCAGAGTTTCAAGAAGATCGGAGGGGGTCAAAATTTCGGCCAAAAACGACAGTGTTACCCCTTATGTTTTTTTTTCAGGTCAAAACTTTGACATCCGATATCTCGGCTCTGGAAGGGTCTAGAGCCTCCATTTTTGCGCGCTGGTCGAAGTCTCGTGGCCCTCTGTCAGAATCCAGAGTTTCAAGAAGATCGGAGGGGGTCAAAATTTCGGCCAAAAACGACAGTGTTACCCCTTATGTTTTTTTTTCAGGTCAAAACTTTGACATCCGATATCTCGGCTCTGGAAGGGTCTAGAGCCTCCATTTTTGCGCGCTGGTCGAAGTCTCGTGGCCCTCTGTCAGAATCCAGAGTTTCAAGAAGATCGGAGGGGGTCAAAATTTCGGCCAAAAACGACAGTGTTACCCCTTATGTTTTTTTTTCAGGTCAAAACTTTGACATCCGATATCTCGGCTCTGGAAGGGTCTAGAGCCTCCATTTTTGCGCGCTGGTCGAAGTCTCGTGGCCCTCTGTCAGAATCCAGAGTTTCAAGAAGATCGGAGGGGGTCAAAATTTCGGCCAAAAACGACAGTGTTACCCCTTATGTTTTTTTTTCAGGTCAAAACTTTGACATCCGATATCTCGGCTCTGGAAGGGTCTAGAGCCTCCATTTTTGCGCGCTGGTCGAAGTCTCGTGGCCCTCTGTCAGAATCCAGAGTTTCAAGAAGATCGGAGGGGGTCAAAATTTCGGCCAAAAACGACAGTGTTACCCCTTATGTTTTTTTTTCAGGTCAAAACTTTGACATCCGATATCTCGGCTCTGGAAGGGTCTAGAGCCTCCATTTTTGCGCGCTGGTCGAAGTCTCGTGGCCCTCTGTCAGAATCCAGAGTTTCAAGAAGATCGGAGGGGGTCAAAATTTCGGCCAAAAACGACAGTGTTACCCCTTATGTTTTTTTTTCAGGTCAAAACTTTGACATCCGATATCTCGGCTCTGGAAGGGTCTAGAGCCTCCATTTTTGCGCGCTGGTCGAAGTCTCGTGGCCCTCTGTCAGAATCCAGAGTTTCAAGAAGATCGGAGGGGGTCAAAATTTCGGCCAAAAACGACAGTGTTACCCCTTATGTTTTTTTTTCAGGTCAAAACTTTGACATCCGATATCTCGGCTCTGGAAGGGTCTAGAGCCTCCATTTTTGCGCGCTGGTCGAAGTCTCGTGGCCCTCTGTCAGAATCCAGAGTTTCAAGAAGATCGGAGGGGGTCAAAATTTCGGCCAAAAACGACAGTGTTACCCCTTATGTTTTTTTTTCAGGTCAAAACTTTGACATCCGATATCTCGGCTCTGGAAGGGTCTAGAGCCTCCATTTTTGCGCGCTGGTCGAAGTCTCGTGGCCCTCTGTCAGAATCCAGAGTTTCAAGAAGATCGGAGGGGGTCAAAATTTCGGCCAAAAACGACAGTGTTACCCCTTATGTTTTTTTTTCAGGTCAAAACTTTGACATCCGATATCTCGGCTCTGGAAGGGTCTAGAGCCTCCATTTTTGCGCGCTGGTCGAAGTCTCGTGGCCCTCTGTCAGAATCCAGAGTTTCAAGAAGATCGGAGGGGGTCAAAATTTCGGCCAAAAACGACAGTGTTACCCCTTATGTTTTTTTTTCAGGTCAAAACTTTGACATCCGATATCTCGGCTCTGGAAGGGTCTAGAGCCTCCATTTTTGCGCGCTGGTCGAAGTCTCGTGGCCCTCTGTCAGAATCCAGAGTTTCAAGAAGATCGGAGGGGGTCAAAATTTCGGCCAAAAACGACAGTGTTACCCCTTATGTTTTTTTTTCAGGTCAAAACTTTGACATCCGATATCTCGGCTCTGGAAGGGTCTAGAGCCTCCATTTTTGCGCGCTGGTCGAAGTCTCGTGGCCCTCTGTCAGAATCCAGAGTTTCAAGAAGATCGGAGGGGGTCAAAATTTCGGCCAAAAACGACAGTGTTACCCCTTATGTTTTTTTTTCAGGTCAAAACTTTGACATCCGATATCTCGGCTCTGGAAGGGTCTAGAGCCTCCATTTTTGCGCGCTGGTCGAAGTCTCGTGGCCCTCTGTCAGAATCCAGAGTTTCAAGAAGATCGGAGGGGGTCAAAATTTCGGCCAAAAACGACAGTGTTACCCCTTATGTTTTTTTTTCAGGTCAAAACTTTGACATCCGATATCTCGGCTCTGGAAGGGTCTAGAGCCTCCATTTTTGCGCGCTGGTCGAAGTCTCGTGGCCCTCTGTCAGAATCCAGAGTTTCAAGAAGATCGGAGGGGGTCAAAATTTCGGCCAAAAACGACAGTGTTACCCCTTATGTTTTTTTTTCAGGTCAAAACTTTGACATCCGATATCTCGGCTCTGGAAGGGTCTAGAGCCTCCATTTTTGCGCGCTGGTCGAAGTCTCGTGGCCCTCTGTCAGAATCCAGAGTTTCAAGAAGATCGGAGGGGGTCAAAATTTCGGCCAAAAACGACAGTGTTACCCCTTATGTTTTTTTTTCAGGTCAAAACTTTGACATCCGATATCTCGGCTCTGGAAGGGTCTAGAGCCTCCATTTTTGCGCGCTGGTCGAAGTCTCGTGGCCCTCTGTCAGAATCCAGAGTTTCAAGAAGATCGGAGGGGGTCAAAATTTCGGCCAAAAACGACAGTGTTACCCCTTATGTTTTTTTTTCAGGTCAAAACTTTGACATCCGATATCTCGGCTCTGGAAGGGTCTAGAGCCTCCATTTTTGCGCGCTGGTCGAAGTCTCGTGGCCCTCTGTCAGAATCCAGAGTTTCAAGAAGATCGGAGGGGGTCAAAATTTCGGCCAAAAACGACAGTGTTACCCCTTATGTTTTTTTTTCAGGTCAAAACTTTGACATCCGATATCTCGGCTCTGGAAGGGTCTAGAGCCTCCATTTTTGCGCGCTGGTCGAAGTCTCGTGGCCCTCTGTCAGAATCCAGAGTTTCAAGAAGATCGGAGGGGGTCAAAATTTCGGCCAAAAACGACAGTGTTACCCCTTATGTTTTTTTTTCAGGTCAAAACTTTGACATCCGATATCTCGGCTCTGGAAGGGTCTAGAGCCTCCATTTTTGCGCGCTGGTCGAAGTCTCGTGGCCCTCTGTCAGAATCCAGAGTTTCAAGAAGATCGGAGGGGGTCAAAATTTCGGCCAAAAACGACAGTGTTACCCCTTATGTTTTTTTTTCAGGTCAAAACTTTGACATCCGATATCTCGGCTCTGGAAGGGTCTAGAGCCTCCATTTTTGCGCGCTGGTCGAAGTCTCGTGGCCCTCTGTCAGAATCCAGAGTTTCAAGAAGATCGGAGGGGGTCAAAATTTCGGCCAAAAACGACAGTGTTACCCCTTATGTTTTTTTTTCAGGTCAAAACTTTGACATCCGATATCTCGGCTCTGGAAGGGTCTAGAGCCTCCATTTTTGCGCGCTGGTCGAAGTCTCGTGGCCCTCTGTCAGAATCCAGAGTTTCAAGAAGATCGGAGGGGGTCAAAATTTCGGCCAAAAACGACAGTGTTACCCCTTATGTTTTTTTTTCAGGTCAAAACTTTGACATCCGATATCTCGGCTCTGGAAGGGTCTAGAGCCTCCATTTTTGCGCGCTGGTCGAAGTCTCGTGGCCCTCTGTCAGAATCCAGAGTTTCAAGAAGATCGGAGGGGGTCAAAATTTCGGCCAAAAACGACAGTGTTACCCCTTATGTTTTTTTTTCAGGTCAAAACTTTGACATCCGATATCTCGGCTCTGGAAGGGTCTAGAGCCTCCATTTTTGCGCGCTGGTCGAAGTCTCGTGGCCCTCTGTCAGAATCCAGAGTTTCAAGAAGATCGGAGGGGGTCAAAATTTCGGCCAAAAACGACAGTGTTACCCCTTATGTTTTTTTTTCAGGTCAAAACTTTGACATCCGATATCTCGGCTCTGGAAGGGTCTAGAGCCTCCATTTTTGCGCGCTGGTCGAAGTCTCGTGGCCCTCTGTCAGAATCCAGAGTTTCAAGAAGATCGGAGGGGGTCAAAATTTCGGCCAAAAACGACAGTGTTACCCCTTATGTTTTTTTTTCAGGTCAAAACTTTGACATCCGATATCTCGGCTCTGGAAGGGTCTAGAGCCTCCATTTTTGCGCGCTGGTCGAAGTCTCGTGGCCCTCTGTCAGAATCCAGAGTTTCAAGAAGATCGGAGGGGGTCAAAATTTCGGCCAAAAACGACAGTGTTACCCCTTATGTTTTTTTTTCAGGTCAAAACTTTGACATCCGATATCTCGGCTCTGGAAGGGTCTAGAGCCTCCATTTTTGCGCGCTGGTCGAAGTCTCGTGGCCCTCTGTCAGAATCCAGAGTTTCAAGAAGATCGGAGGGGGTCAAAATTTCGGCCAAAAACGACAGTGTTACCCCTTATGTTTTTTTTTCAGGTCAAAACTTTGACATCCGATATCTCGGCTCTGGAAGGGTCTAGAGCCTCCATTTTTGCGCGCTGGTCGAAGTCTCGTGGCCCTCTGTCAGAATCCAGAGTTTCAAGAAGATCGGAGGGGGTCAAAATTTCGGCCAAAAACGACAGTGTTACCCCTTATGTTTTTTTTTCAGGTCAAAACTTTGACATCCGATATCTCGGCTCTGGAAGGGTCTAGAGCCTCCATTTTTGCGCGCTGGTCGAAGTCTCGTGGCCCTCTGTCAGAATCCAGAGTTTCAAGAAGATCGGAGGGGGTCAAAATTTCGGCCAAAAACGACAGTGTTACCCCTTATGTTTTTTTTTCAGGTCAAAACTTTGACATCCGATATCTCGGCTCTGGAAGGGTCTAGAGCCTCCATTTTTGCGCGCTGGTCGAAGTCTCGTGGCCCTCTGTCAGAATCCAGAGTTTCAAGAAGATCGGAGGGGGTCAAAATTTCGGCCAAAAACGACAGTGTTACCCCTTATGTTTTTTTTTCAGGTCAAAACTTTGACATCCGATATCTCGGCTCTGGAAGGGTCTAGAGCCTCCATTTTTGCGCGCTGGTCGAAGTCTCGTGGCCCTCTGTCAGAATCCAGAGTTTCAAGAAGATCGGAGGGGGTCAAAATTTCGGCCAAAAACGACAGTGTTACCCCTTATGTTTTTTTTTCAGGTCAAAACTTTGACATCCGATATCTCGGCTCTGGAAGGGTCTAGAGCCTCCATTTTTGCGCGCTGGTCGAAGTCTCGTGGCCCTCTGTCAGAATCCAGAGTTTCAAGAAGATCGGAGGGGGTCAAAATTTCGGCCAAAAACGACAGTGTTACCCCTTATGTTTTTTTTTCAGGTCAAAACTTTGACATCCGATATCTCGGCTCTGGAAGGGTCTAGAGCCTCCATTTTTGCGCGCTGGTCGAAGTCTCGTGGCCCTCTGTCAGAATCCAGAGTTTCAAGAAGATCGGAGGGGGTCAAAATTTCGGCCAAAAACGACAGTGTTACCCCTTATGTTTTTTTTTCAGGTCAAAACTTTGACATCCGATATCTCGGCTCTGGAAGGGTCTAGAGCCTCCATTTTTGCGCGCTGGTCGAAGTCTCGTGGCCCTCTGTCAGAATCCAGAGTTTCAAGAAGATCGGAGGGGGTCAAAATTTCGGCCAAAAACGACAGTGTTACCCCTTATGTTTTTTTTTCAGGTCAAAACTTTGACATCCGATATCTCGGCTCTGGAAGGGTCTAGAGCCTCCATTTTTGCGCGCTGGTCGAAGTCTCGTGGCCCTCTGTCAGAATCCAGAGTTTCAAGAAGATCGGAGGGGGTCAAAATTTCGGCCAAAAACGACAGTGTTACCCCTTATGTTTTTTTTTCAGGTCAAAACTTTGACATCCGATATCTCGGCTCTGGAAGGGTCTAGAGCCTCCATTTTTGCGCGCTGGTCGAAGTCTCGTGGCCCTCTGTCAGAATCCAGAGTTTCAAGAAGATCGGAGGGGGTCAAAATTTCGGCCAAAAACGACAGTGTTACCCCTTATGTTTTTTTTTCAGGTCAAAACTTTGACATCCGATATCTCGGCTCTGGAAGGGTCTAGAGCCTCCATTTTTGCGCGCTGGTCGAAGTCTCGTGGCCCTCTGTCAGAATCCAGAGTTTCAAGAAGATCGGAGGGGGTCAAAATTTCGGCCAAAAACGACAGTGTTACCCCTTATGTTTTTTTTTCAGGTCAAAACTTTGACATCCGATATCTCGGCTCTGGAAGGGTCTAGAGCCTCCATTTTTGCGCGCTGGTCGAAGTCTCGTGGCCCTCTGTCAGAATCCAGAGTTTCAAGAAGATCGGAGGGGGTCAAAATTTCGGCCAAAAACGACAGTGTTACCCCTTATGTTTTTTTTTCAGGTCAAAACTTTGACATCCGATATCTCGGCTCTGGAAGGGTCTAGAGCCTCCATTTTTGCGCGCTGGTCGAAGTCTCGTGGCCCTCTGTCAGAATCCAGAGTTTCAAGAAGATCGGAGGGGGTCAAAATTTCGGCCAAAAACGACAGTGTTACCCCTTATGTTTTTTTTTCAGGTCAAAACTTTGACATCCGATATCTCGGCTCTGGAAGGGTCTAGAGCCTCCATTTTTGCGCGCTGGTCGAAGTCTCGTGGCCCTCTGTCAGAATCCAGAGTTTCAAGAAGATCGGAGGGGGTCAAAATTTCGGCCAAAAACGACAGTGTTACCCCTTATGTTTTTTTTTCAGGTCAAAACTTTGACATCCGATATCTCGGCTCTGGAAGGGTCTAGAGCCTCCATTTTTGCGCGCTGGTCGAAGTCTCGTGGCCCTCTGTCAGAATCCAGAGTTTCAAGAAGATCGGAGGGGGTCAAAATTTCGGCCAAAAACGACAGTGTTACCCCTTATGTTTTTTTTTCAGGTCAAAACTTTGACATCCGATATCTCGGCTCTGGAAGGGTCTAGAGCCTCCATTTTTGCGCGCTGGTCGAAGTCTCGTGGCCCTCTGTCAGAATCCAGAGTTTCAAGAAGATCGGAGGGGGTCAAAATTTCGGCCAAAAACGACAGTGTTACCCCTTATGTTTTTTTTTCAGGTCAAAACTTTGACATCCGATATCTCGGCTCTGGAAGGGTCTAGAGCCTCCATTTTTGCGCGCTGGTCGAAGTCTCGTGGCCCTCTGTCAGAATCCAGAGTTTCAAGAAGATCGGAGGGGGTCAAAATTTCGGCCAAAAACGACAGTGTTACCCCTTATGTTTTTTTTTCAGGTCAAAACTTTGACATCCGATATCTCGGCTCTGGAAGGGTCTAGAGCCTCCATTTTTGCGCGCTGGTCGAAGTCTCGTGGCCCTCTGTCAGAATCCAGAGTTTCAAGAAGATCGGAGGGGGTCAAAATTTCGGCCAAAAACGACAGTGTTACCCCTTATGTTTTTTTTTCAGGTCAAAACTTTGACATCCGATATCTCGGCTCTGGAAGGGTCTAGAGCCTCCATTTTTGCGCGCTGGTCGAAGTCTCGTGGCCCTCTGTCAGAATCCAGAGTTTCAAGAAGATCGGAGGGGGTCAAAATTTCGGCCAAAAACGACAGTGTTACCCCTTATGTTTTTTTTTCAGGTCAAAACTTTGACATCCGATATCTCGGCTCTGGAAGGGTCTAGAGCCTCCATTTTTGCGCGCTGGTCGAAGTCTCGTGGCCCTCTGTCAGAATCCAGAGTTTCAAGAAGATCGGAGGGGGTCAAAATTTCGGCCAAAAACGACAGTGTTACCCCTTATGTTTTTTTTTCAGGTCAAAACTTTGACATCCGATATCTCGGCTCTGGAAGGGTCTAGAGCCTCCATTTTTGCGCTGCTGGTCGAAGTCTCGTGGCCCTCTGTCAGAATCCAGAGTTTCAAGAAGATCGGAGGGGGTCAAAATTTCGGCCAAAAACGACAGTGTTACCCCTTATGTTTTTTTTTCAGGTCAAAACTTTGACATCCGATATCTCGGCTCTGGAAGGGTCTAGAGCCTCCATTTTTGCGCGCTGGTCGAAGTCTCGTGGCCCTCTGTCAGAATCCAGAGTTTCAAGAAGATCGGAGGGGGTCAAAATTTCGGCCAAAAACGACAGTGTTACCCCTTATGTTTTTTTTTCAGGTCAAAACTTTGACATCCGATATCTCGGCTCTGGAAGGGTCTAGAGCCTCCATTTTTGCGCGCTGGTCGAAGTCTCGTGGCCCTCTGTCAGAATCCAGAGTTTCAAGAAGATCGGAGGGGGTCAAAATTTCGGCCAAAAACGACAGTGTTACCCCTTATGTTTTTTTTTCAGGTCAAAACTTTGACATCCGATATCTCGGCTCTGGAAGGGTCTAGAGCCTCCATTTTTGCGCGCTGGTCGAAGTCTCGTGGCCCTCTGTCAGAATCCAGAGTTTCAAGAAGATCGGAGGGGGTCAAAATTTCGGCCAAAAACGACAGTGTTACCCCTTATGTTTTTTTTTCAGGTCAAA